>OY776116.1:146453430-147159233 GCA_963675035.1 Allygus modestus
CCGACATCCAAGCCGCCACGCCATAAACAATTGAGCAACCTTACTCGCGGTTTCAGATTCTCTAACGTCACCTTTTTCTCTTATTTTATTTATTATTTTAATCAAACGTTCAAGTTCTTTATAAAGGGTTATACTAATGGGCTTAAGATATTAACTTCTATTATATTAATATTACTGTTTTCATATTCTATAACGAATTGCCTGAAATCAAAGTCGCTGGGATTTTTATATTAAAAATATTATATCTAACAATATTCTTATGTCTTATACAATAAATTATGTTATTTACAAATGCTCTTTAGGTTTGTGATTTTATCAAGTCATGTTTGTTAAATTTGTCCTTAGCTCATAAATATTGTTAATAATGCCCAATATTTGAAAATTAATATAGACTTAATTATTCATTGATAGTTTTAATTAAACTAACCGAACTCGCCCAAATAATAATTCCATAAATATTTTAATATTTGGGGTGAACTTACCCCACAAAAGGATAACTTTTACGAGAGTATCACTTAAAAGCTATGTTACACATCTATCTATCTGCATAATGCGGACACTGAAAAGCTTGTACATTCATTATGTTCATGTTCACAAATCTATTTCAATAAAATGTTATTTATTCATAATTTGCCTCTTGGATTGAAAATCGACTTGAAGTAATAGGTTAACGTACCTTATCCGTCGTCAATCCTAAATCACTAGTAGATGACTGGTTTCAGGGTATAATAGTGACGTATAGATAGGAAAATAGTCCCAAAATTAGTCATCTACTAATGATGTAGGACTGACGACGAATAAGGTATAATATTACAAGCGAATTTTATTATCATAACTAAATTCAATAATGAGGATTTTAAATGGTTTGGATGCTAATACTCGATAAAATAGATCTAATATTTATTTTTATTTAAATTTAGGTCTTTAAGATTAATATGGAATTATTGCTCCCCAATTTGTCCCTTGGTTTAACAGGATGAAATTAAAATTCCTTCATCTCCAATCTAAAAGCACTCTCCAAACTTTTTCAAGTATTCGTTTTGTATTTATATTTTTCGTAGTATCGTAACATTTTGTTTTTCTACCAACTAGTTGTAGTCTTTTTTGCTCTAACAATGTTTAGAATGCTTCAACATTAATCTTAAGGTTCATGTAATTTTAAATTTCCTTCATGTAGACATTTGAGGACAACTTCAGGTAGAAATATAGAAGATTCATTAACGTAATGTACTAAATGTTTAGATCGCTACCCCGTTATAGCCAGCACATGTGCATGGCGACCTGTCCGTGACTCTTAGCAGTATATTAGCCGCTGTTATCGCTGTTGCCGTTACAGTAAAACACACACAGATAGCGACACTATCGCTGCATCACTCCACCCTGACAGGAAGTGCCACTGGACTGGTCTCCACTTCGAACCGATTTGGTTGTTATAAATAAATTAGTACAAACAAACAGTTAAGTGAGTAACTGTGAACTATTCAGATTAAATGTCTGTTTTGGTCAGTACCTAACTAAGAAAGTTACTTAATTCAGCATCTTCATGTTTTTGTTTCTATTACAGAAAAAAATATTTTATGTTACATACATTCCGGGTATAGAATATGCAAGGCTCTCTAATCAAAAGTACTTTATTATAAATATTATTACTTTCTGTTTTCAAAGCATTTAAATGTGTTTTAATCTTTTTAACAAAGTTTATACTAGTTTTACAATGAAAGGGCCCGTACTACAACAACTGAGTACAACGAAGATGAAAAGGTCGCATCCAGTAGTGTGACCGGATTGAATTTTTTATCGAATATTATTAAATGAAATGCCAAATAGAAATACCCCCGTAGCAGCAAACCTGCGTACTCAGCGAATTTCCAATGCATATATATGTATCTTAATACCACATAAAGCCACATACCAAGTTTCATCAATATACATTCATAAACAAACGATTTGTGACATTTTAATTATTCTCCATAAGAATAACATGGCGGCTGAGTATGCAGGTTTGCTGAAGGAAGGAAAACAAAAAATGGGGTTTTATACAAATATCAATATAACTCATTTAGGTAAAGCCACATTCCAAATTTCATTAATTTATTTTCATAATTAAGGGAGATAACACGTTACTTATTCTCCATAAGAATAACATGGGGCTGAGTACGCAGGTTTGCTGCTACGGGAGCCTTTGGCAAAAAATTGTTTTTTTGAGCAAATATCAATGGTCCACAACCAGATGAAGCTGTATACCAAGTTTTGTCAGTATACGTTCATAAATAAGCGAGATATAAAATTTTTCTTTTCCTCCATAAGAATAACATTAGACAACGTACTGTGTTTAGCACTTTCAATATATCGGTAACCAATTGACGTAGAGAAATGATCAAAATACCAAATTGTGTGTTTTTTAAGCTACGTCCAATGGCAAAAACTAAAATTTGTCTTTTTCAAAAATTATATGTAAAAAATTCAAAAAACCCATTTTTGGGGTACAAAACCCCCCCAAAATACCCCTTCGGATAAAGCGATCTGGCTGGTTTTCGAACTTAAAGTCATAAATGTTGCTTTACACGTTTATACCAAATTTCATCAAAATTGGATAATTTTTACGAGAGTTATCGTGCTCACGGACACACACACACACACACACACACACACACACACACACACACACACACACACACACACACACACACATATATATATATATATTCAGTTTCGAACGAATGGTGTTTTTGGGGTCTGGGGACCTCAAAACGAAAAGTTATCATGGTCCCGGGCCTAGGTCTTACCATGCCGACTACGGTAATAGCATAGATTAAGCATACTCCTAAGGAGTATGCTTAATCTATGGTAATAGCTTCTTCCCTATAGGGGAAATTCGCTAAAATAGACTAAAGTAACTTGTACATAATTTATATAAGTCAAATATTAACACCTTTACAATCTTAAAAGTTTGAGTACAGTCCGGCTTCGAACGCACCGCAAAACAACGATTGGAAATTCCTATAAATACCATTATGTTTTAAATATTAAATGATTCTTCAAAAGAATCTTCCTAACATTAAAACAATTAACATTGGGATATAAAAAATCAATTGAAACTTAAAGCGTTTTGAAAATTTGCTTACGGTCGGAGATTTATTCAAGTACAATTTCACGAAGTAAGACACAAAAATAAAAATAAAGAGAAACTCCTAGTTTTAATTTGTAGATAAATATTTATTTGATTTAAAACAAATTGCAGTTCTCATTTAAAATTAAATCCACCGGGAATGAAACTTTGATTTAGAAGTGTTGCATATTCAGAGATGTTTAAACAATTTGTTCAAGGTAAAAGCCGTAACCATAAAGCAGTGTGGTATTAATTTAGTTTCACCTCTTCATCTTAATTTGCTTATTACAAAGTACCTGGGGGCCGAGCTTTGCTCGGGGAAGGCCAGTACGTTTTTTTATATGACTGAGAGAAATAATTCACCACTTTCCCCAACTGATATTTGGATTTTTATAACTCATTTGCATCTTTTCTGCATTTTTAAGGTCACTCCAGTTGTTATCTTTAGCTCAATGTCCCTTTTATTTATTTCGTATATGACCACTCTATATAATACAATCTTCACTCAAAAGTTTTACTCTTTGATTTCAGGAAACCATATGTTAACAATTATAAATAACACGAGTATTACTTTGACAGTTCCCTGGTTGATTATGAACAGCAGTTACAATTCTTTTGTTTTAGTTTTCAACTCCATAAGCCCAATGTTATTGTTTTTAATTTTAATTTTTTTTTACATTATTACATTATTTTTACATTATTTGATGTTTCCTGGTGATGAGACCTGTCTAGAACTTATTTTTATCCCAGAAATTAGTTATTTCCAACATTTGAAGGAAATCGTTGGAGCCATTTTTGAGATCAGAGTTGCGAGCAAGCAAGCACGGACGCACGCATGCACGCAAACCTTACTCATATTAGAGTATAGGATTGGTTTTCTGTTACTGTATCCACTACCATCATCGTTCTAATGGCATACACTTTTTTATTTGATGGTGATGTAATATTAGTTTGTGTTATGTTCCTTTTTACTGCTGGTAAGTTTCACAAAGTTTAAACTCACAAAGCTACTTATTAATAATTTCTTGTTTAAAGGTTGCCATGAAACACTCCATATAATCCTAACATATTTTTTTTAAAGCGACATGCAAATTTAAAACTTGCTATATTCTTACGAAATGAAATAACGAGAAATTCACTAGCCACTATAGTACCCAGTTCCATACAAGAATACAAAGTTTGTGTATTGCCTTCTGTAGATAAACTTCTGGACTATTCTGAATAAGTAACATCTGCATAAGCTGTCAACTGGTCAAATAAAATGAATGTCAGTAAGAACGTTGTGAATTGGAACGTTGGCAACTTTTTGGGCGGAGCTCTGAGGTCGGATCGGAAAATCCATTCTTAGTACTCACCTACGTTATGCCATGAAATGATATGAAGATCTTATGCTCCTAAACCCACCGGTTAGGCGGTGCATTGTCTGTCATTCAGTAGAGTTTTATTAAGAAGATTACATTTTTAAAGTCTCTAATAAAGTAACTTCTCAAAATTCATCTTAAAGTTAATAAGCCGTATTAAAAGCCGCTCATTTCAGTTAGTGATATCGTAGAAGCTCGCTCCTCTTTGTTTTCTCGCGATTCAAACAATAGCGTCGAGTTACAACCACCCAAACTCCCAATTAACAGCGTGTCTTAACAAACCAAGCAAACAATTTTTAATCTTCCGTTAGAGGACGCTTTATGTTATTGGAGTCTGCCTATTTTGTAGACATGCAGTGTGTTTCACTGACTTTTATATCCGTAGTGTTAGTGTAAACATAAATATCTATTAATTAGTTGTAAGTGTCACAGTTATTAAGTCGGTAAGTTATAGGCATTGAAATGATTTGCCACGATCTGCACAACAGCTCACGTTAAAATTAAATTATATTTACTAATTGTTTTAAGACAAGAGTATACACCATATACCATCAAGGACATCGTGTTGTTGACTATCGCCACAAGCCCTGACAGTCAACAGTTTACCGTTTGCCTCTGCCGTTGTCATGTTTACGAGCTTGTAAATGCCAAATCACTACAAACCCGCTTACCCCTGGCTCGATATATGTTCCCATTAGCGTTACTTATCTTACAAAAACAACGTTGAAAGGAAATAAATACGCTCTACTATTGACGCCACACTGTGAAGGTCTTTGTATATTTTGGAAATTATTCTTAACACAGCTGAATCTATATTTATAATAAACGGTATCAGGAAACTGACACATACTTTCTCCCTTTTAGCCCAACTTTAATGAATAAATTACTTTTTATTTACTAAATATAGAATACAAAGCACGGTCGAACGTACAGAAAATCTTGTAAACAAGTTGTTTTAAAAAACATCCACCCAAATCCCTGCTTTGGAGGCCCTACAGAATCCATTGCTACACTCGTGGTTTTAAGAGAGGAAATACCCCCTATTCCCCCCAGGGTTATTAAGGGGCAACATATTTCGAATTTTTTCTGTTGGTCAATGCTAACTTGACAAGCATATCAAGTTTGAATGAAATTAATCAGTAAATAAGAGAGAAATAGTAATTGTTGTATTCCCCATAAGAATAACATTGGACAACGTACTGCGTTTACCGCAAAATTAAAATTTCAATTTTCTCCGCAACCAGCAATCGTAGAATAGTAATTCAAAATACTAAATTATTTAGTTTTTTGAGCTATTTTTAATGGTGAATATTAATATTTGTTTATATTTATGTTTTTCTATGAAAAATCCAAAAAACTGAATTTCAATCAATAAATGTTCTCGTACCCCTTGGACGCCTGGAACGTGGCATTTCAGGGGCGATGGAAACAGACGTGTTGTTCTTGGTTTTTATTTCTATGGAGAAATCACCAAATTTGACTAAGACTGCTTCAAGCAGCTTCTAATCCCCCTAGTTCGATGAAGGAACGTCCTTTGGCACCTAGGACAATGCTGTTCAATTTCCCGCCACAGTTATCAGCATCAGTATCACTAGGTGTGACGTTTCCTGGGAATGAGTTTATATTTCGCTCGAATCATTGGTTACGAATCAGGTCCATGTCAAGCCAAAGAAATGTATCGTTGTGGCAATTTAGAAAAACAGTCTTTAACTACAGAGCCAGATCTAACTCTTCGGTCATCTGATTATTTCTTCTGTAGAATTGGGAAGACCCATAAAACCTACAGAAAAGCCCAAAAATGTTAGTCTTTGAAAATAGAAGCATAGTTTGGCTGTCAGCCCAACAGTCAGGGAAGGGATGCTACATCTGCTCCTGCTTTGTTAGTGGACTAGATGTTCTTCCTAAATCACTAAATTTTGCTCTCCTCTAAGATAGAACGGTTCTTAACAAAGATTGTCTGAATTTCTACAAAACTGAGGAGGAACGTAGATCCACATGGTAGTGCAGCGATACCTAAGACAACTGGCAGTATACTGAAGTGAAACGTCATGTCTTTTTTACTCCCAATACTACAGTGTAACTGAACATGGTAAACCCACATGTTGATGTTGACTCAATGTGATAGCGCTGCCACTACTCTATATTTACTGTTACGATGAACGTATATCTCCTTGTTATAGTCACGACTCCAACACACGCTACGTGGGGTGTTGTCGTGCTAATGCATTGACCCAATGGAGATCTTGTACATAATTTTATCCAACAGTTGACCTTATAAAATAAAATTAAGCTTTTTGGTTGGGTTATCAATGTGAGTAGCTCAAAGATTTAGCACACGTTTCAGTATAATATGACCACTGATCAGGAACTGATCAGGAATTTAGGTGTAACAAAAAGTAATAATTAGCCTATTGGTCAGACATAATTATACTGATAATAATTATGTACGCTGGGACAGTTTGACAGAACTTTAAACTACAAAATTAATGAGAAAAGCATTGATATTACCACAGCTAAAACTGAAACTTTACTCATAACACTGAACCTTGAAAGTGCATTTTATGCATATTTTTGGTAGTATAAATTGCCGTGTGGATTTTTAAAATACCATAGCATACTTGCGAAGTCAGGAAGCCTTTTTTTAGCGAATTTCCCCTATAGGGAAGAAGCTATTACCGTAGGTCTCATGGTAAGACTTAAGCCCAAGACCATGATAACTTTTTGTTTTGATGTCCCCAGATGCCCAAAACACTATTCGTTCAAATTTATATATATGTATATATATATCTATATATATATATATATCTATATATATATATATATATATATCTATATATATATATATCTATATATGTGTCCGTGAATGCGATAACTTGAGTAAAAAACGTCCGATTTCGATGAAATTTGGCTCAAATGTGTAAACTGACATTTATGACTTTAAGTTCGAAAACCAGAAAAATCGGACCATGGGAAGGGGGGTTTATGGGGGTTTTAAATTTTCCAAAAATCAGTTTTTTGCATTTTTTACCCTAAAATTTTTAAAACACTTAATTTTGGTTTAGACCATGTTATAGAGCTTAAAAAAACAAATAATATGGTATTTTGAATTATTAACCTAAGTTAAGTGGTTGCGGAAAAAATCCAAAAAACATGCTCATAAAATCTCCCATGTTAATCTTATGGGAAAAAGGTTTTTGGCTTTTCCTCAGTTAATTTTACTTTAAACTTCACATTTTCTTTTACCAATCACTTCAGCTCCACAAAACAATCATTTTGGTGTTTAAATTGTGATTCTACGTCAAACCGTTGCAGAGATATTCAAAGTGCTAAACACAGTACGTTGTCCAATGTTATCCTTATGGAGAATAAATAAAATTTGATATCTTGATTATTTATGAATGTATATTGATGAAATTTGGTATGTGGCTTCATGTTGTACTGGTATATTGATAATTGCACAAAAAATAAATGTTTTTTTGATTGTCCCCGTAGCAGCTAACCTGCATACTCAGCCCTAATGTTATTCTTATGGAGAATAAGTAAAGTTTTATGTCTCCCTTAATTATGAACATAAATTAATAAAACATGGTAAGTAGCTTCACCTGGTTCAGTTATATTGATAATTGCATAAAAACTCATTTCTTATCTTCCTCGTTGCAGCAAACCTGCGTACTCAGTCCTAATGTTATTCTTATGGGGAATAAATAAAATGTAATAAATCACTTATTTATGAATGTATTTTTGTCAAAATTGGTGAGTGGCTTTATGTACTAGTGAGAAACATATCAATGCATTGGAAATTCGCTGAGTACGCAGGTTTGCTGCGACGGGGGGTATTTTGTTGTTTTATAAGGAAGGTATTAAATATTTTAATAGAGGTTGGTGATAAAAAAATAATAAACATCCACAAAATAAAATTTATAACTTACTTACTTCCGATACAAATATGGACGTTTTCAAAGAGTTTCATTTTACAACAAACATGCCAGTGTTACAAAATACGAAAAATGTTAAAAAAAAATCCTAAATCAGAATTGCGTTAAACGGAATCATTAACGTTAACAGTTTAGAGTGTTTATCCTCCCAATTAACGCCAAGGTTGAATAAACCTCGTTAAATGGATTACAAATTGTCTTGCCAAATTCAGTCTCATTCGACTGTTTAGTTTCATGCATTTAAGTTGTTATTTCAAAGGAGGAAAGGTTAATATTTAACGTAAATGTACTTGTGTAAATGATTGTATTTAAATAGTTGACACCATATCTGTTAAAAAATACCATTACATGGATTCAAAATAAAACAGCTAAAATTACATAAAACAAATGAGGAGGTTAAACCTCTTTAAATACTGGTTTTGAATATCACTACTTTGTGTACTTTTTATATGTCATAACTAGTATTATAAAAAAACTCAAACAAATGTAAAATACACCATTATTTTATTTTTTTTATTTGTCTTGTTTTGAGATGAGTGATTTGTGATGTATCTGTTTATTTTGTGTACCAGTCTAATATCTTACTTTAAACTTAGTTTAAATGGAAGAGTATAAAACCTGTTTATTATGTCACTATCTTGCAATTCAGAAGTATATTGACAATTCACATTGTCCAAACATTGAATATATTGACGATTTATCTCCGGGTGATATAATATGATATCGGCAACAATTGTGACAAATTGAATGGCAGTGAGAAAGTATCACTGCATGCTACAACAAACATAAATTGAAGGAAGCTGCATGTGACTGTATGATTGTAAAACTAAAGAAATAGAGTAAACAAAGGGAAGGAGTTGTTCTCTATCAATGCTACAAAACTGGTCAGTCTTGGGCTTCACGCTTCAATGATTTTAAACCGCTAACTTAATTTGATTGTTTGCCGGACCAGCTCACCAAATACAATTACCATCCCTCCTTTAGTTTTGTTCTGCGTGACACCTATTTAAGGGAAATGAAAGAAAGTGAAGATGATCTCTTACGGAATCGTTCCGTACGTCAATAAGGGAATAATGTTCTTTGAAACCTTTTTAGCTTACCCTACATCATCCCTACATCTGCCTCAGTCAGAGTTCCAACGAACCAGAGCTTACCTCGTGGTGGCTTGATGGTCGTGAGAGCTACATCCACAGGTTCACGACCAATGTTGGGGGAGAGGTAGTGAAAGGGTGATGAAAGGGGTTTGAGGGGGGGGGGTGAGGGTTGCTCCTAGATTCACACCCTAGGCTCCCTTTCTATAATAACAGCTGGAAATCTAATAATAAATGCAAATTTAAACTAATCTCTTTTAAAATGTATTACGCATAACTCGGTTTTGTACCAACCTCTGTTGAATAAAACATGACTTACGATATGCATTTACGAGCCGGTGATACATATTGCATTCACACTCCCGGAATCCATTTTGAGCTGGAGGTGGAGTGACGGTGGCAGGTCACATAGTCCAACCCCAACTGGAACTGGGTCAGAGGGTAGTTACGCTGGAAGAATACAAAATATACTTATTTTTAATATAAATATTTTTCTTAATATTATGAATTTTATATAGCCTTAAAAACTATACATTATTTGCAAGCTTATTTTATTTTGTAAGGTCTACATTTTTATTAGTTCGATGTTTAGTAAGTAATTGTGTAAAATGTTATGCTTTCTTGATGCCCTGCCACTTTTGTTCGCATTTTGCATAAATTGGAATGCATTATCGGTATACCATAAAATAGCCATACAAGTAAAGTCTACGTAGAATAACCAAAATCTGGCTATTTTGAAAAAAGTACCATATGAAAGAGGTCCTAATAATGTTTGTGGTTTAGTGAACGTTAACCACTTCCTAAAAAAAAATAGAGGCAGAGCGGCAATGAACATGACACTGGGTTATGCTTATTCCAAGGATGACAAGACAAATACGAGTTGCTGCTACATTAACCCTCAATAAGTTTGTAAATCGTAAAATAATCCACTGTTAGTAGATATAATACTTGTTATTAATGTAATAAATAAAAAAAAACCTATGTGTATGGATCATTTTAACTTTATTCCGGAAGGTACAATAATTTTGTTAGTTGAACGAGTTTTTATAACTATTGTGCTGATGACATTAATTTACCTTTCTCCCAAAAGCTAATGTTTATAACATCCTTTGTTAAAACAACCTGACAAATACAAATAAATTAACGATACCTAACTGTAAAAAATAAAACATCAAAAAACTACCAACAACTCGATGCTTCAAACGCTTTAGGTAAGAGTTTTGTTCTTAAACACCGTAGTCAATTCAGTAGTGCTATAAAAACATAAATAATGCATTCCTTATACTCTTTCATACATTTGTAGATGTATGTGATTTTCGTAATTATAAGTAGTTTGAAATAACTTTCACAGAATATAAGTTATACATTATATTAGCTTAAGGTAAAACCAGCCATCAAACTAACTCTGTTATAACACTTGAAGTCAACAGAACATAACCTGTAACAGTTTTTTACCTTCATTATGAGATTCATATTGACTACTGGCAAATTTAATTCGTGCAGCTATACTTTATTAATTTATTTTACCATGACAAACATTAATATATCAAGGTTTTATTTTTTATTTACAACATACAACTGAATTAGGTACCCGGAACAGCTTTGAAATATGTGTTATGAATGTGATGAGAAGATTTATTGACAAACCGAATTGATAGTCAGTTCAAGAGCGGCACGTTTCCGGCTGGAGAAATGCTACATCGACATCTCGACTTGGTTGGAATATGAAAAGGCAAACACCCACAGCATTACACTCGAAATTGACTGATCACAGCGTGGAGAAATACGGTACATGTGGGGTTGACGTTTCCCCTTGTATTATTAACAATTTGTTTACAAACACTTTACATGGCTTAGTTATGAAATAGGGTTCAGTCAACCAAAAGATAGATGATTTTTTTAATTGAAAATGCAAATATTATTGGTTTTAACTTACGTTGTGCAAAGAAATAAACTCAAACTAAATATGCTTTTTAGAAAATAGGCACATTTTGCCAACTCCCTGTCAACGAATAATTTATTTTACACTAGCTAGCTATACCGGTTTCACCCGAGTATTAAATGTAGTTAAAAAGTAAATTACTAATGTCAGCTGTTTATTTGTATAACATTAAATAAATAGCAGAAAACTGTAAAAGTATGGTATCATTTGATTAACATTGCAATTTTGGGTGTCCCACGGGGAGTAGCCCTAGAGGATGTAGAGGAAACTGGGAGTCAGGTACAACAGCTGTAAACTAAAGAACCTACCTTGAAAATGTCATGCCTTAACTCCTTGTAGTTTAGCCGTACGGCGATCCACACACAGACAAGAACTCTGCTTTATTTATATAGATTTAATTTTCCAATAGAATATAAATTACAGTATATTATATTCAAAACCTTTCAGTTAGATTTAATTTTCCAATAGAATATAAATTACAGTATATTATATTCAAAACCTTTCAGTTAACCTTTTCTTATATACCTTCTCAGGAGGCATCTAAGAGTCGTTTGCTTCGTACAGTGGTTGTAAGAGGGGAAATCCCGTTATACAGTGTTAGATGGCAATATGTTTAGAATATTTTATTTTCGTCAGTGTTAGCTTAACCTATATCATAAGTTTTAATGAAATCGCTTTCTAAGTTACTACTAAATTGAGAAAGCAAAATTGTACCCAGCATATTCAGTGTATTTGAAATTACTTTTAAAATAAATTGACATTCAAACTGCGCCCACACCACGGTAAATATACAAAGACAATTTGATAGCGTAAACGACGTCTTTAATATCTCTAATTGGGCGTGATGATAATAATGGAAAATAGTTATTTCAAAAGAACTCCGGAAATACGGCAAAGTCAACAAACGAATCAGTCACATCTGCTATGATATTTCACATCAATCACTAATATGGCATCAAACTTACTGATGCCATAAACTGGTATAATCTTTAGCTGCATAATGACCTGGACTCGTGCAGTTGGTCGTTGCAGTGATTAACAAATAATTACAGTAACAGGTATCGTTTTTGTTAAATGGTATATGTGGTCGATATAATGCAATGAAATAGATTTTGAGAGATGTCATAATTATTGTACTGATTGCAGTTTATATTATACTAGTGGCTTGAAGGGGCCAAAGCCCCTAACCTTTCTCCAATACTCTGTCTCATCTGATTTTCATGCTGAGGAAAATAGAACATTATAAGTAGGACATTAGGTATACATTAGGTAATATTTATACATGTTGTAATGTAAACAAAGCAGACGTTTTTAAATCCCCATGCTTTTCTTATTGGGGATTTTTTCCGTTATTTCTCGTTTTCTGATAGCTTTTTATAAATACTGTTATTTTTCCCGAGGCCCTGGGATCAAGACCTTTAATGTGAGCCGTCTCCGATCATCCTGCGATTTGCCAAACTCCCACAATTTTGACTTAAAAATTTCGCTTACAGAATTATATATAAAGATACGTAATTTGTCATAAAAGTAAGTATAAGAGTGGTCAACGAATTTGAACCCCAGACAGACCCTAGACACGTGCGCTCGATATCTAATCCATTCGACGCTGGACTATCGCTTCCATTTGTCAGCTTTGCACATTTAACGTATAAGTTTCACTAAACAATGTCAAAACTATTCATGTAACAGTAAATGGGTCGTCACATTGTTGTAAAAATGGTGGAGGAGCATTCCTCTCTACTGATTGATTTGAATCAGTATGAAGTATTCGAGTTTATTTGGACGGATTTAACTTTGTACAGTAGATATTTAAATTTTAGACCTGTTAATTAATTAACCTAATCCTATACTTTTCCCTGTTCATGTTTCAAATTATGCTGACCGAGTTACTAAAAACCGTCTGATTTCGTAGCATAATACATTTTTTTTACGTAAACGATTTTATATAAAAAATTCAATCAAAGTGTGCATATATATATACAACTTTGTATATGGAAAATAAAACAATGATGCAGCCTACTCAAAGTTAATACTTAAAGCTGGGAGCTTTGGAATTTAATTGGAGCTTTTCATTAATTAAATATTCACCTTCGAGACCAAAGTGCTAAAACATTAACAAACTTTCGCACAAATTTGTCTTGAGGGTTTGAATTAAACTTATTTCCAGAGTTTTAAATTTGTAAATATTTTTTATTTATGAAGACTGTATATGTACTATGAATATGAACTAATACTTATGGTTATTCGAAACGCGTGAATTATAATATGGTAATTACTACGTAAATTACTGTTGTTGTATTTGATAATATGAATCATTAGCTAGTAAGTGTAAGCTCGTTCACTTTATTTAGGCTTGGATAATTTTTTTTCAAAAGGCTTTGATTTTAGATATTGTTAGTTTGATATTATATTTTCTAGCCAATTCCTCATACACCGTCTGGTCACAAGTAAAAAATATATCGTATATCTTGTTTACCATTGATTTGATGGAGATTGATATACAATATTATGGTAATTTTCCAACGTCTTATTAACATTGAGGTAAGAAGCTTTATCGTTCGTTAAAATGAATTTATTGTAATATTTAAATTAATGGTATGAATTTTACCTCATTTATTGTTTTGTATGTATTTAAATTTCAGCCAAATAACTTGTCTTGAACATTACCAAAGGAATTACTAATAATTGCCTGTAATATACTATTATTATTATAATAGTAATTGGGTATAGTATTATATAATATAATACTATTATATAATAATAGTAATTATAATATACTATTATTAATAGCATAAACTGTCGAATGACAAGTATATAAACTGACTGAGAACTCCTTGCACATTACTATGATTAACAATCTCAATTCTCAAGATGAAGCTCCTGAACTTCGTAACACCCCCAAAAGGCATTATACCCGCTTAATGTTTAACAACACTACGGTAAAACAACATTGAGAAACTTGGTCACTTAGTAAAATTGAAAATTTACGTCATAGTTAAAATTGGTGAAAGCTATCCAGGTGTTGGGATTATTATGTTAGGATAGTTATTATCAAAACCTGATGTTAAGATTTTTTTATAAAAAGTAAACTAAAAAGGATTTCCACTTAAGATATGCTTTCGTTTTAGTAACATATTTATTTTTTCATTAATCAGAACAATTTGGAAACAACCAAAGCATTGTTGAAATAGTTTCCTAAATAGACAAATTTAGCTTTACATTATTTACAACTAATGTTTTGACATTTGACGAGTCAAATACCGAAATTAATTAATGTTATAACACGTTTAAGGGTTGAATTCACGTATTTATTGTTAATTCGAAGAAATAAATCCCATTTTTTATTTTTTTAAGAATCTAGTGTTTTGTGACAGTTTTTTTATGTTTATAGTTGAGAAGTTCGCACTGTCACAAATAATAAACTTGACTCTCAAAGGAAATCCAAGCCGCACGTCACAAACAACAAAACAACTTTGACTCACTGTTTTGAACTGTCCGCAGCTTCTTTGGATCAGTCTTAATTCTTTTCCCGACGGTTTTGTCCAACGCGATAAATTACCACAGCTGGAGATGTTGGGATATCTGATTTGACAAGAACAGTATTAAGGACGATTTAGATTCCTACGAAAAAAAATGGGGTTGCTCAACTATTTTGTTTCTAACTCAGGGAAATATCATGAACTATTATTATTAGTAAACAAAAGTATTTTTATTTTAAATATGTTGTAGTACAGATTAAAATATAAACAAAAATTGTTATTTCTATATCTGAGTTGAAAAACGTACAGTAGAGAGTATAAGAATTTTAAATTTGGCTCTCCCTCCGATTTGTCGCTTTTATCAAATTTTAATCCCCAAAATCTTCAAGGGATAGTAGATCTATTAATTTGCATACAAACTTTGAAGTAAATAAATTAATGTAGCATATGTGTGAAATGTCTCAATATATTTATTCTATCCCATCCAATAAGGCCTAGGAATAGTTTTGGAATATCTTTTAGTTTCTCAAGTTAAAGCTCTAATAAACAAGTGTTTACATCACTGTAATTTATATAATAATAATATTATAAGAACATTTTTGCAGTTTAATTGAAAAAAATACAATATTCAATAACAATTTAAGTTTGTTTATATAGATTTTTATCTTTGTAAAAATAAGAAATATGCAATAAATTATTTGTTGGTGAAGCTAACAGTAAACGCAACACTTGGTGCCTTGTGTCAATGCCAGTAACGCACGGGGATCTCTTACCATCGATCCTCTGGGCACTCACTACAAGACTTCCCGTTCACAGAAGGAGGAGATGTCAAGATGAGTTCGCTAGACTGCACTTCTCTAAATCAATAAATAAAACACTTGTAAATATCCAACGTATTAAACTTGTGTTTGCCTAATTGAAGAGGGGGTTGTTATACCTGGTCTGCTTTGAGTAGTAGAGGGGTCAGAATTTGTATTGAAGTTAAGATCCACAGCTAATTGTGTTTATATCTTTCAATAAATGAAATATTGTACTTCTATTTCAATATACCATAACATCCCCGTCACTCACACACATTTACCTTATTCCATCACGGTTTGTTCCAACACTCAGTGCCTTCAGTATCGAGATACCAAACGCCAGGCAGTCGAGTTAAACAGGCCCAGTCATTCTCCCCAGCACGGCTATTGCATCTTTACACAACAAGATTGATGGTTGATTTTTAAATATTACACCAAAATAACTAACTTTAGAGATATTTATCACTGGATTAGAAACTGAAAACATAATCAAATCATTTAGTGTTTTACTTGCTGAGAAAAATGCACTGAATAAATAAGTAAGTAGTAAATTAAAAAAGGAAAACATTTACTTATATAACATAACCAAATCGCTAACTAATTTAAAAATGAACACGCTCATAACTAAAGCTGATGTTGTCAAAAATTAACTTTCACTGCTTTAAAAAATAAATCATGTGACAAGGTCAAATGACGTAATGACACTATTCTAAATGAATATTTTACTTATATGTCTAAAATTGTATCCAAAAGTTGTATATCTATCCATCCCATGGTTTTTAGACTTGATCCTCATGATACCTGACTGCTTGCAACTCACAACACTGCGGGATGAAAAACAAGGTTGATGAAACAGTGAGAATCGTTCATCAGGATGTCCAAGTTATTGTGTAAAGGCTAAATGTGGTTGCCATTTTCATTGGGCTTATTACACCAAATATTCGCTACATGTCGGAACAGTTTATTTGTGAGTCCAACTTGAATTCCCTCTAGTCACTGGTTTGTCGCCCTAGTACGAGGAAAGGGGGTAAGGCGATGTATGTGTATTGCGCATAAGGTACCAACATTTTGCATTCACAAGCAATATCATATACAACGAGAAACCTTATTTCGTCTTGAGACTAACGACGAAGTTTACGATGATGAATGGATCGACCAGATTGTCGTCGTCATCATCCGTCACATGCGCAATATCTGTAAATGAGGATCAAACCTGAAGGTATTTCAAAGCGTTTGATATTTTTTGTGGGCGATTACCCTATGGTACATACCCGGTATTCTTGTTTATGATTAAGCTTGGAAGCTTATGGGGTTTTGTATTGTATATTACCCGGTCCAATTTCTCAGTCATGTGGCGCTCCAGAATTGAACCCGTGACCTTTTGCTAAAAAAAGACTCTAACCGTTAGGCTGGAGAGGCACTTGTAGTGTTGAAAAACCAATGGACTTCTACAGCTTATTAATACACATATGTTTATAGTAATCCCCCGATAAAATAAAGTCCTTACTTCCGTTAGGTCCCCATTGAATCCTTAAATAACAATGGGGTGAAGCCCTGGAGTATCTTTGAAAATTGTATGAATTTTAATCAAACAAAATTATAACAAACATTTTGCCATATGCCTGATGTGGTTTTGCCACGATAAACCTTAAAATCTGATACCACGTATTTCCTGTTTTGTTAAAGTAAATAATAATTTGGCGTTTTAAAAATAAATCATATATTTTTACCATTTCTGATTTTGTAGTGTTTAAATCACGATTATGAACAGACCTTATAATTTGTGATTACTTTTTGGTTTGGACTTGAAAGTGCACCAATTGATATAGAACATGTGTGTCAGCAGCTGTAGAGTCTTCAACGAGCGGCTTATCAATCAGGCTTATGTAATCAACTTAATTCAATTACATAAAGTTCAATCCAACTTGTGAGTGTGGGACTCGGCCGTGGACTGTGCCGCCGCCGCCGCCGCAGTCGATCGATGGCCGCCTCCAGGGGTTGTTGTTTATGCATCGCAGCTTTGTTTGTATCGACAACAAGAGCACAAATCATTCGACGCTCCCTCTGGACCACTGCAGTGCGGGTCAAGGTCCTATCCAAGTGTTTTTCAATGTATCCGTGTGCAGATATTTATGAGTTGAATACATTTAACCGACTAGAAAAACGTATTTCCCCACAATGTTGGTAAGGCGATTTCATTGCGATTCAATTACATGATGAACCTCATTGGGTAAGGGAGTTTTTATTTTTATTAATGCCTGTATGAGATGTATGACTGAACATACACAGCAGTTTTACCAACAAAAGTGAATTTTCTTCTTAAAAATGGCCTATATTAAATAGTAAGTTAGCTCATAAATCGACGGTAAAATGTTTAATCGAAAATCATTCAACCATGATAACTGCCAATATCTCACAAGAAGGAGAAGCCTCGCTTTCAACATTAATTAAACTCTTACTCGTAGCAGCAACCTCCCGTTTTTGTTTTTGATTAAAGATTCCGAACTATACATTAATGTCGCAATTGAAAAAATATGTGTGCACACATAAAAATATGCCTGTTTTGTGTAATAGGTTTTCCAACTAGAATTTGATGATAAAGCTTCCTATACCACAGTGATATTTGTAAACTAGTTTTTTTTCTGTTATGAAATTGAATTTTCTTATACCGTATATAAACATTAAACAAAAAAAAAACCAGCACATTTTTATGAGCGAAGTTTGTATTTATTACCGTACAGTAATATTTGTTAATTACCACTGCTCAAATATCTCGAAAAACTGTCTTTTGTGTTTTATTAAAAAAGCTACTGTTAAACATATTTTACCTTAAATTATTCATAAGATTTTAAAATTTGTAGAGATGATCTGGTAAACTTGTTTTACAGTGATACGGTAGAAATGACTTAGAAAAACTAACTATCTTAAATTTATAGACTTTTATTTGAAATCCTCTGAACTAGACAATTATTTGTTACAATTTTTCAATTTAATAATCTTAATTCGCAAAGAAAACACTTACATACAAGAAGTGATAAACTAAAGATATTCAAATTAATATTTTATTTTAAAAATGTTTGATGAAAAAAATAAAATAAAATAGACTTTTATACAACAATTTTCCATTTTCTCAACGAGTACAAAATTACGAGAAAACCAGGAAACAAGGGAACGAGGCACTTGAACCTTACCTCGTAAACGTTGTTGGCTGACGTAGAGATGCGGGTCTTCTAGTTACTCTAGTACCTGTTATATTCAATTATATAACACTGTTTTTAAAGGACTTACGTCATTAAACCAGACATTTATTTATAGCCTAAAACCAACAATTAAGTATTGTTTTAGAAAATATCACCTTATTTCTTGAACATTTGTATTTTAAAAAGCTAATTCTTTTTGTTACTTGGAAAACATTTTGTGTTTCGCTCTTACTAAAGATATACTAACGTCCAACAGGCACAATAAACAAATAAAAATATTTATACTAATTTAATTTAGTACAACATCTTTGTGATTATTGCTAGATAATCTTAACAATAATCTCTAATAATTGGTAATCTTATCTCGATATTTTTGTTTGTAACTTTCCTATGCTGGTACACCTGGTGCTCAGTCTATCACGAGATGAATGAATCAATCTCCTCAGCCTCAATCGTGAGGTGCCTGTGACAACTCCTGGAGTGGCTGAGCCTCTCTGGTGCCGGCTAGAGGCTAGCGCTCGGTTAAGCGCCGAAGCCGTTATGTACGTATTGTTTGCGTACTCTGCAATCAATCTCCTCAGCCTCAATCGTGAGGTGTCTGTGACAACTCCTGGAGTGGCTGAGCCTCTCTGGTGCCGGCTAGAGGCTAGCGCTCGGTTAAGCACCGAAGCCGTTATGTACGTATTGTTTGCGTACTCTGCAATCAATCTCCTCAGCCTCAATCGTGAGGTGTCTGTGACAACTCCTGGAGTGGCTGAGCCTCTCTGGTGCCAGCTAGAGGCTAGCACTCGGTTAAGCGCCGAAGCCGTTATGTACGTATTGTTTGCGTACTCTGCAATCAATCTCCTCAGCCTCAATCGTGAGGTGTCTCTGACAACTCCTGGAGTGGCTGAGCCTCTCTGGTGCCAGCTAGAGGCTAGCGCTCGGTTAAGCGCCGAAGCCGTTATGTACGTATTGTTTGCGTACTCTGCAATCAATCTCCTCAGCCTCAATCGTGAGGTGTCTGTGACAACTCCTGGAGTGGCTGAGCCTCTCTGGTGCCAGCTAGAGGCTAGCGCTCGGTTAAGCGCCGAAGCCGTTATGTACGTATTGTTTGCGTACTCTGCAATCAATCTCCTCAGCCTCAATCGTGAGGTGTCTGTGACAACTCCTGGAGTGGCTGAGCCTCTCTGGTGCCAGCTAGAGGCTAGCGCTCGGTTAAGCGCCGAAGCCGTTATGTACGTATTGTTTGCGTACCCTGCAATCAATCTCCTCAGCCTCAATCGTGAGGTGTCTGTGACAACTCCTGGAGTGGCTGAGCCTCTCTGGTGCCAGCTAGAGGCTAGCGCTCGGTTAAGCGCCGAAGCCGTTATGTACGTATAGTTTGCGTACTCTGCAATCAATCTCCTCAGCCTCAATCGTGAGGTGTCTGTGACAACTCCTGGAGTGGCTGAGCCTCTCTGGTGCTGGCTAGAGGCTAGCGCTCGGTTAAGCACCGAAGCCGTTATGTACGTATTGTTTGCGTACTCTGCAATCAATCTCCTCAGCCTCAATCGTGAGGTGTCTGTGACAACTCCTGGAGTGGCTGAGCCTCTCTGGTGCTGGCTAGAGGCTAGCGCTCGGTTAAGCACCGAAGCCGTTATGTACGTATTGTTTGCGTACTCTGCAATCAATCTCCTCAGCCTCAATCGTGAGGTGCCTGTGACAACTCCTGGAGTGGCTGAGCCTCTCTGGTGCCGGCTAGAGGCTAGCGCTCGGTTAAGCGCCGAAGCCGTTATGTACGTATTGTTTGCGTACTCTGCAATCAATCTCCTCAGCCTCAATCGTGAGGTGTCTGTGACAACTCCTGGAGTGGCTGAGCCTCTCTGGTGCCGGCTAGAGGCTAGCGCTCGGTTAAGCGCCGAAGCCGTTATGTACGTATTGTTTGCGTACTCTGCAATCAATCTCCTCAGCCTCAATCGTGAGGTGCCTGTGACAACTCCTGGAGTGGCTGAGCCTCTCTGGTGCTGGCTAGAGGCTAGCGCTCGGTTAAGCACCGAAGCCGTTATGTACGTATTGTTTGCGTACTCTGCAATCAATCTCCTCAGCCTCAATCGTGAGGTGTCTGTGACAACTCCTGGAGTGGCTGAGCCTCTCTGGTGCTGGCTAGAGGCTAGCGCTCGGTTAAGCACCGAAGCCGTTATGTACGTATTGTTTGCGTACTCTGCAATCAATCTCCTCAGCCTCAATCGTGAGGTGTCTGTGACAACTCCTGGAGTGGCTGAGCCTCTCTGGTGCCGGCTAAAGGCTAGCGCTCGGTTAAGCACCGAAGCCGTTATGTACGTATTGTTTGCGTACTCTGCAATCAATCTCCTCAGCCTCAATCGTGAGGTGTCTGTGACAACTCCTGGAGTGGCTGAGCCTCTCTGGTGCCAGCTAGAGGCTAGCGCTCGGTTAAGCGCCGAAGCCGTTATGTACGTATTGTTTGCGTACTCTGCAATCAATCTCCTCAGCCTCAATCGTGAGGTGTCTGTGACAACTCCTGGAGTGGCTGAGCCTCTCTGGTGCTGGCTAGAGGCTAGCGCTCGGTTAAGCACCGAAGCCGTTATGTACGTATTGTTTGCGTACTCTGCAATCAATCTCCTCAGCCTCAATCGTGAGGTGTCTGTGACAACTCCTGGAGTGGCTGAGCCTCTCTGGTGCTGGCTAGAGGCTAGCGCTCGGTTAAGCACCGAAGCCGTTATGTACGTATTGTTTGCGTACTCTGCAATCAATCTCCTCAGCCTCAATCGTGAGGTGCCTGTGACAACTCCTGGAGTGGCTGAGCCTCTCTGGTGCCGGCTAGAGGCTAGCGCTCGGTTAAGCGCCGAAGCCGTTATGTACGTATTGTTTGCGTACTCTGCAATCAATCTCCTCAGCCTCAATCGTGAGGTGCCTGTGACAACTCCTGGAGTGGCTGAGCCTCTCTGGTGCCGGCTAGAGGCTAGCGCTCGGTTAAGCACCGAAGCCGTTATGTACGTATTGTTTGCGTACTCTGCAATCAATCTCCTCAGCCTCAATCGTGAGGTGTCTGTGACAACTCCTGGAGTGGCTGAGCCTCTCTGGTGCCAGCTAGAAGCTAGCGCTCGGTTAAGCGCCGAAGCCGTTATGTACGTATTGTTTGCGTACTCTGCAATCAATCTCCTCAGCCTCAATCGTGAGGTGCCTGTGACAACTCCTGGAGTGGCTGAGCCTCTCTGGTGCTGGCTAGAGGCTAGCGCTCGGTTAAGCACCGAAGCCGTTATGTACGTATTGTTTGCGTACTCTGCAATCAATCTCCTCAGCCTCAATCGTGAGGTGCCTGTGACAACTCCTGGAGTGGCTGAGCCTCTCTGGTGCCGGCTAGAGGCTAGCGCTCGGTTAAGCACCGAAGCCGTTATGTACGTATTGTTTGCGTACTCTGCAATCAATCTCCTCAGCCTCAATCGTGAGGTGTCTGTGACAACTCCTGGAGTGGCTGAGCCTCTCTGGTGCCAGCTAGAAGCTAGCGCTCGGTTAAGCGCCGAAGCCGTTATGTACGTATTGTTTGCGTACTCTGCAATCAATCTCCTCAGCCTCAATCGTGAGGTGCCTGTGACAACTCCTGGAGTGGCTGAGCCTCTCTGGTGCCGGCTAGAGGCTAGTGCTCGGTTAAGCACCGAAGCCGTTATGTACGTATTGTTTGCGTACTCTGCAATCAATCTCCTCAGCCTCAATCGTGAGGTGTCTGTGACAACTCCTGGAGTGGCTGAGCCTCTCTGGTGCCAGCTAGAAGCTAGCGCTCGGTTAAGCGCCGAAGCCGTTATGTACGTATTGTTTGCGTACTCTGCAATCAATCTCCTCAGCCTCAATCGTGAGGTGCCTGTGACAACTCCTGGAGTGTCTGAGCCTCTCTGGTGCCGGCTAGAGGCTAGCGCTCGGTTAAGCGCCGAAGCCGTTATGTACGTATTGTTTGCGTACTCTGCAATCAGTTGACTAAGGTATTTCCTCCAGTTCTACATGCACTATTCTAAATTGTTTATCTTTTACTAATTTAAATACTTGTACTTTTTTGTAATTTCACTTGTTGAGCCAATATTTTTTTATTTTTATATTAGTTTATTATTTTTTTACATGATGTATTTTAATGAATAGGTGTTGACAAATTTTTTTAAAGACCCATTGTCCTTTTATTTTTATCCAAGACAAAACAAAATTCGTTTAGTGTTGTTTACCTTACTTTATTTTATAGCAAACCGTCAGGATAGTTAACAATGTTTTTAATTTCATATACAAAATAAAGCAAATATTATTATTGAATGAGCTTGTTTAGTTAGTAATAGGGAAGGAACGACGAAATATACCATCTATTGTCGAATAAATGTGTTGTTTATCAGGCTAACCTGTTTGTCAAGACGTAAAACATCAATTCTTTAAATAAAGGAATAACAATACTTATAAAATACTTAGTAGGGTTAGACAAGTAGTGTGGGTTTGCGGGTTTTGCGCCGGAAGTGACGTCATCCGGTCACGTGACCGGAAGTGCTGAGTCATGAAAGATGTTATCTGAGGCTGAGCCAGTGACGTAGGCGGTTTTGTGACGAAATGAGTTAAAGTTCAAAGTTCAAGGTCACGGGGAGGTAATTTTAAAAAAGTACTACCTCGCACGCGTAAAATCCGATTGTGATTCGATAGTTTTAATTCGATAAAATATCGAATGAAAATTATCGAATGAAGCAATCGAATGATACGAGTGCGAGGTAGTACTAATACAAATATTACTTTATTTTTATTTACAATAAGTTATGTTTACAATAATTCATGTTTACAATAGTTCCCCGTTGTTGGTTGTCATCGATGTTGTTGATCCGGACGAGTTGCGGCCATCACTTCGCTTTCTGAATAAAGACGGTATATACTTCGATTCCTGCGCAGAGTCCATGTTGTTTTTTGATGCGTAAAGTTCCAAAGATAAATCGTAACCGGACGCAATGAGAAGTCTTAACTCTTCATTAAAAACCTCGAGGTCTTGGAAAGTCGCCAGATGAATAGAGTCATAATGAATACACCTAATTTTAATGGACATTTTAATACAATGTTTTACGTTTGTGAAGAGCACTCGATGTTCACCAGTCGAGAGCCGGAGGTGTACTGACTATTCGCTAGCTAGCGTTCTGGTATCAAACAAAATGGTGGGGCGGAGAAGATGGCGGACAGCAGATGGCAGGCGGCAGGTGGCAGCTGGTTGCTACTACATTCGCCGCCACAGTAATGCAATCCTTCGGCGTAATTCTTGTAGTTTATCTTGTCGGTTCATTTGATACGTTTTACATCTACATATGCAATAGCTGAAACACTTGCACTTACGACAAGCTTTCCCGTCAACTTGATCGCCTGGTATTTTAAAACATTGTAACTCGCAACAATATGTCTTCAAATTGTTATCGAAAAATAAATTTTTCATAGGTGACACCGACATGTTAGCTGCAGCGTGTGTTAGACAAGACTGAGACTAACTTCACTGCTCCCTCTCTTTTATACCTCTTCATAAGTTAACCCTGAATGAAAGTTCAAGGTCATCCATTTGAATTTTAAAAAAAGCAACACAGCAGTATATAAAATAATATACTGCTGTGTTGCTGTTTTTATTTTTTTTTATTTTATTTTATTTTATTTTTTTTTATTTTCTTTATTAAACAAACATCTTACAATACAATAAACTTAAGTTTAACATTGATAACTAGAAATACAAACAGAGACATTATGTACAAGGATGCGTGATGTGCAGAGTGAGTTCCGTCGAGTTGTTGCCGCTTACACCGTGTGATACCAAATACAACGTCCCCGGTTGAATATCTCGCAAATCTTCATTTTGTAGCAGTTGAACAAATCGTTTTGGAAGAAATACTTGAAACTTCGGCTCATCTCCTGGAGAGAAAGGTCCTTCGCTCAATGAAACTAGAATTGCTTCTCCATGTGTGGTTTCCACTTTCTTGATGTTATGAATAATGTAGTGTTTTTGTTCTTTTAGTTCTGAACACTTTTTAGTTAGCAGAAGGTCGGATTTTGAATGAGTGTTGAATTGATCAACCAGTGTTTGTAGAAACTGTTGTGATGTCATCTTCGTCAGTGGTGTCTTCTGTGATGTTGCCTCTTCGGAGTCTCGAATAATACTCGTGCTGGAGCGGTGCTGTCTCCTCGTATTTATAGGCCCCGCTACCCCCACCACATTTCTGTTCTCCACTACCCCCACCACATTCCTGCGTTTGTTTCAAGTAAGCAGCCAAACGATACGCGTTGTACAATGCACAGTTTGTTTGGCCGTGTTTAAGATCTTTTGCAGCGACACAAATATTACCGAGATTAATGTTAAAGTCCTTACTGATAGTTATATCGAAAACATCACCGTGCGTGTACTTTTGTATCCAGTTCTTTTTTTCTAATCCTCTTGTGTATATATGTGAATATTGTTTGCAAAAGTTAAACATAATACTGTGCAGATTACTGTAGCTTATAAATCCTTCATACCAATGTATGTGATGAAAGTAGTTTGTTATCCATTTGTTTGTACTTTTTGCTTTGGTGTTAAGTTTGTTAAAAGAAAAAGGAGCATCAAACGTGAATGGGTAGGCTACAAATGTAAGCAAGTCTAAAATTACTAATTCCTTGATAATAAACCTATCATCATTATTTCGAAATGCTTGAAATTCTATTACACAAGGCTTTACACTCACTTCTTCATCCCCTCCGCTCATCATGGCACCTAGCGATCAACTAAACTGTTTTCCACACCACGGTAGGTTAAATACCAGGCCGTACAGTTGCAGGCGCGTTGGTGTATATTTAACGTGGGCACCGTCCCCAATAGGCCTACCCCACGTGTGTTCTTCTTTACTAAGTCAAACTTTAGTCTTTTTTAACTTCTTCTTCTTGTGTTTCGTTTTCTTCTTCTTCTTGTTTCTCCGTTTCTTCTTCCTGTGTTGTTTCTTCTGTAGCTTCTGTAGCGATTTCTACAAGTGGTTCAAAATCCTTTAACTTTCTCCACATGCAAACTTCATGAGGTATTCTATTAAAAATAGATGTATCCACAGGTCCGTACACGATGGTGCTATCAGGTTGTTTTTCCAAGGTATCGACCAAATATTCTTTAATAATAGCGCTTGCAAATACCAACTGTCTCATGTACCTTGTAATAGGTTCTGTTGCGTAGTTTAAAACGTAGAATTCTTCATGTGACAGTAGAATCTTATTTTCATGTTGAGTCAAGTCTCTAATTCGCACTTGTAGTTGTCCACGATGTTTAACAATATCGATTTCATTGTCACAATCCAAAAGTCGAATATGTGTTTTCCTTCCACACAAACTGTTAGTTAAATAACATTCTATTAAATGTACATGTTTCAAAAATGACTCCCAAGCATTTTGCGAAAATAAAACCTTTTTTGTTCCATGGTGTAGTATTACTGTAGGGGAATAATCCAATGACTTCATCAATCCAACTGATACACTTTTACTGATGCATGCTGAGATGGGGTAAAAGATTCGCAAAAAAACTTCAGTTAAAATGTGAGGAGGAATATTTTCTTCAACTTTCTTCTTCCTCTTTGGTACTACCTTTGATGGGTCTGCATTACTTTCCTCCTCTCTATCTCTTTTACCAAACTTTAAAAATGCAGTTATTTCCTTGATGATTTTTTCTTCACTAGTATTATCACGTTCCAATAACGGTGCTACCTCTGCATCACCTTGTACAACAGATGGAGAACTCATTTTGTAGAAGATGTTGCCCATGCGATGATAGACGATCAACTGAAGACCTGCATTGTTGCTCCGCTATTTATAGGTTAGCGACAGTGGCGGTGCCGGTGGTGGTACAACGTTTTACAATACCGTCTTTACGATACCAGTCAACGGTGTGTATGTAACAATTTTATCGTGCAAAATTAAACAATACGCAGATGTATTTGCAGGTACGTTTTCTTGAAATTCCATTTCTATTTTTATATCAACACTAGACGATTTTACAGATTCGTTTTGTTTGGAGCAATCAATTACAACAATCGGAGATTTCGATTCAAACTGTACGGGAGATAGTAGAGGTGTGTTTGTTTTGCCGTAATATGAATTTTGGAACCTAGCGTACATATCGTATAAAACACTGTACCTTTTTTTATCAAAAGAGATATTAAAGTTGTCGTAGGGAAAGAATTGTGAATTCAGGAACACTTTACAGTTTGTTAATTTACAATGGTCAAATTCACCAGCATTTTCAGTTAATATACTTTTTTTCTTTGTTTGTAATCCAAAGATTACATATCTCGCTTTTTCCAAATGAGTAGAAGTTTTTACAGTCCATGTATGCCGTTGTGTTGAAGGTAAAACGGGGTATTCATGAAACTCCCAGCTTCTGAATGGCATTACAATGTCTCGATCTGATTTTAACTTTCTTAATAATGTAATCCTGTGTTCATCATTTAGTCGCACATGTGGTACTCTCCAAACAATCTTGTCTAATGTTAGTTTCCAGTCTAAATTGGCTTCAGTTGTTCCAGCAGATGCTTTAATAATATCATTATCGTTTGATGACCTTAATAAAACTAGTTCTTGTTTTACATTTATTATTATTCTTCTGTAATCTTCAGCAAATCCTAAAAGTAATCTTAAAGGTACGTAAAAATCAAAGTTTCCCGAAGCGTCAGGAGTAATTATACTTTTGTCTGGTGCAACCCATCCTGCAACAGCTAACAGATTCTTCTCATTTGGTGTTAAAGACGCTAATCCTTTTAAGGTACTGGAAATTCCAACCTTTTTTGTTGAATCGACTGTAACTCCTGAAATTTCATATCTAATCTCGTCAAACAAAAATGCCATAGGATTATTTATGAACGGAACAGTGGTTCCAACAGTACCGTCAGCTTTTGTTACTTTTCCTTCAATATATAAATAACTTTCGCATGGAAGAGTATAAATGTCTTGTTGTTGTATAGGAATCCTAATTTCATCGTTATTGTTTAATTTGGACGAAGCGTAAGGGTTGTGCGTGTGATATTCCTTTTCCCATAAGGTCTCGTCGAATGTTGGGCCCTGCGCTATATCCAGTATATCCATTGTTAATGACCTTTAATCCAATTTCTTCTAGAAAACGAATGTTGTCACTTGTTAATCCTTCTACAGCTGATGAGCTACTGACCTCTTTGCTGGTTGGCTCTCTCTTTTTAAATGATAACCCCATTATCTAAGCGGATGATTTTATATGTATTCTTACAGTAATAGCTTCTCCTCGAAAGTCAATAAGGTTTCCGTCTTGATCCACTATGTTCAGCACGATGTCTGAAATGAAACTGGTGTTTAACGGTAGGTACACAAGGTTTTGAGGCTTTTCTACTATCTTGAAACCCGGTGCGACTGATGGGTAGAATGTGTGTAATATATGCCGATTTTCTCCATCTCTGTAGGATCCTTGTATAATGTTACATGTAATGTCTATGCTGTTTACTTTGATGATCGTCACAGTTCTATTCCCAGAATGAGTTGTATTAGGTTCTAATACCTTTGTTTCCTTAGAAAACCCTAATAAACTACCAATTGAACGTTCTTGGCCAAAATCAATATAATACTTAGAAGTAATTTCGGCTTTCATTGTATTGTTATTGCCTTTTATCGTTATATTTTCTTTTCCCATATGTTTTTGTATAACTTCATTTATATTATCAATTTCATAAGCTCCTGTTGGTAAACTGAATTCTTCCAAAGCTGAATATTTTCCTTTATTATCTTTTGTCTTGTAATAATGTATTTTGTTATTAATTCCTTCACTAACGTTTGGAATAGAGTTATATGTTGTTAAATCCAATAATGCGGCTTCCCATAGTCTTCCTTTTTGCAAACGTAGCGCTGGAAACAGAATACTGCGCAAAGTACATGAGTTACCGGTTAATGACACTGTATACGAAGACATCTTAAAGTTGACTAACACTTTTAGCTAAAAAGTCTAAACATAAATGACCGCAAATGGATGTATCATCAGGTTGTTTTCTTGTATAATTGTAAAAAACATTTTCTGCCGCACGAAAGTATTGTTGAAGTTCTTTCGGTGGTGGAAGGTTTCCAAAACTGTCGAAATAATAAATCGTTTCACCAAGTTTCTTGTAACACACCCAATGAGTGCCTAATCCTTCACTATTATCCAAATTTACTATACCAGTCTCATTTTTCCACATTTTAACCGGTAATTCATCTTTCATAAATACTCCTCTAAAAAATGGGATTTTCAAACAAGAAGCATATGTAATCAGTTCTTCATTGGTTAATTCTTTGTTTTTAATTATTAATTGCTCTTTCTTATTTAATACACACGATACGGTCTTAGGTATAGTCCTCCTCCCTTTTTTATCATTGACCATATTGTTGGTTTCTTTTTACCTTTACCACTAGTAGATCGACGTTTTCTTCTGATATTACCTCCTTGTTTCTTAGCGGGTCTTTTCCCACGCCTTCTTCTCTTTCCTCCTCCTCCAAACGTAGTTTTTGCTTTCATTGCTGCTGTTACTGCTAAAGACGCTGCTTTTTCACCAATACTCGCGTCACTAGATTTTACTCTTTGCCAAGCTTTCTCAGAAAGTGCTCTATCTGCTATTGATCTATTTTTTGTATCACCAAATTTGGAATACGCTATATCGTGCTGTTTACAAGCCTGATCAAGCTTATTTATTCCAGGATCTCCTCTAGCAAGCCGTTTCTCTAATTTGGTTCCAGGACCACAATATTGATATCCTCCAGGTAAATGTAATTCCACAGGTAATAAATCAATCGCCTTGTTAACTATAGCTCCAACCGGTTTACTTAATAGAGAAAATGCTGTTGATGCTATTCCCCTTCCTCTCTGAAATCTCTCTCGATTATGACTGATGCGTTTAGCCCTCGGCATGACTATTTATAGCCAAACTTACAATCAGTAGGTGCACTCTATAAATGTTTTACAATGAATGTAATATTAGTCTTGGCTTCTTGTATTATATATATACTGTTTAAAATCCATTTATTATATAGAAATGGATTAATTAATTAAATGTAGATGCTTTATCCCTTATCATGGGTATTTAAATTCTTTTTTCTCTTATATAATCTTCATCGTTTTCTGTTGGTTCATTAATCACATTCACTTTATCCCCCTTTCCTAATGTCTTGACTTTAGAAGGCTCAGACGGTTTATCTAATTGATTAGGTTTTTCTGGATTGTGTATCTTTTTCCAGTCTAAATAATTGTGGCTGTCAACATCTGAAGCTACAGCTCTTCCTGAAGCCCGATGGATATAATTAAATAAAGCTGCACCAAACCTTTCCATATGTTTTTCATATTCTGTAGTCCATTTCTTGTGTACTATATCAAATATTTTCTTATTTACAGCGTCTCCATCCTGCTCACAATCACCTACATTTGACAATTTTAATTTTTTTACATCATAGCTTGTATCAGTTTCATTCTTTTTGTAAATCGTTAACAATTTTAAAGTCGCTAAATTTACTGCTTCACCATCATAAATGGGATGTTTTATATTGCTTAACCTTTTACCGGAAAATCCCCAATGGTCTTCGTGTACAATCGGGGTTCTTTTATCCATGTATTGTACCGTAACCGCATCAGAAGACAAAAGCGGATCACCAACATTTTGAATTACTTTTCCTTCAAAATTATAATTACCATCAGGTGTTAACGGAAACCCAGCTCTTTTTTCACTATATCCAGATTTTACTCCAAACTCGGAATACCGTCCAAACTTGTCCACACTCATGATGTAACTGAATCGCTATCGTTTAGGTTCTTACTATATATATATATATATATATATATACGTCTACTGAACAATTATTTCTCGTTTTCGCAGTTCATCAACCAAAGCTACCCATTCGTTTTCTAAACCAGTGTGCCCGGCTTCCATAGCTTCATGTAATAACCTCATTCGATCAACTAACTTATTTATATCGTTGTAATATATTATATTGGTTTTATACAAATTTTTTAATAATCCCCTTCCAGATGTAGTAGGATCAGTTGTTTTTCTTTTTTTATGCAAAACATTTAATTCAGCAGAAGATAAAGCTCTTCTTTTAATTGGAGCTTTATTTGATTTCGAGGGGAAAAGACTAGATATAATGTTTGTGTATTTTATTGACCTGTTTCTATGAATAGGTAGTTCTTTGGAATATTTTTTTCTATGTGCATTTGTATACTCTAGTATATTTTTAAACAATTGTAAATCCTTTTTAGTAAATTTACCAGGATTATTTTTAAAGATGAGTTCAAACAAACCTGTTGTGCCTTTATATTTCTTATCACCAATAACTATATCATCATTTTCGTTTATATCTAACTTTCTATCTCCAATCATTAATCCTTTATCCTCTATTCTAGCTCCATATGTATGATAATTTCGATTAGCATGTGTGCCATGTAACATTTTTAATGTATATTTTCTTCCAAGTGTTCCTTTAAACATAATATCTGTGCCTAATTTGCTTAAGTTGGATGGGTTGATATCCTCTTCTTCTGCTCTTGTATCTTCCGCACTTGTATCTTCTGTACTTGTATCTCCTGCAATGTTCTTTTCCCTTAAATCTCCTATATCTCCGCTTTCTTCATACTCGTCGCTTTCTTCAGATGTTTGTAACTGGTCAGAACTTTCATCATTCTGAAATTCTTCTTCATATTTGGAAATTGGTAGCATTTTGTCTCCTTCGAAGCGAAATGAAGGTCTTTCCATATTTTGTGCTAATCGCTTTAAAGGTTCAGTAACAGGTTTGAATGTTGTTTCTAAAAATTGCTCTCTTTCATTTATACCTGATTTTAAAGCTCGGTTTTTTTGTCTAATAGAATCACTAAGTGATTTTATTTCCTTTAATAGCTTTTCCTGGTTAACCATCTTCACACCTTGACGACTTGTACAGTAATACCGCTAATCAGTGTATTAAAACGAATTTATCAAAACCTATTCTATAACGACCATCTTTTATAGCTTGATCTTTCATAATAACCAAAAATCCATACTTTTCCGCCCATGCTTTTCCGCAAAGCTCTTTAAACTTTTCAAATGGCATATCCGCATTCACATGATCGTTATATATATGTTTTAGGTTAGTATCATCTTGTTTGAATACAATTAGAATATTTGCATTATCTCTGATAAGTTGTTTTGGGATTTTGCTATAAGTTTGTCCTATATATATGCTGTCGATGTTATTATGTCTTCCCATGGCAAAGTAGTTTCTAATAGTATCCTGATTTTCACAAGATACATCGTCAAATATAAATACAGAATACGGTTTCGCTTCGTTTGGTTGCATAATGCTATCACTAGCGTTAAATTTGTAAAAATTAACATCAGACACATCAGATAGGATTTTATCCAGCAATTGATACTTTGGTTGATGTAGAGACTTTGAAAAAATATATAGGTTACTAAACCTTAATCCCTGCGGATTAGTGATCAAATTAAAGACAACATTGGTCTTTCCACAGTTTGAGGGGCCACTTACTATACATCGAACAGTGTTTGGAAGTAAACTACCGTGTTTACCATTGTTGATTTTAACGTTATCCACAGTTAAATCATCTATGTTATTAATATTGAATCGATCTTTATGGTGAATAATCTCCATCCTGCTCAAAGGTTAACGATGAAATGAGTTGCTTGTATTAAACCAAGTCCTTTATAGGTATCCATGAATCCTCAGTTTTGTTAAACCCTAACCACCGCACTTTAACTGCGTCCTTTTTTCTTTGTAACACTTTTTCAACAAGATATACATCACCTACTGTTGACTTTAACATTTCATGTCCATAAAATGCACCTTGCAACAAATCTCCTTTGTTATCTTTTAGGATATACGTTTCAGGTACAGTCGGTTGCACTTTATACACTGTAAAAACTTCATTCGTCCAATTGGGAAGGTATTTTTTGGTAAACACTCCCTTATATTTACTAATCCGTACTTTATCACTTACATTAAATTTTCTTGGCTGCATTTTTTCTACTTTAGGCTTTGTATTTTTCTTTATGCGTTTTAATACATCTTTTGCATTTCTTCTATTTACTTTGTTAGGTTTCATACCAATAGTTCTATGAAACCTGTTGTTATAATCATTTATTAATTGTGGTAAAACATCATACCATACGTAAGAACCTCTTTTTGAAAATTGTTTATACAGTGCTCCTTTTAAGGTTCTATTAAATCTTTCTACAATAGCAGCTTTTTTCTCTGAATTTGTAGAATAATGATTTATTTTATATTTATTCATTAACTGTGCAAAGTTTGTATTAAAGTATTCTGTTCCATCATCAGTTTGTAAATGTTTAATTTTGTTTTTATCTCTTTTTATGGCTATTTCCATGGCTTCTGTTACGCTTTTACCAGTCTTGTCCTTTAGAGGCAAAGCGTCTGCAACTTTTGTAAAACAATTAATAATTGTGAGTATATATTTAAATCCTTTGTTTATTCTGCTATGCGGTCGCATTTCAATTAAATCCGCTTGATATAGATCATTTATCCCTTTTATAACAGTATTTCTTCTTGGAAACTTTATTCTTGCAGGTTTGTGTAGTTCATTAATAATCTTCTCCTTCAGGTCTGACATGATGGTTTCACGAAGGCAGCTGATATGGTATTAAATATTCTTTTGTATAAATCTGCTTATATATATATATATATATATATACATATAGTTCAAGGTCATTCAAAACTTGTGTAAAAAAAGGGGAAACACAGCTTAACATTGCTGTGTTTCCCCTTTTTTTACGGAAAGGAAAAGGATAGAGGATCTAGGACGATGAAAGGGTTATTAGTCAATAGGGTTGAGGGAATAGTGACCGAATGGTAAAGTGTGGATGTTGTCTGGAAGGGTTTGTCTTTTGTCGTCATTACAGGATAGCGCCTTTTTAACTTCAGTCACGCTGTACAGCTGATGGTTAAAACTTCTGATGGTGTTGAATTTAGCTGTAATGATGTTATCCTCAAATAAGCATTGCTTGTAGTGTTCAAAATGCACTTTCTTCTTTAAATATAAACTCTTTACACCTTTAGCTTTCTTAATATAGCTATTCTTCTTTTCTTCTTCTTCTTTTTCATTATAGAGTTTCAAAGAATATAGTTTAGACATCAGTGCAACAATCTCTTCAAGCAGAACACCATTAGCCTCATCCTTGAATTTGCCTAGTACTTTTTTGTGTCTGTCATTGTCGTAGTTTGGATGATCTTTTGGATAATCGGAGAAATCAAAGTCGTTCTTGTAAATAAATGTACGTAAATCTTTATACATGTCCAATGTTACTATGCGATATATAAAAGCGTCAGTGTCCATATATGTAATAGATATATTTTCTCTTCCGTAGAACGCCACCATTTTGTTGTAGTGAAAATCGTACATGTGTGTTTTTGAGATGTCCAAGATTGACATGCCTATATACAAAGGACGATCCATCTTCACACTCGTCTTCTTCATGGACACTGCTACAAGTTTTTCATTAATAATTATAGATGTTCTAAAATTTGGCTGCTGTACTAGTTTCTGTAATTTTTTTGCGTCGGTAACAAGTTTAACATTTTTGTGTCTTCTTTTGTTTTCCAATGTTTTTCCAAATATCGCATTATTCATTAATTTAAAGAAATCTTTTTGAAAGTCTGATGTAGCTGCTGCTCTTCTGTAGGTATTTGAATCAATGTAGGGTTTCAACCAGCATGATTGAGAAAATTCCAAAACTCTATTAATTTTTGTTAGACGTAGTCCTAATTCGATAGCTTGTTGAACCACCCAAAAGTGAGCCACGTAGCGTTGTTTATTATTTAATGTCATCATTAATTTGGGGTGTTTTCCAATTGGTGAAATTTCTGTTTTAGCAAGAAGTGGAAGGTCATAATGAAGATCATGTAAATTTTCTGGGTATTCAAAATCGCAATCCAAAATATATCCAGTGTCACCATGTTTCGGAATTTGTAAAATATCGCCAATAGAGTCGGGATTAATCCATTTAAAGTTATCAAAAGGAAGTGGGTTTGACATTGCCCATCCGTACAGGTTATTTGCATCGAAATATCCTAAATAGGTTGACGGTTTGGTTTCATCGTAATCGGGTAGGTATTTGTTGTTGGCTTTGACATGTCTGGTAACACTTTGGGTCAATCCGCCTCTTACTCCAGCTTCAACCATTAAAACCATGTCAATGTCTGTTAAAAGTTGGAGTTTGCATTTTGTTTCTTTTAACATGGCTTGCCAAGCTAATCCTGGTGAAGTATACGAATGTAGAGGGTCCAAACCGTATGCAGCAAAACAGGTGTTTCGGAATTCTTCCATTACATCACAAAGAAGAGTTACATCTAGTTTGACATAAAAGTCCGAGTAATCTCCTAAGGTCTTCATATCTAACTCGTTCCATACTCGACGTGCGTGTTGATAGTCCTCAAGTGATATTTCCGAATCATTAAGTTTGTTTTTGAAGTGTTCTGGTGAAGGTAGTGATGTTTCATCAAATCTATGCAGTCCATCGATGTAATCATAGGGGAAGACTCCTTTTCGAAGAACCAAATCCATTTTACTATTGGGTACAATTTTGCTTGTTTCTATCAAATCTGTTCTTCTTAGATTTTCAGATAATTTCATGAGGCTTGAAGGCATAAATCTAAATGAATCAACAAACCTTAATTTAATTTTACCCACCTTTTTTGAAAAGCTTATAAATTTTTCCATTGTAGTAGCCAAAACGTCTATTGCTCCATTATCTCTTCCTAGTTCGGGGATTATGAAGTGCGAATCATAACCACTCAGATTGTGCAGAACTACGGGGATAAAATATGGTAGTTTGTAGTTCAAGTTGCAAGCGTTACAGGCTGCACCTCTGTACGCTCCCGTAAGATGATCGTGGTCACGAACTTTAACGTTATCCAGTGTAAAGGTGTTATTACACAAATAACACGTTGTTGTTGAATCATAATGTTGAAGTTCTTCTTCTTCCATAGGTGACATGGGTACCTTTGTTCCATACAGTTCTTCTACCTTTGCAGCTATGTCATACAAATCATCGACAAAGTATTTGGCTGCTTCTTCACCGCGATAAATCTTTGGAGAAGATGATAGTCCATATTTTTGAAGATGGTCTTCAGTCAACGTGGATTTAATTAGTATGCAATAACTGTTTGGTGAATGAAGTTGGTATTTGCTTCTTCTTGTAACGCCCTCTTCTTGTTGTTCAATCGGATGTAAAGAAGACTCGAAATCAGCGTAAACAACAACAGGTACACGGTATTGTTGTATTACTTTGTCAAATTTTATCTGCGCTCTGCTAGGATGCGGCAATTTAATTCTTACTTCATAGTTTCCATTACATAACCGCTGGTGTTCTACTAACCAATCAGACCCTCCCCTTCTTAGTTCTTTGTTCACGTGACAAAAACATCTTTTGCAAATTGTCATCTTTCTTTTATGCTTAGATAATTGATTAGAAACAAGACTTTCAAATTTTTTGATATACACAAAGTGTGAAATATCACCTTTAGTAATTAATAACAAATCGGTATGATCTCTGCGCTCATTTGGTGTTATACGCAAGGGGTACAAATTGTTTGTCGAATCCAATCCGAAGAGGTTGACAGAAGCTGAAGGATTTTGTTTTTCAAATTTTGAAACGTCTGTTATAGCAACAGGGTAAGTCATCCCTTGGAAATTATATCTATGTTGTACTTCTTCATAATAGTGACTTGGTCTTTCCGGATGAATTGTTACATATTTGGCCAACATAGCATATTTAAAACACTCAGTATCTTGATTTTGTACGTTGACGCAGGATAAGGTATTTCTAATCTTTGTTGGTAGAGGAATGTAGCTACTTCCTCGAATTCCATAGCCGTGTTTGTGTACTCTTAAGTCTAGCCCTGTGATGCTTAACAAATTCCATCCAGAGCCTCTTCCTTCATGTTCTTGTATTTTAGTCATTAGCTCTTCAAAACATTCAGATACGATTGAATCAATATCTGACGAAAACATAATAGTTCGGTTTTTTGTTAAAAACCCTCTCGGTGAAGTTTCATTTTGAATGTTTGTAAATAAAGCATCCATTAATAGTCCAAATTTAATAAAATTTAATCTTTTTAATTCATTTTGCAAAGTGTTGCTTACCAATCCTTTTGCGTTATTTAAAAACTCTTTGAGTTGTAATTTTGCATTGTCAATTTTGAAGTGGGTTACTACATTACCCGGAAGTGCTCGGGCATGTAGTTCTACATTTACTGCTGTTGATGCTGAAGGACGGTGAAGTGTAGACAGAGCATGCGTAGAAGTCGATGCAGCTGATGATGTTGAAGGATGATGAAGTGTAGACAGAACAGGCGTAGAAGTCGATGCAGATGATGATGATGATGTTGAAGGACGGTGAAGTGTAGACATAGCAGAGGTAGAAGTCGATGTTGATGGTGCATATTGAATAACACTAGGTCTGGAATTTTGGTGTTGAGCTAACATTTGATCTATTTCTTTCAATTCTTCTTCTTCATATTCTTCATTTTGGTTTTTGTTATGTTTCAGTTCTTTATGTATCATTAAAATAAATTCATCCTTAAATGAAGACTTGCAAATATCGCAGCGATGCATAATGTAGGTGCGATCTCCACAAGGGTCTAGGCAATAATGAACAACACTGCAAATACCCCTCTATTTATACCCTAGCAAAAGTAATGGGGGTACGTATTACGTTAAGTTTACTATTTTTTTTTTGCATTTTATATTTACTATTGTAGCTGGAGGCTACAAATTTCTGTATTTAGGTCAAGGTCATTGAACAAATTTGCCAAAACGGGGAATAGATCAGTAAATGATTTCATATTAAACCATAAACTGATCTATTCCCCGCTCTGTATTTAACTAAGACAATTTTCTCCAACAGAAACATTTGATAAATTTTAAACTCGGATGTGAAGTTGGATTGTACACATTGCATCTTGATCAACTAAAAATTTCATAAAACAATAGGGATCTTCAGTTGTAGATTCATCTTTAACATATTCAATAGTCAACATTGCCGAACGAAGATCTTGTGGAATTACGTCGACTTTTATGAGTCGCCTTTCGAGTTCGAACCGTTTTGTTATTATGAGGGGAAAGCTGTAGCAAACGGAGTTTCCTGGTGGGTTCATTATGCCTATATGATAAATATACACTGTTGCATCGTCTTTAAATAGACGTTCCCCCACCATTAAATGTATAAGTTACCCCACTTTTTTAATCATGTAAATGGGTCAAGGTCATACAACGATATTACCAAAACGGGGAATAGAGCAGTAAGTGATTCTCACTATAACCACAAACTGATCTATTCCCCGCTTTGTATTTAAAGTAAACTATTTGAAGACAACAAAAACTTATTCAGATTCTTCCGATGATGATGATGATGAGCTCGTATCACTAAATAAGCGACGACGAACACAAAAGTTCCCTGTGACTGGATCTAGAACTACATCATCGATATTAATACTGCTTGGAGGGGTTTCACTATCAACAAGGTCCATTTCCTCCAAGCAAAGCAACTGATGATGAAATTCCGGTTCATTATTATCGACATCGTCGTCGTCAGTCAACAGCTCCAACAGCTCCATCTCTCCAAGATATGGTTCACTGCTAGCATACTCACTCAGTAGTTCAAGATCACTAAATAGTTCAAGATCACTAAATAGTTCACCTTCCATCTCTGAATCGTCTTCGTCTTCATCTTCGTTTAAATTTAATGGAATATTTTTAATCAATTCTAGTATAGTCTTCTTAGAAGGGAAAATGTTATCTCTGGGCGACATGATTCCGAGTAGCAGACTGATTTACCACTAATACTAAACCACCTTTTATACATGATTTCGGTGGTGGTGGGGGTAAGTGTTGAAAGTGCAAGTGGTAGGGAAAAGTGATAGGGAAGAGGTATTATTGTAACACAAATGATTAAGTCCTGTAAGTGGGTCAAGGTCACCTTATCCTATTACCAGAACGGGGAATAGAGCAGTAAGAGATTCTTATTCAAACCTCAAACTGATCTATTCCCCGTTCTGTATTTCCCCCCCCCCCCTTTGGCGTTTTATTTAGTTTATGAGGTTGTGTAATAAAGGCACAGTGTGTAGCCTTCTTGTAATAATTGGTCAATTTTTTTCTTCAAAGGGATTGGTTTTACATCTATTTTTACTTCTTCTGTTCCACGAATACCCAATCCTTTGACCTGAACATAATGGTACTCCGTTAACAGTTGGTAAACACGCTGGATAAAAGTATCCGCTTTAGCAGTAGAGTCAATATAGTGGAGGTATACCATGGTAGGTGCTCTCTTGACGCAATTCAGAACCAAAGTGATAATTGTCTCTGTAACATCGGGCTTATATACCCATCGTTTTTTTTTTTTTTTTTTTGCTTTAATTACAGGTTTGGAACAATATAAAATGTTATATTAATGTTCCATCCATTATTGACTAACCTTACCATATTACCAAAGATTTTATATAACTTTCTACTGTAGTTTATTTCAAATGCTTCATTTTCACTACTATAAACTTCACCTGTTGGTCTCCACATGCACAATTGACAACTAACCTCTATATCAAGATACCGTAGCAGTAATCTCCTTACAGCAAGCAACTGATCAATGTTTTCGACCCGTCTGCTAACTATTATAGTTGCTGCAGAGATAGAAGTAGTGGATGCATTCATTTTCAGCAGAGTACTAATTTTTACCAGCGATGGAGAACCTCCTTTATACTTAGTTTAAGTAGTGGTGGGGGTTAGGAAAAGATATTGTTGTTGTGAGAAATAAGAAGATCTTTCATTATTTTTTATCAAACGAATATTTTCTAAGTCCCAAGGTCATTTACACCAGTTGCCAAAACGGGGAATAGAGCAATAAGAGGTTCTCACTTTGACCTCAAACTGATCTATTCCCCGCTTTGTATTTCAAAGGACTTTAGTTTTTTAAGATAGTTACTCGTCCTGATCTTCATCCATGAGGAAGATTTGTTTGTAAGCTGAAGGTTCTTCAGCGAAGAAATGTTGGTCCGCTAACTCATCCTCTTTAAGAAAAACAGCTTCAAAAGGTGGAGGGTTGTGTAAATCTTCTTTGTGAATTAAGGACGGTTCTTGAAGCTGCGACTGAAGGTTTGAAATGTATTTTATTGACTTTTGTATAGTGGTTAATTTAGAATCATACGGATTGGAGGATGGTAATATGCGTCTTAATACTTTATAACAATCAGCGATCCTTGTTCTCATTTTTCTAGAACTAGCATTGTTTCTCTCGGTTTTGAGAGATCTCGAGTTTAAGTTTGGCGAAGTATTACTAGTCTCTGGAAAAATGTTGGATAGAATCATAGCCTGGACAAGTATCGATGGGGCAGCAGAAGATGAAACAGTACAAGAAGAGGCGTCAGAAGTTGGTTTTCTGATGTGCTCCATGGTGTCTGAGGTGGGCGAATACAAGCAGCAGACTAATTTTACCATCGATAAGGTGTCTCTTTTATACCCAATGGAAGTGGTGGGAGTGCAAGTTTTAGGGAGGGGATGTTTTTGTAAGAAATATATATTTCAATATTTTTTTTTTTTTTTTTTACCAAACAAAATTTTCTAAGTCCCAAGGTCATCTGAACAAATTGCCAAAACGGGGAATAGAGCAGTAAGTGGTTCTCACTTGGACCTCAAACTGATCTATTCCCCGCTCTGTATTTCTTAAAGTAAACAATAAATCTTCACACTATTGAGCAGCCTTTGCTCTTTGAAGCTCAAGTTCTAAGTCTGCAACCAGGCGAAAGTCTGCATCGTGCTCCTCCCATTGTTCAGGAGAACGCGGTTGTCCACACCACTTTGTAAAGGCGTACCTCATTGCCTCATTATACTCCTCCAGGATAACATGATAGGGTCTTGGTTGCTGCGTTGTAGACCGCATCGATGATGTAGTTTGTTGCGGTTGTGACTGGGCATCATTCTCCGCAACCTTATCAATCTTAGAAACCTCGGTAATTTCAGCAGCCTCAGCAATCGCGTACAACTCCTCTTCGCTAATTTCCTTTCCCCATGTGTTGCTGTTGACGCTCATGATGATACAACTAATAATTATATTCCGAATCGCTTGCTTAAATACCCGCTTACCCCCTCCCTTCTTCACTGTTGAATAATATCTTTAGTATAATATTTCTCCTTTTTCCTTTTACGTTTATCTTTGTCTTAGTGTAAAATATCTAAGTCCGTTATCTAGGTCAAGGTCGTTGTAACATTGTAAAAAAAAAAAGTGTGGACAACCTATTTACACTCTGCAGCATATGCTACAATTTGTAAATAGGTTGTCCACACTTTTTTTTTTAATTTGGAAAAACTTTATTTAATTTGGAAAGAATGTTTTTTTTTTTTTTTTTTTTTTTTTTTTTTTTTTTTTTTTTACAATTTATTCCACACAGTGGTTCCTGAATCGGCTCGGATTAGATAGTGCTTTTTTGTAGGGTTTTTGGGATGACGCATGCCTTTAGGTAATCTTAAAATGTAAAGGCGGTCTTCACATTTTAACATGACCTTCAGGAATCCCATTATTTTTACAAAGACGTATTGTTTGTTTTTAGCTAGCCTATTAATCCGAGTCTTAGCCGGTTTCACTGTTGGATGTGGTGAAGAAGGAGAAGCGGTATTTTTTAAATGAAGATTGCACAGTTCTTCATTTAAAGTACACTGTTTTGCACAGCGTTCGCCTTTCTTTGCACCTTTTTTGAAGATATAATTACATAGTTGTGCAGGACGTATGCACCTTCTATGCAATGACTTTAATTGATTAAATTTCTCTGAAGGAGATTGAATATTTGTGCAAATTACTGAAGGTCTGGTTGAACTAGTGGAAGGTGAAATTTCAATTGGGGGTCTTGTAGATATTTTAGAGCTTGATCTCGAGGTGGAGCTTGATCTTGAGGTGGATGATGAGGAGCTCGAAGAAGACCTTGATCTCGAGGTAGATGATGAGGAGGAGGAGCTCGACGAAAACCTTGATCTCGAGGATGATGGTGAAGGAGAAGTTGGTCGATCCATAATGGGTGGTGAAGTTGTCTTCTCAGGGATGATAAGAGACATTAAAAGAGCCTGACGAAGAATTGAACCAGCAGCCGAAGTCAAGGGTGATGCAGAAGTCGAGGGTGATGCAGAAGTCGAGGGTGATGCAGAAGTCGAGGGTGATGTAGAAGTAGAGGGTGATGCAGAAGTCGGTAGTGATATCGGGTGTGACTCCATAGTTCTGAGTTGAGCAAGCACAAGCAGCAGAATGATCTTACCAGTAATGGGAAGCCTCTTTTATACCCAATATAAGTGGAAGGAGAAAGGGGAAAGGGGAAGGGGGATAGGCTATGGTTTAAAATATTAATTTTCCTATATGTAACCAGACAGAGGTTTTATAAGTCCTGTCAGTGGGTCAAGGTCATCTGAACTTGTTGCCAAAGCGGGGAATAGAGCACAAATTGGTGCTCTATTCCCCGCTCTGTATTAGGGGACAGGGAATTACAAGCAATGATTTTAATAACAAAAAATAAAGAAAAAAAACCCCCAAAAAAAAAAGGAAAATCACAACAGTTTCTCAGGCTAAGAAAGGTAATGTCAACCGGTTTACATGGCCGTATTGACAAGTCCGGTAGAGCACAAATTGGTGCTTTATTCCCCGCTCTGTATTAGGGGACAGGGAATTACAAGCAATGATTTTAATAACAAAAAATAAAGAAAAAAACCCTCCAAAAAAAAAAGGAAAATCACAACAGTTTCTCAGGCTAAGAAAGGTAATGTCAACCGGTTTACATGGCCGTATTGACAAGTCCGGTTTTCAGGGCCGAAACTTATTGTCAGGGGGTTAGGAAAGGGATGAGAAACAAATTACATTACTTTGAAACAAACTGGTCAGTTAGAGTTAACGTTAATTTTACAAAGAACAATCAGTATCACTGAAACCCGGACGGACGTAGATCACGAACGGGCGTCAGGATACTGCGGTCAGTTTAACAAGGTCACAACAGCAACACTGAAACCCGGACGGACGTAGATCAACGAACGGGCGTCAGGCTACTGCGAACCAATGTTTTGACCAAGGTAGTTTACAAAGACCGGCATTTAAATTACTTTGATAACAAACCCCACGGATATAAAGACTTTACCCAAGGATAAGGATCTGTAAGAAAGGTACATATTTCATCATTAAATATTTACAAAGACCGGCATTTAAATTACTTTGATAACAAACCCCACGGATATAAAGACTTTACCCAGGGATAAGGATCTGTAAGAAAGGTACATATTTCATCATTAAATAAAACACTCAAAACCAACACCAACATTCATTAAACTAACTACATTAATTAGCAGCAATCTACAAGCAATAATCTAACAAACAAACTACCATGCTTAACAAACTACCATGCACATGCAAAGGCGCGGATCTCTTAATTGCGCGTCGGGCCCAACGCACACTTAAAAGACCTACGCTGCAGCAGAATGCAACCCGGACGGACGTAGATCACGAACGGGCGGCAGCCTACTGCGAAGAGACTGCGGACTGCTCCCGCTTATAAAGGCGGCGGTCAGTGGTGGGAGGTGACTAATGGGAAGCCTCTTTTATACCCAATATAAGTGGAAGGAGAAAGGGGAAAGGGGAAGGGGGATAGGCTATGGTTTAAAATATTAATTTTCCTATATGTAACCAGACAGAGGTTTTATAAGTCCTGTCAGTGGGTCAAGGTCATCTGAACTTGTTGCCAAAGCGGGGAATAGAGCACAAATTGGTGCTCTATTCCCCGCTCTGTATTAGGGGACAGGGAATTACAAGCAATGATTTTAATAACAAAAAATAAAGAAAAAAAACCCCCAAAAAAAAAAGGAAAATCACAACAGTTTCTCAGGCTAAGAAAGGTAATGTCAACCGGTTTACATGGCCGTATTGACAAGTCCGGTAGAGCACAAATTGGTGCTTTATTCCCCGCTCTGTATTAGGGGACAGGGAATTACAAGCAATGATTTTAATAACAAAAAATAAAGAAAAAAACCCTCCAAAAAAAAAGGAAAATCACAACAGTTTCTCAGGCTAAGAAAGGTAATGTCAACCGGTTTACATGGCCGTATTGACAAGTCCGGTTTTCAGGGCCGAAACTTATTGTCAGGGGGTTAGGAAAGGGATGAGAAACAAATTACATTACTTTGAAACAAACTGGTCAGTTAGAGTTAACGTTAATTTTACAAAGAACAATCAGTATCACTGAAACCCGGACGGACGTAGATCACGAACGGGCGTCAGGATACTGCGGTCAGTTTAACAAGGTCACAACAGCAACACTGAAACCCGGACGGACGTAGATCAACGAACGGGCGTCAGGCTACTGCGAACCAATGTTTTGACCAAGGTAGTTTACAAAGACCGGCATTTAAATTACTTTGATAACAAACCCCACGGATATAAAGACTTTACCCAAGGATAAGGATCTGTAAGAAAGGTACATATTTCATCATTAAATATTTACAAAGACCGGCATTTAAATTACTTTGATAACAAACCCCACGGATATAAAGACTTTACCCAGGGATAAGGATCTGTAAGAAAGGTACATATTTCATCATTAAATAAAACACTCAAAACCAACACCAACATTCATTAAACTAACTACATTAATTAGCAGCAATCTACAAGCAATAATCTAACAAACAAACTACCATGCTTAACAAACTACCATGCACATGCAAAGGCGCGGATCTCTTAATTGCGCGTCGGGCCCAACGCACACTTAAAAGACCTACGCTGCAGCAGAATGCAACCCGGACGGACGTAGATCACGAACGGGCGGCAGCCTACTGCGAAGAGACTGCGGACTGCTCCCGCTTATAAAGGCGGCGGTCAGTGGTGGGAGGTGACTCCGCCCCGTGACGTCGGGGGGGGGGGGGCATGACCCAAATGGGGGGGGGGGGCATGACCCAAATGGGGGGGGGGGGACATGACCCAAATGGGGGGGGGGGGACATGATCCAAATGAGGGGGGGGGGGGTGTCATGAAGGGAAGGGGAACCGGTTCTTAGCTTTCTACCCGTATATGGAAGTGTCAAGGTTACACTTGGCAAGCCGCCAAAAACCTAATCAACGAGATAAACCGTCTGACCCTTCAAAAGTCAAGACATTAGGACTCATTCCAGCTTTGTCTCTCGAACTAAAACTACGTGCCGATCAGCAGCGCTACGATGACTTCCCCTGTGAACCTTGAGAAACTGCGACGTCTGAAGGAATCCCTGAAGGAGACGGTTGAGAGAAGAAGTGGTTTTAAGAGACCAACTTCTTTCAAGGCCACAATAAGAAGAAATTTTAAGAACCATCCGCTCTACTTCAACCAACATCCGTCATCTGAGCATCGACCTTCGACTTCGACTACAAGTCAGCCTCGACCTTCAACTCCACCTCTCACCGTGGATGAGGTGATGGAGCGGACGAGGGTGTTGAAGGAAGAAGAATTAGTCACTCCTCTAAACTTCAAATCACTTAAATTTAGAAAACTAAAAACAAATATCAAATACAAGTTTGTGGCAAGGCTCAGCGGAAACAGCTATATTTTACAACATGAAGATTTTCACTTCAAGGTCCAACTGCCTCATTCCCTGCCGCAACCGCCTAGAATCCCATCCAAAAAGGAACTGTTTTTCGTCAGACAAGAGGGCAAGGCGCATTGGTTAATTAAATAAATTGTCACAGCCCTTGTCCATTTCCTCCACCTCGACTAACCGCAACTCCTTCAGGACTCCTCTTCATGGCATCAAAAACGGTCCTTTTCAGGACCACCCTAAGCATTTCAAGTTAGGGACTTGGCCTGTACATAGGCAGGAGACTGTTAGTCTTATGTTTGTGTGCAGCCCACTTTGTAAAAATTTCGAAGTCCCAAGGTCCTTGACCTTGACCATGACCATGACCCAAGGGGGGGGGGGGTATAAAGTTTGTGCAAAGTATGTCATGTGGGTACTCAAATTACGCGGATTGATCGGACGAACAAGTTGGTGCAAACAGAATTCAGATCCGACAAAGGGTATAGAAGCAACAGCGAAAAAACTACTATTTTCAAGGATAAACCTAAATAACTTCTTTATTTACGGTTTAAAGTATATTAAGTGGGTACTCAAATTACGCGGATTGATCAGACGAACAAGTTGGTGCAAACAGAATTCAGATCCGACAACGGGTATAGCAGCAACAGCGAAAAAACACCTATTTTCAAGGACAAACCTAAATAACTTCTTTGTTTTTGGTTCAAAGTATAACATGTGGATACTTCAATTACGCGGCTTGCCAAGACAAACAAGAAGGTGCAATTTAAATTTAAATCTAACCAACAGTATATCATCTGTAGCGTAAAAACGATGGTTTGAAGGACAAGGTAACGTTGTGGTGGGGGTTAGGTGCCTATCATACATGATAACGCTCCATCATTATTCTTCCAGCTCTTGACGGATGAACATCTACCTAGAGGGTCTGAAAAATGTCGCAGTTTTACAGGAACATGAGGAAGGTGACCTTCAGTAGTCCCCTTGACACTACTTTCTACTTCCCTGACAATGAAGACAGAAGGTCTACACTTTTAGTGGACAATGAGCGGTTTCGTCGAAGAATAATCGAGGTTGAAACACTTTTAGCTAGTTGTTTGCTTCGCAAAAAGAACCATATGAATACATGCACCGGTTTAGATCATAGTAGCTGTTATACTTATACAGAGTTGAAGCGCAAACATTATTGAAGTTTTTAGTTACGGAGCTAAGGTCTTGACAGTCTAAGAGCTAAACCCTAACTAACACATGTAAACTAGTTATTGTGCGATGTAAAACTCGGTGGGGGGACTGGTGTAGTGGGGGACTGGTGTAGTGGGGGGACTACCATCTGCCGCACACTTGCCACCTGCCGCCTGCCGCCTGCCACCAGCCATCTGCTTCGTTCTACTACACTTTTACCCCCACCATTTTGTTTGATACCAGAACGCTAGCTAGCGAATAGTCAGTACACCTCCGGCTCTCGACCGGTGAACATCGAGCTCTCCGAGACGCTCTTCACAAAATAACAATATCATTTCACTCAAGGTCTGATAGATGTTTCTATTTCATTGCCGTCACGTATTATTTCCTCCTGACAGCAATGAAATGCAAACACCTAACAGAACAGATAGGTGTCAAAAACACAACATGGACTCTGCGCAGGGATCGAAGTATCTACCGTCTTTCTTCAGAAAACAAAGTGATGGCCGCAACTCGTCCGGATCAACAACATCGATGACAACCAACAACGGGGAACTATTGTAAACATGAATTATTGTAAATAAAGTAATATTTGTAATATGAATTATTGTAAATAAAATAAAGTAATATTTGTAATTGTTCTACCTCGCACTCGTATCATTCGATTGCTTCATTCGATAATTTTCATTCGATATTTTATCGAATTAAAACTATCGAATCACAATCGGATTTTACGCGTGCGAGGTAGTACTTTTTTAAAATTACCTCCCCGTGACCTTGAACTTTGAACTTTAACTCATTTCGTCACAAAACCGCCTACGTCACTGGCTCAGCCTCAGATAACATCTTTCATGACTCAGCACTTCCGGTCACGTGACCGGATGACGTCACTTCCGGCGCAAAACCCGCAAACCCACACTACTTAGACAATATTTATTAGAAACGTGTTTCTTTGTAAAAATGTTTTTATGTACTTTAAAAACAATCAAAACCTTAAGTAACATCAAGATAAATCTTTATTTGTTAAAACTATTGTTCAAACAAATAAATATAAAACACAGGTTCATTGCATTCAAGGCAAACACAGGCCGAAGTCCGATAATTTCTCTTGTTGGAACACATAACACCTCGAGGGTAGAACTTGGTCTTAATAGCTGACAACTTTTCATTACACCATGTTTAATAAGAAGGAGAGGGATTGGATGAATTAATTTCAAGAGTTTTGGAATTCTTTACTTAAACTAATAGATAATATAGTTGAAACCGCCAAAAGGAACTTCAAAGTTTACAATTTGTCCGCATAAGGCTTGCAGCTTATCGCACGGTCGTCTAATATTACTCATGTGTTAGTCTACCAATGAAGATGAAAATGAGAAATGGCATCCGGTATTGCCTTCAACGTCATACACAAGTGGCTGCGGGCCATATGAGCGAGCTTACTTACATAATACAGTAGGCCTGGTAACATTTACCACATTAATGTTGAATATTAGAACCTTTTTTAAATATAGACCACAAATAGTTTGATATACCTATTAGATAAAAACTTTGAAGCATTTTCATATTAGAGTATGAACTATAATTATGCTATAATTAAAGCAAAGATAAAATACCCCCGTCGCAGCAAACCTGCATACTCAGCGAATTTCCAATGAATATATAACATAACACATTAAAACACTTAACAGGACTCATAAGAAATGTATTCACAAACAAGCGATATTTAAAATATTAATTATTCCCCATAAGAATAACATTGGGGATGAGTACGCAGGTTTGCTGCAACAAGGCACACAAAATAATGGGTTGTTATGGAAATATCAATAGAACTCATCTCAGTGAAGTCACATACCAAGTTTCATCCATATAAATTCATAAATAAGCGATATATAACATTTTAAGTATTTTCCATAAGAATAACTTGGGGACCAAGTACCTAGGTTTGCTGCTACAGGAACCATAGGTGAAAAATTTTTTTTGTGCAAACAACAATAAACCACAACCAGATCAAGCCATATACCAAATTTTACCAGTTTATGTTCATAAATAAGCGAGATATAAAATTTGTCTTTTTCTCCATAAGGATAACATTAGACAACGTACTGTGTTTAGCACTTTCAATATCTCGGTAACCAATTGACGTAGAACAATGATAAAAATACCAAATTGTTTGTTTTGTTAAGCTGAATTCAATGGTATAAATTAAAATTTGATTTCAATTAAAATTGCATGTGAAATCCCCAAAAAACACATTTTTGGGGTACAAAACCCCCCAAAAACCCCGCTTCGGATGGTGCGATTCATCTGGTTTTCGAACTCGTTCAAATAAATGGTACTTTACACATTTGTACAAAATTTCATTAAGATCGGACCTTTTTTACGAGAGTTATCGTGCTTACGGACACACACACACACACACACACATATATATATATATATATAAATAAATATATATATATATATATATATACATATATAAAAATTTGAACGAATGGTGTTTTGGCATCTGGGGACCTCAAAACGAAAAGTTATCATGGTCTCTGGCTTAAGTCTTACCATGAGACCTACGGTAATAGCTTCTTCCCTATAGGGAAATTCGCTAAAATACGCGGTCGCCTTATATCATAGATGCAAAGAGACCGCCTCCCATTAAAAATATGAATACAAAAACTGAAAACAGTACATTTTACCAACCCTAGTACTCTTAAGAAAACTTTATATTTTTGACCACCACTATTTTAAACGACATTCAAGAATTGGCTACTAATAAAGCTAAGAACTTTAAACCACGAAGTAGCTTGAAATAACATTATAAATAATGAAGTACATTGGTGTAACAATATACAATAATTTTACATTTCATCGCTCTTCCATAGTCCAGGCAGTAACTCCATATAACTCAAATACCGTGTTTTATTGGTTTTACACAGAAAACTGAACTAAAGCTTAAATAGCCGGACCCGTATTTTTGGTGAGTGTTAAAATAAATATTATAACATGGCCTCGCTGGGTGGTTATACTGGAAAGGCTCGCTGTATATTTAATACCAGTTAAGTTGAATATTATAAACACCCAGTAGTAAAAACCAGATTGGTAATATATTTGAAGTACTCACCAACATGGTATAGACCAGTTTGGACACATATTTGAAACACTCACCAACATGGGTAAACCAGTTTGGAAACATATTTGAAACACTCACCAACATGGGTAAACCAGTTTGGACACATATTTGAAACACTCACCAACATGGGTAAACCAGTTTGGAAACATATTTGAAACACTCACCAACATGGGTAAACCAGTTTGGAAACATATTTGAAACACTCACCAACATGGGTAAACCAGTTTGGAAACATATTTGAAACACTAACCAACATGGGTAAACCAGTTTGGAAACATATTTGAAACACTCACCAACATGGGTAAACCAGTTTGGACACATATTTGAAACACTCACCAACATGGGTAAACCAGTTTGTAAACATATTTGAAACACTCACCAACATGGGTAAACCAGTTTGGAAACATATTTGCAACACTCACCAACATGGGTAAACCAGTTTGGACACATATTTGAAGCACTCACCAACATGGGTAAACCAGTTTGGAAACATATTTGAAACACTCACCAACATGGGTAAACCAGTTTGGACACATATTTGAAACACTCACCAACATGGGTAAACCAGTTTGGACACATATTTTAAACACTCACCAACATGGGTAAACCAGTTTGGAAACATATTTGAAACACTCACCAACATGGGTAAACCAGTTTGGACACATATTTGAAACACTCACCAACATGGGTAAACCAGTTTGGACACATCTTTTAAACACTCACCAACATGGGTAAACCAGTTTGGACACACATTTGAAACACTCACCAACATGGGTAAACTAGTTTGAACCCATATTTGAAACACTCACCAGCATGGTGTAAACCAGTTTAGACACATCTTTTAAACACTCACCAACATGGTGTAAACCAGTTTGGACACATATTTAAGCACTCACCAACATGGTATAAACCAGATTGGACTCATATTTAATATTTCCTAGGAGGTCCGCAGGTGCTAGCGAACATGTCGTTTGAATCCCCCTCACGTTCTCAATAACAAGGAAAATGTCTGAAACCGCTCTAAGATTGCGCCTGAAAACATCAAGTTGAAACCCTTAAACAGTGGAAATATTATCTTTTCTTGTTAGTGATATTAACCGTTTAGGCCCGATACGATTTATAAAGGTGCCTAGTGTGATTGTAAAAATATTATTAGTTATTTATATTTAAATCTTTAAAATCAAACAGAGGACTTAGACATTGTTTCTATGACAAGAGTTTAAACATTGTAAATTAGTTCAGACATTATTAGTATTAAACATTAAAGATCTGCTTCTACCGGAGATGAGAGGAACATAGTTGTTTTAAAACGTGCAAAAATCTATTGTAACTTTTACTTAATCACATTTTTAATAAGTATATAGATTTTGTTAAAACGTATTTTTGCAATGTAAGCGTATTACTGAAAACAAAAAAAGTGAGTCAATTGCCCTCACAACTTGTATTCATATTTTTAACAAGACGCTAAATGTCTTCAAAATAAGCTAGTACAATGGTAAGCTAACACGGAAACCTTTGTTTAATGTTTTCCCTCTAAGGTAAAGCACGCCATATACTATACTTTGTTCTTTGTTAAATTTAAAAATAAACAGAAACACACACCTTAACGCAGGTTTACGAGGTGTCGTAATTCTGAGAAACAGTAAAGATCTTCTGCGCCGCAGGAGGGGATCTTCGGCTGAGACCAACAACGCTCGGCGTCTTTACTGGCGCCTCGGCCTCGGCGTTAAACCTGCAATCGCATTCTTTCTGGGGCTTTGGTGCTTGTACCACCGATATAAAACTTAACTACCCAATTTAATACAACATAATATTACAATCTTTAGCCCAATTTTATTTCAGTTATAGATGCAACTGGCTTAATTAAAGTGAATATTCCACTTCAATTAGTCACTTGTAATTTGGTTAACAATATATTTGGAATGTGCGATCTTTTTACTTTCATAAGTGAACTATAACTTTTGGTTGGTAGAGTACCATAATATTGTCTTAGAAAGTTAATAATGAAACTGCTTTATAAGAGATACAAAATAAAGAGATTTAATATACATAATCGGGTTTAGAACGAATATAAAAAAACATATCTTGTAAATTACACTATTATTGATGAACTTTCGTATAATTTAGCATACTCTGTGCAAAAAAGTAGTATACAACATTTCTAAAAAAAATATGGCACAGTTTTGAGGTGTAATTAAAAACCCTAAATGAAATGAAAAACAATAAATTGAAATTGCCTAATATTAGCATGTTATATATATTCCGTCTGTCTGCGAGCATGTTATTTTTAATTTATGTACCTTTCAAAGTGCAGAATTGAACTGACAAATGATTTTCAAGCGTTTCAATAAACAGTCTTTTTCAAAACTAAATGAATGCTATTTTAGTTATTTCTCCAATGAATAAACTATTGTTTTTTCTAAATACCAAAATATCAGGGTTCAATGCCCGGTGAAATCCACATGAGTTTTGCTACGCAGACTGCCACCGGCTCCGGAAACCACGTCAAGCCGTTGGTCCTGCCTAAAGTCGTGAAACTCTGAAACTGAAACTATACCTGAAAACTCTGACAACATATTATACCTTGGCCAGAAAATAAACTCTACTTTACTGAAATGGTAACATATTATGTATTAAAATGGTATAAAGGTCGTAGAGATCAGAATACAGATACCTAATATTGTAAAACCTGCTTATTGTGAAATATTAGTTTAATAAAATAAATTAAATTAATAACTTAGTATTGGTTCAAAAGCGGTTTTATCACAAATTACAAATTTAAAATATATTTAGCTTTAAATTATTAAAACCAAGTTAATAGTTTGTGTACTTATCCCCAGTATATAGTATATTTCAAATATTAGTTGCTTTAACTAGCATTAATATGTAAACTTTCCCTCTAAATAGTTTTTGTAAATACAAGTATCTCAATATTACTTTTAAATTTTTGCATGATAACAATAATAGGAATGTAATTTTAAGGTGAATGGGGGAAATGTATATTTTAGTAAGTTAACAGGGAGTTAGCACTGTTAGCAGGGAGGAGGAGGTAGAATGTCTTTGTCTTCACTCAGTTGGGACCAACTCAAGATTAAGGAAGCTGTTATCTCGATGAACTGTAACTGTTGTGTCTATTATTTACCCTGTACTCAGCTTCACCATTTGCTCAAAGTTAAACTTACGATCCCCTTCATTAAATTAACTATTTTAAACCTGTTTGGAAGTTAAATGGTGAGCAACGACTTGGAACCCCCATCGTAGCCAAGCTTGCTTGATTTTTTTTAAGCCCTACTAAATTTGTTTTAAGGCTTGTCTATAATAAGAAATAAAGACGTGTGAAACAGAAAATCTAAAACAATATTTAATTTCTTATTATTACTGCTATAAACAACAATTATTTTCTAAATAGTACCAAACTCTGCTGAATATATTTGTACACTCAAGTAAAAGTAAACATGAGTTGTCACTTTTAACTTCAGTTTTAAGGTACATGCATAATAAATTTGTTTGTTCTCCTTTTTTTTTAAATTGCAATAGGGAGTTGCAATATTCCTATAAGGGATTCAATGAAACCATATGAAATAATTGTATAAATTTGACAATAGGAGAATATAAATGATGCTATGGAATCTTTTAGTGGTTTGTTTATATCGGTCTGCAAGCTTCTTCTCAGATGTAATGCTTATTCTATCTACCTGTGTTAAACCTCTTGATACTGGAGTTTAAATTCCCGTTATGTGTTAAACTTGAATGAAAAAATATCATTGTATGGCTGTGAATATAAATTGGATAGCACAAACAGTATATAAAAATAGGTAAAACGAAAATTAGCAAAAATCTCATAAGATAGCAGGAACTTTAAAAATGTAGTTGTTAAACATTTAATTCGTATATTTATAAAATGGGCTATTATTTTAACTGACCACTAAAACAACGAAAGTAGATATCAATGTATCATTTCAATTTTCATTTAGATGCTACAAACAAACGCGTAGTATAACGTTTATTTAACATGTAAATATTGTATTAACATCTGATAGAGTAAAAGCAATTTCAGTTTTAATACCTTCAGGGGAAAACAATTAAAATTACGTTTACAAACACTATCATCGTGTTTGAAACAAAGCCAAACACGAATAACGAATTGTATTAGTTTGATTATTGAGTGTCGAAACTACCTTTATATTTGATCACCCTATTGGAGTTGAATTACAAAATTTTCAGCCCGAGGAAATTTAATTAGTAAAATTATTAATTTCAAAGGAATAATTTCTTATTTTATCATAAGAGCCATTATGCCTGGAACGCCTTAAAATAAAATTTCTCAAAATAGTCTGTTTTAAAATATTTATTAATTACACTAATGCTAGTTAAGCGTTATGTCGTAGGTATACAACATATGTTAAATCTTACATAACCTTATATTGTTCAATGTTTGACATTCGATTATATATTTAAAAGATCTTAAAAAGGTTTCCGCATTTCAATACTAATTTTGAACTAAAAGTAAACAAGTATATTTATATTATAATATACAGAATTATAAACAAATGTATCTGTCTGTCATTTTCCATGTTCCTCTTTAATGCTAAAGATCTGAACCGTTGGACCTGAAATATTGCTTGGAGGAAGCTAATAGATGGGCGATAGACGTAGGCTGTTTCCTTCCAAAAGTAGCTTACGGCTCCAACCCATTGGTATTACAAGTTGAGTTTTTCTTATGTTTCTTATTTATTTGTGTGTTTGGAAAAGCGATTTATTTTATTGAATTACAAAAGGTCATAGCAACACAAAAATGTTGTAACCCTTTTAAAATGCCCAGGTTACAGCGAGATATCGTGCAATGAACGGGACAGCTACCTCTGATACAAATATTTAATTATTCATACATTTATGTAAATTTACTCCCATGATCGTTTGCTTCACCATCACCAACCATGGTACGTCGTAATGGTAAACACTTTAGACGTAAAATAAACTTCCCTAAGAAGAGTGACGTTTAACATTCTTGCGAAACGTTGGAAACTAAGGCTTGGAAACCCAACTGGTTTGTGTGATCGTTCACTGTCTGAACCAGTGACTTAGTTATACAATTCATTAAAAGTTTATTGGATTTCACATAGTTAATTGTGTAATAACCGTACGAAAGTTACTTACACATTGATTTAGGTTAGATACTTCTTTAGCATGTGGACAAGCATACGCATTTATTAGAACGTTACATGTAAATAAATAAATTGTTTAGGGTTAAGTGTTTAGTTATATTTTTTTATCACTGTTAAAAATTAAAAAAATTAGAACGATCGACGAAGGGTAACAAATTGAGCGTTCTGGTTATCTATTAAACATTTGGATAATGGAATCACTAAACGAACAATGGGTATTGGTACCTGAACCAAATTTAATCTAACTGGTTCAATTGCCGTAGTCTGCACCCATTTAGATGGCCAAACTATGATCAAATTACAGGGCTTAAAAACCAATCTTTTCACAAAATACTTAAATTATAAAGTGTTAAAACAGTACCTTCCTAATATGCCAACCGTAGAAAAAGGAAGAGAAACACGATATATCAATTTGTACTGTATTACAAAATAGACAGGCTATAATAACCAAACAAATATTTAATCTTTATATTTAATTCCGTAAGCGAATTGGTCCCCACGAAATATCTCGAGCTAGGAGGATTCATTTTAAAGATTGAGGGCCAAGGACGGTGGGAAAAATATCAGAAATGTCAAAAATTACGTGGGCTACGCCCCACTAGACTTCAAAGATCCAATGAATTTTTCATGGAAATATCACTACAGTGAGTGGGTGATAAGCAAAAGTGAGTGGGTGATATTAATAAGCAAAACGAGCTAATGATCAGCTGTGATTATCCAATTACACAAAAACCAGTAGACCACTAGTTTCTATTTATTATACTAACTTATAACATTTTATCGCAGATATATAATCATTAATTACATTTTATAACAAATTCTTGCAACATCGTTTGGTTATATCAATAGAAATCCTTCGTTTTATAATATCCTAATCATCACATGGCTGGCCAATATCCCATGTACACTCGCTGATGGTGTGAGTGAACCCCAGGATTGATCACTCCCATCCATCTCTGGCGCCTCTGATAACACACAGCTTCACTCAACTGTTTACCCATCATTCTCTGGGGAATTGGAACTTAAACACTGAAAAGGATGGTTAAATATCAAAATTGCGATTCAGCACTCTTACATTTAGCACCATTGATTTGTACCTAAGAGTCTCTTTAATTAATATACAACGGCTACCATGACTAAATCACTTAAAGTATGTGATGAAAAACTATATTACATACATCTACCACTATCATTTAAATATCGGGTGTTCAAAAATGATTGGTACAAATTTATACATAATTCAAAATATTTCTAGTATACATCAAACTATGCGTACATGCTGACCACCACTTTGACCCTCTATACCCTCCGGTCACCATGGCAACAATTGTGTTAACCAATGAAATCCCCTCTTCACAACTTATGTTAGTCTTTATTACTCTTTGGCCAGATGTTTTGTTTACAAAAATATCCTCCACTGAGGCTTCACTTTTTTAACAAGAGGCGAGGGCTCTGTATCTATATACCTCGTTGGTATACATGTGCTGTAATAGTAGTGTAGTTTATATTTTATAGTTTATGACTGGGTTCTGTTTCCCTACTGATTGTTGTCAAGTTTGTTTTTTGCATCGTTATTATAACCTAAAATCCAAAATGTTAACTGATTGTTTTAACGAGTATTTCCCACAACATTGGGATTGGACGAGGTGGACCGATACAATGTTTACTCTTTCTCCTGATACCATTCCTTGCGATTTATTCTTATGGGGATTCATAAAGGACATTGCATACAAATCACAAGTAGATACAGTAGATGAACTTGGATAACGAATTAAATCAGCATTTCTTTAGGTCTCACACGAAATGTTAGAAATCGGCTGAAGTCGACCAAAACCTTGATGTCATGAGTGCCACCAGTGGGGGTAAAAACCTACTAGTTATGTAGAACACTTTTTGGTTAGAAATTTATGTTGCTAAGACAGAATAAACTTAATTTTAAATTGCATATTTGTTGTTACCAACCAAAGTTGTACAATCATTTGCGGACACTCTGTACTTTTATTAATTAATTGTTGGAGAAAATTGTTCTATTCTAAGTTATTACTTTGTTTAGAGGTCATACACAGATGGCCTCTCATTTAAAGTTAACAAATACAAACAACAAAACACGCAAACTCAATAATGGGCTTTGAAGTCGTTTACTCCTCTTAAGCTTGTGATACTATCAGTATCAGTGAGTGTCTTAATATCAATTCGTAGTTGATACCGGATTAAAAATTTAGAAAAATATTTGCAGGGGTTTGGGCTTAGGTTTCTATTGGAGAACTACGCAATATATATATTGAAGGCTTTCACCACTGCGTTACCCATTATGTATGGAAAGGAATACCTAGAAATCATAACACTAATCACTTCCTTGAATACTTAGTTATTCATTTAGCTCCCCTCTTGGCGTTGGAGGTCGTAAAATTGCAAGATTGCGCAATCATTGAAATATTACACTGATCATTACAACTGTGAGCTGTTATCAGCGGTCTACTGGTGTCCATATATGGGCAATGACCCCGCCTGAGCAATGTCCTTATTGGACAAACAATGTTCCTTCCAGAAATAAAAACATTGCAATGTTGTTGAATCAAAAATTTACGAAAATCAACTTAATTTTGCCCATATCCGTCAGAAAGGCAGTAGAAGACAAACATTATTCTTAGAGACAATACTCTTGAAAGAAGTAAAAATATATTTTATTTGTATTTATACTGGTTTTATTGAAAATATTTCACTCATTAATCTAAAGCAAAACACTAATTTTTTTACTCTTTGACTATATTATATTAAAATCTACTTCAATAAATACTGGTGGTCGACACAATTGTCAGAATAAAAATACATATGGATCATCATTTAATTACATTTATCCTGATTAAAAATATCAATATAGACTACGTGTCGTGTGATAAATAAAACAACTAAAAGTATTTCAAGATATAACTAACTGTATTCGTATTCAACAAGGTCAGAAGATGGAATATTTTTTCGAAATTTAAAAAAATTACCACCCACTCACTTGACTACCTGTCAACACATAAAGGTGCAGTTTAACAAACACATAAAATAAATAGCAGCTCTACCTGGCAAACGTTTCTCTCAAAATGATTTAAGATATCACAAACGAAGACAAAGAAAGAGTGCCTGTGTTTTATGGAGACTTTTATGCTTTACAAATGTACAAAAAAGGAAATATTAGAAATTTGTGATCCGATTATCTTTGCAGGAGGGGTGGAAGGGCTTCTTAAAGGCTGCACTAATTGCCTTCTTTTAAAGTCTAATTAACATTTTAGTTCGATTACTTTGATACAAATTATAATAAAAATGTATTTTGTTGTTGTAACTGTTTGAAACAATTTCTCAGTAACTGGGATAATTATTTTAATATAAAAGCTTACATAGATGCTTTCACTGCGTTATTTGGTCAAAACTTGTAGAGGTTTTAAATATTTTAGATGGAGAAAAGTAAATATTTTTGTATGAAATAAACGAAGGAAGTAAAATCATCTCATTTTAAGAAAATACCTTGAGAAGTATTCATTATAAATTGTAGATACAGAACATTTTTCTCTTAAATTGCTCACAAAAATAACCAAAAGTGTTTTCATATTTTATTCTTTTGTTATCCATCACTACTATTATAAAAAATGAGGTGGTGTCTGTCAGTCTGTCTATTGTTCCATCACGCCAAAACCACTGGACAAATTCTGCTGAAATTTTGCACAAATGTAGTCTATGTACCGAGGAGTGTCATAGGCCTATTGCCGTTTAGAAATGTCCTCAGGGCTCTGCCCCACGGGACTTACAACATCCCATGTTATTCTTATGGAGGTGAGTTTACTTTGGTTTATGTCACGTGTGTTTTCATAATTCAATTAATTTAAATAAACAGCTGTTATAAGAAGCATATAACTACAGACTGTCATTGTTTTGTTTACAATTGACCTACTCTGAATTTTCACCCCGTTGCGAAACACGGGCATAGCAGCTAGTATTTAATAATGCTATGCCAGTTGTGTTATGCATGTTATATAGCATTGCAGCTAAATTACAGTAGGCCTTACTATCAATTTACGTAATGCTATCTTTTAATGGGCTCATGCTTGTGGTTATACCTACTGGTATACTAATTATATGCAATCCTAGAAAATGTATTAGTAGTTAATGTACTGAAGTTGTGTCTGTTTGTTTATATATTTATTACTGAAATCTAATTTTCAAGTGTGCTTGTTTTTATTTTCTGCATAATATTGCATTGCAGTGGCTATAGAGATACCAATTAACATAAATTTAATATTTTTATAAATAAAAACGAGGGAGGGATGGGGAAATGTTTATAATGAGGGACGGGCAATAATATTTAATTTCCTACGCTGAAAGAAATCTCAACTATTTAAATAAAGCTTATAACAAGTTTAAACTACGTAGTCTCACTTAAAGTTAAAGATTGTTTTAATATATGACTTTACACGTCACACAGCTACAATTTGAACTCCTATAGCACAAGTAATTGAATTTTGATGAAATAAATAAATGCTCAAAGCGTTCTGTGGCAGCAATTAAACGGGTAGTCTTTGGAATAATTGCTAAGCAGTACAGCCTAATTTGACGGGCAAATGATTACGGATCGGCATTAGTGAAATCCCTTATTTCTCACAACGATCATGTACTTTAACATTGTTGGATATGTTACAGTTATATTTTGACAGCTGAGCGTTTGTCTGGTAAAGAGAGGGTAATAAAAATTGTGTGTTTTAAGATATGACTGTGGACGTTTTATATCATTGATTATACTGTATGGTGATGGAAAATATCCGCAAACATTTCTCAAATGATATGGACGCACTATCTCTAACAATTCAAAAAAAAATAATAAGAACTTGTTATCTTGCCCAAAAATACTTGTTATATGACACCATGTTTCGTTCTAGAACATTAAATTTATTTGTACACAATTCGATTGAAACAATTTTACATTATATTGAAATAGTGGTAAAACATAAAAGTATAGAGGTCAGTAGAGACTATTTGTTAATAATGGGAAAACCCCAATAAAATCTTATAAATACAAACATATTCGTGATCATATATACAAAAAATAATTCCAGTTTTTTTACAAAATAGGATTTTTATACAGAAATAAACTCTAATTAATGTTTCGGAATAATCTTTGACTTACTGCAGGTTATTATTTTTAACACAAGTCAATGAAGAAATTACTATTGCAAGGGCGAAATACAAAACCAAGTTAATATTAACAAATCCGCTACCTGTTATCAAGGTTCTTTTTTGCAAAATGTTATGTAAAAGCAGAAAATATGTGGAACCAATATTCAGGAGTTCAATCTGTCCTGTTTGTTTAACAAAACAAAAAATAAAACCAAACAGATATCACAAACATACTTTTATTAGTAAAATTTACAATGCTTTTACTCATTGAGAGATTCAGAAAAGTCAAATTTACATATTTACCACCGCTAAAACATGTAGTAATTAGAAGGGATTGTTAATGATATAACGTAAGTGTTACTTTCTTGATCCTGTTTTATTTTATTTAAATACTTAGAAAGAGTAAATTTACATTTCGTTTACTTGTTTGTAAAATAAAATAAATATTTTCCAACAACAAATTTAATGATAACAAATTTAGTTTCAAGGTTTATATATAGATTATTGCGGTGTTATTTTACTTGTATAACATTCATAGAAATATAATATTCAATATTTAAAAATTAGGAACCAATTTAAATATAATTTACCATAGTTTTAATATGATATTATATAACACAAAACCTAATAGTAAAACCAGCAGTTGAATATTATTTTGCAAAGTAAACTATAAAACAAGAGCAATTGGAAAATGCCTCCAGCCAGTAATAGAAGAGCATGCACTACCGATGCACTATCAATAGTAATCCAAGCGAATGCGAGGGATGTTTGCTCACGATACCAGGGCAATAATCCTCGGGTCTATGTACTTTTATCCAGTTCAAAGTTAACATAACGTATAATCCATCAGCAAGGGTCACATTTTTTCCAAATTAGGTTTATAATTATACGATTTTCAAATTAGTTTAACCATTCGTTTAATATACCGGTACGTTATGTATCAAAATACAACTCCTTCCATACGCAAGCCTTCATCAGATGAAAACACCTTTACTTAATATGTACGATTGGCCAACAGTTATGTTAGTTAATGTTTCAACTATATGTAGATCCTAGTGTGCGTCAACTCCACAAAAACTCCTCATACGTAGAAACCTTTAATGTCTAACTCTCGGAAACAAACTGATTTCCTTACTAAGCGATTTTCCACAAACAGTGAACCAATGAACAGGAAAAGTAGCTGTCACGGGCACTCCGTCTGTCAAGGAACCGACCGCCTCTCGCTGTAGTGTGTGGTTAACTGATAGGCTGGCTATCTAAATTAAATCTTATAAATAAATTGTCAGTATCAGAAAACTGAAACATACATGCTCACATATAAACCACCCTCCCTAATATCAAAGGTCTTTTATAACCGGTATGTTTGATACATACACGTTTAGTTACACGTTATAGTTTTAATTGTTGGTTTTACCGTCCAGTTTGGTAAGGTTAAGTTAACATTTCCACTAGCCTTTCTATCAGTGAAGGCGAATATGTATTAACAATATTAATATCGTTGTGAACGCACCTTTGTGGAATAAGAATTAAATACACAAGTTTATTAACTTATGTTAACATTTTAAAGTCTAAAACTGAAGTAATAAAGATTCAGAAACTATATTTTTACCACTAACACACTCATATTATAAAATACAAATAATTATTTCAAGAGTTTTGGCTAACAAAGAAATTATATATGAATTCTTTTTGTTATGTACGTAAGTAAAATTGCGTATATTGTACATATAAAGAAACGTTTTGCTAATACACATTAATCCATCTTATTATACTTTACAAAGCCTAATTAAACTACACTCCATGTAAATGTAAAAAATATTTTATATTACCTTCAAAATAAACACATAGTAAGCAAAATAATGAATGAAAGATAATTGAATTTCAATATACAACAATTCATAAAAAAATTTCTTTACCTATGAATAGAGATAAAATATAGCTCACTTCAATGTTACATAAGATTTAAAAAAAAATCAAACATATATATTTCTTGCGAAAATGTAAATTACATGCGATTGTAACTATTCTTTCTTCATAGCGCAGTCAATCTAAAATTTAGAACGTTGGACCTTATTCTCTTCACCTTTAAAGGTGAATAATGTCTTTAAAAAGTAAACAACTCACTAACTAGTATCATCATAAACTTTGTGTTATTTCATGATTACATTAAATACGAAATTATAGCGACTGTACTGTGTTATTGCAACTAGCTCTAGAAATGTTCACTACTATATACCGTGATGGAGAATGTAGCGTGTTATTGGGTGGTGGCTGTACACGGTGTGTTACCTCTTGGTTACAGCAAATCAACAGAGATATCTGAATCACGATGTCCTCACATTGCGCCTGGTCACAACTGTAGGTCATGTTGACGTGAGTAGTGTGGCATTGGATAGTGACCGTAATGATATATATAGTTGCAGTAAAAACACAGATAGTTACTATATCATGGTATTACAGCAACAAGCGCTGTGCCACAGCTGCAGGCCGTATTGAAGTGTGTAGCGTGTCAGTGAATCGTGACTGTACATGGAGTAGTATCTCGAAGTTGCAGTTAATACCCAGAAATAGCACGATAATCACAGTGTCCTGACAACGAGCACTATTAATAGTTCTTTCGTTTAACAAGATTCATTTTTGCCGTATACTATATAATATCAAGAAGCGAAATAATATTGCATAGCAAAATTCATTTAGCGGTATGCAAAAATCTTATCTTTAAATCTGGAGTAAAATATCTACACAAACACCCTTAAAGATTAAAAACTAGCGGCTCTTTTATTAAAGCCTCGAGGAATACGTTATCTGAATTCAAAAGCCTTCCCCACAACAGGCAAATTTCTCAATCATTGGTGTCCATTGAGATAGTCTGTAGGCATGCTAAGCTAAGCCTATAGTAACTACCCTAACTATCCTAATCCGGTGAACAGGTCAAGCAAGATTACGTAGAATTCGGTTTAATAAGTCTATAAATTTAAAGGTGTCTTTAGTTGTTATTTAGTTGTAAGGATTTTTCAATAAAGTGTAGAAATCAAGAAAATACTCATGAAAGTCTGCACCAACTGATTAAATGTACTCGTACGACTCAAACTTATTGAAGCAACCAGGTAATCTGGTGTGCAGGACTGTGTAGCTTTATCATATGAAAGAACCATGACCACTTTAGTAATAAACCTTGATCGTAGTGAGAAGAGAATATGAATGTATAATATAAAAAAATAAATTAAACAAACGTACCGGTATGGGTCTACCAATTGCTAAAGAAAATTATAATTTTCTTTGTATGATTTTTGCAATGTATTATGTATATATAAAGATATTGGACTGAAATTTGTCAATGGATTTACAATGTTATAGTAATTAGGATACAATTTATAGTTTTCTATTCAGTCGAGACGGCTACACGGCTAAATCCTGGCCGTTGATATATTGCACTAAGGTACTATAGGAGATAATATTTTAGGTTTTGGTAGACACTGAAATAAAGGGGAAAATTTGTAATCAGAAATCCTAGTTATTTTTAATATTTTAAAATTCATTAGGAGAGTTTGTTTTTGAATATTTTGCCAGTACCGGCAAAAAGTTAAAGAGAAATAATTTATTTTCAGAAATTGTAACGATTGCCGTGAGACACGGACATTTGATATACTTTCAGGACATGATGAAACTAACCATAAACTACTTGAGTTTCAAACAATTGTTATAGTGTTCTCGATCTAGTTTTATAAACGAGAAACACGATGACATTTTATGTTTAAATATTTCCAATTTGAGATGAAGAAAAACTGTGGTTACTTTGAATTTGATACACATTTTTACTCATCATTATTTTACGAGATGAGAGGAAATTGGCCAAATTAATGAGTATACCATCGAAAAAGGTTATTTATTTTCTATAAACCGATGCTATAGTTTAATGTTTATTACAAACTAATAGAGAGTTTAATTTTTTAATTTTTGTAAATAAATGAAGATATATATATTTCACTATATAATCCCTTATATCATATATATTTTAGAATTTTGATTTAAAGTCTCTGTTATAGGAACAAAATAAGTTAAGTGGGTTCTTAAATCACAATTATTTGTAACTGTAATATATACAATAGCAATAGGTTCAATTTGGCACAAACCTTTTATGTTTTCAATATTTCAAACGGGTTTCTTTTTGTACATAACTTTTGTAGTTGTAAGGGCTTTAACCTAGAACCAAAAATGATACCCTTTTGAAATATGGTAAAATATGGAAAATACATTTTATATCTACCGATTTGGGTTAATAAAATCACTCCTGTCACTCTGAATCATATATGAATATATTACTGGCCAAACCTTTGCATAGATTTAATATTCAGTACGTTTACCTGTTCTGAATACATTTACATGTAAATACCAGATTCGTAATGATTCCACACTGACAGCTCCGGTTAAACTCTACCATGACAATCTGTTAGAGAGAATGATTTCGGATATTTATAAAATAGTCAACATATAATTGTCATTAAACACAAGACAAATTATAAAAAAATACTCTAAAAGTTCCACTGCTAATCTGATGAAGAACAAGGAGTTTAAAGGTAGATGAAAACTATTCGAAATATATTTTAGAAAATGATTATAAATAATAAAAAACTTAATAAAAAGGTGATGATGTAAAAGAAGATATAATCAACCAAATTCAGAATTTAGTTCAAGATAGTTACGCAGTATTGTACATCGTAGTTAAGCAAAAGTTAAAGCATTACAAACCCAGTAGGCTTATACTTGCTATAGCATGACGAGTATTTTATTTTTGAAACTAATGTTTGTTAAAAAGTTGTTGAATTGATTTTTTTTCAAAAGAGACTACTATCCACAGAATATGGACATACAATGTACATACAATTCAAAGATGAAAATACTGAATCTTTGACGTTTTAAACTGTGTTAACAAATTTTAACTGTTTAAACATTGTTGAATTAACAAATGCTATTTGTCAGCTATAAATACTCTATTATATAATCAATCTAACCATAAAATATGATAGTCCTTATATCATCTATAAATATTTATAAAAGACAAACTATTATAAGCGTAGTTGGCGAACCGGAAGTAGGCCGCAACTCAGCTGTGTGACCGGATGTAATCAACCACCGGAAATCATCAAGTGAACCACCACCGGAAACCCTGCCTCCCTTTTGTATGATAACCTTTATATCTAACCAGTAAAAAGTTTCTGAGAAAATGACATAACCAGAAGGTTAAAAATATCGATCAATATACTTCCTGTTAGCTCCTAAAAACAACATAAAAAATGGGAAAGCAATTTTTAAGTGTAACCATTTCCAGGCTTATTATTGTTAATATTTGTTTACCATTATAACTTATAATGTATTTTTTGACCCAAGGAGATTTTACACGACCATAAACATATCCAAAGTTGAATTGAGGCTCTCTCACTAAGAACTTTCACTCGAAGAATAAAGTTAAGCGGTTTAACTTTGTATCAATTTATGCACGGATCTAGACAATATTATTATATTAAATAATAAAACGTTGGGCACTCATTAAAAATATGCTTGGTTTAAAGTGAGTGATTATAATATTCTTCCTTAGCATAGAGGAAGATGGGGGTTTGGAACAAAAAAGTTCTTAAAGGTATATATTTATTTCGATATCTTTTAGCACACAATATAGAGAGAATGTTCAAAATAATAACCCCATGGATACATATGGTAGAAAATGACCATAAACAACAAAGACAAAGGTCACGCTTTATCTGTCGCAGTTTCAAACAATTTAGTTGAGCAACGAGCTGCAAACGTCATAAAATATGGTGAAAACATCACCACACTATAGTTTTACTATTGTATACTCGCTACATCACGTTTGATGTTACGTTGAAACCCCTGGAAAAATAGGGGAAAATATAAATATTTAGGCTTCAGTGAATTTTTTGTTTTAAAATATATATCGCAGTATTTTAAAAGTTCCGGTTTTTACACAGTATATATTGTTATATTTATAAAAAAATATTTTAAATTGATGGACGAAAGTACTGGGGAAGATGGGAATGGAAAACTAATAAAAATTAGGGTACTTTAAGACCAGTTTAGGTTATGCCAGTTAATGAGACTGTTGTCGTATGATTGAGGATTGTCAGTTGCCAGTCTAGTTGAACAAGGTCTAGAACAATTGCCTCAGGAAAAAAATGCTGCGTGTTCATCTTTTGTTGTATCCCGCAAGGAGGTAACATTATTGTGTAATGATCTTTGTTTTGCGTATGTTTATGTTTTGTGTATCCACGCCAGGGGCATTTATTTAGTTGTGATAGCGAATGGTAACCCTGGTATTGTTACTATGTAAGGTCAGTAAGGTCAGGTGTTTTCAGAAAGCATCAATAATAGTTAATAGCCCAATGGCAGATGACAGCTGGTTCCAGTGTCAAACCTTCTCAAAGTTTTGCGATTTTGACCAGGATCGATCTGACATAACAAGAGGGAATAACTTTTAAAAAGGACGGTTGTGGTTTTGGAGGATCTATATGAATATAAAACAAGATTTGATATATTACAGCTGATTGAAGTTAACATAATAATTGTATAGGTATCATTCAAATATTTTTGAATAAATGGGATTGGAAAGTTTCCTTACGAAATTAAAAATTCTTGAGACGAATATTTAATAAATAAATTCATACTAAAAACTGATTAAAATAGGTAATTTGTTTATTTGTTGTAACTACGCTCTGATTATGTTTGAGTGAAGTAATAAAATAGTTTTAAATTGTGTTAACAACAATGTGATGGTGTTTTTACGTAAAGATTTTAACATAATATTTCTATATATATATCTATACTTTTGAATATAAAGAAGTAAATGTGCCTTCCCTTATGAAATAGAACCACCCTTTATTTTGTAATCCCCCACTCATCAGAGGGACGAGTTGTATCACTTGTAAAGATAAGCTGTGACCGCTACAATGTCGAAACACTGTCTTATCTTTGGCAATGACATAAACCTTCTAATCCTCCAGCTCATCAGAGGGGACGCCTGATGTCAAGTGATATTACTATCTTATCTTTACAAGTGTAAAGATAAGCTGTGACCACTACAATATCAAAACATTATATTATATTTGGTAGTTACTCAAGGCTTCTAATACTTCAGCTCATCAAGGGGAACGCGTGATTTCGCCAGTAAAGATAAGCTGTGACCACTACAACACCGGAACATCGTCTTATCTTTGGCAATGACTCAAGCCTACAAAAACCCCACTATCTCTCCTAATTTTGTTTCTCCCCGAAATATTAGTTAGCTTTGCATGGAATTATGTGGATATAATTAACTAAAGTTTCACAATAAAATACAATTGTTATAGATAAAATATATAAATTAAAACTTAGGAATTATAATATAACATAGAATTTTAGGGGTTTCTACATTTCATGGTAATAGCGGTTTTAAGAACTGTTTGATAAAACAACCGATGTTTTTCAGTCAAATTCACCCAACTTGATCAACGTTTTATGTGGCGTATACGAAAGTTGGCTTAGAGTCTCTATGAGAGCATTTGTAGGGTCTTGAAGGGAAATATGGGTTTAGATAAATGTAAGTCACTGTATTATTTGGACAGAGTAATTCTCTCTGAAATACAATTTACCATATTAGAAATGTAGGAAGAGTTTGGATGGTTCCAAAGTTTTACTAGATATTTGATTTTCTCTATTGCGTTATTGGTTTTAAGATTCTTAAAACCTCTTTATCAAAATTGTTTTCAACATATAACATATCACTGCTTACCCTTAAAAAAGGTTCCATAAAATTGAGTTAAACTTTCTTTGACTGATTTCCAGAAAATATAAATTGTTTAACATCCCTACAATAATAAATACAAATAATTAACACCTAGGTACATTAAAACATGGGTCCCAACATCGTACCAAAGGGGTATGGACTACGCTAAATCTTAATGCAACTAATTACCACTAATTATATGAATTTTACTTATTCAGAAGGTTTAAACGTACAAAAAACTCATCGTAACTTTTAAACTGAATATAGAAAATATCCTCAGAAAATATGTCGTATTGGTGTATAAACCTGTAGGGTTATCAATTATAAAAGGATAACTTATTTTAAAAACTTGTTTAATCAACATTTCTTTGTGTTTATAAAACAACTTTTTGTTTATTATTTGTTCTTAGGCTTTTGAAATGTTCTCTATACGTATACGATGATAGGTAGTGTTTAAAACATGTGCAAATAATCAATCACAATGACGAAAACCCAAAAACCTGTTTGTTCTCAAAGATAATAATAATACATTTTGTTAATTAATTTTTAAGTTAATTACCTTTATAGACGTTAAAAACAAAATTAAGTTAGCAGATTTTACACATTCCCTTAGTTTTTAAATGTTTCACCAAAGGGTGGGTTAAAAATATATTTTTGTTAACTTAGATAGATTGTTACTTGTCTTTATTTATGTGTTTTTCCGGGTTAATTGCACCGTAATGAGAATTAAGAGAAGTAAAATTATTACGAATTTCCCAAAAAAATAAACTTTTTTTACCAGAACGATTACAACAAAATTACTCACATCTAGGATAATAAACATTTTGTGTTTAGGAAGTGCAATCTTCTAGATTAAATTCTTCCTCATTGCGTGTGTACGATTACATGTAGGGCGGACATGTTAATTATTTTTAGCTATGAATGAAAATTGACCATCAATAATACTATCGAATATTCAAATATGTTTATTTAGTCTCTGCCACCACCGGCGGTACAGAACAGTCCCTCACATCTTGGCGTTTCTCGCTCCTTGATTAACGGTGGAGTTGAAAATGATATATCGCTCTACAGATTGCTTTCGATCCATACATCAGCAACTGCGGGATTTCCATCATATGTCACAACGAAGACCATGAAATGATGCTGCGATACACTGTAATCCCTTAGCGTTACTTTTTAAAACACTTTTACTTACAGTAACAACCTCCAAGCTCCATTCACAGTTGTCACTTCAAAAATAAATATCACGGCTGATTGATGGTTTAGATATATTTTATTACTACACATAATCTTAGGCTTTTTATCCAGACCTCCCATTGAAGCTGACGTAGATCAGCTTATGAGTTTCTGTAAATGTTTTCCTCGACGGATTTTCCTTTAGATGTATGTATAAGGTGAGAGCTAGTGCAGTGTGAGAGGTTTTCACTACGAGATATTGGGTTCGAATCAAACAACAACACAGAGCTACTACATGCTGGTGTTGAGTATATGCTAAGTTATAACTTATAGGTTTACCTCTCTAGAAAAAACAATTCTATGTCTTTAGGGGAAGGAAAACTGTATAATAATATCACTCAATCGACTAAACTACCAACAATATTTTGGATTAATACATTTACGAAGTAAACAAATTGATTTTCCAACTAAGTCACATCAAAATTATTTTTAATTCGCATTAAAATACCCACTAAACTATCAAACACAGAATTTAAATTTTGGTATATTAGATAAGGTTTTAAAATTAACCTTATATTTTGAAATAAAATCCGTTTATGAAGGCGTTTACAGTTTAATGACCGCTGTTTTTAACAAGAAGGGTTGATGAGGGAGGAAGTGAACGCGGCGATTCAGTAATAACGCGGCCGAAAGTGGCCAGACTTGGGCTTCACGGTTCGCTGCACTTTTAAACCGCTAACATTGTAAAGCAATTCTTGCCGACTCAGTACACTAAATCACTTTAGTGCTCTATGTCACTAAAAAGCTGATTCTTTATGATTTAGTTCTAGCTTTTTGACGTAATCTAGTTGTTTTTTTTAGAATGTACACATTTGTAAAATGGTAACGCCTTTTACAGTGAAATTGCAAGGTAAGTGATAGTACAAGATATTACTCGGTTGGATAGCGATTGGAAACATAATAAACAAACATAGGAGAACAAATACTAATTAAAGAGATTATATTTGAATCGGTGAAATTTGTGTTTAGACCTACAAGTTAATCGATTCATTCACTAACATTTTTAAATAATTTCAACCATTATATTTCTAACAGCTACAAATATAATATTTTATGATTTTCAATATGATTTACACCTACGAACGATTCATTATCCACCTCCTTACGAATATGAACATTAATTAGGTAAAATAAAGTCAAACTAGCCTACAGTTCGAGGTACGGTGCTAGGCGTCTGGGAAAGACGAGAACCTACTCAAATATTTCGTAAATAAAAGCAGACAACGAAAATAACCAAAATAAATGTTTTGATATTAAATCAATGAATTTTGCTTACTGTTGACAAAAGTATACTGTAACACTAACGGTTCGAAGGCAAATAGAGGCGAAAAGTAATTCCATAGCAAACGCTAAGCAGGCGCCAAGCACTATGCCCGGAACTGTACTAGAGTTACCTCAGTAATACCTTAGCTAAGGCAAGAGGTCAGGTTATGACAGTGGGGGAGGGGTGTAACTAACAGAGTTACCGCTTCAAAGGGTGGCGCTGATGTAATGTTTGGAACACAATAAGGTGCCGACTGGCCCAGGAGAGGGAGGTTATTGTGGCTGAGCTCGTGATTGACTGGTTCTCTTGGCGAGGAGCGCATAAAACGTAGTAAAAGGATGTAAATTAAACTTCCAAAATTCCGATCGAAATATTGCCAGTTAAACTGCCTATATTATGTACAGTAAGCATTTTGCTTGAAAAAATGGTTGCACGCAAATATTTTGGTTATTTTTTTCACATTTTCAGTCTTATATTTGATACTTTAAATCACCATTAGTAGTGGTGAATTAGGGGGGAGGCATCACTTCCGGCGCTTTTTTCCCATGTTATTCTTATGGGGATCAGTTTTTGCACCGACGCCCGATCCTACCCTACACAAATTTTCTTTTTAGCCCCTGCCTTATTTTCCCCCATTTTAAAATTTGCATTAATTTTAATACATCCTTTGCAGAAATCCACGAGTTCAAAAATAACTCCAGACTAAATAAACAACACATGTAAACAACTTAGAAGTTATTGTGTAGTAGTGGAGAAACACCGGTTTAGCCCCACAATCGGCGCTTTTTCCCCATGTTATTCTTATGGGGATCAGTTTTTGGACCGACACCCGATCCCGCCTATAGAGCTCCCGCCCGCTGGCCTATATTAAATATACCCTTGCCTATATTAAATATATTGTCCCCATCCCCATCCCTCCTCTATATTTTTAAAAATTAATTTTCAAATTCAGGCTAAAAAACTATCTTTGGTGTTTACTGTCCGATTTGTCTGCAATTTGGATATGTTATTGTCCTAGGCAAGTGTTTTAATAAATTTCACTTACATTTCCCAAATTCACCATTTCCAAATGTGTATTAATACCTAAAATGTGTATGTAAAAAATAATATTGCACCACCAAATTGGAAATTTTTTTAATTTTTGCAGTAATTAAACTGCAAAAATGTCTTATTTTAGAGTTAAAAAATATGTTTTTATTATTTAAAAAAGATAAAATTTTAAAATTTTCAACCAAGGATATATATAGAAGCCCCAAAACCACCACCCTCATTCCAACAAAAAATGTTGACCTGTGCACAGTGCTCCACGTCTTACTCCAACAGAAGCAATTTATTACGCCATTATCGACTTGTTCACAAAGTTATTCCTAAAATTTGTAAAATATGTCATCAAATATTTGACAACAGCAATTTTAAAATGCATATGCTAGAGAACCACAATACTTGTAATGTGTGTAAGAGAGTCATCACCCGGAACAAACCCCGCCACCACCTACGATGTGACAAGCGACCCTATAATGTGTTTAAGTTTTACGGCGAGTCCGCGGATATATTAGACACTCTCCAATCTTGTCCTCTACCCATCAAATGGATTCTTATTAGGAGAGTAAAATTCATCAAACACTCAGTGGACAATAATGGTGATTTAATCATTGACAAAGAATGTATTGCTGATTTTCGAAGTTTAACTAATTTATCAATTGAGAAAGCACAGCTAAAGACTCAAATTGAAAATTCACTTTTAAAAATCGATACCTCCATGCACAAGTATCAAGCTCAAGGCAGTGGATGGATATATGACCGCACCAAATACTGGCAGTTGCATGTTTACAAATATAAGCCCCTAACTCCCAAATCATACATTCCCACGCCAGAAAATATAAAATCAAAACATGCTGTTTTAAATATTAAAAACACCGATAATAAATGTTTCACCTGGAGTGTTTTAGCAAGCTTAAGACCAAGGAATAGTAAAGAAAATGCAAATCGAGTAGTTCACTACGAACCCTATGAAGGCCAGTTAAATATGTCAAATATAAAATATCCAGTAAAAATATCTGACATTGATAAATTTGAAAAACAAAATAACATAAGTGTTAATGTATATGGAATTGAAGGAAAAACAATATATCCACTGAGAACAACTAAACTAAACGGCAATACTCACGTCAACCTGCTGCTTCTAAAACACGGTCAGAAATCACATTACTGTTTAATTCGTGATTTTGATAAGTTAATGTTTAATTCTACAAAATACAATAGTAAGAAATATTTTTGCAAGTTCTGTTTGCAACATTTTTCCGCCAAAGATATATTGGAACGTCACACAACACACTGTAAACCCTTTGATGCTCAAAGAGTACAAATGTCTGAAAAAGATACACTACAATTTACAAATTACAAATATCAACTTAAAGCTCCCTTTGTGATTTATGCAGATTTCGAATGTTTTATAAACTGCGGCAAACACACTCCTTCTGGATTTGCTTATGTTGTGGTGAGAGACTCTAAAATTATTTACGAAGAGTTGTACAGCGGTGAAAATGTGATGGATGTATTTTTCGAAAAGTTATTTAAAACTTATGACTTTATTAAAAGTCAGATGGAAGTATATGTTCCCCTTGTAATGACTGCAGAGCAAGAGGCATCCTTCAAAAACTCTAAATACTGTCACATATGCCAACAGCTGTTACTGGGTGATAAAGTGCGCGACCATTGCCACCTAACGGGCAAATTCCGAGGACCCTCCCACAACGCTTGCAATTTAAACTATAAAGTAACCAAGAAAATTCCAATATTCTTCCACAACCTTAAAAACTACGATGGTCATTTAATAATGCAACACTTGGGAAAACTCAATCGCAAATTGAATTGCATAGCCAAGGACATGGAAAAATATATATCGTTCTCTGTTGATGATTTGGTATTTTTGGATTCCTACAACTTTCTGTCTCTTCCCTTAAGCAAATTAGCTTCCAATTTAAATACATTTAGATTTATAGACAATCCACTACTACAACGCAAGGGCGAATTTCCATACGAATACATGACAGGACCAGAAAAGTTTTTAGAGCCCCTACCACCCATAGAGGCATTTTACAGCAGCCTAACTAAAGAATGTATATCTCCTGCACAATATGAACATGCTAAAAACGTATGGAATCATTTTAATATAAAGAATTTAAAAGAATATCACGATTTATACCTTAAAACAGATGTGTTGTTATTGGCTGATGTGTTTGAGACATTTAGGGACTTGAGTTTAAAGGATTATAAACTCGACCCTGTCCACATGTACTCACTGCCTGGACTAACATGGGAGGCGTGTCTTAGAATGACCGGCATAAAATTACAGTTATTTAGTGACATTGACATGCATTTGTTTATAGAACATGCCATTAGAGGCGGTGTAAGCATGATTTCCACACGCTACGCTAAAGCCAATAATAAGTACATGGGCGAACATTATGACCCAAATCAAGAAAGCACCTATCTTGTATACTTAGACTGCAACTCGCTATACTCTACAGCAATGTGCGAGTCGTTGCCCGTTGATGGTTTTAGATGGACAAACGAGAAAGATTATAAAGCCAATAAAAATGAAAACTTTGGATTTATTTTGGAAGTTGATTTAAAATACGATAAAAGTTTACACGATTTGCACAACGACTACCCGCTCGCACCAGAAAAAATGAATGGAAAATTAATACCAAATTTAAATGACAAAACCAAATATATCCTACATTATAAAGCACTAAAAAAATACGAAGAACTGGGTTTGGTAGTTACAAAATACCACAGAATCTTAAAATTCAGACAATCAAAATGGCTCGCGCCCTATATTAATTTTAATATTGAAAAGCGACAAAAAGCTGAACATGATTTTGAAAAAGACTTTTACAAACTGTTAAATAACAGTCTCTTTGGTCGAACAATTATGAACCAACGCAAGTTTCGTGATATACATCTTGTAGACGAGTCTATGTTAACAAAGTATGTTACAAAGCCAAGATTTGACTGCAGCAAAAAGTTCGATAACAACTTGCACGCTGTGCATTTAAATAAATTAATTGTAAAGTTTGATAAACCAATATATTTAGGAATGACCATTTTGGATATCAGCAAAGTAATAATGTATGATTTCCACTATAATTATATGTCAAAATTTAAGAATAAAAAGTTCTTAATGACAGACACAGACAGCCTTCTTTATTCTATAGTAACAGAGGACTTTTACAAGGAAATACAAAGCGACTTGGACCGTTTTGACACCTCTGCATATAGTAAAGACCATTTCTTATACTCTGATAAAAACAAAAAAGTTACGGGCAAGTTTAAAGACGAATTAAATGGTCAAATTATGTATGAATATTGTGGTTTAAGGCCAAAATTATACTCTTTCATTCCTCTACAGTGGTTATACGAAAAAGAAAAGCAAAATGAGCTAGAGGTTAAAAAGGCAAAAGGAGCTGACGGCGCTACAGTTAAACATCTCTTAAGACACCAACACTACTTACACTGTCTTGCAACCGGAGAAGATTACTACGAGAATGTTACAAGAATTAAATCCACAAACCACCATCTGCAAACATTAACGATGAACAAAAAGGTACTCTCTTTTGATGACGACAAGAGGTTTATTCTAGATGGCATCAACACCCTTGCCCTTGGTCACTATAAAATTGGTCAAACATAAATCTGTATTTGCCATTATTCTTTGGCTTTTCCTTGTCTATTACAATAAAGCCATATTTAGACCTATCCCAGCACTGATGGCAGAGATTTCTAAATTGGTTAAATGAAAAATCATTTCCCACATGATTGTTATACACATGTTTTAAATTTAAATCGTCTTGTTTAAATAATATTAGGAAATTAACATTGTCACGTAAATGTTTGTTTACTTTACTGTAAGATTGACACAAGTAAAAACTGCTAATATTTTTGTGTCTGCCCATTGAGAAAAATTGTGTGATATTTGGACTATTTATGTCGTCAAATACAACTATTGAGTGTGATTCTACATCATTTGGTGTGATTTCACAGTTTGAATATGTGTGTAATTTAACTTCATCACACAGACGGAATATTTCAATTATTTTTTTATATTTTTCTTGTTCTAAAGATTTGGATATTATATATAAATTTGTAAACTTTAATCCTTGTTTTTTTACAATTAAGTTATAAATTACAACAGTCTTCCCCGAACCACTGGGCCCTATTATAAGACAGCGAATATTATTAGGAAATAGGCCCAACTTCTTTGGTGTATTTTCTTTATGTGCAATTTTAAATTTGTTCTTTTGTTGAATAAATGACATTTTTTATATAATGGTGTATTTTCTTTATGTGTTAAATAATTTTTTATATAATAAAAATGGCAAAGAGAAAGTGTAAGAAGGGTAAGGGATTATTCTTAAAGCCATATAGAGGCCGTGGCTTGTTAAATACCCTTATAAACAACCTTCCTTTCCCACTCCACATCCCGTCGTATTCATATTGTGGTCCAGGAACTAATATACATGAAAATTTAGCCAAAAATGTACCTCCAAAAAATAAGCTAGACTCTTATTGTAAAGAGCACGACATATTCTACATGAATAATCCTGATACAGCCGCCCGGAACAAGGCAGATATGAGATTAGCGGACCAGGCTTGGACTAGGGTTTCGGCAAAGGACGCCAGTCTGGCCGAAAAAGCAGCAGCTTATGCAGTGACAAATTTGATGAAGGCTAAGGCAAAAATGGGAATGGGATTAAAATTTAATAAAAAAGATGGACAACTTTCAGCTGTTAGAGGCAGCAAGAGACGTGCCTCACTTTCGAGGAGTGTACCTAAAAAACGAGCTAAGAAAACAGAGACCAAAAGTAAGAGAATGTGGAATTATTAATTTAGACAGTGACAGGGGCACACATTGGACAGCATATCGTAAAAATAAAGATGTTGTAATATATTTTGACCCTTTCGGAATACAGCCTCCAAAAGAGGTAATTGAATATTTTGTACCATCTAAAATTTACTATACAACTGATCAAATACAAGATTTAAACAGTTCCATTTGTGGAATTTTATGTTTATCATTTCTGAAAAATTTTAGTTTATAAAAATGGATTCATTTACTATAACATTCACAGGTACAGAGCCAGAGTTGAAGTCGGTGTTCTTTCCTCCTATAGAATTAAATGGTGATTATGTAATTGGGCTGGTAGATTTTCAAAGTTATAATTCTATATTTAATGTTAAAAAACCTCTAAATACTTTGACATATTACAAAATGCACAAAATTACAACCCCAAAAGGGGAGGTTACAATTGACGAATTAAACCGGGCATTAGATGGTAAAGTTGAAGTTATTATACAAAATAAAGTAGCATTAATTAATACAAAAGTCAAACTTATATTTTACAAAGGCCTAGTTCCAAAATTAAATAAACTTAAAGACACAAAATTAACTATAGACGAGGGTGAGGATGTGTATTATTACGATCACAAAGCTCCAAATGTAATTGAAATTGCTGAAGGTACATACGAGGTGTTTGAGCTTGCGAAGGAAATTCAAAAGCAACTCCCAGATTTTGTACTTATAGCCGATAATAAAACTATGAAAGCCACATTACATTCTGGCCATGTGTTTGATTTTACAAAACCGTGTTTAGGGTCTGAATTATTGGGATTTAAAGGATTTTCTACTCCAGATATTGCGTTTAAATCCGTAAATAAAATCAACATAAATAATGTAAATGTGATTAGAGTAAAATGTAATATTGCGAATGGGTCTTATTTAAATGGTGACAAATCACACACCATACACAGTTTTTACCCAGAAGCTCCTCCAGGCTACAAGATTATTGAGGTTCCCAGAAATATTATATACTTCCCTGTAAATAAGAGAAGTTTAGATGTTGTTAGCATTACATTTGCAGATCAACACGACAAGCCAATTGACTTTAATAAAGAAGAAACTACAATTACTTGTCATATAAAAAAGATATGAGAATTTACAAGAACGGGCTGAGTGTACAAAATGCCAGGTTTCTGCGATCAATTGGGTTGAAGTTAAAATTTTCTATTAATAAAAATGGAAGATTTTCTAGACGTTGCAGGAAAATTCCAATACGATGATAGCCTGGTTAAAATTACAAATCACTCCTATGTTCCACACAACACTTTAGCAATAAATAATTCCGATGAAATTCGAATATGCATAAATAATCAAGATTTACTAACACTCCCATGTAGGAGTTATTTGTATATTAAAGGAGAAATAGAGAATCATGATAAAGGACATTTTATAAATAATGCATTTGCATTCTTATTTGACGAAATTAGATACGAAGTTGCTGGTAAAGAAATAGATATTGTAAGAAATCCGGGAATTTCCAGTCTTATGAAAATATTGTGCTCTTACAATAAAACAACTAAATTGTCAAATGCAGCATTTGATTCTGATGAAAATTTAAAGGAGTTCCATAAAAGCGGCAAGTTTAGTACTTGTGTCCCGTTAGAGCTGTTAATGGGTGTGTTTGAGGATTTTAATAAGGTTTTAGTAAATGTTAAACAAGAATTGGTGTTGAAAAGATCCAAAAACGACTTAAATTGTATATTAACAACATCTGGTGTTGATCCTATTCCTAAAATTACACTTAAATCGATTCAGTGGGTGATGCCGCACGTGGTACCATCTGATGGGGAGAAGCTTCAATTACAAAAGATGTTATTGCAAAATAAAAATTTGCAAATTGCATTTAGAAGTTTGGAGCTACACGAACTCCCATCATACCCCGAAACCAAGAGACACACATGGTCAGTTAAGACGTCTTCGAGTTTGGAGAAGCCCAGGTATGTTATATTTGGTTTCCAAACAGGTAGGGACAACAGTGCACGAAAAAGAACTGATGAATTTGATCACTGTAAATTGAAAAATCTCAAAGTGTTTTTAAACTCTGAATATTATCCTTATAGTGATTTAAATCTCGACTTTGAAAATGGAGATGCCTCTAAAGCTTATGAGATGTTTGTGAGGTTTAGGGAGAGTTACTACAACACCGTCCCCGATCCTATGTTTAACAGAGCTGACTTTATAAATAAATATCCTCTAATTGTAATAGATTGTTCTAGGCAGAATGAATCAATCAAAGAGGGGGTTGTAGATATTAAATTAGAAATTGAAACTGCAGAAAACGTCCCTTCAAACACATCTGCATATTGCCTAATAATACACGATAAGGTGTTTGAGTATAATCCTTTGACAAATGAGATAAATAAAATGTAAATAAAATGAAAACAAATATTCAACAAGAATTGGTAGAGTCTGCAAAACAAATAAGAGAAAAATATAGGGCGTTAAAACGTGGTAAATTTCTAGAGGCTGAAGAGAGGTTCCAAACATTCCAACCGTTAATAGAGCCTTTGCAAGAATTAAAAAATTTAGCCGCAAAAACAGAGAGGCCAGTTCTCCCAATGATTTTAGAAAAGACCCCGTCTAGAATACCAAGAATAACACAAATAACACCACACAAATTAGATTTTGGTCTTTTAGCATCAGACTATTTAGGAAATTACCTTAGTAGAAGTAGTATGACAGACACCACATATGGTATTAGGCGAGAAGGAAATAAATTTTTTATTGGGAATCAGGAAGTTCAAATTGCCAATGATGATGTTACAGTTGGAGAAAAAATTTATAAAGGGACAAAGGGATTGTGGGAATTGTTAACTTTAAAAGAACCCGTAAACTATAGTCAGGTTGATTTGCAAAATTATAAAGAGATTTTGGAAGCTACAAATGCACATTTAAAGGGTTATAAAACGGGTGCGGCGATGTCAAGCAATAAACACACTAAATATCTTAATATAATTAAACCCCTGTTTAAGACTGTTGGTGAAGGTTTAAGGCAGGTAACTGGTAATAAAATAGACTATGTTTATTGGGATGATCCTAATGAGCTTGTAGATAGGTTAAGACTGCTTTGGTTAAGCCGATTGGCGGGAAATTCTGGAGTGGATAATGAGATAGATTCTATCATAGAAGAATTGAGGGAAAGTGGAATTGTTTATTAAATAAAAATATGATAGATAAATTTTATCGCGTATATAACCCGTATAGTAAACCAGAAGCTAGAAGTTTTAAAGAAACTACTTTAAATCTAAAAGATGATTGTTGGAATGCTTTAAATTATAAAATTAGTAATGTTAAAGGTGGGGAGTTTACTGACGATGTATCGACTTTGGGGCAGACGTTAACCAGGAAAGGTGATGTTTTTGTACAAGGTAATACTAAATATAAGTTTTTAGAATCCAAGAATAATAATTGGAACGCTAATAAACGCAAAATTACTAATGTTAAACGAGGTGAAAGCTCAACCGATGTGCCCACATTAGAGCAAACTTTAATAAGAAAAGATGGTGTCTTTGTACAAGACAAAAATAATTATGAATTTTTGGAATCGGAGGGAAATGTTTGGAATGCCAAAAAGCGAAAAATAAGTAATTTGTTGGCTGGTAAAGAAAGCGATGATGTTGTAAACGTCTCTCAAGTACCAAAAATGGATCTAAACTTTTGGGATTTTAATAATAAAAGGCTAGTTCGTGTTAAACCCGCTGTTGATGAGAACGATTGTGTTACAAAACATCAGACTGTGACTTTAGACGGTCTTAAATTTGATGGTAAAAATAAGCAATTAACAAACATTTTACCTGGAACGTTGCCAAATGATGTGGCTGTTGTTAAGCAAATATTAACAAAGGGTGAGAAAAGCATAATAAAACAGGGGGATAAATATTATAATGTATTAACATTAGATGGCGATGTGTGGGATGCAGAGGACAAATTAATAAAGAATATACCTGAAGGCAAAGATAGGAGTGATGTTTGTTTAATGTCGCAGGTTTTGAGGTATGACGATAATAATAAAACTTTTAGACAAGACAATATTAAATTTGATATTTGTTTAAAATCACACGCATTAAGGTTTAACAATAAAACTAATAAATTTATGCAAGACAATAATGAAATCGATTTGATGATGTACAATCCTAAATTGTTGGTTGCAGACCCTACATCTTTAAGCGGATTTAAGACTTTAGATGGAGGGGCATATTTGCCAAAAAACTATGTATATCAAAGAATGAGTGATGGTATGTTAGTTGGTAGCAATGGAGGTGTTTTTGAAACGACAGAGACTGGCAGATACGTTAACATTAAAAATAAAGAATAAAAAATGGAAAAAATTGCTTACGAATTGCATAAGCCCGCGAGAAAGAACTTTGTTAGAAGGTCTTTTAAGGTGTTGGGTATAAACGAAACTGTTCAAATAGATTTAATAGATATGCGGAATTATGCTAGAGAGAATTCTGGGAATAAATATATTTTAACTTTAATAGACACATTTTCTAAAAAAGCTTATGCTGCTCCACTAAAGAATAAAACTGGATTAGTAGTCACAGAAGCTATAAAAACTATTCTCCCAAAGGGAGTTAAAAATATTCAATCTGATAACGGAAAAGAATTTTTTAATGAACATTTTACCAAACTAATGAAAATTCTAAATATTAATCACTACCACACTTACTCTACAACTAAGGCAGCTATTGTGGAAAGGTTCCAGAGAACTTTAAAGAATTGGTTGTATAGAGAGTTTAGTGCACAAGGAAGTTACAAGTGGTTGGATTTACTTCCAAAGTTAATAAGGATATATAATAATAAAGTACATAGATCCATAGGCATGAAACCTAACCAAGTAAGTGCTAAGAACTCTAAAGACGTACACGAAAGGTTAGCATCTAAAGTACAAGTTAAAAAGCCAAGATATAAGGTGGGGGATAGTGTAAGGATATCTAAATATAAACATGTATTTAGTAAAGGATATACCCCTAACTGGACGGGAGAGCTTTTTACAATAGCAGAAGTTAAGAAAACAAAGCCTGTGACTTATATTTTGAAAGATGAGAATGGCAATATAATCAAAGGAGGATTTTATACAGAAGAATTGTTAAAGACTAAATATAAAGACATGTATTTGGTAGAGAAGGTAATTAGGAGGAAGGGTGATTTATTATATGTCAAATGGCTCGGGTTCCCAAGTAGCCAGAACTCGTGGATTTCTGCAAAGGATGTATTAAAATGAATTTTAGGGTCAAAATATGGCAAGAGTCAAAACGGAAATTAGGGTGCAAAAGTCAGTAAATAGTTGGTAGTTTTAATTTGACTGTAATAGTGAATTTGGGAAATGTAAGTGAAATTTATTAAAACACTTGCCTAGGACAATAACATATCCAAATTGCAGACAAATCGGACAGTAAACACCAAAGATAGTTTTTTAGCCTGAATTTGAAAATTAATTTTTAAAAATATAGAGGAGGGATGGGGATGGGGACAATATATTTAATATAGGCAAGGGTATATTTAATATAGGCCAGCGGGCGGGAGCTCTATAGGCGGGATCGGGTGTCGGTCCAAAAACTGATCCCCATAAGAATAACATGGGGAAAAAGCGCCGATTGTGGGGCTAAACCGGTGTTTCTCCACTACTACACAATAACTTCTAAGTTGTTTACATGTGTTGTTTATTTAGTCTGGAGTTATTTTTGAACTCGTGGATTTCTGCAAAGGATGTATTAAAATTAATGCAAATTTTAAAATGGGGGAAAATAAGGCAGGGGCTAAAAAGAAAATTTGTGTAGGGTAGGATCGGGCGTCGGTGCAAAAACTGATCCCCATAAGAATAACATGGGAAAAAAGCGCCGGAAGTGATGCCTCCCCCCTAATTCACCACTACTACCATTAATTACAATAACTACACACTTTAGCTGTTTAATTTTAAAATAATTTTGCACCAATCACAATTTCAAATGTTATTAATTTTGTCGTAGAGCTTGTTAATGTATGAATGTCACTGCAGAGCCCGTATTGAACGAGGATAGCATGTAAGCTTTACACTTATCTTCGCTAAACAATTCTCTACTTGTCTCTAACACGATACAAGTACATCGTAAATTTTCGTTTAATCTCTCTGATCTTGTCTACTTGTAAAATGTAAACAGTTTTACCTACATGCTGAATTAATAAATATCGTAGTGAATTTAATAATAAATAAAGTCAATACTAATTATACTTATTGATGAGTTATCAATTATCTTGTCTTACCGAATGACTACCTTATCGTATTTAGTGGTTCATTGGATGTTATAAAGAAACATAAACATGGAATAACAAAAAGTTGTAAATACCTCCGTATCCATTTTGAGACTTATTCTAGTTTATTAACAATTGTTTTTATTTCATTTGCTTTTCAGCCCTTAACCTACTTACTTTAGGCCACATTATATTTTGAGTACGTAGATAAGCTAACAACTGATAACAATTTTAAAATAAATCACACTATGCTTGACGATCTTAATTAAACTGAAAAGATTCATGTAGAGTGGAAAACATGTATATGCATGAATAAATAGGCCTAAGTTACCGGAATAACCTGTATTTTTTAGTTATAGGCTATATTTCGGCGGAGAATGATAGTTGAGTGAAGCTGTGTGTTATCAGAGGCACCGGAGATGGATGGGAGTGATCAATCCTGGGTTCGTTACATATATCAGCGTGTGTACATGTACAATGCCAGAACCGCTGAACAGTTAGTGCAAATAAAACACTTAGGGTTCGTTATCCACAACATTTCATCATTCGTAACACTATTATATCGATTGTTGTTAACATTTAAAATCGAGCGGTGTGATTCAATTCTTCCTTAAATATTCACTGATTTGGATGCTTCCGAAATTGCATATATTTAGAGTGTAAAGTAAAATATGTTTTAATTTATTTAAATGCTGATAAAGGAATATAAAATGAAACAAAAATCGATTGCGATGGATTACATATTTAATTTGTAATACAGAAAATACAACTTCAAAGGGTACTATTTATTTAGGTATATTTAATTCAGATGTAGTTCAAAACTATTTTATGCCGTACATAATATTTATATTTTAGACTTTTTCAAAAAGGTTTACCCACAATATCTAAATAACAAATACCAAGTATTACTGAATACAAAGTATTTTTACTCAAGTGTTATTACCATTACTGACACTTCAAATAGGTCTTATATGTAAATAAATACTTATTTTATTGCATGAGATTTCTACGAAAAGTATTTATTTTTAAATCTAGTATTATGGTCAATAAACATGTTAAACAGCCATTGTTCTTAGACCCTGTTGACTTATCATGATGATACACTTTGCATAATCATTCATAATAAATTTGAGAGTGTTGACTCCGAGTCAGATAAAAACGTGTTAATGCCTTGAATCAAGAAAACATTTCGCGAATAAAAGATATATTAGAATGCTGCGGTAAAAGTCTTATATATTATTCCTTCTAGTCCGAGACCAACATGTGCCCAATACGTGCCATAAATAACCAACCCTCTTCACTAAACTGAACCATTTTTGATGCAGTATGGATATGGAGGATTTTAAGATAAAATAATAAACTTTGTACACCGGTAAACAGTATAGTACCGGGGCCACAAAGAGATTGCTACTTTTAAATCGATATGCCATACGTTTCGAACACGCTACAAAATAAAAACTCAACAGTATTTAATAGACAGATATGTAAAAAATTACCCTTGAGTTTCATTTGCTTATGATTAATGAAATCAAAATGGTGGAATAATAAAATAATGGTGCGTTTTCGTTTAAGTAATCTTATTTGCATTACTATTTAAAATTGGTGATCTGTTCCAATATTACTTAAATAATAAAATTAAAGAAATGAAAGAGATATAAAAGTGATAAATTATGAATGAACACACTTTTTTTCAGTAACCGTTATTCAAACTGATGTCCATCAATAGCTATGCACTGATGACAACGAAACAAAAATGATACATAAGCGTTTTTGAAAAATTGTCGAGGTATCAACAACAGTTCCTCTTCAGTCAACCTCATTATTACATCATCTGTCGCAATGTTGTGAGAATAAAAGTTTTCCATCAATAAGCTCCATAGGAAAAAATCGCAAACAGTCAAGTCTGGCGATCTTGGAGGCCAGTCCATGAAGTCGCTGCCACGACCTATCCAAGGGTCAGGAAGATTTTGGTCTAAAACTGCTTTGGACGCATTACCATTTTGTTCGATTGAAAAATGCATTGTTAGATATGACACAACACAACACAACACAACTGAAAAAGCAAATAAGCAAATAAGCAAATAAGTATTTTTATTACCCTGAATTGTTTCATTGTTGTGTGTTCATAAAATCAGCTGATCGATTTGGAATGCCAAACCAGCCGTTTCTTTCCTTTCTTAATCCTAATGTAAATATAAGTGGTTTTATCCAAAATATTTTTGTTAATTTTTAACATTATATTGTTATTCTTCCATTTTGACTTCATTAATCATAAGAAAATGAAACTCGAGGGTACTTTTTCACATATCTATTTATTATAACTGTAGAGTTTCCAGTTTGTAGCGTGTTCGAAACGTCTGGCATATTAATTTAAAAATAGCAACCTCTAATTACTGTATAGTTATATAAAATAGAGTTTTGCATAAACAACCCATTGATAAGCCCATTAATAAATCCATTAATAACTAATAACTCAGTAATTACTCAGTAACAACTAATAACAACAGAGAACACCTGACCCAGGGAACCGCTACCCCTTCCAATGGAAGGCCGAGTATTTTCTTTCTATGAAATATCCCCTTCAAGTCAGCTTTAACCGCTATTTCGCTATACAAAGTGTCCTCTTTGTTTCTGTCATACAAACAGACACAAATAACATAAAAGTGTACACATATCCTCGGAGTAGTCGCACGTTTCCCAAGTTTAAGCTTTACGTCTCCCTCGCATGTGTTTGTCTCCATCGCCTCCCACCCCGTAAATCCTACCTTAACTTGTGTTATTCCTCAAAATAAATACAATACTTCTAAAACACGTTCTAAGACACGTTTAGTAACATAGAAACATGTGTAAGTTGGTTTAAATTAACTTTATCTATCTCTTCCGCTTGAAACCCTTCCGCAACTATGGTGACCCAAAATGGTGACTTCAAAAATGGAGACCCAAAATGATGGACTTCCGTTAAATTGCTAACAATAAAATCGGTTTATTTTACAAAGGCCAATAACGATGACCCGATATTTGTCTCGTTAGAATTCTGCGGGCCATAAATTATATAGCTAAACTAAGCAAAGTATGAAGACTAACAAGCAAGTGCTACTAATGTTTTTGGAAAAAACTATTATTTAAGTTCAAATAGCGTAATGAACATTGGCTCTTCCGTTATGATGTAATAATAAACTCAATTAGCAGCCACAAAGAAAACAAGAACTATCTACTGTTTCCTTATCTGGTATTCAAGTGATTTTACATAATTTTTACAATATTTTTCATTTAAAAAAATTTACGCAACCTAATAACTTTGCTGGGGGGCTTACAAACATCGGAAATAAAGAGCTCCTTAGGGTGTTCAGCTTAGAGATGCTAATAAGTTAGAATAGCGTGTATAGATTAAAATACTGACTTATATTCAACATATACTGTAAATATATTGACATAAAAAGCCTGACTTTTTAATCAGGCTTTTTAAAATGACAGTTTCTAGCGAATTTAACTTAAATATGATTACATAATAACCTCAGGAATTGTTTATCAATCAATGAAAAGGTTACATAACTCTTAATTCGACTTCAACTCCTGAGTCAGTATAACGTCTAAAGTTTCGTATAACAACGCCCTCATAATCGTGTTGAACTTATTGGAATGTCGAATGAAAACTGTATTTAATTAGACTTGACACATGCTCATACATATTTTACATGGACGAACGTCATTAAAGTCGAAAGATAAATACATTAAACAAGTGTGGATACAGATGTGGTCAACCATAGGTCCTCTCGTATATATTTGTATATACGGTATACGGTACATAGGTATTCAATATATTTGATTTTTTATAATATTTATATCGTTTATTAATTAAATTACTAATACTATGTAGTTAAAAATCTAAATTTCTGTTTTGTTTACATTGATACACATTTGTAGTTGTGACTTCAGTAAAGTGATGATGATGACTTTGTCTTGATTATGACTATGATGATGATGATCTATAATTATGTATTTGTTTTTTTGCACTTTACTGGTCACATTTCCCGATTTACTGTCACTGTTTAGTGTTTAAGGAGCAGTCATTGTTCCCCTTGTGTCATAACTAAACAAAATGTTACTACGTCAAATATTTTTTGAAAAAGATTCATAATTAAAGTCCAACTATGCAACGTTACAAAGTTACGAGAATTCTACTTCAAGAACATTGAGGTCTCATCATAAAATGTTTCCTAATGTTTTTTCAACGGTAAACCATCAAAGAGCTTTCAAATTTGTTGGAAAATTAATTCAAGTTGAAACAATTCAAACATACTAATTACGAAGATAATTCTGTAAAAACAAAACAAAATTCGAGTCTAGACATAGATTTAAATACTTTGACTAATAACCATTGTGTATCCTGTTACATGTCTTGGACTCATTCCGGTGCCCATTCCTCAGATTTGGTTTGAATTGCTGTTTATTTTATATATTTTAATAGTAAATGCAGTAATAGTAAATCCCTTTTGTTTCTTAATTTAAATTACAACAAACATTTTAAACTTTAATATTTAAGCCCCCCATATTTGATAAGATTACGAACGAAGTAAGTTTTTTTAAAAAAAAAGAGGTTGTAGCCTCTTTTTGCCTTACTTTTCCCGTCCACATAGACTATATATCTGTGCATAGAACGTATCCAACAAAGCAAGGAGTGAGCGGTTACAGTACGAGTTGAACAGTACTGATAAAATTTAAAAGTCAGGCCTGGGATTCGAACCCACGACAGGGCCGCTGCCATGGTTCCGTAGTCCGACGCCTTGACCACTAGCCCAGTGACTTACTTAATCAACTGAAAACCTAGGTTAAATTATTAGTTTTTGTAACAATTAATGGAATTGTGAAACCCCCAGAGAATGTCATTTGCCGGGACAGCACTGGGCCGTGGTTTCTCTGGCCAAGCGATATAAACAACACGCCTAAAATAAAACCATCCTCAAAATTATAGGCGACGACACTCAGTATTTCTTTCATAACTAAATTATTCGATCGATGTTTTATTTGAAAAGTAGATAATACTAATACATTTTCCGTTAATTTTTAATCGAGAGCTATGCTAATTTTTTATAAAGTTTAATCATTTAGCTTTTCCGTTTTATGTAGTGTTTGTTTTCTAATTTGTAATCAAAGCTCTGAAGAACAGGCGCACCAATAAAATCTTAACATCAATTTAAGGACATTCCGTTTCGAATAATTATTGTTAAATATATTTTATGAAACCTACATTCCTTTTCCTACTGTGGTATAAAATTCAATTTTGATTCTTAACAATTAAAAGGTTTGCTCAAGTAGTGAATAAAGCTTTAAAATTGAAAAAAATGTTACACAAATATCAAACATAAAGAATGTAAATTAGTTTCTGACTTATGTTTTCTAAGTAACGTTTTTGAAATAAACCTTAATTTTCTCATATATAAATGCTTTGGCTTTTTCATAATTTTATCCAATCTACTAAAAAAGTGTAACTAAACATTTCCTGCTAATGAAAATCAGCTCATTTGTTTGTACATTTTAAGAAAGATTTTTTAATATTCCTTCTAAAAAAACAGTAATTGCTTTCCTTCGTAAAAAACGAACAGACTGTTGACAAGTCTACGGTGTCAATCGTCCCCCTCTTTTTGAATACTAAATGCGGTATAATTTGTTGAATTGCTTTCACACGTGATGCATATTTCATGTCTGCCAACACTCGTATAAAGAGAGTTTTCCCACACACGTGCTCAATCCCTTCACGTACAACGTGTTTTAATACTTATTAACACAACACTATAAAAGAGTGTCGAGAAGCAAATAAATCCATGGCTTTTATGTTGTTTATTATGGCCTTGCTATATTTAACTACCAACATTGTACTTGCACTCCAAGTAGATTTATAACTGTATTTTAAACCAAAAAGATTAACTGTATTAAGTTCATCGGTAATATTTATTAATATTTTCGGACATAATTTTTCAATAAATCAATGTTTGGTCGATGAAGAGTTGAGAAAACGATCTGTCCCTTTTCTTGTAAACTGTCGTCTATATTCCGGGTATGTATTTATATTACGTGAGCAGCGTGCAGTAATGAGTAGGTTATTCAGTAGCTTACATTGTGTTATTTGTTTTTGAATTTTAATTTAACGTTTTAACGTCACAAGAGGAACAGATAATGCTTGGTCTTAATTGAAATGTTGTACACTTAAATCATATAGATTTTTTCACCAAGTTATTTATTATTAATAGTATTCGAATGCTAATAATTCGAATAAATAAGAGTCTAATTTAAAGAAATTCAAGATAAATTTAAATTTTTCAAAATTTGTTTCCTAGTTAATTATTATACATAGTACTTCTATTCAATAATGTTACTTTCATATTTGTATGCTAATTTTAAAGTAGCCTATACAATACTAAGCATTTTAGTATTTTTGAGTAATTTAATAAATAAAAATACATAATTATAATGTTAGTTTCTGATCTTACTATAGACATTTTGTACGGATCAAACTTATTTTATTTTTTAGCGTTTTAAATAAACACGTTACGTTAGCTAAACCATAATGTTTTCCGTTTATTCCTAAGGGAAAATGTGTGTAAGAGCCTGTAGGTGAGTAATATTGAATTGTGACGTAGGATACTGTGTTGAACATTCATTAACCGGAATGATACATTTTGTCATAAGAAAATCCAGTTTTGAGCTCACATGTAATTTAGACAATGCGTGGAGTACAGAGGTAGTCCGATGAGACGATATGCCACTTGGTAGACTTGAGGGGATTATCCCAGGCCAAATATACGAGGGATTTGCCACCGGCCTGTCACAGCCGCCATGTTGGCATTACTAATTTGCACCTTTCAGCGTTAAGCCTACCCTTATAATGGAGATTGTTTAAACAATGATTTATTCTTCGAGAGAGTATATGAGTTGAGTATTTTAACAGCTGTAATATACCTCTCAAATACTTATTGCTGCTTACATGGCAGTGAATATTATATTATTTAAATCACCAAAATGAATTTCTTTAACAAAACTGTTCCATTACAGCATTAATTTCGAAGAGTTAATGCATCGGAACAATGGCTCAAACAATAGTTTCACAAAGTAATTTTTTATTTTCAGTACTTCCATTTTGAGAGTGCAGGCCACCTCAAAATTCGTTTCTGCCCAAATATTGTACAAACAATATCAACTAAATTTTTTTCTAAACTATCTGTTTATAAAAAAATGTGTGCACCATAAAATAATTCATAAGCTAAATATAAACTATACAATATACTGAAATAACAAGACAATCCGTTAGTGCACCAACGGTTCTCTGACAATTTACAAGATATAAAAACTCATCTCGGTGTAGAGCAACAGGTCCACAAAAATAAAGTATTTTTTATTGTAAAATGGGATATGATATCCTGTCTACAATCCACGTGCTCTACTGACTTGTCATTTAACCGTCTGTGACTCTTGATAGGACCATAGATTAAACATACTATAGAACTTTATCTTCAGGAGTAGTTATATAGGATAAAGTACGGCCTCAGGTAGTGCAAGTAACTAGGAATCTCTATATCAAGCGCTATAATTGGTTACTGAATTCAATTTAGTTTTATAAAACTGACCAGCTGCTATCTATAGTCGTTGGAGTAGTAACTTTGCCACTACTGACTCTGGTCGTGTTCTCCGAAATTTTTCCTAAACTCTATCAATTATAAGGAAAATATGCCATAACTCATAAGAATAAAACTATGTTAAGGTTTCTAAGTTGTTGGTTATGTACTCTGAGTATTTCGCTTCCACACGTTTCCCGGTCAGTAAGATACCGGTAGAAGTTAACAGACAGGTGGATGCACCCGGATTAATCAAAGGCTTATGGGTGGGGTAGAGGCTACCCAAAGCTCTCATTGTAACGCTAATCACCTTTATTTTACATCTTTAAGTTTTTAAATTTACTTAATACTAAGGTTGAACATTTTAATTTATTCTATTACATTATATTAATAATTTGATTACATTATTGTCTTATTGGGAGACAATTTATATTTACCTAGACTTCGAACTTTAAGTCAGAAGTAATAGTTGTTTAGTTACATAAAGGTTTTCCATTAACTGTTACATTTTTATTAATTTGGTTAAATCGTTTTAATGTTTGTTGTGCAAGATCATCAGTGAAAGTTTTCGAAGTGTCAAATGGGATCGGATTACGTAGTACGATCTCGTAAATCATTTCTTCTGGTAAATATTTTGCATATCTATCAGAATTTGTAACGCTGTTGCTTTTTATTTGCTAGCCTACGCCAGTGCCAATTTGAATACATCGTTATTAGAGTTCATTGGTCCAAACCTGTCACAATAATGTGGGATCTCCGGGAATTGAATCCTTACCTCTTGCTTCGAAATCGAACACGATAATTGTTATGCTACCAAGGCAATTGTCCAGGCAGTTATAGCCGAATAATCAAGGTGTTGATTCAATAGTTTCCATGGGTTACTTTTGACTATTGATAGGCTTATATAGTCGCATATTAATTTATATATATGGTGTTTCAAACAAATTTAAGACGTACCATATGATCTACTTAGATGAAAATTAGTTATGACCGCCTTCTTGGGACTAATAGATACCGGCGAACTTTGTTTTTGAAAATATTCTCGTCTATCATAGCGTTTAGGTTATGTAAAACATGACGGGTGTAATTTTGAATAAAAAGAGTCACACTAGTAACCCTTAGTTATTAGATCAATCTGTGTTAGAAAAAAAATATTTTATCTGTAATTTGTGTGAGACACCTTACGTAAGACAACCTATTTTCCCTGAACACCTGAACAACATTTTGTTTACCGTAAAATTGAGAAGTTTGGTATAAATAATAATCTGCACTAACCTGGATAATTCTGCTTCATATGGAAATACATAAAATATTACTGTCTATAGTTTTTTAATTCAAAATAACAAAAACAGAAAAGTTGGACAAAGTGAACATTTTACGAGAATAACAGGGGATAGAGACTGGAGGCTCGTAAATTTCTACTTCATACATTATTCCCCCACCGAAACGAGCCCGGAAATTCTTATAACACCAAGTTTTGTTATAAGATTTCTTATAGTGTGTCAGCAAAAGATCTAGCTGTAATCTAGCTGTTGTGTTGCTATATAGATATAGAGCAGGTTTGTTATAATTTATGGACTTGATATTAGTTGTGTGTTCTTGCATTATGACGGGTGTGATTTGTATAAATATAAAGCGTGTTTCTGAATTCTCTCCGAAAACTTAAGGAATTTGTTCTTAGGGATAAAACGCACGTATTACGTTTTTGCCTCTTTAATTGAACATTTAAATTGCACGAGAATCCAAACAATATAGGAATATGAATCCTTTTAATTTAAATGAATTTAATGAATATCCACACAAAGTTTGCAAATGTATTTCGGTTCACATTGAATAACTAATGTCGGAATGTACAATGACACATTAACAACAATTATTAGTTTAGTCTTAACAAATATAGATCGTATCGTGTGTAAGGAATTAAGTAACAAATGATTTCCAGTGAAATTGGATTATTTTGTTTGAAATTCCTTTTCCAACTTTTTCAACAGCAAGTTAAACAGCAACACCCGCCCACTGGTAACACACGGTGTTTATTTTTAACACTTGGAGAGCGAAATTTCAAAGAGGAAACTAAACTCAGCTGCAGTGAACACATTTCACTTTCCCTCGTTTTTGTATAAGGTTATTTATAACGATATTTTGTTTTGGAAAATCTCATTATTTATGAGTAGTATATATATATATATTTTTAACTAATCTTTATATTTTTAACTAATCTTTAATTTTGACCAAACATAACTTTCGAATATTTGTGTCGTATGCAAATAAGTTATTTTGTATTTAATATGGGAGATTTTATGACTAGGCTTTTTGGATTTTCTCCGCAACCACTCAACCTAGGTTAATAATTCAAAAACCATATTATTTTTTTCAAGCTCTATAACATGGTCAAAACCAAAATTAAGTTTTTTTTTAAAATTTAAGGATGAAAAATGCAAAAACTGATTTTTGGAAAATTTAAAAACCCCATAAACCCCCCTTCCCATGATCCGATTTTTCTGGTTTACAAACGTAAAGTCATGAATGTCTTTACACATTTGGGCCAAATTTCATCGAAATCGGACGTTTTTTACACAAGTTATCGCATTCACACACACACACACACACACACACACACACACACACACACACACACACACACACACACACACACACACACACACACACACACACACACACACACACACATACATATACATATATATATATACATATACATATATGTAAATTTGAACGAATAGTGTTTTTTACAACTGGGGACCTCAAAACAAAAAGTTATCATGGTCTCGGGCTTAAGTCTTACCATCAGACCTACGGTAATAGCTTCTTCCCTATAGGGGAAATTCGCTGAAACGTAAGTTTGTAAAGTTGCTATTTAATGAACCCATCAAAGTACGTAAATGTTAACTACGAACTTCGGGTGACACGCAAAAACTTATTTTGCTAATCCTAATGATTTTGTCTCATTGCAAAAGTAAGGCAATAAAACAATTAGTGTTTATTAACTAGGAAAGACCTATGAGGTGATCTAATATGACGTGCGTCAACCATTCAGAAATATTACTCTCTAATTACACAAAACAACTGTGGATATGTAATTGTCATTTGTTGGGCGACAAACATTTAAAAAACAACAGATTACAATTTTAATTATTGTTACTTTTTGTTATGTTTGAAAAAAAACGTGATGAAACGTATGTCGATCTGAGAATATCACAACAGATCGCAAACCAATGAACAGAAAAACTGGCCGTCACTCACACTACGGTCGTCAGGGCTGACCCTACTCAGGATCAGGTGTTTGTTTCTGATATGTTCACTTAAATATAGAGTTATGTTATATAAACCATAACAATAATCACCTTACAGCTACCTTTCTTAATTTACGTTATTTTATAAAAGGTTAGTGTATTCTTTAAAACGTTTATCCTACATAAGTTGAGTAAAGGAATATCAATAATGTAAGTTTGCAGAATTTTTAACGTCTTAAATAATTAATTCTAATTATATGTATTGAATAATTGCTAGTGATACATAAAAAAGATAAATTATATAAATAATTCAATAAATGAAGGCGGAATTTCCTATCAAATAATTATTTAATTATCTATGAAAGTTTGTTACATCCGAATAAAATAACCATTAGAATACTTATCTTCTAAAACATAAAAAAATATATCAACGTTGTGGTAAACAGACTTGAAAGCTTAACGATGTGGTGTTTTCTGAATGCATTGTCGTTCAAGGTTCTCGTTTTAGCCTCTGTAACAAATAGTTCAATAGCCGCTGCCTTAACCGTCCTATTGTAACTTTAAATTGTATTTAAAACATTGGCAAAGTTTTATAAACCCACTGGTATTAAAGGACGCGTTGGTCTGCGACCTGCGATAACATGTTCCACAATAATTTGTTCCTTTCTGTCCTCGGGTAAACGTTATTAAAATACCCTGTAACAATCTCCATTTATCATACATTCTTCACTACATGCTAAACCAATAATTAGAACTAATTAACACTAAACAAATGTATGTTTCGCTTGAAATCATTTTGTTTTTCCATTCTTCGAAATAATACTACAAGATAACTACAAGATAATACTACAAGGTCACTGTACATTGGTTTAAAAATGAAACGTCATTATCAATCGGTTTATATTGCATTATTTTGATTTTTAAACACACATTTAGTTTAAATAAAATTAAAAGTAAAGTTATAAATGTTCTAATGGATCTCACACAGGTTCTATTGTTACCCTTTTGAAAAAATTTTTTACTGACAGAAGTGTAAGATATACTACTAATTAATAACCATACGAAATAAATTGTGAAAATTATATGTTACTCGGATTAGGTCATTAGTTACCGGTACTAAATATGCCAACACGATAATAAAATCTAATTTGAACAGCAATTGGTTGTTCCTAAATAATGCACAACTAAGTGCTGTAAGACTTAAATGTTTATTACCTCTAAGACGATTGGCATCTATAAATATATTTATATTTATTGATTGTGTAGCACAGTGGTTGACGTGCACGATCATAATCTGAAGTTCACCAGATTGACCTTGAACAAAATCTCAACATTTTGTAAACGTTCAATGGTCATTTAGAACTAAGATCCTGACAGACAAACGAATCAGCTGGTATTTGTTAGTAACTTGGCTACACATGGTATCTCACGCACTCATAAATGATTAATATTTGCAGAAGTTTATGTTGGCGTATAAAAAAGAAATTAAGTAATTATAAAATGTGAATAATCTGATTAAATGCCATAAATAAATATTTATTGCAACATTTAAAAACCTTTTAATTCAAATTATATATGGATATAAAATATATATTTCACGAAAATCTGTTTAGACTTGGTAAAGATAAATCCTTTTCTTAACTTAAAATATGGACTTAAAAGGTGGACTGGATTAAAAACTTTTTAAAACCATATGTTATTTAAATGGTATTGCAACCAGAAGCCCTTAGTTAAAAAGGGTGGAAGAGTCGTTTAGTTTGACGACTCGGAGAGAGACAACGGCGCAGTAAACTGAGGAATGGACGGCGGTAAAATGGTGAGGCTGACACGCGATGTGAGGGTGGATGGTGAGTGGGGGTGGTGGGAGGGGGAGAGGGTGTGCCCGTATATATGTCAACTGGAACTCAACCACGTGTTCTTTAGAAAATCTTCCGGCAGAATTATACAATTTTATCAGACAAACTAACAATTTTAATAATTACTGTTGGAAAATCGAGTGTTGAAACTTTAATCTCACTAGAACATTACATATAAATATTGTACCAACTACTTTGTATACTATTAACCAAGTTTAAAATACGTTAAGATTAACTTAAAGCGTATGTCATTTCAAAAATCGGCACGAATCACATGGAACCACGTATTTCCACATCGGTACGAATATGTAGTAGCTGAAACGTTTGAGCTAAACTAAGAGTTTCCATACCCACTAAAACTGTTTTACTGTAAGCCAAGAAAGAAAAAAATAGTTCCAACTTAAATTATACCCATATTATTTTAAAATTATTTACCGTACAACACCACTGTGTTTATCAAGGAGGAGTTAAACTTTAAGTTACACTCACTGGTATTGATAATTTTAACTATGGCATAACCTAAAAACCTTTGTTTACTAACATCAAGTTATCTATGGCGTTATAAGGGGGTTTGGGAACGTAAGGTGTAAAGTTGTATGAAAGTTGTAAGGTTCATAAGAAGACATTTTACGTCAAAATAAGACTCTTGGAGTCGTTAAGTTTGACTTTCCCATAGGCAACGGTGTGATGCAGTAGACCATAAACCTATATATAATAAACTTCTTCTAACCCTGTATAGAACGGACTGTGGTATTTTCCTTTGTCATAATTTGAGGCTACGAAAGATCTCAACTGAGAGTGAGCCATATGCTACCATCAATCGAACAATGAAAGAGAGGTGGACTCATAATTAAAAATACTGTCACCATTGGATGGTTTTTGGGACATATCCTTCGTGAATATAAAATATTTATTCAATAACAAAGTTTTCAACATCAATATATAAATCTCTTATTTCTAAAATGATGATGTTTGAACATGAGGTAGCTAGGGAAGGATCATAATCTAAGCTAAACATTAAAACTTGTTCTACACGCTGTGTTTTATCGCCCGATGGTATCAGAAAACTTACAGTTTGAATAAAAGCTTGTCTATTTGCAGGTTCTCCAGGGTAAAAGCAACCCAGTAGTGCGCTAAAAACAAGGTGTGGAACAATTGCTGACAGCCATGCACGGTCTGACACAATCTATGTAAAACTCGCAGTGGTGTTTAATGCATCAGTGTAATGTGTTCCGTTAGGTGATACACAGCTGATTATTTAACTAAACGTTTTGTGGGAGTGCAATGTTTTTATTAAAGGAATATTTTTGGTAATTCTTGTTTTGGAAATTATTAAGATTTCCTCGACTTTTGAAATTACATGAGGTGTCTTTGTGATTACTGGGGTTTGTACCAATCACCTTTTTATATGAAATGTATCTTTTCATATAATATTGTTTCATAGTTTTGACCCCGAGAATAAGTTTTTGAAGTTTCGGTAAAGAGTTCGGGAACACAACGTATTAAAAAAATTATAGAATATAGAATAACATACCAGAGCATAGATTTTGTTAGTGCGAGTTGTAAAATTCATTATTTTAATCTGGAGAGTTATTTAATATTTAATTGAGGCTAAGCTGGATCAATTAAAAAAGAGATACACCTATATGCAATAGTAGATAATCATTTTCGAGGGGCACAGAGTATTCCTTCATCACGTACATCATATAAACAATGACGCGATGGTGTTTGCTTGGTGGGAAAAAGGACAACAATCGTTGCAGTGGGTCGCACGTGTTCAAACAATCACGATGTTTTAGAGCGTAATTTCTGTTTCAACACAATGTTTAAATAATAAGCCAGCATTGTATGCTAACAAAACTGTTGTGCAAATTATATCCCACCTGACACGTGCCGTTTAAAGAAAGAAAACCACTCCTCTCATTTATGTACAAGTGGTATAGCTCTTGGTGCTGCCAACTATGTACCATTATACAATTTTTTTGGCCTAGATATTAATAATGTTTATGAATTGAAAGAGGGCTATCTATTTTCTAGCGAATATCAAAACAACACTGATAATTGATAATCAATGGTGAAATAAAATCAAACATAATCTACAATACTTTATTCTGCTGTTATTATGCTATAAGATTGACGTTCCAGTTAAATATATCATAAGTTTAATTTTAACGCAAGGAGTACTTATTGAGAACGTAAAACTGACTAAGATTTCACCTATCTTTAAGAAGGACAACAAAGGATGAGTCTTCACAAATGTTAAGTTTCCAGTATGTTTTGCTTTTAACAATTTAAATGGCTAACATTTTAAATGGTTAAAGCTGAATAAGTTGAACTCAATACCAAATTAACTTTTTACAAGAATATCACCAGCCTAGTGCAAGTCGCTGGTGTAGCGGTCAATGCTCTGTAGTGGGTTCGAAGCCTTATCTTGGCTAGTACATTTTATCAGTACTGCCTAGTTCGTAATTAGCAGCTACCCCCTTCCTTTGCTCGGGACGCTACAAACAGGCACGAGGCCCATGGCCTATGTAGGGGCCAACAATAGAATAAAGGCTGCCATAACTTCTTCTAAAATATAAGCGCTAAGTGATTCTTATACTTTATTTTTTTAACACATCCTGGCCAGAAGGTGGAACCCCGAGCAAGATTCACCTATATTAATGCGACGTGTTTTGATCTTACCTATGGAACAACTTCTTAAAGTATCATAAAGAGCTTAGACACATCAATAAATTGGGAAAAAATCAAAAGAAAATTATATATAATTATAAATATAAAATAATACCACTGGTGCAATTGAATCCGTTCTAATGGAAAATATATGAAAGCACATATATTCTAATAATTTATTAACAATTATACTAATCATAGATATAAAATTATATCACAAAAGGTTAAACGTGACTTCAAAAGTTTGCATTATATTCATTATTTTATTTTTTGATTAGAGCATTGATTCCCCACACTACTAGGTTGACAAACAGTAACCCAGTTACAAAATTACTAGAATTGTGAAAGCAAAAAAAGTGTACTATGGTATAGGTTTTGATGGCTAAAGCTATATTGTTGTACGGTGTATACTATATCGGGGGCTGAGTTATGTAAAGTTAAAAACCTGTTGAAGATATTCAGTAAAAGTAATCAATCATCACATTTATATATTTTACTCTGTGTATTCCGTACCAACACTTTTTAATTATTGCTGAGCTTTCATTCATTCGTTAGGAGTGAATAACAACGGGCAGAATTTTGTTATTTGCTTTAAAACAAATCCGACGTTCATTATACCGGCTATTAGGCAGGATCTCGCTGAAAGCTCAACTCCGCGAAACCCTTATCACTGTTGGAGAGCGATTTTTAATGAATGGATATTTAGGAAAGGATGAAAATTAAGGGAAACTTATTCTATATTAATGTAATGTTTTTAATTGCTTTAAATTTTTTTCGTCTATAATTACTTATCATTTCACTCTATTTTGTAATTAAATGCAATTGTTAATCTTACCAATGTTTAAGTATTTTTTTTATATCTTTTTAAATATTTCATTTACTGCTACGGGTATTTTTATGGTCTAAGTTATCTAAAATAACATGCAACATAATTAATTCTCGTGATACTTAATTTGCCACCATTATCTTCCTCAAAGGCCAAACCACAAAAGTATCCTTTGTCCGTTAGTAAAGTGGTAATAAATAGAAAGAAATGTGGTAGAGGGGTAGGTGGAGGAGGTAGGCCAACGTGAAAAAAAGGTTGGCCAACGCGGAAACAGGTATGTCAACGTGTAAACAGGTAGGCCAACGTGGGAACAGGTAGGCCAACGTGTTAACAGGTAGGCCAACGTGGAAACAGGTATGCCAACGTGGAAACAGTTAGGCCAACATGGGAACAGGTAGGACAACGTGGAAACAGGTAGGCCAACGTGTTAAAAGGTAGACCAACGTAGGAACAGGTAGGCCAACGTGTTAACAGGTAGACCAGCGTAGGAACAGGTAGGCCAACGTAGAAACAGGTAGGCCAATGTGGAAACAGGTAGGTCAACGTGTTAACAGGTAGGCCAACGTGGGAACAGGTAGGCCAACTTGTTAACAGGTAGGCCAACATGGGAACAGGTAGGCCAACGTGTTAACAGATAGGCCAACGTGGGAACAGGTAGGGCAACTTGTTAACAGGTAGACCAACGTGTTACAGGTAGGCCAACTTGTTAACAGGTAGGCCAACATGGGAACAGGTAGACCAACGTGGAAACAGGTAGGCCAACGTGGGAACAGGTAAACCAACGTGGGAACAGGTAGGCCAACTTGTTAACAGGTAGGCCAACATGGGAACAGGTAGGCCAACGTGGAAACAGGTAGGCTTACGTGGGAACAGTTAGGCAATGTGGGAACAGGTAGGCCAACTTGTTAACAGGTAGACCAACGAGGAAACAGGTAGGCTTACGCGGGAACAGGTAGGCCAACGTGGAAACAGGTAGGCCAATGTGGGAACAGGTAGGCCAAAATGTTAACAGGTAGGCCAACGTGTTAACAGGAAAGCCAACGTGGGAACAGGTAGGCCAACGTGGAAACAGGTAGGCCAACGTTGAAACAGGTAGGCCAACGTATTAACAGGTAGGGCAACGTGTCAACAGGTAGGCCAACGTGGGAACAGGTAGTTTAACGTGGGTACAGTTAGACCAACGTTAAACAAGTGATGGCTTGGACTAAAATCTTCTATAACCGCATGGATGAACGATGAAAGATTCATCTCAATCAGTTGAATCTTGCCCTACCCGAATTTACTTTTAGCGAATTTCCCCTATAAGGAAGAAGCTATTACCGTAGTCGGCATGGTAAGACCTAGGCCCGGGACCATGATAACTTTTCGTTTTGAGGTCCCCAGACCCCAAAAACACCATTCGTTCGATACTGTATATATATATATATATCTCTATATATATATATATATATATATATATATATATATATATATATATATATATATATATATATATATATATATATATATGTGTCCGTGAGCACGATAACTCTCGTAAAAATGATCCGATTTTGACGAAATTTGGTAAAAACATGTAAAGCAGCATTTATGACTTTAAGTTCGAAAACCAGACAGATCGACCTATCCGAAGGGGTATTTTGGGGGGTTTTGTACCCCAAAAATGGGTTTTTTGAATTTTTTACATATAATTTTTGAAAAATTCAAATTGTAGTTTTGATCATTCGATTCAGCTTAAAAAAACACACAATTTGGTATTTCGATCATTCGTCTACGTCAATTGGTTACCGAGATATTGAAAGTGCTAAACACAGTACGTTGTCTAATGTTATTCTTATGGAGGAAAAGAAATTTTTTTTATCTCGCTTATTTATGAACGTATACTGACGAAACTTGGTATACAGCTTCATCTCATTGAGGTCTATTGATATTTGCTCAAAAAAATTGTTTTTGCATAATTATCCCGTAACAGCAAACCTGCGTACTCACCCCCCATGTTATTCTTATGGATAATAATTAAATGCTCTGTCTCCCTTAATTATGAACATAAATGAATAAAAACTGGTATACGACTTCACCTAGTTGAGTTATATTGATATTAGCATAAAAACCCATTTTTTGTGTTCCTTGTTGCAGCAAACCTGCGTACTCAGCCCCAATGTTATTCTTATGGAGAATAATTAAAATTGTATATATCGCTTAGTTGTGAATATATTTTTATGAAACTTGGCAAGTGGCTTTATGTAGTATTAAGACATTTATATCTCCATTTGAAATTCGCTGAGTATGCAGGTTTGCTGCGACGGGGGTATTTTGCTTGTTAATGGTTGTAGCTTGGATCCGCGAATTTTCTTCAAAGCCATTCACAATTACTACCTTTATGCGAAGACACTTTACGTATACTTTTTCCGAATAGTAAGGGCCATTTTTGATTCAAACATTTGAAAATTCCCCTATTCGTTATTAGAGCCAGGGGTTTCTCAAGATGCAAATTATGTTTAGTTTCTTTGAATTGCAATCGGAAATAAATGAATAAGCAATAATTAAAATAAACTTTTCTAAATTAAGAGTTTACGTATGACTATTGATTTAAAAAAGTATTGTTCATTATCATAGTGAGATATGTGATAACTCACCACAAAAATGTTTTACTGCCTTATTTTTATACCCTATTTACAAATAGTTATTTAGCAAAAAGATAAATTGCTTAGAGTAGATCCTATCAAAATCCACACTATTACACTGTCATAAAGTTTTAACCCTTAACAAAAAACGAACGACATATTTTCTGTAATGCTTTCGTTGTATGGACCGTATATTCTCTTTCTCATGCTTTAATTCATAACTAGAAGCAAAAGTCCATTGTCATTAGAAATGCTTGGATTATAAATGCATTAAATAATGGTTATGCTTTTAAATACAATCCGCTTGGAGTTTACGATAAATATTTCCTTCAACAATAGATACAGGAAATATTTAAGAAGATGATATATTGTATATATTACAAATATGACACTCGTGTATTTATAAATTCAACGTTTAAGCATACTGTACTGTTAAAACAAATTACCTGCATGTTCTTTAAACACTAGATCTGTTTACTTTTCCTGTAAAAATAATCGTTGTTGTTGAATATTTACCACTTTTTGAGCTATGAATAAATCACTAGAATCAAATATAATTTAACAAAACCTAAAATAAAACAAATAAATGGAAGTTTTGAATCTCCTCAGAGATTTAACAGCCATTGCACCCATAATTGTATTTTAAACTGCTACATACCAAGTAGTATTTCATAAGGGTAGAAAATAAAATACAGTTTTCAGTTGATTTACATTACGTATGTATAAACATAGACTTAAACACACTCCTTAGTTTGTAAGGAGTATGTTTTATCCATTAATAAAGAATCCGTAACCCAATGAGTTTTCGATGCACGAAATTAGCACTATCGTTAGCTTACGTTATTTTAATATAATTTTCCAGAAAAATGTTATTATAAACCTTAGGTCATAGGGGTCTTTGAAATAATTTAATCTCTACCATTCATTCAATTTGAACATATATTGGCAACGTTACCACAATTTGTATGAATGTTATATGTGTAGTGTCGAAGAAGTTCAGAGAACTGGTCTATTGTGCTAGAAAGTGCAGTAAAGTTAGCGTCTAAGCTGCGGCTATGAATAGTGGTTATTAATTATATTTAATGGGCGCCCAGCTAGAAATGTGGGTTAATGTAAATGTGCGCCATAACGACACCGATTACTTGGCGGTGATATAAGAGGCTTCACCACAGCGATGGTCATAAAAATTAAACTAAAACAAATTATTCTGAAACTTGATTACAACATAATAACAGATCTAGTATGCAACATAGTCAAAAGTTAGTTCATTTTTTTAAATTTGTACTACTAATACAATCTTTTACTGTCAATCAATATTTATTAAAGTATTGGTAGTGTATTAAAATTTGTCCATAAAATACGTTTTTATCTTTTTTATTCTTTATGTATACGAATAGTATTAGAAAATAGAGCATAACACAAGATTCGTTAATGTGTGATTATTATAAACTTTTACACGTATCCTCAGCATGACTTTTATTGTGAAAATTCCTCAGCTACATTTACACGTATCAGTAAACAAAAAGTTTGAAACCTATGGAGGATTAATTCGTCTAATCTTAACAACTCCTTTTAGTAGAAAAAATGTAGCTGGAATTGCAAAATAAGCGTAGGACTTAAGTCGTAATGGGGAACAGTCCACAATTACTCCAGGGATGGCTATGTTACCTTAATACTTAATAAAAATGCAAGTTTTTTTATGTAATGGTTATATTTTAAGTACTCCTGAACGGGAAAATATTTAAAAAGCGGACTTTTTAGCATGATAACTAGAATAGGTTGAGGTGGGCATTATACGAAATTCCACATAGGTAAAATTCGTTTTAGGGCTCCGCCCCACAGGTATTCAAAGCTTCAATGTAACAGTTTTGGACAATATAAATTAATATAATTGTATGGTGAACAACTGTTGGAACAATAACAAAAACAGAAAAAAACAGTAAGAACTGATTGAATAAAAATCGTAAATTAAGCTGTTATTCAAAGATCGTACAGTGTTATTAATACGTTTTGTGATGCATTATAAATTAATAAACACGAGAACACTTTCGCGAGTTTGAGCAGCAAATCCCACTAGTTAATTTCAAAATCAACAGCAGACGTTGGTATCATCAAAACAAGTTAGTGTGAATGTATAATTCGCCAGATGACGTATTCTGTATTTACCGTACTAAACACAACAAACATTACATTTTGAAAAGTTAAACGTTTAATTTCAACCGATGGATGAAACATCGTCAACGTTTGATAAAACACAGGAGCAGTTTCTGAGAATCCAGAGCCCCTGCTAAGCTCTTTGTTATGAAGGTATAGAAACTGAATTACTTCCAAATCCGGACTGCTGAGTTTTCCTTGGCAACCGGGGCTTAAGTCAGACTTTATCGTCTGTTTAGAGATTGACTTTTGTTAAATAATATACGTGAGAGTTTCTTGAAATATTTTGTAGTAAGATAAACAAATAACTAAACACTGATGGAACAGAAAAATATATGTTTTAAATACAAATTGTACACATTGTTTTTACGTTTTATATAGTTAGCATATTCAATATTTAATCAGATAAACATTGGAATTTTAAAAGTCAGTTGACTGAATACAAAATATATCTATATCTGATGACGAGTCTGTTAATACATAAGCCTACCATAAAAACAAGCAAACCGGCCAAATAGTTGAGTTAAATGGACTGGCAGAAGTTTCCTCCATTATAACAAACATATGATTATTAGCATGCACTGACCACATTATAAGCCAAATACCCCCATTGCAGCAAACCTGCATACTCAGCAAATTCGAATGGTACTTCACTAAGTCATGAAGCCACTTACCAACTTTCATCAAAGCATGTTCATAAATAAGCGAGATATGATATTTTATTTATTCTCCATAAGACAAACATTAGGAATGAATATGCAGGTATGCAACATCAGGGTCCACAAAAATCTGGTTTTTATGCAAATACCAATGAATCACCACTAGATAAAGCAACATAGCCTACCAAGTTTACCAATTTATGTTCATAAACAAGCAAGATATCACATGTTTCTTATTCTCTATAAGAATAACATTATAGCTGCTGAGTACGCAGGTTTGCTCCCATGGGCACCACAAAAATGGGTTTTGTATGCAAATATCAGTAAACCCAAACCATATGAAGCCAAATACCAAGTTCCATTAATATATGTTCATTAATAAGCGAGATATAACCTTTTACTTATTCTCCTTAACATTAACATTGGAGTTGTCCGTTAGAGATTAAGTACGTGGGTACCGTGTTTAGCACTCTCAATATCTCGGTAACCAATTGACGTAGAGCAATGATCAAAATACCAAATTGTTTTATTTTTTAAGCTCAAACCAATAAAGTAAATTCAAGACAGGCTTTAAAAATAATTACATGTAAAAAGTTCAAAAAACCCATTTTTTTTGTACGAACCCCCCAAAATTCCCTTATAATAATGAAATCAGATGCTGCCTTACATGTTTAAGCCAAATTTCATCAAGATAGGACAATTTTTACGAAAGTTATCGTGCCTACAGACACATACACACACACTTGAACGATTGGTGTTTTTGGCGTCTGGGGGCCTCAAAACGAAAAGTTATCAAGGTCCCGGGCCTAGGTCTAACCTTGCCATCTTCTATAATAGCTTCTTCCCTGTAGGGGAAATTCGCTAAAAGATTTGTTTGATTATTGTATTTGAATCACAATAACAAATGCAGACTGATTAATGACTAATTTTAAAACTTACTTATAAAACCTACTATATTGAGTGGTATAATTTAGTAAGAAAGCCAAAAGCAGGAACGTTTATAGTAACAAAATTACAGGGGAAAGGAACACTTTGTGCATTTTTATAACTACTAGAAACCGCCCAATGGTCGAAATTTGACCAAATATTTTTTGACGAATATTTGAAAAAAGTTTAATATTTAGTGGGTTTTGTTGCACTCATCTCTCTCTCCTTCTCTTTCCTCTCTCTCTCTCCCTCCCCCTCCCCAACCCTCACCACAAGGTAATTTGTTCAATGTGGAGTTAAAAAGGATAGCAGAAGGGCTTTACCATTCCAGTAAACAGTAGCCTTTTTATTTATGCTTGAAACCTCTCCACCTCATCCTCTCTCCAGCCCTCATCCTTCCCCCCTCACAAACAGGTTTAATTTGTTTGACGTGGAGGTAAAAAGGGTAATAGAGGGGTGTCACTATTCCAGTAGCTGGTAGTATTTGCATTTACATTATGCCTGAAATATCTGTTCTCCCTGTTTTGCTAGAATTTGTTATATCAACAGCTGTCAAATGTAGAATTATTTAATCAATAATTACTGTTCTTCCATAAGATTAACATTGAAACTTTGAAAGCCTGTGAGGCGTAGCCCTGAGGGCCAATGCAAATTGTAATGGGGTTCTGCTCATCTACGGGCACTACCTTTCTAAAGGCATGCGCGAATTTCTCCTACGATGCATACAAGCTGAGAAAAAAGGTGGAAAAGTTTAGTGCTTGCCTATTAGTATAAAAATATACTGTAGTATGTAGTTAAAGGAGATTGAAAGACCCTATATACAGTATCGCCTTAACAGCAAGATGAGTTAAGTACTGAGAACCTAATTTACAAACAAATTACTTTTTATACATTACGATTATATAAGGCAAAATAATAAACCAAACTACTCATCCATAAAAAAAGAAAAGTGAATAAAAATCAACTTTACAATTTTGTTATTGCATTTACACGTTAAATTTAAATAAGTAGAGTAACTTTCCCCTAAAAAAGAAGATAAATGACCTAAGAATTCCACCACACCATGTAAACTAACTTACAAGTCACTACAACAGCAAGAAATCATAAAAAAACACTGTCCACAAGTTAACACTTGTACACAAGTTAACACTTGTCCACAAGTTAACACTTGTCCACAAGTTAACACTTGTCCACAAGTTAACACTTGTCCACAAGTTAACACTTGTCCACAAGTTAACACTTGTCCACAAGTTAACACTTGTCCACAAGTTAACACTTGTCCACAAGTTAACACTTGTCCACAAGTTAACACTTGTCCACAAGTTAACACTTGTCCACAAGTTAACACTTGTCCACAAGTTAACACTTGTCCACAAGTTAACACTTGTCCACAAGTTAACACTTGTCCACAAGTTAACACTGTCCACAAGTTAACACTTGTCCACAAGTTAACACTTGTCCACAAGTTAACACTTGTCCACAAGTTAACACTTGTCCACAAGTTAACACTTGTCCACAAGTTAACACTTGTCCACAAGTTAACACTTGTCCACAAGTTAACACTTGTCCACAAGTTAACACTTGTCCACAAGTTAACACTTGTCCACAAGTTAACACTTGTCCACAAGTTAACACTTGTCCACAAGTTAACACTTGTCCACAAGTTAACACTTGTCCACAAGTTAACACTGTCCACAAGTTAACACTTGTCCACAAGTAAACACTGTCCACAAGTTAACACTTGTCCACAAGTTAACACTTGTCCACAAGTTAACACTGTCCACAAGTTAACACTTGTCCACAAGTTAACACTTGTCCACAATTTAACACTTGTCCACAATTAACGAATCCACAAGTTAACACTTGTCCACAAGTTAACGAATCCACAAGTTAACACTTGTCCACAAGTGATAACGAATCCAAATTCACAAATTTAAATATACAGGGTGTTTCAGAACTCCCTTCCAATATTTTAGGATAACATTGTACACATAAAATAGGCAAAAAAGGTTCCTATGAACTTATGTCCTAAAACGTATAGTTTTACGTCTACCTGTCTGTATGTGCTTTGTACATAATTTAACATAACTTCTTAACCACTCAAAGTATCAACTTCAAACTTATGGACCTATTTTAGTATGGAATATCAGGTTTCTATTTCAAATTGGCCGCCATTTTTGTCTTTCAAAGCTAAATATCTAAAAAAACAGTAATCTTTTTGAAAAAAAAACCATAAGAATCAAAAAGGTTGTGTCATTTTGCCCTAAAAATAATAATATGAACATTTAAACTATAAGATTTTAAATAAATAAGAAATTATTATTTTGTAAGTTAAAAAATAATGTTTTATTCCAGAAATGGCAAACAAAAATGTTTTAACTTGAAAAACTACAATTTCTCAGTTATTTAAAATCGTATAGTTACAATCTTCATATTATTATTTTTAGGACAAAATGAAACAACGTTTTTATTTTTTATTTTGAACTCTTGGTAACTTATGCTGAGCTTACTAAAAAAATAAAATAACACACAACTATTTGTTTATTTTCTCATTAAATAAATAAATATATTTCACTCATTAAAACTGGCGTTCCGGACTGTAAACATGCAATCGTAAGATCCTCTAGCCAAAGGGCCAAAGGAGGAGGGCTTAGATAGTGATTTACCTACAGAGCTCACTAATAAAGGGCTTACGGAGGTTCAGATCCCCCGTCAAATATAATCTACCTGACTCCTGTATTAGTGCTTCATCAAGGCAACAGCTCACTAATAAAGGGCTTACGGAGGTTCAGATCCCCCGTCAAATATAATCTACCTGACTCCTGTATTAGTGCTTCATCAAGGCAACAGCTCACTAATATCGTTAGATTTACATGAGTTAAATGGAAAAATAATATATTTATAATTTAAATAATACATTATTACCTTATAAATATTATTTTAATTCTGTATACGGTGAATAAAACTCTCCATTTCACAAAAGTACGCAAGTTATGTTATTAGCGAATTTCCCCTATAGGGAAGAAGTTATTACCGTAGTCGGCATGGTAAGACCTAGGCCCGGGACCATGATAACTTTTCGTTTTGAGGTCCCCAGACCCCAAAAACACCATTCGGTTGAAACTGTATATGTGTGTGTGTGTAAAGCAACATTTATGACTTTAAGTTCGAAAACCAGCCAGACTGCTCCATCAGAAGGGTTATTTTGGGGGGTTTTGTACCCCAAAAATGGGTTTTTTGAATTTTTTACATATAATTTTTGAAAAAGACAAATTTTAGTTTTTACCATTGGACGTAGCTTAAAAAACACACAATTTGGTATTTTGATCATTTCTCTACGTAAATTGGTTACCGAGATATTGAAAGTGCTAAACACAGTACGTTGTCTAATGTTATTCTTATGGAGGAAAAGAAACATTTTATATCTCGCTTATTTATGAACGCATACTGACGAAACTTGGAATATGGCTCATGGTTGTGGTCTATTGATATTTGCTAAAAAAAAAACAATTTATTTCCAAAGGCTCCCGCAGCAGCACACCTGCTTACTCAGCCCCATGTTAGTCTTATGGATAATAATTAAATGCTATGTCTCCCTTAATGATGAACATCAATAAATAAAAACTGGTATATGACTTCACCTAGTTGAGTTCTATTGATATTAGCATAAAAAACATTTTTTGGTATTCTTTGATGCAGCAAACCTGCCTACTCAGCCCCAATGTTATTCTTATGGAGAATAATTAAAATTGTATATATCGCTTATTTGGGAATATATTTTTATGTAACTTGGTAAGTGACTTTACGTAGTATTAAGACATTTATATCTCCATTTGAAATTCGCTGAGTATGCAGGTTTGCTGCGACGGGGGTATTTATAAGTACTTAACGTTGTGTAAGTGATTATGGAACTGAATACTCTATGGTACTTTCCATTTGAAAAACTGTATTGCAGTGACGCATTCTATATTTATTTCTTTGAAAGACATGGTTTAAGTGATTTGGTTTGGTTCTAGTTATTATAACTAAAATATAAAATTTGTATTACCAACAACATAAATACAATAAAAATTAGTCGTATGGCTTTTAGTGGAGGGAGGCCGCCAGTTAAGGGGAGTTCTCCTGCACTTCATTTGTTTTTTGTTCCTGTGCACTTCCAAACCACGAGAGTGGCCGGCCCAGATTTTTACCTCGAGCCGGGAGTTGAACCCGGGCCCGCTGGGTGATAACCCAGAGCTCTAACACCGAGCTACAGCCGCTGCAATTTAAATCAAATTACACACTACAAACAATATAATATTAACAAAATAATTTGTTTAGAATTACAATCAAAATTTTGCAAACAACTTTTTTCATTATGTCTTAAATCTTAAATGAAATCAGATCTATATAATTCAGTTTGTACTACATCCACACTCTATATATGTGATGGGGTTTTGTCCAACAACACCGCCTACATTGTTAAATGACACTTTAATAAACGTTTATGCACATTACAAGTTTCATTTAAACTTTCAGTTGAACAGTATAACTTTATTTTGGTTTTGGTAAATTTATGAGTATACATGTTTAACCCATCATAGTTGAAACAAGAAATAAAGTTTTTAACAGTTATGATTATACAAATTATTTTCAAGTCTAAAAAGATGAATTTTACCTTTTTGTTAGGTTAATCGTTTCTATATAAAGAAATAATAATTTAGCACAAAATAATCATGCAATTTACTGTACTGAAAAGGAAAGGATCAACCTTTGTACCAATCCTGTACTAAGCTAATACTGTACTAACCTAATACTGTATTTACCTCTATAGCAATCATAAAGCTATAGTTATTGGATTATGCAAATAGTATGAAATCCAAATCAAATAATGTTCTTCACAGTCTTTTTATTCATAAAAGTAATAAATTCCTTGCAGACATTTCAACATTAGAAGAAATATAGGTAATTGGATTCGATTTCATCTCCGTGGAGCAGTGAGGCGGTAAAATCAATTAAACAATGTAAATATTGTTAGCTTTCCCGTTATCTTTACGTCAGCCATAAATATCAAGAAATTATCTGTTTTTATTCTATTGGTAATTTTTCCAGTGGCATATTCATAAAGAATGGTTTGTTGCTGTCTCTGACTAAAATTCCTACTTAGGTAATTTTAGACTGTTACTGACTATAAAACATCATATATATGACAAATGTATTCAAAAGAAATATTTACCTACAGCAATAGTATACGTCATCACTAGGGCCAACAGTGACGATTCTCGATACGAGCTCCAGTTTAATGACCGAGGCGAAACCGAGGTCGGAGAATGAGCGAGGATCGAATAGCCACTTTTGGTCAGTGCGAAGAACTATATTTCTCGTCATACTGCACAATATATTAAGCTAACTACTTCACAAAACTAAAATGTTACAACTGGTTTACCCCCAAAATTTTCCCCCAAAATGGCTTCCATCTTGTTCTTGCTACGTTAAATACCCCGGTCGCAGCAAACCTGCGTACTCAGAGAATTTCCAATGCATAATATATGTCTTAATATCATATAAAGCCACATATCAAGTTTCATAAAAATATATTCACATATATAAGCGATACATACAATTTTAATTATTCTCCATAAGAGTAACATTGGTGATGAGTACGTGGGTTTGCTGAAACAAGGAACACAAACAATTGTTTTTTTTTTGCAAATATATATAGTATTTAACTAGGTGAAGCCACATACCAAGTTTCATCAATATTCAATCATAAGTAAGCACTATATATCATTATAATTATTCTTATAATTATAAGAATAACATGGGAGCTGAGTAAGCAGGTTTGCTGCAACAAGGAACTAAAAAATGGGTTTTTATACAAATATCAATATAACTCAACAAGGTGAAGCCACATACCAAGTTTTATTAATTTATGTTCATAATTAAGGGAGTCATTATATTTTACTTATTCTCCATAAGAATAACATGGGAGCTGAGTACGCAGGTTCGCTGCTACGGGATTATCAACAAAAAATAAATTTTTTGTGCAAATATCTATATACCAGTACTACGTGACACCACATGCCAAGTTTCATCAATATACATTCATTAATAACGGAGATATCAAATTTTATTTATTCTCCATAAGGATAACATTGGACAACGTACTGTGTTTAGCACTTTGAATATCTCTGCAATGGTTGGACGTAGAATCACAATTTAAACACCAAAATGATTGTTTTGTGGAGCTGAGTTGATTGGTAAAAGCAAATGTGAAGTTTACATTAAAATTAACTTAGGAAAAGCCAAAAACCTTTTTCCCATAAGATTAACATAGCAGATTTTATGAGCAGTTTTTTTTGTATTTTCTCCGCAACCACTTAACCTAGCTTAATAATTCAAAATACCATATTATTTGTTTTTTAAGCTCTATAACATGATCCAAACCAAAATTAAGGGTTTTACAAATTTTAGGGTAAAAAATGCAAAAAAAAAACTGATTTTTGAAAAATTTAAAACACCCCTTCCCATAGTCCGATTTTTCTGGTTTCCTCCACCAATCTCGACTGTCATTTCCTCTTCTCTTCTTTCCTTCCAAGCTTTTCCCCCTTTCTTCTCTCTGGCCCAGTTAATACGTTTTCGAATCCCCTAGAGGCCCTAGAGTCAGTCAGCACAGACCTAGATCAAAGATTTCTGAACCAGGCCGATAATGATGACTTAGCGGTCAACTTGGGCCTGGCCTCTAGAATCGTTGAGGTTCATAAGTTGTATAAGTTAAAGGTTATAAAAGGTTATAAGTTATGGTTGGTATATAATTTATATTACAACTAAAACAAATGTGGCTCAAACTTTTGAAATCACTATAATACTAATTTATCCTATTAATTTATCCTAACTTATACTAGCAATAAGCTCACTTTCGTTGTCTAGTATATACGCACTTAAACTCAGCACGAGTCTGTCACTAAAACGGTCTTCATAAATCTATTATAAACTGATTTAATGTTTTACGAAACAAATAAATGAGGTTGAATATCGAAGTTAAGTCTCTAAATGTAACACAAACTCTATAATTCAGTTACATTGATTAGCTTTCCCGATAATTTGAGCGTATTAGATAATCAATTAAGTCTGTAAAGGTTAACAACCCATTACCAAAGGACGCTTGGCAACTTTTTACTGTGTTCAGTATAATTATGCAGATAATATTGCAAAGATTAACAGCGTATGTGCACATTATAAATGTTAAGATAAGACATATAAATATTACAAGATGATTAAAGATCAGTAAACCACATCAATGTTTTTAGTTTGCTATATTCAAATATACTGGATATTTAATATCTTAAAAAAATCCAGGTATTCTAAAAAAATTTAAATAAACTTCTATTTAGGTAGTCTCAACTATGGCTACTTTAGAGTTTTTCAATTTAGAAATTTAGAGTTGATCGAAATTGTGACAGACTTTTTTGAGATAATTTCCATCAATTTAAAATGTAAGCAAAAGTAATGTAACATGTCATATTGTTCAATTTGAATAAATCGATCAATTGCGAGTAGAACAGAACCAATTCAGGAGGGAAATTCAAAGTTGTAATATTGGCAAAACCGACAAACTGCTCTTGGATAACCGCCAAACTGTGGCCCTCTTGAGTGCTGTGTTAACATTGTGCAATTTGATATTGGAGCCGCACAGTAATACAACTCATCCTAGTTTAAACATGTAATAGACTCGTTATTTGTTTAATATATGTGTTAATTAGTTATTTATAATTGTATGGAATTTTTGTGGACTTATTCAGTTGTAATGTAAGTTTTACGTGAAATGTTTTTTATTTAGACGTGGAATGGTTTTTAAACGTTACTGACAACGAACCATAATTGATACATGACTGCCAGTGACTAAGTTGAGATTTAACTTAAAAAAGTGTTCATAAACAAACCATTACATCTCCGTATTCAATACTGACAACATACTCCGATATTCTATTACAGTTGGTACGTGTTGGACTCTAAAAAACAGCTTTTTTCAGCATTTTCATAAATTAATAAAAACAAACACATAAACTTGTTTTATTCTATAGTTTTAATGGTTTTAATTGGTAGTAAAAAGAAATATGAATAATTTGTTTATATAAATCCTTAAATTATGTTGATTAAAAATAAACTGACGGTATCCAGATTATGCCTTATCAAATTGTGTACGTCAATTCTTCTAAATTAAAACAACCTGATTTACAAGATATTATTTAGTTGAATGGGTATTTAGTTAAACTGCTTTCATGATTATAACACATAAATACACACAGATGTTGTCCACACCGAACCAACTTTGACTTATCCGATTCATAAATCGCCAAAATAACTAATATGAATTATTAACTAAAACAATCTAATAATAGAAAATTATTATATTTTAACTAATTTGTATCAGTTTGCACAGTTATCAATCTGAACTTGCTCCTTAGTTAGGTATCGTAAAGATAAATGGATGAATATAGATCGTTTAGAACACTGGTAACATCAATTAAGAGATCCTTAAAAAACAGTTTAATAATACTTTTAATGCTAAACATTTGATTGTATCCACTTTTAACCGATTAATTCGGCCGGATGCCAAAACAGAGTGTAGTCCAAATATGTAACTTACACTGATATTTATTATAATAATGTATTTAAACATCATTTCTGAAAGTTTATGATTGTATTTTTAACGTTAGTAGCTACTTAAAGGACCAAAAGTCAATACCATGAGAACGATAACAAATTCACCCACTCTGATACCCAATTCTGCTGCGTAGGAAAACCTTGCAGAATCAACAAGTAAGATGGTGAGGCATATCTAATGAAAATTGTACCTACACTTTAACAATCGTGCCTACTCTTCAGCTTTAGAATAATATTAGATACGAAAATGGCAACTCAACTCACTTAAACTACTTTAAAGACTATATAAAAAATAAATATTTTGTATTTTATTTAGTTTCTGTTGCCGGTGCATTCAAAAAATCAATCTTTTTGACAGCGTTTCCATTCTCCCCAGGCCGGCTTTCAGGAGGGCATTAAAATCCAATTACCTTTAACGCGGTTCTTCGTTTTGAGGCGGACCGTTGTTTATTACTTTCTCCTCGCCTAAGAAGATTACTTATTGATGTTTAAAGCTTATTGTTCGTGTATTCATTCTACTCTGGTGCATTATACGTAAACCACAAGACTTTTTTTGGTAAGAGATAGTTTTCATGCATAAAAACTATGTAAAAGAACAGTTATTAAAACATCTCACTCATCTAAATTTAAGTATAAATAATGAAAAAATAAACAATATATTTTGCAGATTCAACAAGGAACATTTTGCAACACATTACAAAAACCTTGTTAAAGGGTTCTAAAATTTTACAAATGAAACAATTTCTTCGAGTGTTTTACCCTTACAGATTGAAATTAAATCATCCATATATGTACTATTGATAACTGTAATACTACATCAGCGTGAATCACCGTTTGACCATTGCATAGCATGCCTAAATGCTTTAGAGAAAGACCAAAGAGTTACAAAATAATTGTAGATTTCTTTAATATTTGAAGTATAAGAAAAGTAGCTCATAATTAATTCATGTAAAAAGTGATATACTAGTTGGATGAAGCGAGCGAAGCGAGTTGAATCCTTCATACTCGTGTTTAGTCACTCTCTTGTTACGCTAACTCATTTTTAACGGTTTAATGAATTGCTTTGACATTTTCAGGGTAGCTCTTAATTGTAAAAAGGGCGCTAATAAACTGTAATTGAATTATTATTATGGTATACTTCTATTTTTTCATTTTCCGGAAATATTTAGATGTGTCTTGGGTTGGGTATTAGGTGGTAAGCAAACAGTCGCTCAACTGATTTTGCAGTCAAACAGACTACGGCCGGATGTTGACAATAGCAGCTAACCAAAACAACTGAGTATGTAGTCTGTGTCTGTGGTCTCCTGACTGGCCGTGGCCGGTCAGTGCAGTAGTTCAGTTAATGGCGTTTGCGAATAAATGAGTTTTGAATCAAGTTGTAATAGAATCATTCCACATTTATTCGTTTTTAAAACAATCAAAATTATGTATTCAGTATTATAGTGAAAGTACCTCTAGTAAGTACCTGTACGGAAGTTGTAGGCCGTATGGAAAGGCTACACAGTCTGTGTCTACTCGGTTACGACTTTAACCTATGTAAGGTACGGTACGATGTAAGCTATGGTTCAATAGATCTACAGCTTTGAAATATTCTGATAGCCTATCACACAAAAAATCCTACCTGTCTCCTTTTACAATAGAATGGGTTGATTTTTAAGATATAATTTTCAGTAAGTAGTACGGTAAGTTTGCGTTATCTCTATTACTTGTCAGTGGCGTGTCTATTTAGGATTTGTTTGCGGTGGTTAGGGTTTGGTTTTACCTACATCCCACTCTTTCTCCCATTTTTCACATGTATTTTTGAAATTTCAGGGGTTATTACCTCCTGTTACATGTTGGTTATTGTTTATGAAAAATTTGGTTAGGACTAGGCATAGTCTAATGTTATACATATCTAATTACTATGACTTTCTAATTGTTTGAATAACTTAAGTCATGAATTTGACACTAAAAGAAACTGTGAAATGTAAAAAAACCAATTCCAGCCAACAACAATATTAAAGTCACCAAACAGCCGGAGGCTAATGTATCGTTGTTCTACGTTGTGGGTTAAAATTGTTACTTAAAACCTTATAGGGCCTATTTCAGTAAGAGATATAGATTTCTCACGTACTTAATTTCAATTTTTTTAAGAGCGCCTAGGTAGCTCATTCATAGGTTAGTTATTGTAAATATAGTTCATATTTAACTTTTCTTCATTTGTGATTCTGACAATAAATTAAAAGAAAATATTCTTAACTTTAATTTTTATATAAAAAATTACCTCGTAGCAGTAACGGATCAATATAGCCTAATTGTATTTATAATTTGAACACAATTTTGTGCGTGAGACTTGTAAGTGCTGATATCTTGTCTTCAAAAATCTTAGTGTCAGTAATTTTAGTTAAATCGGAAGCGTTTGGTACTATTGGAAAAACGCCATTAGTTGTTCTTATTTTTCGTAACAATTATTGTTTTTTAATCAGCTGTCATGTCATGTGTTAAAATAAAATTTTGGCTTTTGGCAAAACTCAAATCTTTTTCAACTCATAAATCGTATAAAGTCATAAAACAGTCATAGGTTAGTTATCCTAACATAGTTTCATAGCTATATTAATTTGCGATTTTGACATTACATTAATGTTTGATAGTAAGGAAGGCAATGGCAGATTCTTGAAAGTAACATTGACTATAGTTATGCCTTAGTAGGTTCGAAGTAAGTGGGCTTTGAGACTTACTAAAACTTTTGTCCTTAGCCTACTATGGTAACCCCAGGGCTCTGACCCGGAAACATCCCACCCCTCAGAGCCCTTGGGTTACTCCTATTATATTCTCTTCAACTTAACTCTATTAAAAGACAAATGTTAAACAATGGTTATTCTGAGAGGTATGTTTATATGTTGTAAGCAGTTCTTTTTCAGGTTGTATAAATTTTGGTTATTCACCTAATATACTAGACTCTACAATGATCTGGAATGTGGTAGACCAGTTGAAGTTTTAATGCGGGCCTAGGTGAGGTTTGTTAAGTTACTTGTAGTTAATTAATCTGCGACACATTACAAATTAATGTTTTTTTAGATTTCAACCAACGAGAATACTTTCACATTTGGCTTAAGTCTTACCGGATACTGTACTATCATTTTCCCTGGCAGTAATTTGACCTATAATTATTGCCTTATTCTTAAAAGTGACATTGACTGAAGTTGTGCATTGGTAGGGCAGAAGTAAGTGGGCTTTAAAGACTTGTTCAAATATATGCCTATTGCCTATAGCCTATTTATATCCACTTCAAATTAACAATACAGAATTCAAACACAAATTGTTTCCTCAATGACTATTCTGAGAGGAATGTTTATGTGGTAAGTAGTTATTTTTCAGGGCGAATAAATTTTGGTTCTTCACCTAATATCGGCCTACTAGATTCAATAATAAACTGGAATGTGGTAGCCTAGTCAAAGTGTTAATGTGGGCCTAGGTGAGGTTAGGTAAGTTACTTTTAATTAATTAATCCGGCACCTATAATGCCTATTATGGTGGTATTACAAATCCTCGCTTCATCCTATTACGGGATATAGGAGAGTATACCTAGTATCTTATAATGTAACTTATTAATATGCCTTATTGCTAGGTATTTCGTTCTAAATAATCAAAATAATTGAGATGAACTATTTTAAAAATAACCTTATGCATCATCAAGCAATGAATCACTGGACAGTAATGTCGCATTGGTCATCTCTCGAGATGTGGTCTCGTATTCTCGTAATCACCTGACCATAAGTCTAAGACAGCCCTCCCACAAGGTTTGCTGCAGTGCGGATGTATTTGTTTATCTTTCATTATCACAGCTTTCCACGGTTATGACTTTTGACAGCTTAAACTTGAGAACGTTTCTATTAGCTTCCCAAAAATGTAATACTCTTTGTATTTTTTTACGTATTACTGTAGCTTAGTTGGAATTCTTATAACCCTCTTGCTGCATTTTTGATGAAACAGTTTTATCCTCGTTTTAGTTAAAAAGGACTAATTAATTACTCTATAGTTTGAATTTATGTAACGTAAAGTCTTCCAGTTAGAACGGAATAACGGAATTTAATGTTATATTTATTTAATGTTATGTTTTAATGTTATATTTTGTATGTAATAAGTGCGGTTTTTTCTTAAAGGACGTTTTATGTAGCAACGAACCAGTAACAAAACCTGTTCAGTTGTTACAACTACTCATTAAAACACATACGAATACGTTTGTAATATCAGTTTATACCGGGATATCAAGTGTAGGGTAAAATATGTTTACTATGAAATATTGCATAACTCATGACTGTTTGATTTTTTGTGCTATATGTGTGTTATTCCTTGAGCTTTCCAAAAACTAAAGATACAAAAAGTGTTCTAAAATGTTGACTAAGACCTTTGTTAATATCGTTAATTAGTTCCCTAAACGTTCAACGCAACATTATTTTGTTCAAAGATATGTTTCATTTGACAGTTCACGACAATAATAAAAACATGTCCTATTACAGCAAAGTGTGCATGTTATATAAGAGTACCTGGGGACTGAGCTTTGCTCGGGGAAGGCCAGTCAGTTTGTTTAGATGACTGGGAGTAATATTTCACCTCTTCCTCCAACTGATTATCATATTTGTATGGCTAATTTGCCTCTTTTCTGCATTTTTAAGGTCACTCCAGTTGTTATTTATAGCTCAGTGTCCCTTTGAACTATTTCTGATATGACCACTCTATATGTACAATCTTCACTCAACAGTTAGTTTTAATCACTGCTCTCAGGAAACCACATTTTTTGACAGTTCCCTGGTTGATTAGATACAGAGGTGTTAAAATTATTTTGTTTTTATTTTAAACTCCATTAGCCCACTGTTCATTTTTTAAATTTAAATTTTCGTTTTTTTACATTATTTGATTTTCCCTGGGTCTGAGACCTGTCTAGAACTTATTTGTATCCCATAAATTTCCAACATTTTAAGGAAATCGTTGGTGCCGTTTTTGAGATCAGAGTTGCAAGCAAGCACGGACGCACGCAAACCTTACTCATATTAGAGTATAATATTAAAAAATTACAAAAAATGATTCATTGAATTTTAAGTTGAAGCCAAGCTTAATCCCTGCCGTTAGTTTTCCAACTCTCGCAGATTCCAAGCGCATAAACTATGCTAATCCAAAGCCACAACAGCAAAGTCGGCTGGCAACTTCCAAGAAATTGTGATTATAAGGTGAAACATCATCACGACTCACTTAGAAAGCTCATTAACGCATATTCACGATGATACAATGATTATAGTAACTATTACGGATATATTGCGAGTTACTTCTCGGGTCTCGGATAGGTTATTTCTTCTAAAACCAAATTACCGTCATTAAAGTTTATAATATGATCTGCATAAACCGTTGAAATGTAAAATATGTAAAGTAACGCAATGACCTCTTATTACTCTCGTTACGGAAAAATCTTCTTTATTGTATTTAAAATATGATGGCAGTCTCTTTTCGCCTGTCCACATAATCTATAGATTTGTGCTTGGAACGTGTCCAGCAAAAAAGTGGCAAGCCGTTAGAGTACGAGGTGTACAGTACTGTTAAGATTTGGAAACCAGGACTGGGACATCATACTGTTAATTGGCATCTTGGGACATCATACTGTTAATTGGCATCTTGGGACATCATACTGTTAATTGGCATCTTGGGACATCATACTGTTAATTGGCATCTTGGGACATCATACTGTTAATTGGCATCTTGGGACATCATACTGTTAATTGGCATCTTGGGACATCATACTGTTAATTGGCATCTTGGGACATCATACTGTTAATTGGCATCTTGGGACATCATACTGTTAATTGGCATCTTAACAATTATTAAATAAAATAAATTAAAAAATATAACTACATAAAATAACATGAATACATTATACTATTCATGTTTACATGAAAATTATGTATTGAAAATAACATTTTTGACATTTACTTAAAATCTGTTTTCTATGTCAAAGGAAATTTTAACAGAAATACGGTAGTTGTAGATAAATGCAACATAAACCATATTTCTGTTAAATGTTTTTATTTATTACTATAGCTGTAGCAATATTGTAGATATTGTATACCTGGATCCTGCATCCTGTATTAAACATACCAGGATGCATTTCATGTGAGTAAGTAGTTTAGTTTGTAAATCATTAATATTTGATGGGGTGGAATTTATACACTTCGTAAGTTAAAGGTTACAATAATTAAAAGACGTATTCGTTTTGAAAACGTATAAATTAATGATTCCACATTATTGAACACTAAATAAGAACTCTTAGAAATGATAGTGACTAATAAACCGCCAATGGGTTATGGATTGTTGCAGGGTTATCAAAACTCTATGTAAAGTAGCATCAGCATAAACGATGCGGAGGTTCAGCACACTATACGTCGTCAGCAACTGCAGGGGTTAGCACCATTCTGTGCTGATGATCTAGGATTGGCCGAAGTTATATTACTTAGATGATATTTATTTCCAAACTAGCTGCTATGACCGTGCTTTGCAACGGGGTGAAAATTCAGAGCAGACAAATTTTTAACAAAATATTGACAGTCTGTAGTTAGATATACTCCTTAAATAAACAGATGTTTATTTAAATTAATTGAATTAGTGAAACACATATGTGACATAAACCAAATAAAACTCTCCTCCATATGAATAACATGGGAACTGGGAAGTCCCGTGGGGCAGAGCCCTGAGGACATTTCTAAACGGCAATAGGCCTATGACACTCCTCGGTACATAGACTACATTTGTAAAAATTTCAGCACAATTGGCCCGGTGGTTTTGGAGTGATGGAACAATAGAAAGACAGACGGACACCACCTCATTTTTATAATAGTAGTGATTAATAAAGAAAGTTAGGATTGTAACGAGTCGATACATTCATTTCTTGAAAACACTTTTCTTACTGATATAAATTTAGAATTAAAACATCAAATCAGTAATACAATTTTTAAATAATAAAAAACTATATTACTGATTTGATGTTTTAATTATACATTTATCATTGTAATTTTTTGTTAAATCCTATTATATAGTACAGAACTACCATTTGGGTTTGTTTATATTGAGCTAAGTCGTACAACTTTAGATGGATGATCTTCCCACTTCTTAACTCACAGAATTCAACAATGCTAAAATCAGTTGACTAGTGAGTTAGTATTTTGCTTGATCTAGGGTAGTTTATAACCAGGGAGGTTTATTGTATAACTGGAGGTAACACTGTTTAATGATTTTGGTCAAAAAAGCGTGCCGGTGATTTTGTCCGGTTGGTACACCGGCGAGGCAAATTTATCGTTCTTTGAACTATCCTGATTGGCTCTTTTATTCTTATAAGTGAATCCACTCATGCAAATCACTGGATAAAAGTAATAAAAGTTGGAGTAAATTCATTTTTCGTTTGATTTATTAATCCAATCTTTCCGCGAAACACGATTAATTATGAGGAAATAAACAAATACAAGTTTATTGAGTTTCAAATCATGGATAGATAATAGTTTGATTCACTTTGTCGACTCGTTCGATTTCAGCGAGTAGTTCTTTGCCTCACCAAAATTTGGAAAGAACGGCTCAAAGTTTTGTTCGTCAGTGTTACCTCCAGTTATACAATAAACCTCCATGTTTTATAACATATCTCCTTTGCTTTCAGTTCACAACAATCAAGCATACATAACTATATCTTCTTTGAAATCATTGTATTTCTTTACAATATACATTAGGATATTACAAAATAACAGGGGCCTTCCTTGTGTCCTTCTATATAAATTGTACTTCTGTTGAAAACAATATAACAGTAAATATGTGACTTACCGTCAATTATTAGCAACCCACTGAATAGATTTCAGCTATACTGCCGCGTTTCGCAGCAACTAGCCGAAGAGGCTCATCATCAGCAGAACAGGTCAAGCTACATAAGTAGGTTGATCTTCTTGTTTACTTGTAGGTTGAACAATATAACAGGTTTTAAAACATAGATTACGCTAACCAAATGTTGGACGTTCTAAAATATATTGAATAATATTTGTTTTAATTAATAAAAAGAAAACGGAATACACATTGAAATAGTGTTTTAGCTAATCACTATAGCTATAATACCTGATGCATTGTCAAAACACGAGTTGATGGTGGCAACCCTGACGAGCTATGTCACTCTGCTGTTCTGTTGACAATATATTGTTAGTATACACTTGTTATTTCCTGTCAGTAGTAAAATTATCCATATCACATAATTGTTGGTTTCAAACTTGTATTATTATATTTATTATATAACATAATTGATTCTCATGTACATATTATTTCCATTTAGGTTAATAAACTTAGTAAATAATCTAATATCACATATGTTGTTGTAACGCTTTGTCAAAAACGGTAAAAACAATTTTGAGGGAAGCATCCCTGACATTTTAAATGCCTCCCCTCTTTTAGGAGTATTTGCCCCATGCCGCTGGATCAACCATTGAATATTAAATACGCCACTACAATGTTTATGTTTATGTGTTGTTGAAGGGACGGATTCAGAGATCCAAAGATTCAAAGATCCTCACACGTCAACCGAAGCTTATTGTGTGTCCCTAGTCCGTTAGTTTGGCAAACCAATGCCCGTACCCTTTACGAGATCCAAGAGTTTTTTACCATTACTAACGTCCTTTTCATCACCTGGTTGCTTACAACCAAACAGAGCCCTTCTCCTTGTCCCGAGTTTCTCGCAATCCAGTATGATGTGCTTGGCAGTCTCTTCAGACTGATTGCAAAGCCTACACACCTGACTTTCATTTCTGAGTCCGAGAGTGTGGAGATGTTTCCTGAAGTGGCCGTGCCCAGTTAGCTATGAAGAGTTCGCACAGGAGGACCAAGAAAGATTCCGGTCCTTGCTGTAACATTGCCGGTATGATACCGTCCCCCCCAGGAGATTTGAAAGGGCCAAGCTTACTGATGGCCCATTTAACTTTGGAAAGTGTGACAATTCGTCTGGCTAAAGTCCAGATTCCACGATCAGCTCTTGGCCATGAGCCTCTTTTGCTGTTGCTGGACACGCCTGAACAGTCACTCTCAAAAATGCAATCCGGAAAGTGATTCTCAAGGAGAAGTTTGAGACTTCCATCAATTACAGTGGTATATTGTCCCCCTGGTGACCTCAGGGATCCCAGGAGGCCAGTAGGGCTTGAAGCTAAAACACGCTGCAGTCTTGCTGCTGCGCTGAGACTGTTTATCTCCTGTGTGAACCGTCTCCAAGAGTTCTCTTTGGCTTTTTTGATTGCAAGGCTATATTCTGTGAGTGCCTTATAGTATGGCTCCCAGATACGGCTCCGTTTGCAATGGTTATGAAGCTTCCTGACAACCGTCCTTTTGCGTTCAAGGTCAGCAGTCCACCACTTAGTATTAGTGCGACTCTTTCCCCGTCGCAATGGACAATTGTCCTGGAAGCAGCTTACGATTGCGTTCTGAAGATCAGAAGCAATCTGGTCCATGTCTGCAAAGCAGCTGACCCTCCTACCTAATGATCCCAGTTGAGACAGGAGGTCAGACTTATAGAGTGACCAATCTGTTTTTCTGGGATCTCGATAGCAGGGCGAGTCGCCCTCACTTTGCAGGTTAAAACAGATGTACCTGTGGTCAGACAAGGAGGCCTCGTGGCTTACGTGCCAATTGTCAATGACCCTAAGGACTGGTTCTGAACAAAAAGTAATGTTAATAACCTCACTTCGATTTCGTGTAACGAACGTCGGACGGTTTCCAACATTACAGACATAAAGATTCTTAGATATGAGAAACTGAAGAAGAGCCTCACCTCTTGGATTCGTGTTGGAGCTTCCCCATCCGATTGTGTGATGAGCGTTGGCATCACAACCTAAAAGGAGTTGTCGTCCGCCAGCGCATGATGACTCCACCAAAAGTTCGAGTTCTCTCGATGGAGGAAGTTCCCCGGAGTCGTAGGGCAAGTACACTGAGCCTGCAATTGTGCTCCATTAATAACTCCAGGTTATAGACACCGCAATGAGATCTCTTGAACAGAATTCAGTGAGGGTTAGGCAGTCCATACCTTTCTTCACAAGTATGCATGTTCTGACATTTTTGAGAGAGGTACAGTAAATCAACTTACCCAGGTATCGCCCAGGCCTGCAACCCTTCCTTGGTGAAGCCATGGTTCTTGAATCAGTGCCAGGTCAAATCCCTCTCTGAGGAAGAACTGGCAGAAAGCAGTCTAGGCTGCTTTACTGTGGTGTATGTTGATCTGGAGGACCCTGGGCATTGTCCTTGACTGTCGTTGAGACAATTGAGACTTGCCAGAGTCCTAGGTTGGCTCTAGAGTTAGCTGACCTAACAGCGTTGAAGCAGGCCTCATCCAGAAAACAGACGAATCCGTAACCTTTTGGGTCTGGCTTCCAATCCTTCCATTCCTTCACCTTGAGGGTGGGGTTTTGCTTGTCGAGCATGTAACGTTCCCGTTGCTTTAATTAACCTTCGGGGAAATCGGCCTGATCAACCGATCATATTTATTTGCTATTGGAGGGACGCCTTCAACTGCCCCAATATTGAGTGACGCCCGGGATGAGAATTTGCCGCCCATCCATTGCAGGCGCTAGGAAACCCCGTTCGTGATTTACTGTGCAACACGTGCCGACCCCAAATGGACTATGAACCGCTCAGGTTCGTGCACGAGAGGGCGATAACGAGGCCGGTGGACAAGGTTTCTTGGGAAAAGGTTGTTGGAGTTGGATATTGTGAGCACGCTGTTGCCGAGGTTCTTCATCTACCCTCTTCTTGCCGTGGATAATTTATTCCTGAGGATATTTTAAGAGGTAAGGCAGATCTCTTGCTAATATTAAATTGGAGACTTTTTAGAACCAAAAATTCAGTTTAAAATAATAATAATTTTGAAACCTTAATTAGTTGATACAATTGACTTTTCATGAACAGACAAATAAATTGTCATTTAAATTCTTGTTAGTTAAATTGTTTTAATTTTGTTTTTGAAAATGTCATGCCAATAATTACTTAGAGAAAACCATTTATCAGCTGTTAGGATAACTTTCAATGAATGTTTATATTTGTATAATAATTGTTAATTTCTAAGTCTGTCACAACTATTCATTTCTTTATCATGTATCAAGTATAATATTTTCCTGTTAATGCATATTATAATATATTCACGGATTAATAAGCTGTAAAAAGGGATGTTTCAATTGTCTTAAACTGCCTTCATGAATTATATTAGTTAATTGCTCACGGAGGATAAATTATCGATTGGAAATAGTAGGTTTATGGATTATTAATTTTGGTTTTTAAAAAAATGAAGTTATTGCTGTGGGAAGTATTATAAATACTTATGATTGTTTTCATGTATTAAGTTTTAATTGATGTAACCAAGGTTACCAAGGTTTATGATTTGTGGTCAGTGGTTTAAGTATAAAATTTTTGAGATATTGTGTAGTACATATAATTGCATAATTAAATTGAAGCTAAATATGTAAATTTAAATTCTAAACTAGATTGATATATGCAGGGATATCTTTAATAAAATCTTAGTATCTTGTTTAATCTATCTTTAAGTATGCAATTTCACAATCGTTTACCAAAACATTGAATTTAATTATATTTTTTTGTTATCTGGTCAAATTCATGAGAAATGTATTTTGTCTTATTATAAATATATATATATTTAAATTTAAGAGTTTCAACCAAATATTATGTGATACTATTTAGATAGGAATTGTGTAGGGTCTCAGCTGCGCCTGCCTGCGGACCTACTCGGTTGACGCCTGACGGTCACCTGCCTGGACACCCAGTCGCCGCCTGTCGGTTACTCTGTCCCTGGACACCCTGACTGCCTGTTTGACTGGACACTTGGGCCTCTTTGGTCTCCCCTCCGTGGATTGCCCTGGATTGGAACCGGATCAGTGGAGCCCTCCACGACTGATAAGTCATACCACTTTATTAATTTATTTTGAGGAATTTAGTCACATTCCTTTTCTCAGAATCGATTCTTTGTTATGGCTAGCCTGGACTTGGACAAATAAGTGCGCTTTTGATTTTAAATGTCAGTGAAGGGATAAAGTGCTACTGGAGAACTATTTGGTTACATATAGAGCCACCTCGCTTTGGACTTGGATCCTGCTCAGACCTGCGGTTTGCCGGATAAAACCATTAGTTAACTTGTTTGATACTTAGATTTAGGTTGTGTTTCCTTGTTTATAGTTTATAATTTTGAGTAAAATTTATATGTGTACTGTCTCATTCCATTTTCAGCACGGTGGCCACCTGCAGGTTTAATACGACATATTTTGTGTATCATGGTAATCTATAAGGTTGTGTGTCATTTTGATCTAACTTGCAAATTTTAAGAATTGTTCATATATATATATATATATATATATCTGAAGTACTCTAGTAACTTGTTATCTTGGTGCCGTATCATTGATTCTTGGATATACCTTGAAAGTGTTGAGCAATGAGGCTCATTGTGTTTTCCTATAAATGAAGGTGAATATTTTGAACCCAGCTTAAATAAATTTTTTTTAGTTGCTCAAGTGGTCTGTTCGTTACTTACCTATTGTTTGTTTTTATAGTAATTTAAACAAATAAATAAATAAACAAAGGTACAAATAATTTTGAGCAAATTTAATAAGTATTCTGTGGTTAAAAAAAAAAAAAAACAAATGTCAATAGATTAAGACTTAATGAATTTATGATACTTTTCAGACATTCCATTGTTGTTGAAATGTGAATGGAAGGAAAACAATGAGTTACTTTTATCTGGGTTAACCTGTTTGAGCACAATAAAACCAACAGAGTTATTTGTTTAGTAGATAGTAAGTAGGGATTTATTTTGCTAAAAATTTCATGAAAAGTCAATATTTTTTTTAGACTTAAAAAAAAAGGAAATCTGATCTGTCTTACTGTTGAGTCGCCATTCATCTGGCCCTACAGGATTGATTCCCCATTGTCTTCCTAGTGACATTATAGTTTATAATGGGGTGGCGCCCTTAAAAATAAAACAACCCAGCAATACTACTGAGTACAGCCAAGTGACATCAACAGTAGCCGGAGTTAGCAGTATTCCACGCCCTTCTTCACTGAACTGGTCGGGATTGGATTACAAATGGCGCCCAACGTGGGGCTTCTAAGTTATTTGGTTTGCTTTATGAGTAGATAGTGAATGGACTATATTGAGGACTACTTCTTATGATTTTTTCAGTAACATTGTGGAATTTAGTCTCTTCTATAAACATGAATGCTTATCATTTGCGGAAAGAAGAAGTTCAATACGAACTGAAGATAAGGGGATTACCTTTTGAAGGAACGGCTGGGGACTTACGGAAGCGTTTATCTCAAGGGTTTTCAAGCAATGCTCCAATTGATGAGAAGGTGATAAACAATTTAGACACCTCTGAAGAACTTGATAGTTGTGAGGGAAAATATAATGATTTATCTGCTCTTGTGGAAGAGTATGTTGGTGATTATAATGATTGTGAGTACAACCGCATTATTGCTAGACTTTGGCATTTGTATCTGCGTACTCAAAGGATCCCTATTCCTGCATCTTTAGATGAGAGGCCGGGACAGAAGAAGACTGAACTGGAAGATAGGTCTAAGACACTTTTGGATTCTTTTACTGCTGCACGACGCACACCTGGAGTACCTCCTACAGACTTCCCTACAAATCAAGAAACCATGAATAAAGCCAGTGAAGAGGCTGTAACTATCAATAATCCCCTGACACCTATTCAGCTCGCTGAAGTCAATCAAAATCCGTCTACACGGCATAGAAGCAGTCTACCTAATCTTGGGATAGATTATGGAAATTTAAATTTCCCTCCTGAAGCTACTAAGATTAGTCCACCACAAACACAGGGTTTTGTGGAGAGTCACCCAAGAATCAGCAGCGCTATACCAGTGTACAAATGGAATGTGAAATTTGATTACGAATCAGGACAGAGTGTGGGGGCTTTCCTGCAACGAGTCGAGGAGTTGAGAAGAGCAAGGGGAATGAGCAAACAAGAACTGTTTGAGTCTGCTGTTGACTTATTTGAAGGCAAGGCTCTTACCTGGTATAGGTCCACAATCAACCGAATGCGATCTTGGGAGGAGCTATGCGATGAAATGAGGATAGTTTTCCAAACTCCGGATTACAACTTCCGACTGCAGCAGGAGATTTTCACTCGATTCCAAGGAGATAATGAGCCCATTGATTTATACATTGCTGCAATGGAGGGTCTCTACGGTCGCTTGTCAGTCAGTATACCGGAATCCACTCGTCTTTCTCAGATTCTGAACAATCTGCATCCCGTTTTGCAGGATAGGCTGGCCTTGTGCGAGATAAGGTCATTGGAAGATCTTCGCATAGTAGGTAGGAAGGCTGAAGCAGGACGGCTAAGAGCTTCAATACCGCGACCAGCACCTAGATCATACAACGTACTGGAACCCGATCTTGCCTATGGAGAACCTCCACGAAGAAAAGGATTGTCACTTGGAAAAGTAGCAAGCATTACACAAAAAGCGTCTGAAATAAGAAAACCGATAAAATGCTGGAATTGTGACCAGACTGGACATCGATTTGCTAGTTGCAGGAGGCAGCGCAAAAAGTTTTGTTTTGGATGCGGAAACCCAGGAACCATTAGATCGGATTGTCCCAGGTGCCATCCAAAAAACGGATAGGCTTGGGGGCCAGCCTTGCTGAACAGGTTGACTCCCTAGTTGATCGAGAACCAACTGTTACCTTGAACTATATCTTCCGGACAAATGGTAGTGACAACAGACCTTACCTCGATGTTAGAATCTTTGGGAAGAAATGTAGAGCCCTTTTGGATTCAGGGGCCTCTAACACTGTTTTAGGCCACGATGGACTCAAATTGTTAGATGGAACTCCTGCTCGCATGAAGCTGACACTGCATAAGTGGGTGGAGACTGCAGGTTCTCAGCAGCATGCGATAAAAGGACAATTAAACATCCCCATTACACTAGAAGGTCGTACTAGAGAAGTTAGTGTTCTTGTGGTGCCAAGTATGAAACAGCCACTGATTCTCGGAATTGATTTCTGGGAGAAAATGCAATTGATAACCGATCTCCACAACAGGGTTTGGGAATTTGCACCTACTCGACCAAATGTTGCTTCTGTGGAATTATCTAATGGACTTACGTCAGAAGAATATCTTACTGAAGAGGAGAAAGCAAGACTTCAAGAACTCGTTGATGGCCATTTCAAGCAGCAACCAGGAACCCTGGGTAGAGCTATTGGGGTAGAGCATGTAATTGACACCGGGGATGCATCCCCCATAAAACAGAGATACTACCCAATGTCTCCAGCAAGGTTAAAGATGGTATACGAGGAGCTTGATAAAATGTTGGAATTAGGCGTGGTCACCTCATCAAAAAGTGCCTGGTCGTCCCCAATAGTGCTTGTTGACAAACCTGATGGTACAAAGAGATTCTGCGTCAACTTTAAACGTTTAAATGATGTGACCAAACGTGATGCGTATCCTCTGCCCCATATCACTACTATCTTAGATCGACTCAGAGATGCGCGTTATCTCTCATCGCTGGATATAAAGTCTGCATATTGGCAGATTCCGCTCTCAGTGGACAGCCGAGAGAAAACTGCGTTTACCATACCTGGGCGTGGTTTGTTTGAATTTTTGACAATGCCATTTGGTCTCCATAACGCCCCTGCCACTTGGCAACGGTTCATTGATTCAGTCATTGGAGCGGACTTTGAGCCGAATGTATTTGTGTACTTGGATGATATTGTTGTGATCACCAACAATTTTGATCATCACTTAGAAGTTTTGCAGGAGATCTTTTCTCGCCTCCGTTCAGCGAATGTAACTCTAAACAAAGACAAGTGTCATCTGTGTCGTAAAGAACTGAAATATCTAGGCTACGTGGTGGACCAACGAGGTTTGCGTGTTGACCCAGGAAAGGTTGAGGCCATAATCAAGATTCCTAGGCCTAGAAATCAAAAGGCAGTGAGGCAATTCTGCGGTACCGCCTCGTGGTATCGGAGATTTATCCCCGATTTTGCCAGCCGGTTATATCCAATGACAAAAATGTTAAAGAAAAACCAACGTTTCATATGGACAAATGAGGCAGAAGAAGCTTTTGAGGATATACGAAGCTGCCTTGTTAAAGCGCCTATACTAACCTGTCCAGATTTTACGCGGCCTTTCATCGTGTCTTGCGACGCTTCTGGAGTTGGGATTGGGGCCGTACTAAGCCAGAACAGTGATCAGGGAGAACAAGTCATTGCATACGCAAGTAGGACACTATCCAAAGGTGAACAGAAGTTCTCGGCCACAGAACGTGAGTGCCTTGCGGTAATATGGGCCGTAGAGAGGTTCAGACCTTACATCGAGGGGACACACTTTACGGTCATCACTGACCATTATAGCTTGCTGTGGCTCTTCAGGTTAAAGGATCCCCAGGGAAGACTTGCGAGATGGGCTCTACGCCTTCAACCGTATAGCTTTGACTTGATACACCGCAAAGGAAAGGAACATGTGGTGCCAGACTTGTTGTCTAGGTCGACAATACCTGAAGAGGATGACATCCCCGCTGTTGCTGAGACAACCACGTGCAATGAGGGTGTTGAAAAGGAAGATAAATGGCACAAACGTATGTTGAAGGAGGTCACTGATAATAAGGACAAGTATCCTGCGTGGAAGGTAGTTGGAGATTCTCTTTGGAAGTTTGTGCCAAATAAGCAAACCCGATTGGAGGAAGCCACTGAGTGGAAGAAGGTAATACCAAGACCTGAGAGGACCAAGATACTTGCTCAACTACATGATGCTCCCACTGCCGGACACCTTGGAGTAACGAAAACATTTGCAAGGGTGCAGAGCCAGTACTATTGGCCGAAAATGAGGAAAGACATTGCAAAATATGTGTCAAGATGTAGAATATGCCATCAGACAAACTCTGAACAGTTCAAACCAGCTGGAATGATGGGAACCCGTAGAGCAGTGGATCAACCGTGGACTATGGCTGCTGCCGATTTGCTTGGTCCCTTCCCACGCTCCACGTCGGGCTACAAATATATCTTGGTAGTGTTAGATACATTTACAAAGTTTTGTCTACTGTTTCCTCTTAGAGCCGCTACAGCTAGCTTGGTGGCTCAGCATCTTGAACGAGATGTTTTCTTGATGTGGGGAATACCACGTTACCTAATATGTGACAATGGCTCTGAGTTCATTGGAAAACCAGTAAAAGACATGGCCAATGAGTACAAAGTGAAGATCTTATACAATGCTAGCAGACATCCACAGTCAAATCCAGCTGAACGAGTGAACAAAACCATTGGGAACATGTTACGAGCCTATGTGGGTGACAATCACCGACACTGGGATAAAGAGTTGCCCAAGATTGGTTTCGCACTTCGTACAGCCAGACATGATGCTACCGGGTATACCCCAAATTACCTAAATTTTGGACGAGAATTAAACCTCAACTTAGATGAAGAGGACTACAAAGAAGATGCACCGGAAGCTATAACTGACAACATCGTTTACGGAAGGAAGTTACGTGGACTCAAGAGTATCTATTCGGAGGTTCAGGAGAAGCTGGACAAATCCTATCAGAAGAACGCAGGAAGATACAACCTTCGAAGAAGACATCAAGAATTCAGACTGAACGATCTTGTTTGGAAGAAAAACTATCAACAGTCGGACGCAGTGAGAAACTTCTCGGCTAAGTTGGCACCCAAATTCCTTGGACCATTTACAGTATCTAAAAAGATATCCCCCCTTGTCTACGAGCTAACTGACCAAACAGGAAAGAAAATTGGTACGTGGCACGTCGAGGACTTAAAGCCTTACACCTAGTAGAGAAAATTGCGGGCAATTTCCTTCTGCTTGGGGGGTATTTGTAACGTTCCCGTTGCTTTAATTAACCTTCGGGGAAATCGGCCTGATCAACCGATCATATTTATTTGCTATTGGAGGGACGCCTTCAACTGCCCCAATATTGAGTGACGCCCGGGATGAGAATTTGCCGCCCATCCATTGCAGGCGCTAGGAAAACCCGTTCGTGATTTACTGTGCAACACGTGCCGACCCCAAATGGACTATGAACCGCTCAGGTTCGTGCACGAGAGGGCGATAACGAGGCCGGTGGACAAGGTTTCTTGGGAAAAGGTTGTTGGAGTTGGATATTGTGAGCACGCTGTTGCCGAGGTTCTTCATCTACCCTCTTCTTGCCGTGGATAATTTATTCCTGAGGATATTTTAAGAGGTAAGGCAGATCTCTTGCTAATATTAAATTGGAGACTTTTTAGAACCAAAAATTCAGTTTAAAATAATAATAATTTTGAAACCTTAATTAGTTGATACAATTGACTTTTCATGAACAGACAAATAAATTGTCATTTAAATTCTTGTTAGTTAAATTGTTTTAATTTTGTTTTTGAAAATGTCATGCCAATAATTACTTAGAGAAAACCATTTATCAGCTGTTAGGATAACTTTCAATGAATGTTTATATTTGTATAATAATTGTTAATTTCTAAGTCTGTCACAACTATTCATTTCTTTATCATGTATCAAGTATAATATTTTCCTGTTAATGCATATTATAATATATTCACGGATTAATAAGCTGTAAAAAGGGATGTTTCAATTGTCTTAAACTGCCTTCATGAATTATATTAGTTAATTGCTCACGGAGGATAAATTATCGATTGGAAATAGTAGGTTTATGGATTATTAATTTTGGTTTTAAAAAAATGAAGTTATTGCTGTGGGAAGTATTATAAATACTTATGATTGTTTTCATGTATTAAGTTTTAATTGATGTAACCAAGGTTACCAAGGTTTATGATTTGTGGTCAGTGGTTTAAGTATAAAATTTTTGAGATATTGTGTAGTACATATAATTGCATAATTAAATTGAAGCTAAATATGTAAATTTAAATTCTAAACTAGATTGATATATGCAGGGATATCTTTAATAAAATCTTAGTATCTTGTTTAATCTATCTTTAAGTATGCAATTTCACAATCGTTTACCAAAACATTGAATTTAATTATATTTTTTTGTTATCTGGTCAAATTCATGAGAAATGTATTTTGTCTTATTATAAATATATATATATTTAAATTTAAGAGTTTCAACCAAATATTATGTGATACTATTTAGATAGGAATTGTGTAGGGTCTCAGCTGCGCCTGCCTGCGGACCTACTCGGTTGACGCCTGACGGTCACCTGCCTGGACACCCAGTCGCCGCCTGTCGGTTACTCTGTCCCTGGACACCCTGACTGCCTGTTTGACTGGACACTTGGGCCTCTTTGGTCTCCCCTCCGTGGATTGCCCTGGATTGGAACCGGATCAGTGGAGCCCTCCACGACTGATAAGTCATACCACTTTATTAATTTATTTTGAGGAATTTAGTCACATTCCTTTTCTCAGAATCGATTCTTTGTTATGGCTAGCCTGGACTTGGACAAATAAGTGCGCTTTTGATTTTAAATGTCAGTGAAGGGATAAAGTGCTACTGGAGAACTATTTGGTTACATATAGAGCCACCTCGCTTTGGACTTGGATCCTGCTCAGACCTGCGGTTTGCCGGATAAAACCATTAGTTAACTTGTTTGATACTTAGATTTAGGTTGTGTTTCCTTGTTTATAGTTTATAATTTTGAGTAAAATTTATATGTGTACTGTCTCATTCCATTTTCAGCACGGTGGCCACCTGCAGGTTTAATACGACATATTTTGTGTATCATGGTAATCTATAAGGTTGTGTGTCATTTTGATCTAACTTGCAAATTTTAAGAATTGTTCATATATATATATATATATCTGAAGTACTCTAGTAACTTGTTATCTTGGTGCCGTATCATTGATTCTTGGATATACCTTGAAAGTGTTGAGCAATGAGGCTCATTGTGTTTTCCTATAAATGAAGGTGAATATTTTGAACCCAGCTTAAATACATTTTTTTTAGTTGCTCAAGTGGTCTGTTCGTTACTTACCTATTGTTTGTTTTTATAGTAATTTAAACAAATAAATAAATAAACAAAGGTACAAATAATTTTGAGCAAATTTAATAAGTATTCTGTGGTTAAAAAAAAAAAAAAACAAATGTCAATAGATTAAGACTTAATGAATTTATGATACTTTTCAGACATTCCATTGTTGTTGAAATGTGAATGGAAGGAAAACAATGAGTTACTTTTATCTGGGTTAACCTGTTTGAGCACAATAAAACCAACAGAGTTATTTGTTTAGTAGATAGTAAGTAGGGATTTATTTTGCTAAAAATTTCATGAAAAGTCAATATTTTTTTTAGACTTAAAAAAAAAGGAAATCTGATCTGTCTTACTGTTGAGTCGCCATTCATCTGGCCCTACAGGATTGATTCCCCATTGTCTTCCTAGTGACATTATAGTTTATAATGGGGTGGCGCCCTTAAAAATAAAACAACCCAGCAATACTACTGAGTACAGCCAAGTGACATCAACAGTAGCCGGAGTTAGCAGTATTCCACGCCCTTCTTCACTGAACTGGTCGGGATTGGATTACAAGCATCTCAAGGACTTTTTCTGGAGTTTTCTTCAGAAGCTTCGGGTGAGCTCTAAAGAATACCATCGTTGACGTCAAGATGTCTCTCCATAGTCCAACAATAAGTTTCTTCTCCCCAAGTGGTTTGAGTCTGGGGATGAGGGTCTCCAGCCAAAGCTTAGTTGCTTCGTTCATGCAGGATGTTATTAAGGCACCTTTTTCCATGTAGGTGTCTGCAAACGATGGAGCGGAGCCGTCCTCTAGGGGTTCGAGCTCATCCATGATGGCGTCTTCAATAGCTTGTCCTTGCTCTGCTGAAAGCTTAGCCTCAGGATAGCCTTCCAAGACAATGACCATTTTGATTGCGGAAATGTCCCTGTAAGAGACTCCTTTAGAAGTCCCTGGATTCAAGGTTTGGTCATCATTATTTCTATGAGTTCCACTCCTGGCCTTTTTTGTAGGTCCTTCCGCCAAGGAGGGGTGGCCATATTGCCTCTAGGGTGCTTGGCCGCCCTCGACTCAGCTTCTGGACCCACATTCGTGCCCGGAGTTTCACCCATCTCTGGTCTCTTTGTTTTTTCTTGTTACCCCTCCGAAAATTCGCTGGGTCAAAAACTTCACCTCTCTCAAGAATATTTGCCTGAATAGCCTCCCTTCTTTGGGCAGTGGTGAGGTTCTGTCTCTTCACCCGCAGACTACTCAGTTGCTCTATGGCATCATCGAGCATACCCGTAGATTTTGGTGTTCCTGGACTTCTGAGAAGCTCATCCTCCCCCTCCAGTGGGGCTGATGTGATTGAGCTGACATCGTCCATGTTTAAATCTGTAGAAGCCTTCTCATTGTTGATAGCTTCCTCATGAGAATGCATCGGAACCTCTTGTGTTCCTGATACACTCATTTCAGGTTGAGGAACCTGCCCTGATGGGGCAGATCCTGATGGAATTGGGGGCAAGGCAACTTCTGGAGTTGCCTCGAGGTTTGGTTCTGATTGTTTATTTTGCCCTTGGCAGTCCATGTGGTTCCCACGAGTAGCTAGGGAAGTGAAGTCGACCCGGACAGAGCCCCGCATGCCCGGGCAAGGCTGTTTACTGCAGGAGGGCGCCTGGTATCACCACTACAATATCTTATTATTATTTCCAAGAGTTCAAAATACGTGTCACAAAACACAAAGTAGTTTTGAACCAATACGAGTAAGTTGAAGGGTTGTGTCAATCACAAGTTATACCTTATTTAAAAAATTAACAATAGTATGAGTCAATAATACTGAATATAGTTACTAACTCTGTTCTGAAATGAATTGTACTAACATATTTGACTGTGGTTCTGGTGTAATTAAACGTTATGCAACCATGTCATAAATATTCGATTAGATATATAAATTAACGTTTGAGCTTGCAGCTGTTATCCAGTGCTAACTAAATGGGAAATATTATTACTATTTTTAAATGTCTACTAACGATAATTTTCATTTTATAGAAGACATTTATATTTTCTTGAACGGATTAGTATTTTAAACTATTTTAAACATTTTGAAAGAAAAAAGAGATTAACCTAATGAGAATAAATCCTGAATAAAGAAAACAAACTTTAACTTCTGATATATTAGTATGGTCTTTAGATTGTTTTAAAATTAGCCTCACACTTACAAAATAATGTATTTAAACAAGAATCCCTTTTGAGAATGAAAACCCAAATAGTTTAGAAATGTATAATTTAGATCCTTAATTGAAGACCTACTTGGACAGCTCTCATCAAGATACGCTAGACGTTAAATACTGTGACACAAAACAAACCCTCTCGTTAACTACATTGTGTTATCAAATTGTAATAACACTTTTATCATCGTGGTTATAGAAGTATTTGGTACAAAAAACTGTACAATCATAGATTGATAAATGATTGAATTGTAAATACCGTAATTCATTCTGGCAACTTTTAATGTTTGGCCAATAAAACCTTACACTACCACTCAATGACTGTAAAAGGTTTGGATAGAGAGTTTTTGAAGTAAGGTAATAGTAAGAAACACATTTGCAAAGATGGTATTTAGCTGTATTTCAACAGAACTATACAATTAATACGGGGAGGCCGAGTCATCAAACAGTTTATAGAATGCAAAGCACTATACAATAACATAACATATATACAATACAGCTCAGTTTATCTATTGATTATATACAATAAATCCAAAACAACTATGACATACTCCTTGACATCTTGCACACCTAAAGCAGACTGACATAACGATAACAAATATGTCAGCAAAACGAGTTTACAAGGAAAATTTAATGGTAACTATAAATTATCGTATAAAGATTAACAGATCAATTTACAAATTCTTTGTAAAAGATATATTTAAGGTAGAAATGTCCTATATGTGACTAAACTCGGTTACTCTGTAAAGAAGCGCGTTTATTTATTAAATTCTTATGGATTTTAATAAAATTACCATAGGCGTGTAATATTGGCCAGAAGGTTATAGCTATTTGATCGAGTTTTAACAGAATTTCTTAACTATTCATTAACCTTTTTCTAGCGTTGCAATATATTGAACAAAAATAAGTTCTGTAATATTCCGATCGCTTAGTATTATTCGTAATCTAATATAAATTAGATTTACATATATCGTAATCGAAAATCACTCCATTAATACTTAAAATTATTTCAAATACTCGTGTAGTTTATACATACGACCTTTCGAGCTAAATACTGATTAAAAAATTTTACAAACAGCTTTCTATTACCTAGATGTTTATCAATGTGAAAAGTATGGTTTATAAAAGTTAAGAAAAATATCTTAGTCATAAGTATTATGCTACAAATTGTGCTGTTAGAGTGAATGTTTTGTGCTGGGGCCGCAGTGTTTATGGCGAGGAATGTGAGGTTCTTCCGAGTGTTGTACGCGAGCCTTTCAACAAAACGGACGAGTTTCTAGAAACCATTTGATGAACAATATTGTTGAGGAAGCGGAAAGCTCAAGCGCTACTGTACATTGATAGATACAGAAAGAAGAAAAGGGAGGAACCTCATGACCTGTGTAGGATATGTACATTCGAGTTCAGTCTCAGAGCCGTGTTGAATGAAGGAGGAATGTGACACAACAAACATTGATACTACTGGTATAATGCTTTAAGGATTTGAAATCTTTAGTTATATTATTTATATTGCAATTTTAGGTATTGTCCTAAGACATTTATGAACTCAACTGAAAAAAAACAAAACAACAACTTAAGGTTATGAGTTTTAGACAAAATATAAGCTGAGTAGTAAATGGTTAAATTGGAACTACCGTTTACTAATATTTATTATTTATAAATAAATTGTAAGCAATTTCAAACCAATGTTGTGTGACCCAACAGGAGAATTTGAAATTGAAAAAAAAATGTTAAGGTTAAAATACAACCTTTAAATGAGGGAAATATAACATTTACTAACACCAAAATAAATTAATGCCATGTCGTGATTATCCATAGTAAATGTACAACATTTTTAGTATTATGAGTAGGCTAGGAGATATGTAATGACACTTTGCTATAAATTATCGGTTGACACAGTACAAATTATATTTATACTAGTTTTAGAATTTTAACACACGTATCTTTCATTGAATCATAATAAATTAGGCCCATAAGTTAATGCATACGTTAATATTGTAAATGCGGTACCCTACTAAGTGCCAAGCCACTAAATGTAATACCTCTGGCTTATGTAATCTATACATTTTAATGAGGTGGTTAAAGCTTGTGTCAGGGTTGTAATCTTTGTGTAAGCCTTACTGAACGCAACCTAATTACTGCATGTAGTTTTAATCAGCACTAAAACTGAACAATAGGGTAGAGTGGCGATCGCTTGGAGGTCCCTCCCCCCAATAAAGCTTTTAGTCCCATTGCTCCAGTGACCGACGAGGATATGTTAGGGTATGTACAATAGTCGTCGCCGCCACACTCGAAACAAACACGTACTGGTACATTGTACATAGGTGTATATGTACAAAGTGGATGTGATAGATGCACGAATACACATCTATTACCAGGTGGTAGAAAGGAAAGAAGAAACTTGTATTTGTTCTCATCTACCGTGATCAATAAAACAAGTACAACGAAAACAACAGATAAACGTAAATATGTATTAGGAACATTGAAATCCCTAAAAAATTAAAAGATAAAGCGATACAATTCAAGTTTTATATTTTGTGATAGTTTTTGTGCAGAGTTACTGTGCTATTGAGTTTTTTAAATAAATTTGTACGGATGGAAATTATGATTAAAAAATAACACTACGTATTTTAAATATCGACAACTCGTTAAATTTTAATTGATATTATGTATGTAGACACATTAAAACATATGATCTATCAGGACTAGTGTTCGAAGAAGATGACTTAAACCGAATGGTGAAGTTTGACAGGAGCCGACTGGCATACGACAACATGACAAACATGAGGAAAGGCCACTAAACATTTGTTCTCACTGCAACATCCCTAACATTACGGTAACGCGGTACGGGGTGGTGTCTAGATAGTGCCATCGTGTAGATGCGGCACTACGGTCTTGACAGCAGCGACGACGGTTTACACTAGTCATTTACTCTGTTTTTACACTTTTTTACACTCTCTATGTTACACAGCAAAGTCCGGTGTGAACGAACGCTCCGTGTTCGGCGGCAATTCATTATAGTTCGTAATATTATTTATTGTCAAACTCAATATCCTCACAAATATAAAATAAAATAACCGTTATTACCTACGATTTAAAACGAAGCGTTTGGACCTCCCTGGAACTCCGCGGTGGGCGGCGTTGCAGGGAAGTGACGCCGGTATTTACAATCTATAAGCTAGTTGCGGCGACTACGTGACGTGGAACACTGATTACACGAGGCACGCAGACGCACGCGCGCAGAGTGTGACCGGCAGCGTGACTAGCAGCGTGACCAGCAGCGTGACGCAGGACGACCCCACCACGCTCGCCACGCCAGTGCACGTCTCCACCACGGGCGCCTGCAGCTTCTCTGCAACAGAGCGACGGGCAACAGTCAGACCAGTCGCAACCCTGGCACTATATGGTGAGCTATATGGTGAGCTATATGGTGAGCTATATGGTGAGCTATATGGTGAGCTATATGGTGAGGTGCACTGATGTGAGACGCAGACATCTCAATGACAGTCAGAATCAACTGACCAGGTAGATACTAACCTCTTTAAAGAGAAACATTGAAGATGTTATCCTACAGTGAACAGACTCATACATATTCGTCTAATCTAAAAAGTCCTTCTCTTCTCACGTTATAAAGTATTTTACTGCATGTCATTTACAATTTTAATTTAATAGAATATGTTGCTCAATCGAAGGTTATATTCAAGGAAATCCTATGTTTAAGAAAATGCGCAACGCTTAACCACATATAAAGGGCTACAAATAGTTCGCTGACTGCAATTCCTTTTATTTCCTGTGTGCACTGTATATCCAGTTTATATTAGTAAAAGAGATACAGTGTTTGAAATTAAAACAACCTTCTGTCACCTGTATCAAATGTTTTCGTAAGGCATGAAAGTTGCATAAAGTGTAACTTATATTTGCCTACCCGTTATCACCTACGCAAGGTAAACTAATAACTACTTATCTATGACCATATGAAGATTATTGTTAGTCAATTTTTACATAGGATTACGAAAATGTGTTCCAACATACCTGTCGCAGCTATTAGTTGAGGAAGGTATTTCTTCCAGAAGGCGCACTGTTTAAGCCTAGGCCCTCGGCCTGTGGCCGTGGAGTTGACGTCCAGAGTGAGGTACTCGCGGCCGTAGGCCGTGTGGACCGGCCAGTAGGTAGCCGTCCATGTCCCATCCTCTGACATGCTTGGGTTCCTGCAACAAAAAGAGATATTGATTAAATATATATTTTAAAATAATTTTAAACATCTTGTAGGATTTGAGTTAAGATATTATTAATTTTTACTTTCACCCCCTATACATAGTATATGGAGAAAGTATTGTTTTCGTCAAAATTTTCGAATTTGAGTTGTTAGTGGAAATATTCGTTTTGATGCTCCCTGAACCCAAAAAAGTGGTTTTTACGTGATGTCTGTCTGTGTGTGTGTGTGTGTGTGTGTGTCCGTGTGTGTGTGTGTGTGTGTGTGTGTGTGTGTGTGTGTGTGTGTGTGTGTGTGTGTGTGTGTGTGTGTCTGTGTGGATGTGTACAGAGCTAGAGCCCTAACCAATGGGCCGATTTTTATGAAATTTGGTATGTAGGTACTAATCCACGATATCTCCAGGTGTTTTTTCATTTTTTTGAATTTTTGATTTTTAAGGGTAATTATCCCCCAAAAACCACCAAAAAACATGAAAAATCAAAATTTCTTAAAAACGGCTCTAACGATTTTGATTAAACTTTAGTCGTTTGTATGACTTTAGTTTTCAAACAAAATGACACCACCCGCATTCCTGTAAAAATTCGGGTTCAGAAATTACAGGACTTAAAACATCCAAAATTCAGTTTTTAGTATTTTTCATAAAAAGACATAAATATAAAAAAAATATTACTATTCACCATTAAAAAGAGCTAAAAAAACTAAATAATTTAGTATTTTGAATTACTATTCTACGATTGCTGGTTCCGGAGAAAATTGAAATTTTCATTTAGCGGTAAACGCAGTACGTTGTCCAATGTTATTCTTATGGGGAATACAAAAATTACTATTTCTCTCTTATTTACTGATCAATTTCATTCAAAATTGATATGATTGTCAATTTAGCATTGACCAACAGAGATAATTCGAAATATGTTGCCCCATAAAAACCCTGGGGGGGGAATAGGGGGCATTTTCCCTCTTAAAACCACGAGTGTAGCAATGGATTCTGTAGTACCTCCAAAGTAGGGATTTGGGTGGATTTTTTTTTAAAACAACTTGTTTACAAGATTTTCTGTACCGTGCTTTGGATTCTATATTTAGTAAATAAAAGTAATTTATTCATTAAAGTTGGGCTAAAAGGGAGAAAGTATGTGTCAGTTTCCTGATACCGTTTATTTCGTCGTTGATGTTGTCTTTAAAAGGCATACTTTTTGATAATAGGGAAATAATTACAACTATATTGTAGTATATTATAGTAAGTGGTATATTGTCGTATTAGTTATTACTAGTGACTTGAAGGGGCCATAGCTTCTGTCCTTGTTCCAATAATCTGCCTCGTCTGTTTTTTTACTAGTTACATGACGAGGACAACAATGTAAGTAGGAAAACAAGTAAGTTCGTAAACAAAGTAGATACTTAATAACATGTTTTAATGTAAAAAACCAGACTTTTTATATCCCCGACTATTTTTATAGATGATGTTTTACGTTATTTTTCGTTTGATGGTAACATTTAGAAATACTGCTGCTTTTCCTCAGTCCCTGGGATTAAGACCTTATCTTTGAGCCGTCTCTCATTGCCCTTTGACTTGCCAAACTCCCACAATTCTGACTTAACAACTTCGCTTACGGAATCATATATAAAGATTATAATTACCGTCAAACATTTATTGTCACGTGTCCGTACTATACATTTAAAAGAACTTGTATCATGCTCCTTGAATATGTAGTCGGCACTACACTATTATTGTTGGGTTAAACAGTTGCATTACCCAGTCTTGGCAAAGTTGGCCCAGTAGCGCAATCTACTGTCCCCAGTTGACCCAGTCGGTCGAGTAGCCATCATGCTTCGGCTGAGCTCGTCCTCAACATTGAGCACGGGGTTGAGAGGCTCCCCGGATTATGTAGTTGATCTCTTCGGAACTACACAATGTTTCTCCTATTTATAGTCAGTTATATCGTGTTTCCTTACCCAGTCTTGGCAAAGTTGGCCCAGTAACGCCATCTACTGTCCCCAGTTGACCCAGTCGGTCGAGTAGCCATCATGCTTTGGCTGAGCTCGTCCTCAAAATTGAGCACGGGGTTAAGAGGCTCCCCGGATTATGTAGTTGATCTCTTCGGAACTACACAATGTTTCTCCTATTTATAGTCAGTTATATCGTGTTTCCTTACCCAGTCTTGGCAAAGTTGGCCCAGTAACGCCATCTACTGTCCCCAGTTGACCCAGTCGGTCGAGTAGCCATCATGCTTCGGCTGAGCTCGTCATCAACATTGAGCACGGGGTTAAGAGGCTCCCCGGATTATGTAGTTGATCTCTTCGGAACTACACAATGTTTCTCCTATTTATAGTCAGTTATATCGTGTTTCCTTAAACAGTCTTGGCAAAGTTGGCCCAGTAACGCCATCTACTGTCCCCAGTTGACCCAGTCGGTCGAGTAGCCATCATGCTTCGGCTGAGCTCGTCGTCAACATTGAGCACGGGGTTAAGAGGCTCCCCGATTATGTAGTTGATCTCTTCGGAACTACACAATGTTTCTCCTATTTATAGTCAGTTATATCGTGTTTCCTTACCCAGTCTTGGCAAAGTTGGCCCAGTAGCACCATCTACTGTCCCCAGTTAACCCAGTCGGTCGAGTAGCCATCATGCTTCGGCTGAGCTCGTCCTCAACATTGAGCACGGGGTTGAGAGACTCCCCGATTATGTAGTTGATCTCTTCGGAACTACACAATGTTTCTCCTATTTATATTCAGTTATATCGTATTTCCTTACCCAGTCTTGGCAAAGTTGGCCCAGTAGCGCCATCTACTGTCCCCAGTTGACCCAGTCGGTACCGAGTAGCCATCATGCTTCGGCTGAGCTCGTCCTCAAAATTGAGGACGGGGTTGAGTGGCTCCCCGATTATGTAGTTGATCTCATCGACATTACACAATGTTTCTCCTATTTACAGTCAGTTATATCGTGTTTCCTTACCCAGTCTTGGCAAAGTTGGCCCAGTAGCGCCATCTACTGTCCCCAGTTGACCCAGTCGGTCGAGTAGCCATCATGCTTCGGCTGAGCTCGTCCTCAACATTGAGGACGGGGTTGAGAGGCTCCCCGAATATGTAGTTGATCTCTTCGAACTACACAATGTTTCTCCTATATATAGTCAGTTATATCGTGTTTCCTTACCCAGTCTTGGCAAAGTTGGCCCAGTAGCGCCATCTAATGTCCCCAGTTGACCCAGTCGGTCGAGTAGCCATCATGCTTGGGCTGAGCTCGTCCTCAACATTGAGGACGGGGTTGAGAGGCTCCCCAAATATGTAGTTGATCTCTTCGGCACTACACAATGTTTCTCCTATTTATAGTCAGTTATATCGTATTTCCTTACCCAGTCTTGACAAAGTTGGCCCAGTAGCGCCATCTACTGTCCCCAGTTGACCCAGTCGGTCGAGTAGCCATCATGCTTCAGCTGAGCTCGTCCTCAACATTGAGGACGGGGTTGAGAGGCTCCCCGAATATGTAGTTGATCTCTTCGGAACTACACAATGTTTCTCCTATTTATAGTCAGTTATATCGTGTTTCCTTACCCAGTCTTGGCAAAGTTGGCCCAGTAGCGCCATCTACTGTCCCCAGTTGACCCAGTCGGTCGATTGCCATTATGCTTCGGCTGAGCTCGTCCTCAACATTGAGGACGGGGTTGAAAGGCTCCCCGAATATGTAGTTGATCTCTTCGGCACTACACAATGTTTGTCCTGTTTCTAGTCAGTTATATCGTATTTCCTTACCAAGTCTTGGCAAAGTTGGCCCAGTAGCGCATCATGCGTCGGCTGAGCTCGACCTCCTGAGGGTTGTAGTTGAGGACGGGATTGAGAGGCTCCCCGAATATGTAGTTGATCTCTTCGGCACTACACAATGTTTCTCCTATTTATAGTCAGTTATATCGTGTTTCCTTACCCAGTCTTGGCAAAGTTGGCCCAGTAGCGCATCATGCGTCGGCTGAGCTCGACCTCCTGAGGGTGTTAGTTGAGGACGGGGTTGAGAGGCTCCCCGAATATGTAGTTGATCTCTTCGGCACTACACAATGTTTCTCCTATTTATAGTCAGTTATATCGTGTTTCCTTACCCAGTCTTGGCAAAGTTGGCCCAGTAGCGCATCATGCGTCGGCTGAGCTCGACCTCCTGAGGGTGTTAGTTGAGGACGGGGTTGAGAGGCTCCCCGAATATGTAGTTGATCTCTTCGGCACTACACAATGTTTGTCCTGTTTCTAGTCAGTTATATCGTATTTCCTTACCCAGTCTTGGCAAAGTTGGCCCAGTAGCGCATCATGCGTCGGCTGAGCTCGACCTCCTGAGGGTGGTAGTTGAGGACGGGATTGAGAGGCTCCCCGAATATGTAGTTGATCTCTTCGGCACTACACAATGTTTGTCCTGTTTCTAGTCAGTTATATCGTATTTCCTTACCCAGTCTTGGCAAAGTTGGCCCAGTAGCGCATCATGCGTCGGCTGAGCTCGACCTCCTGAGGGTTGTAGTTGAGGACGGGATTGAGAGGCTCCCGAATATGTAGTTGATCTCTTCGGCACTACACAATGTTTCTCCTATTTATAGTCAGTTATATCGTGTTTCCTTACCCAGTCTTGGCAAAGTTGGCCCAGTAGCGCATCATGCGGCGGCTGAGCTCGACCTCCTGAGGGTGGTAGTTGAGGACGGGATTGAGAGGCTCCCCGAATATGTAGTTGATCTCTTCGGCACTACACAATGTTTCTCCTATTTATAGTCAGTTATATCGTGTTTCCTTATCCAGTCTTGGCAAAGTTGGCCCAGTAGCGCATCATGCGTCGGCTGAGCTCGACCTCCTGAGGGTGGTAGTTGAGGACGGGATTGAGAGGCTCCCCGAATATGTAGTTGATCTCTTCGGCACTACACAATGTTTCTCCTATTTATAGTCAGTTATATCGTATTTCCTTACCCAGTCTTGGCAAAGTTGGCCCAGTAGCGCATCATGCGTCGGCTGAGCTCGACCTCCTGAGGGTGGTAGTTGAGGACGGGATTGAGAGGCTCCCCGAATATGTAGTTGATCTCTTCGGCACTACACAATGTTTCTTCTATTTATAGTCAGTTATATCGTATTTCCTTACCCAGTCTTGGCAAAGTTGGCCCAGTAGCGCATCATGCGTCGGCTGAGCTCGACCTCCTGAGGGTGGTAGTTGAGGACGGGGTTGAGAGGCTCCCCGAATATGTAGTTGATCTCGTCCGCGTGCATAACACCCGTCCACGACGGCCATGGATTTCCTAAAATATAACATAAAAAAGGTTAATGTAACAATAATTTCTTCCGTGCAGAACTTGGCCTTTTATAGGTCTATACATTTTACTGAACTAAAATTATACTGATTATTATTCTGACTGGGTTTTCTTAAACAGATCAGTTAACAACGATAAGGCCACTTTCCAATGGTTTGTTAGGTAGATATAATACTAGCAATTAATATTTATCACCAAATCCTAATGCAGAGTTCATTATCGTAGAAGTACTATAACTTTACTCTTAAAACTAGGCTCTTAACTTTTCTGATTCCACTGTTTAAATAAATAAACCGAAAAAGAGTAAGAACGCTTGAAAAATTGTTCTTTATTTACAATTTGAATCCTGTAAATGCTGACTTTAAATGCAAAACAATTATTGTAAATGCTATAAATTATTTGTTCTTTCAAGTTGGTTGTGATGACAAAAGTAGAGCAAGGTTATAAATTTACTGTGCAAATTTAATCAACCATGTTTTTCGGATAAACCCTGTAATACTCCGTTTTTTATTCAATTGATAATTCTAAAATTGTTTTCTTTATATAACCGAATAACGGATGTACATTTAGGATTTTATAAGGATTGGACCGCAAGTGAGTTAGATATATCAAGTTGCATTTTTTTGTTATAAGAAATATTGGAAAGAGCTTTTTTTGTTGCAATTTAAAATCCTCCACAGTCCTTTTCATGTAGAACAAAAATCCAAAATTCTAAATTATTTTTTAGTCTGATCGAAAAGGAAGTAGTGTGAGATTTAAGATTGACTATAAAAATTCAAAACCGAACTTTTTTGGAACAAAACCTATCAAATACCCCCTTAACTTGCTGAACTTAATTGTTCCAGTATCGATATATTTTAAAACATAAAAATACATTTTAGATGAACATTTCATAAACAAAAAAGTGTGATAAATTAATTTTTGTTTTTGTGCACGATTGAACTATTCTACTCAATGTACAATCTTCCCTGAAACATCACCTGTGGGCTATGTGATCTGGGAGCTGATATAATATCTTAAAACAACATAAAAGGCTTTTCGTGCCATATTTCTTACTTTCCCAAGTTCCACAGTGTAACTGATCCGCCCGACTATTACAGACATATCTGTGAGTGGTATAGGACATCAATCGTACTTACTTGACACTTGATTCTCCCGGTCGACGGCTCATGCAGCGTTGAACCGGTCAAAATGGGGCCAACCCTTACATTAGGCTCCGCATTAGGGTTGCATTGGGAAATATAACTCCACATGTATAATAATGCTAACCGCGTAACAGTAGTTGTGGTTTAGGAGATAAATCCTCAGGGCGAGTTTGAATTTATTGCTGTTTTGGATTTTCTTGATTAAGAGGTAAATAAAAAAACAAACATGAAACCAGAACACAATAAACCTTGGATTAACTGTACGAGGTCGCCCAAAATAAAAAATGTAAATAACAGCCGAAGCGCCAGCACCTTCTAAGTATCAGACGCCATCGCAATACATTATTTATAAATGAGATTAAATATTCTAGGGGTCTCGTCTCGTGTTACAAGGTCCAGTTTAACTATTATAGTCGACAACCATTACCCCGCTGTCAACTCTGCTCCCATGGCAACAAACGTCAAGTCCTCCATTCACGAGTTATATGACAGTCAGCTGACAACAATTTATCTTGAGATTGGTAACCTTCACCTTTTTACCTGATACGAGACCTCTCGATACACTAGGAGTATGCTCAAATATTCGCGTAATGGAATGACCGAACTCAGAAATGGTAGATAAAAGTTACTGTTACTTCGTAAATTCTAATGCTTTATGTGTCTATTCTGTTTTACAGTCTTTCCACGCAATTTTTCGCATCAATATTCTAGGCTATTTGTCCCGATCGTTATCTATGCGATATTATACTAGCTTTAGATTATCAGAATTTTTCGCTATTCGGATCAATATGCCGCCACATTAGTCCGGATAATCCTAGGTTCACTGTATGCACACCACTACTCAGGAAGGTACCAACCTATGCTGCGGTACTTGAAGTAGTACATGTACACGTTGTTGCCGGTCTCGGCGTATCTGTGGGCGAACTCGTTGACGTTGCAGGTGAAGTGGTAGTCGCCCACCATCTTGTCTAGCGCGTCCCTGTTGCGGATCGGGTCGTCAGGGTTGAGCCAGTCCGTGTACTCGAACACGATCGCCTGCCGCGCCACGTTGTTGACGTACGGGTTCAGCTCGTGTACGGCGTGCAGGAACTCGTCGCGGTTCACGTACACGTTCTCTTCTTTCCTGTGGCATAAGTTAAAGTCGGTTATCTAGCCAGAAGTTGGAATTACAATAATGCATTGGTTGTCATAAAATGTGATAAGGGCAAATCATAATAAACTTATCAATACGAAACAAACTACAAATTCTAGAGTAAGACTTCCCGTCATGTAGGCAATAAAAACACGAACACCTATGCACTCAGCATTGCTTTGAGTCGTCTTTTAAAAGGACTGGGTTTGACTCAGCATTCAGATGTTACGGCAAAACATTAATATGTCTAGCACCATTATACTGAAGATTTTTAGTGAAAAACGTTGTTGGGTGTCTGGGGAATTTAAAATTTATACTATTACGCAAAACGGAAGAGCAAATTAAAGTATGTTTGTTGAAAACATTACATTTTTTAAAAATTGAAATATAAACTGAAGTTTATTTTGGTGTTTTCTGAAGATAAACAAAATCTCTACATGATGTATTGTGATTGATCTTGTGTATTATTACCTTCTTTTTCAAGCAAACCAAAAATAGAGTTCTTTCATTTTCACATCCCCATATAGGTCCAGCGTATACCATATGCGGATAAAGGATGCCAGCGAAAAGATTGCTAATTTTACGATTTTAAGATCTGCAGTCATTCATAGTGTACTTTAAACGGTAGCTTAAATGAGACTAAAATGTAGCTAAAAACCCTAAAAATCCTTGATCCTAAAAAAGTAATAATATTGAAATACCAGAAACGTTGCTTCCTATGTATCATGGCTTATATCATACAGGTTTATTACCTTATTAATCTGCTGTTTCAATACTATGTGAAGTTAACAGTAAATATGTTTAGCTATAAGTGTCCTTTCCGTATAAACATTAAAACAAGACAATCCAAGATACATTAGATATATGGTTAGAGCTAAATAAGTTACTTTGAAAGGTTAAACATTATTTCTTCACTAAAACAATAAAATGTTTAACTAAAGTGTGTTATTTGATAATTGTGTTACTATTTTAGTTTTTGTTTCGATTCGTTATTAAAATGCCATACACCTGGTTACGTTTATTAACTACATATGCACAATGCCTACCTGAAGAGTTCAGTGAGGTAGTAGATTATAAAGTAGTATCCCTCCTCCGTGTTGCTCCCCATCAGGATATTGGTCTTCTTGAAGTTCTTGGTGGCAAGCGACCGCACCGGGAGGTCGTCGAGGAACGCGCCGTCGACGATTGGGACGAAGGGGAACTCGCAGATGCCCAAGGTGCCCCACTCGTTCTCCACAAGCTCCGAGGCGTTCTTCTTCCTGAGGCAGTCCACGGCCTCGTGGACCTCGGAGCGCGTGTGGGGGCAGCCCACGGCCTCTGCGAGTCTGAGGCCGCGGAGGATGCTCTCGTCGCGGGAGATGATGGCCCAGGGGGCGGTCGCGGAGCCGGACTCCATGATGGCTTGGCTGAACAGGTTCCTGCTGAGGGGCGACAGCAGGTGGAGGGAGACGGACACGGCGCCGGCCGACTCGCCGAACAGCGTCACGTTGTGGGGGTTGCCGCCGAAGAAGTGGATGTTGTCGTGGACCCACTGCAGAGCCATCAGCTGGTCGAACAGACCCGCGTTACCGGGCACCTCGGACGTGTCGAAGAACAGAAACCCCAGAGACGCCACTCGGTACTGCATCGACACGTATATCACGTTCTCCTCCGACACTAGGATCCGCGGGTCGTAGACGTCCAGTGTGGCGGAGCCCGAGTAGAACCCTCCGCCGAACACCCAGACCATGACCGCGGCGTTGGTGGGCCGGGGCTTGGGCGCGACCACGTTCAGGTAGAGGCAGTCCTCGGAGATCTGCGTGTTGGGGTTCCACATCATGGCGCCAGAGAAGTCTCCGAACACCGTGTCGAAGATCTGAACACAAGAGTTGGGCTGCTTGGTGGCGTTGTACACGTGGTCCCACCGGTCGGGCGGCCGCGGGTGCTTGAACCGCAGCGGACCTGCCACACAGACAACATGTGTTACAGTTGCAACAAGCATATTACAGATACTAAACACAAGAGTTGGGCTGCTTGGTGGCGTTGTACACGTGGTCCCACCGGTCGGGCGGCCACGGGTGCTTGAACCGCAGCGGACCTGCCACACAGACAACATGTGTTACAGTTGCAACAAGCATATTACAGATACTAAACACAAGAGTTGGGCTGCTTGGTGGCGTTGTACACGTGGTCCCACCGGTCAGGTGGCCGCGGGTGCTTGAACCGCAGCGGACCTGCCACACAGACAACATGTGTTACAGTTGCAACAAGCATATTACAGATACTAAACACAAGAGTTGGGCTGCTTGGTGGCGTTGTGGTCCCACCGGTCGGGCGGCCGCGGGTGCTTGAACCGCAGCGGACCTGCCACACAGACAACATGTGTTACAGTTGCAACAAGCATATTACAGATACTAAGCACTTTTTCAATCAATAGGAGACTCATATTATAAAATCAAAACACCCTGAATACTGCAAGCTACTGACGTACTGCAGCTTTCCTGTAAAACCCCTTTACAAATCTGTTACATCTGTGTACTTTATTGTCTTTTGTACAAAAAAACACTCAAAGTAGGCCACTCTTTTCGAACTCAACAATCTTCTTCTCATGTGTCTGAATTTACATGCCTCATAATATATTGTTCATATTTCGTAGTCATTACAGTAGTTATTTTATGTATATAATATCTTTAAACATCTGTTATCCCCATGATTTGTCTTGTATTGACAGCTGTTAAATATATGTTTGCTTTCTTTTACTTAATAACATTTACACTGAAACACCACTGAAGGTCTCCATTGCAGAGTCCTTAAGAAGAATTTAAATTATAAGGAATATCGTGAAATCTAAACCTCATCTTCTTTTAACTAAGACGTGAAATATTAAAATCAATCCAGTATCCACTTCCTCATATCTCACTCTTATACAATTCTGGTTGTGTATTAAAATACAGGATATCCTACTGCCTCAAAGCAATTATTTGTTAGTAAAACTGCAGCATCTCATTAATACCATCTGCTTCAGGTTGAAGGCTATCTACCTCACCTATGGGTTGTGGTAGTCATAGCTGAGTGGGTATAGAACTGGCCAACCAACCAAAAGTCTCGGGTTCAATTCCTGGGGTAATCCATGTGACTTTTGAAACTCTTTTGAAGACTTTCATCGTCCTTCGAAAGGCTCGTCAAGCATTTGGTCCCTGGTGCAACTAGTGCGACCTGAAAACTCTGACAAAAGACCTTGGCCGGAGGATACACGACCTTTACTTTATTTTACCTATTGGTTTTTGTGCGTAGGGTATGCCGAGCCAGGCGTCGACCAGCTTGCCCGTGGCGGCGGTCATGGTCTGCCCTCGCACCTTGCCCTTTAGCGTGTGTATGAGCAGCGGGTCCTCGGGCACCGGCGCGTCCTCTACCGCATCATCCGTCATGTCCATCTCGTATCTGAACAAAGGCCAATACACAACTACATTAACACCGTATAGAATTATAATACAATACCTACAAGAGTGTCTTTAAGAAGTGACTTGTGTTTCCTACGTTTCACTGTACCTTCTCTTACCCCTTAGGGTTACGAAACTGTGGCTTGAGTTCCTCGTATTCTTTTTTAAAATAATCTGCAAAGCATACTGACAAATTGTATCTTGAATTAAACAACATATAACATACCACTAAAATATTACTTTTCCACATGTTGTTTCTATATTAAGTTTAAAGAGAAATAAAATTATTGAGTTGGCACTTTCGCAAGCAAATGCTTCTTTACTGTACGATGCTTACAAATACCCTCGTTCATTTATTTTAACATTAGATCAAGCATTTTAACTAATTAAGAAAATATGTAAACAAAATAAAGCTTAACTCGATTGAAGTTGAAAGAGTAAATAAGGAAATGGAACGAGTAAAGAATAAACAGCAACTGTGTCTGTAATCTAAACGTGATCAGGAGAGTGAAAACTCTGCAAAGTAAGAGCTTTGGTCTGTGTAGCGGGCAAACAAAGTTAGGGCCAGTAATGCAATGAAGGTCTGTCAACCGGTGTTGGACTAGTCGCTCTGGACTGTTTTTTGAGACAACTACTGTCTTCAATACAAACACGAGCTGATACGACCAAGAGAGGATTGTTTTACTTGCGTATAAACGGATTGAGAAATATTCGATTGGCAACGATTGTTATGCTATTTTACTGGGAATGTTACGATAGTTAACTGTAAACCTTGTTGAACCAACTATTAAAATAACAAAACCCAAGCGATTTTAAAATGATTAATTTATTTTCTATGTATATAAAATAACTTACGGGACGAATAATTTTGTAAGCATTTAAATCCACGGGCTTGTAGACTATTTTATTGTATTATTTTGTTTGTATTCCCTTTGAACTTCCGTTATTGTTAAGTATTCGACAAATTGTATGCTACGCCTTGTAGTGTATGAATAACTTCAAGGTGTAGCCGTCAACACCTTGGAGAATTTTTACTTTTTATTATGTGCAACTGCCATAATAAGTTGTAGAAACACGCCATTTACATGAGGTTGTGAGTTAACGCCGACGAATATTCCAGCGCAGTTTAACTTTTGATTGCTAGCCAACGGTTGACTGCAAACTACTAAGCGGTTTAAACACCTGTGTTATCGGTAAAATTTTTGCAACATTTTTGGATCACCGATAAAGCAGGTATTTAAACTACTATAACTAGAGCAGTTCTTTTAACGCCGTTGACCTCAGCAGTTCAAGCTGAACTTTGTTGTTGATTGGGCACGAGTCACTCATATAAACAAGACTTTTCAATCCAACATTTTACTACATATTTTTCCCCCGATACACGCAATCGAAAGCTAAGAATCTTTTAAGCAATAAAACTAGTCAATAACATTATATAATTTATCAGTCAGATTATTTTTAGTATTCATACAATTGTACTACATTTACAAAAATGTCTAAACCACTTATTGCAAGGGTAATTAATATGTAGAATGCACAATATAAACGTTTTAAAAATATACAAGCAAACAAGAGTGTTTAGGTGATAAGCTGACTATCTTAAAAACTAACACGTGAGATTAAGATTGGAACTTTGAAAGCCTAAGGGGTGGAGCCCTAACGGGTGATGTTTTCAAACGTCCACAAGACACATTCAGCGATAAATAGCTTTGCGTTTATGTTGATACCAAAAATGAACACAAAAACAAGTTTGAAAAAAAAAAACTAAGATTGTTTAGACATAGATAGTGGTTTGATGGTTATTAGGGGTAAGCGATGTACTTGTATAACAAGGTGGGGTTAAAAGGCTGCTAATGATAATGCCTGACATTCATGGCCTCAACTTCAACCGTGTCCATCCCCACCCGGCCCACTGTGTGACAGCTCACAATAGCGACAGTGGCGCAGCACCTGAGTCGATGCGGGAAGCTCAGCCCTCTGATACTCTGCGGTTCGTGCCCAGTGGTTCCACTTCAGGGATATTCAACCCATTTTAGGTATATTTTAACGTTTCGTGGGATCAAATGGGATTTTGGGATGTTGTGGGATAGTTAATGCGAAATCCGTCCTTATACAAGCTCTCACCTCTGAACGTAGGCCTATACTATAAAACTCTAAGAGAAACGATTTTAAAAATACATGCATTTTGATTATTTGTCTAAATTGTTTTGTGAATCATGAGGAAAAGTGTGATTCATCATAAAATTAATAATAAATAAATTCCTAGAAATAAATTTGCAATAAAATATACTTATTTATTGTTACACAAAAACCAAAGAGTACAAGTAGATTAGACAATTATACTTGATTAGATGTTCCCGCAGGCTTCGCCCCGCAAATAATATTAATAAAAACTATGACAGTTCTGTGTGCTGTATTCTGTGGTTATTCCGTGGAACTCCTCCGAATCAAGATCAGCTGTTTGTATTTTCATCAGCTCAGACTTAAAGTGAATGTCCATAAGAATAACAAGGATTGGAACTTTGACTCCTTATGGGGCGGAGCCCTATGGGATTTTATTAAAACCCTTTCTTAGTGAGCACCTAAGACCCAAGAGGAAGGTATGTTCCAAATTTTATTGCAATCTGTTCTGTAGTTTTTGAGATTTCGTGATGAGTGAGTCAGTCAGTGATATTTGAGTTTTATATATTAAGATTATAGGCTAAACTGGTACCCCAAGAGACATAATTTTAGGAACTCAAGAGTAACTGAGCGATATTTCTCAGTAGTCGAAGGATTAAGTGGGATGTTGACGGGTTCTGTGTCGTACCTGGAGGGGATGTCCAGTGGGGGCAGTCGGTCGGGCGGAGGGGCGGCTTGGTGGCGCGCATGCCTGAGCGTTGCTGCGAACCCGCACGCACACGTCATCGTGCAGACCAGCACGTACACAGGACACAGCCACACCATGCTCACCCTGAAACATGACCGACTCTTATCAGTGCTATTGCGCTACACATGGCATATATTATTTGTTTCTAGTCATCAAAAATAATTCTCATACTGCTTCAAAAACAGGTCTTTTCAACACATGCATTGAGGTGCTAAAGTTGTTCTTTTTACTCCAAGGACAAAAAGTATCATTTTGATAATATTTTTTTAAACTTGGTTTCAAAAAGCGTCACTTTGGTCGCTTATAGTGATGAAATATACCATATTGCAGTTGACAATAATTATTGCATTGCAAAAGTCATGACTATGCCAAAAGTAGCTATTTTCGATATCAGCTGTAAGAACCGAAAGTGATCATTTTCCACCCTAGTGCCGTAAAAACAGCTGGGGATTTGTGCCGAACTGTTATTATTTATTCTGGCACTAGTAGCGCTAGCAGCTTGTTGCGTCTACCAATAGCAGAGTATTCTAAATCAGCTGTTCTTATTAATCTAATTACAGTACCAGATCAACGTAAGTACAATGTAAACACTACGTTGTCATTATGTTGGGAGAAATAGTACTCAGCAAACCTGATAACAAATGTTTTATTATTATTATTATTTACAGTGTGATGAAAAATATCGTTCATAACTAAAAAGTTGTTCCTGCACTTGATCGAATTTCCGGAAACAAGATCGCGTGCTGGAAATATCACTTTCAGCACTATTAATGAAATGTACTATTAACGTTTATAGGCATTACGAGATTCCTAAGTGATCAGACAGTCATGAATCCAATTTCTAACTGAAATAGTCAATGTCTTATCTAAGCATCAAACGCAAGTACCACTCCAAGAGGAAATAAGACTGATAATATTTGTTGTAGTGTTAAATGTTTTCCAACTTTAAAAATGGTTCTTCATTGGGTATTGCATTGTAAGACATTCGCGGGTTCTCTAGAGTTCGATGCATATGTTAGATAAAGACAGTTTAATGTCAAAGGTTGGGCTTCTGTTGTATGAACTTGGCGTAGTAGCCTAATATTGTTAGGAATAACATTTAAAATCTTCATATGATGACAAACTTAAGATTGCGAGGTCTTATTGACCTTGCTTGATATCTATCGAGAATTATTCTACATAACGACCCCTTACCATCAGGATTATGACTTTCAACAATGAGAGGTTATGACCATCGGTAGTTCCTTTCATCTCCTCTTGATCTCCCGGATTTGGTTCAAATCTGAATTCGGTTTAGGGAAACATTGAAAATATAATAAAAAACGCTTTGGTTAAACGAGTTAAACCCTTTCGATCTTATTAGGCATTATTATATTCAAACTTTTTAAGTTTTGCCGAGATCAGAGAAAATAAATAAAGCATTTGAAAAGTTTGGTGTTTTATCGGTACATTTGTAAAAAAACACTAAAAGTAAATAATAATGTAGGGAAAGCAATCACGATGTTTTTACTTATCCTAAATAATATAAACTTAAATTGTTAGCAATTGGATTATTATTGATGTAAAAGAGTACTTTGATATTGCAGATTACCCAAATGAAAACAAAATAAAATAAAATAATGCGTAGCTTAAAGAACAATATCCTTTTGCTAATCTTATTTCGCTTCATCAGGGGAACGCGTGCGCTCGCCCGTAAAGATAAGAAGATGTGACCGCTACAACGCAGAACATCGTCTTATCTTTGGCAATGTCTCAAGCTCTGTTTTCTCTCCCACTTTATTTTTCATGGCAGTTCTCTTAAATAGCGGTTTAAATAGTAGAAGTGTAACGTAGTGTCGTTTACACATTCACTTTCATTTCTAAGTGTATTTGTATAATACGTATATATTTTACATTGTCAAAATGTAAAATTAATGCTAGCGTTAATCTTAAATACAAGGTTGTCATAAAAGAGTGGCGCGGTTTTGACTGCTTATAACAAAACTACTGGGTATATTATAAAATCCAAGTTGGTAGCACTGGATTCTAAAGCTCAAATAGTTTTGTTTTAATTAACTGTAAAAACATCTCTTTGATTGTAAACATAGTTTTTTGTAACGAAATTTATGTTAAGGTGTTTATCTTTTCAAGTCGTGTTTCTAGAAGGATAGGTAGAGGTGGTCCATAACCTGGACTCCTAGAAGCCCGCTCTTGATACCGAGTGTTTGGATGTGTGAAACTCATAGTTTAATCACAATTATTCGTAATGTGGCTCATTTAAGAGAAATCAAAAATGATATGAGGTATTATCGTCATGAATAAGGGACATGTTGCACCGTGTATGGGTTAAATTACACCATCGTTTAGATGTCTGCAGAGCCGCAAATGGCGGACATATTGAAATTTAATAGTCTTCTATATTAACTTTTTCCTATAGGGAATTCAATAAAATATATATATGTTTGTTTACCTTCTTCAATTTGTTTGGTCGTAATGTCAATACCACACCATACTGTAATGACAACCCTGTATAATCAACGATGCTGCTGGTGCTGCTAATTGATTAAAGTAAAATTTAACTTTAAACTGAAATTAAAACTATGTGAGGTATGTGTGTTAATCACTGTTAAAAGTTCCATTGGACGTCAAACCTGCATACACTAAGGTCCAGTATAAAATATCACAGGGAGGAGGAGGGGGGGAGGGGAGGAATGAATAAGAGTTTCGCCTTCAAAGGGACGGCACTGATACAGTCTGAGGTTGAATTAGGAACACAATAAGGTGCCAGCCCAGGCCCGGGGGAGGCCCTTTGACAGGGGTTGTTGTAGATGTTGGTGGTTAAGAGATTAACTGCCGGTGGGGATCGGCACGGTTCAATTACTGTAGAGGATACATTACTGAGGTCTTGATTGCCACGTTCGAACAACCGTTAGTAGGATCAGGTTTGTTTTTTCAGCCTAGAGCTTTAAAATGTGTAACCAGAGGATTTTGCTTGTTGTTTTTGTAATAAGCTAAGATCACTTTATTTGGGTTCACTGGATGTAGAAATAAGTTGTATTATAGGGTTCATCTAAAACCTAGTCATATTCACTTTGACTTTGTTGTGTTGTATACGCACCATCACAAATGTGCAACCGATTATATATATTACTAGCTGTTACCCACGGCTTCACTAGTGACAAATTAAAACACGTTAAAAATATCAACCTGACCAGCTCTATCAAATCATTGTTTGGTTTTACCATATAACTTCCTTTGCCTTAACTGACAAACATCTACAGCTGGCAATTTTATAAATTAACCCATAAGATTTGAATTGGAACTTAAAGGACCCGTGGGGTGGGGCCCTAAGGTTTGATGTGGGAATGAGCAGGTGTATATGTTAATGTGACATGTAAGCTATGACCATGCACAATTTTAGCTTAATCGGCCCAGCAGTTTATGTGTAATGAAACTCCAAATGTCCATACATCAAAACATCCATTCAAACTTTCACATTTATAATATTCGAAGGATTTCGTAATCGGCTAACAATGGTAATCCTATTTGGAAATGAGTAAATTTAGTTTATTTATTTGTATTATTAACTCTGTTTCATTATGACTTCCAACTACTGTGAATTCCTTAAAGATAAGAATTTGTGTATTTTAATAATCCTGCTGTGGATATGGGACCTTTCAACTATCAACTATTTTGGATAAGGGTGAGCTTATCCAAAATAAATTGCAAAACCAAGGAAACTCCATTGATTAAAATCTAAGTTACTAACGCATTATTGTTACAGTTGGATAAAAAAAACAGCAGCGAATATTAATTAGTCAAATGTTCAGGCTGTCTTTTTACCGTCTGTTTAAGATTTGCTTAGCGCCAGGAAACTTGTCATGTTAATGAACTGTCGTTCTTCTATTTACCTTTCCCAAGCTTCCCCCCCCCCCCCTCTTAAAACAGTCACTCAATCTCTTCTTTCATTATTCAAATTACTTTTGTTCTTTTAAGATTATTTCATTATGTCTCATTACTAAAGTTCTGTGACTGAGCCGACGCGACGTCGGATTAGTATTTCTTACTGTAGCAATTATCAAACCAATGTCAATGAGAAACCATGCATTATCAAGGAGTTAATAAAAAAATACAGTGAAATTTTACTAAAATAATTTCAATAAAATCTACTTAAGCAAGTTAGTTTGTGTATATTTATTAAAGCTTTATGTTCTGTTCTGGGAGAGTTATTATGTTGATTTCAGACCACGGTAGGTATAGAGGTATAGGAAAACTATTATGTAAAACACCCGCCATCTGCCACGTAACCCTTCGTCGAGAGTCGCGTGCTGTTGTAAAACGTTTTAAGCATTTATAATAAATTACCAAGAACTTATTTAATCCATTGTGGAAATAGATTTATAAATAGTTTAGTGATCTTTGAACGTGGTGCATGTGCATGTCATGGTCAGTGTAATTGTGAATAGGTCCCTTATATATTAAAGTCATCTGTAGCAAGCTATAGTCTAATGCATGCTCAACATAGGTTACAGGCCTGATAACCTGATAACACACAAGTCTTAAATCCCTGCACAGAATTGCAAGTTTCTTTACAGTTTAAGTGAAAATATGAGCAAAGGAGAATGTACACAGCAAGCTGTATCCAACTCAGTACAAGTAGAACATACAATTGAACTAATGTGTTATACATAAATAATGAAATCCTGCACAGAATAATCAGGTAAAGTATGCCTACAGATATAAAAATACTTAAAATGCTATCATGCTCATATTGCAATCAAAATATTTTTCAATATTATAAAAGGGTCTAACTAAAAGTAATTTGTACAAAACATTTATAGGACTCTTAGCGTACATGATTATCTTTAAGAGGAATTTTGTTGAAAAATTTAATTCCTACATATTGAGTTAAATTTAAAACTTTACATAGCATAGGTTTTGGTTCTGCTATTGTTTACAGTTCCTAGTATCGTGGTTGTAAAGATGCATAGTTAAAGTAATCCAAGTTCGTTGGGCAAAACAATCGGAAAACTCCAAACCCTTTTTTAGGGATTAATCTTTCAAATTTCGAGTTTTTGGGTCCAAAAAGTGAGAGAAGAGCCCCGTATGTAAAATTAATGCATGCAATAACATGGGAATTAGTGAAGCGAAAGTTTTAAGCCTTCTCTCGTCATTATAGCATAAATAATTACCGAGTTATTAAAGAAAATGTGTTTCGACTAAACACAGTACGTTGACTTATGGGGGGTTTACACTAGAAAAGCCTAATCCTCCTTTGTTAGAGTACTTTTATCATCCCTAGCAACCTCACACCTACTTTCAAGCCTGTCTGGGCCTCCTCCTAACATTATATTGCGCAAAATTGTATTCCCAGCTTTGCAGGTAAATGAAACCAGGAGCATCAGAACAGCCAAAAAATCAATGTTTTCAGATTTCAATAAAAATTGGAATACATGTATGTTTTTACACTGATTTCGAGTTTTAAAATTTTTTAAATGGAAATTCACTTCCCTCACATCAGTGTGCTGCGTGCGAACTCGTTTATACTGAAACCGTCAATTTGATACGGCAGTCTGAAATAGGCCAAATTATATAATATAAGTAAATAAACCAGTAAATTATCAGTGTAAATATTGTATTAAAAAGTAACATTCAATGATGTTTCAAGGCTTGTATTAAAATTGCTCATGTATATTTTTGTAAGGGTGTTATAGTTAGTTTAATGTTTTATACAAATATTTAGGAGGTATGTAAGCTTTTTTTACAGTAATTTTTAAATTACGAAGCACTGTTTTATAGTTGAACTATATAACGCACAGTTTTTGAATTATTAATAAAATTTGTAATTTTTACAGTACATGGAATAAACAGTTTTTAGAAAATAAAGTAAATAGAAGTTTTAGATTAACACCTATATCCTATATTGTTAAATGAATTTTTAAGGAGAACCGATTTACTACTAGCCTAATTAACAATAATAACTAATAAAATAAATAACAACAATACCATGTTTTCTTTGAAAAAAAATCAAGGTAATTTAATAAAATACGATGAATTGCTCTATTTTTGTGTTTGCTAATATAATTATGAAAGCATTGTTAATGTATAATTCAATTATTTTTAATAATGAAAAATATACGCAATTATAAAATATGGCCACAATTTTCAACGGGACCTTTTACGTTAAACAACATTTAATACAATTTTATCAGTAATATTCGATGATCGTTCTGCCGGTTGACGCAGGCCAATTTACTTAATTATCTTTATTTGGTTGTCCATTAACGTTTTGATTTATATTTCAATCATCTGACATTAAAATATATTTAGCTTAAACAAGAAAAAATAGTGCTTCAATAACTTGAATATTTATTGAGGAACTCCAAAGGTAATGCAACACTAAACTCATACCAAATAAAAATCGTTGGCAGCTCTGTCTTTTTTTCGGGGAGTTTGTAATATCAAGTTCATGAAAAATGACGTAAATGACGTATATGACGAAAATATTCATCGTAATATGGGCTAAGATAACATAACATATTTATATGTTAAATATACTACTTACAAAATTAACAATAATGCAAGTTAGATAGTAAATATACAATGAATAGCGTTCTTTCAAGAAAGTCTGGTCTAACCTAAACATTACAAGTTCTAGGATTTTCGTAATGATTCGATTAAAATAAGAGATATATCACACCGAGAGAATAATTGACATCGACTAGTTTAGTATACGAATTCTATGTTTAGAATAAATTCAGACTACAGGTTCTCCCTGTTTTACTTACGGCATTTTCAGTTATTGCCCTATAATCAGCCAATTTAGAACAAATAGATCATTTTGTATAATATTACGAATCGAGAGTCTTAAGTCTTACCGGATCGAAATGTCTAACCGGGCACTGTAGTTCAGAGGCACAGTGCAGCCTCACAAGATGGGTGGAGGTTCGAATATGGTTGACTACTAAGATATTTTACACGAGTGGCCATGAATAGCTATCACATATTTACGCCGTTACGGTAGCTCACTCGCAGGGATACGCAGTGCACAGCGGCGGCCAGTAATGTTTACAATAAATAAATAAATACCCTAAACCGACTTCCAGCACAAGAAGAGTGTGACTACAAGGCAAAAGAGTGTGACTACAAGGCAAAAGAGTGTGACTACAAGGCAAAAGAGTGTGACTACAAGACAAAAGAGTGTGACTACAAGGCAAAAGAGTGTGACTACAAGGCAAAAGAGTGTGACTACAAGGCAAAAGAGTGTGACTACAAGGCAAAAGAGTGTGACTACAAGGCAAAAGAGTGTGACTACAAGGCAAAAGAGTGTGACTACAAGGCAAAAGAGTGTGACTACAAGGCAAAAGAGTGTGACTACAAGACAAAAGAGTGTGACTACAAGGCAAAAGAGTGTGACTACAAGGCAAAAGAGTGTGACTACAAGGCAAAAGAGTGTGACTACAAGGCAAAAGAGTGTGACTACAAGGCAAAAGAGTGTGACTACAAGGCAAAAGAGTGTGACTACAAGGCAAAAGAGTGTGACTACAAGGCAAAAGAGTGTGACTACAAGGCAAAAGAGTGTGACTACAAGGCAAAAGAGTGTGACTACAAGGCAAAAGAGTGTGACTACAAGGCAAAAGAGTGTGACTACAAGGCAAAAGAGTGTGACTACAAGGCAAAAGAGTGTGACTACAAGGCAAAAGAGTGTGACTACAAGGCAAAAGAGTGTGACTACAAGGCAAAAGAGTGTGACTACAAGGCAAAAGAGTGTGACTACAAGGCAAAAGAGTGTGACTACAAGGCAAAAGAGTGTGACTACAAGGCAAAAGAGTGTGACTACAAGGCAAAAGAGTGTGACTACAAGGCATAAGAGTGTGACTACAAGGCAAAAGAGTGTGACTACAAGGCAAAAGAGTGTGACTACAAGGCAAAAGAGTAAGTGTATTTTATATTTGCATTACTATCAGTAGTTGTATTTTCTATTTTGTCGTAAATCACGTTAGCAATGAAGTTGAGTTGGAAAGTCATGAGGAGATTCCGCATGACGCCCATCAACGAGAACCTTGCTAGAGGAAACTTAAATTGAGGATAATGTCAAAACATTCCGGTTTACTTAAATCATACAATCTAACATGGTTAGTTTGATTGCTTGCATCTCTGATCTTATAAAGGGTGCAAGATTTCCTAATGCGTTGTAATTATCTACTGTCTGGGTTAACAATGAGTTTTGGAGCGGTCCTATCCCCGGGAAAATCGTATTTCTTGAAAACAATATGAAATAATGTCTTTAGTACCATAATACTTTTAGTTAAAATTAAACAGGATAAATAAACTCCGTCTCACAACACTACCAAGAATATTTACACTTATACAGTATTTACATACAAGACGGAAAACATACACAAAAGATGGTACAAAACGATAGACTTCAACCAGTCATCATCAGGCCGAATTAGAGAATCCACATTCTCTGATTAGGCCTGATGATAGACACAAATTTGAACACTGAAAAATTCGTATGAGGCTTAAGGTTAGTTACACATAACTGTTAAGGTGTAAACAGTCAGAATTATACTCATGTGATTTCATCAATCAATCAACATATTTTTCCCTTATATGATTTAATATACAATGGTCATGTACAAAACTAAGCAAATGTGCATATAATGAAAATAATACCTAAAATTACATTGAAATATAATAACAACTGCATGGATCCTAAACATGCAGAAAATAGGCTAATAAACTATGCGTCACGCGATGAAAGATTACGTAATCTAAAGAAAGTGACTGACCTCCACCGAGCAAAGCTTGGTCCCCCAGTTACTATTTTAAATGTGTTTATTATCACATGATTATATTGGTCTGGTTATATGATAAACCATCATCGTTATTCGGTTAAGATAAGAGGTTCGGCTGTGATGGCAGTGGAGGGAGGGTATGTAACTAACTACGTTACAACTTCAAAGGGCGGTGCTGATGTTATATTAGAAACACAATAAGGTGCTAACCCTGGCCCAGGGGACGCGCTTGAGTGAGGTGGTGGTTGCGCTAGTGACTGATTGGATGCTCATGGTAAGACTTGGCACACAACTTAGCGATAATAACCTCAACACTTTAAATTTTAATTATTTTATCCGATAAAATGTTAAGTACATATAAATTATTTGAACCTACATACTATCTCCTTAGTGTTTAATTTATTATATAGTTGTAACTACAAACGATGGTAGGATAGTTGTTGGAAACTATTGTGAAAGTTATAAAACTAGAATTTGTTGTATTCTACTACTAAAAGTGTATAAACACATGATGTATGGACACATGGGAAGGAAAGAGATTCCTTTTGAAAAAGATTACACTTTTGTGATGCATACGTACTTCAGTATTTAATATTCTACAGCTTTCAATTCGCTTTGCTAAAATATTTTATTTTATAGTTTATAGGTATGTTAATATAAACTACTCTGCTCATATTTAAATGTTTACTGCTACAGTCAAACCTAAAATAAATTACATTTTTCACTGACATTTTCTATATCATGGTTATTACAAATTTAAAACTGAGTATAAAGCATGTATACGCTTTTTGCATCATCATATAAAGATAATGTTATCCTGAAGTAGGTGGTATCACTAAGTAAGTATCTTTCTTACTTAGAAAGGAGCATCATTCTATTGTCAAGCGGAAATGCTAACCTGTTGTTTGCCTCTCTCAGTGATAATGTTTTTAAAATTTGTATATGCACCAATTTGATAAACTACATAATTATTGAATGTGATCAGTTGAAATGTCAAAAGCAACTCAGACGATATTGTTTTAATTTGTATTCACATTATAATACATAGCTTGAAAGGTATTAGTGCAATACGCTCCAGAAGTACGTTGCTCTTTCGAGTAGCCGTACTATTATAGTTATGTTGTTTGCCGCACCACCCGTTGTGTTTATTCTATAAACGAATGGCAACAAACACACCTGCATTCTAAGTACTACAGCCATTAGGTGAGCTTTATAGCTTATATAGATTTATAGCTTTATCACACTTGCGATGCTACAGCACTGATATTCGTCATGGAATCTACCAGTGATTGGTGTTAAATGTGGTTTCGTCCTAGGCCTTGTTGAATATGTTTTTGAAAACGTTAGTGATTAACAATCCCCCATTAACAATCCCCCATTAACAGTTTAGTAATGATCAGTAATTAATATTACAACCCATCATCATCATTGGGGGTTGATTGGGGTTTTTTAATCATACAATTGTCCATTAGTGTCCTTGACGTCTAACTATAATCATAAAACATGCATATTTTAATTATGTAAGTGCTAATGAAAATATACTTTATTCAATATAAAAGTGAGGCTTGTGTAACACCTACCCCAAAATTTCAGCATTCACTTTTCAGACGTCTAAGACAACACTGCATGGTCGGTCCTGAAACAAAACAGAAAACCCATTGAGTAATTAAACATAAGTATGCATAGCAAATAATATAAAGTTAACTATAATGTAGGAGTATTTTTTGTGACTTATTGTTTTTAATCTTTTTATTATTTTAGTACAAAGAGAACGAGCACCAGGAAAAATCATTTTCCCACGAGTTTTGAACACTATTTTTCACGATACTACAGCAAAAATATTTGATACAACAGCAAAAAATATGAAAAATACTAAGTAAAGTAAACACATCAACAAACAACTCAATGTTTTAAACAGATGGGCATTATTTCAATATTGCATTGTATTTTATGCTGATTTCAGCTTATTTTTCCTCACTAGTGAGAATATAATTTGTCCTAACTGGTGGGGATATGACGAACTTTACTGGCAATATACGCAATGGAAAAGCAGCTGATATTCCAATAGTATCGTGAAAAATTGTTTATTTTAAGTTATAAGATAAATTCTGAGAAAAATCATTTAAACAACAACCTCAACTGAGGTTTTTTCTTCAACAATAATCTGCAAAATCTCAAAGTTGATTTTTGTTGGCAATTTTAAGTTATATTGTTAATTCACCCCATAACACGACTTCTTTTCTCACCAACACTAAAAACCTTGTAGTTGGGCATAAGGACACCTCACTCTTTTCAATATACAATTAGTAAGTTAGTTGTAATGAGTAATTGAAAATGGTAATCTTTATCTATGCAAATGTATGTATGTGTACAAGTTCACTATGAACTTCTAAGCCCAACCGAAGTTAATACAACTTCGCATGGTCATTCAGGTTGACCCTAGGAAGGTTTAAGCCGCTAACCAAAGTCATAGGATTTTCGCTAAAAAGGGTTTCGTCCCACCGGGCTTCGAAGTTACCATGTTACTCTTATGGAGGAAAGGCACTGTAACATTTTATCAGATGGCTAATTTGAAATGTTTTAAACAGCTGTTTATTTATTAGTGAATTTCCTTTGGAAAGTGAACTATTAGCATGGCCCGCACGGTGAAACTTAAGCCCGGGACCACCATAGAAGTTCCTAACGTGACCCCCTGAACACGTTTTGGGGGTCGTTCAAAATGTTATATATATATAGACATATATATGACATATATATATATACATATATATATATATATATATATATATATATATATATATATATATATATATATATATATGTGTGTGTATGCACTCTAGCGGTCACATATTTTGTCCGATTTACTTCAAATTTGGTAGGGACATTCCTTTCTATAATCTGTTGGACAAGTTCGTTGGGCAAAACAATCGGAAAACTCTAAACCCATTTTTTGGGGATTAATCTTTCAAATTTCGAGTTTTTGGGCCCAAAAAGGGTCAGAAAAGCCCCAGATGTAAAATTAATGCATGTAAAAAGATGAGAATTAGAGAGACAAAAGTTTTAAGACCTCTCTCGTCATTCTATCATAAATATTTACAGAGTTATTAAAGAAAATGTGTATCGGCTAAACACAGTACGTTGTCTTATGGGGATTTTACACTAGAAAAACCTGTTATTCCTTTGTTAGAGTACTTTTAAGACCCCCAGCAACCTCACGCCTACTTTCAGGCCTGTCTGGACCTTCTCCTAACCTTATAATGCGCAAAATTTTATTCCCAGCTTTGCAAGTAAATGAAACCAGGAGTATCAGAACAGCCAAAAAAATCAATGTTTTCAGATTTCAATAAAATTGGACAAATGTATGTTTTTACACTGATTTTGAGTTTTAAAAGTTTTTATGAGGAAATTCACTTCCCTCACGTCAGCGTGCTGCGTGCAAACTCGTTTATAAATCAAGTCATAGTGTTTTATTACTGGTGGATATTTTCGACAAAGTTTTTGGGTAAATCAATACACAATAGTCAATTTATTTGATTCCTTCAACAAGACAGTGTAAGAATTGGACAATGCGTGCAAGAAACCACAAGATTTAAAATAAATACAAATAATCAATAGAATGTGCTAATATTTTATGATACGAACAAAATAAAGAGAGTATTTTGATTAAACAACCTCTCAAATGTGTTTGAGGTTTTAATGTATTGAATTATAACCTTTGAAAACTTTGCACACATTTGCATACATTACAAAAACGTAGATAACATCTTAAAACCAAAATAATAGTACTAAGACTTTAGTATTGTTCACAATGCATGCAGAACTACAATATTAAATGTATTCCAGAAAATCCTGTTGAAGACGATACATCGTATCAACAAGCTTCAAGCTGATAACGGTTTCATGTATACAGGAGATTGCCGCCACTTAGGCGATCGTAACCGCCATATTGTATGCGCATCTATTACCTGCTGTTGGGCCTCGACAACTTCACCTTCCCTAAATACTGATAGCAAAATTCTAGCCAATTGATAACCTGGTTTAATACGTACAGATTTGCGATCATGTATTACATGATCTATTCCTCTATCCTGCTCAACAACTAACACTAATTTAAATATTTACAGTTATAATTTGGAAAATAATTTCAGTATGTGACGTTTTTCAGTATAACAGTATACGTTTAGTATTCAAATTGAAATAAAAATGTGAACATAAAAATAAAGTTCCGATCGGTTTCAGAATATTGAGTTATAATAAAAGAGAGAAATTGCAAGACTTAAATAGATTATCTTACCTCCGTCAATAGTCCAAATGTAGTCCACATTTTGATTATTAACGGAGGCAATATAACCTATTTCAGTCTTGAATATAGTCCAGAGGCCTTCAACATATTTTTTGAGAAATTGCTAAATGGTTTAGTTAAAAATATAAAATGCAGGTGTACCAAGATCTTCATTACGAAACGTTTGATAATCAGGATAAAGAATAACAAGGCAATACAACTCCCAACTAGATTGCTTGTACTAAATATTAGCTACTTTTAATGGCGTCTGTTGAACGGAGCCGTAACGATCCCCCATAAAAATGGTATCGGATTGTTGACAGGTCTCTAATGTGGTTCGCGCCCTCTTGTTGAATATTACATGCGGTGTGATTTTCTGATTCGCCTCTCACGCGTGGATCCGTTTGCATATTTCATGCGCGACACTCACTGTAAACATCGCACGGGTTTCCACACACATCAATCCTTCCTGGTACGTCATAAAACGCCGCGGATAAGCAAGTTAATAAACTGCCGCTGGATTTTATATATACATTTTATAGTGTTTACCAATTTATACATAGCCTACATATCTTGTTAGTGTAAAAATTAATTTGATTTCGACAGATTGAGGGAAAATACATTGTCTGGGCTTACCAGTAGGTTTTCACGTTCCGAATTTCACTTTTAATTTATTTAATAAATGGTTAGTTAAGTTTATAGGTGTAACATACTCTACCCCTCTATCAGCGTAATATCTATTAGCTGTGCAGAGCTCAACGACGCATATTCCTCGTGTTGTAGTATTTAATAAATGGTTAGTTAAGTTTATAGGTGTAACATACTCTACCCCTCTATCAGCGTAATATCTATTAGCTGTGCAGAGCTCAACGACGCATATTCCTCGTGTTGTAGTATTTAATAAATGGTTAGTTAAGTTTATAGGTGTAACATACTCTACCCCTCTATCAGCGTAATATCTATTAGCTGTGCAGAGCTCAACGACGCATATTCCTCGTGTTGTAGTATTTAATAAATGGTTAGTTAAGTTTATAGGTGTAACATACTCTACCCCTCTATCAGCGTAATATCTATTAGCTGTGCAGAGCTCAACGACGCATATTCCTCGTGTTGTAGTATTTAATAAATGGTTAGTTAAGTTTATAGGTGTAACATACTCTACCCCTCTATCAGCGTAATATCTATTAGCTGTGCAGAGCTCAACGACGCATATTCCTCGTGTTGTAGTATTTAATAAATGGTTAGTTAAGTTTATAGGTGTAACATACTCTACCCCTCTATCAGCGTAATATCTATTAGCTGTGCAGAGCTCAAAGACGCATATTCCTCGTGTTGTAGTATTTAATAAATGGTTAGTTAAGTTTATAGGTGTAACATACTCTACCCCTCTATCAGCGTAATATCTATTAGCTGTGCAGAGCTCAACGACGCATATTCCTCGTGTTGTAGTATTTAATAAATGGTTAGTTAAGTTTATAGGTGTAACATACTCTACCCCTCTATCAGCGTAATATCTATTAGCTGTGCAGAGCTCAACGACGCATATTCCTCGTGTTGTAGTATTTAATAAATGGTTAGTTAAGTTTATAGGTGTAACATACTCTACCCCTCTATCAGCGTAATATCTATTAGCTGTGCAGAGCTCAACGACGCATATTCCTCGTGTTGTAGTATTTAATAAATGGTTAGTTAAGTTTATAGGTGTAACATACTCTACCCCTCTATCAGCGTAATATCTATTAGCTGTGCAGAGCTCAACGACGCATATTCCTCGTGTTGTAGTATTTAATAAATGGTTAGTTAAGTTTATAGGTGTAACATACTCTACCCCTCTATCAGCGTAATATCTATTAGCTGTGCAGAGCTCAACGACGCATATTCCTCGTGTTGTAGTATTTAATAAATGGTTAGTTAAGTTTATAGGTGTAACATACTCTACCCCTCTATCAGCGTAATATCTATTAGCTGTGCAGAGCTCAACGACGCATATTCCTCGTGTTGTAGTATTTAATAAATGGTTAGTTAAGTTTATAGGTGTAACATACTCTACCCCTCTATCAGCGTAATATCTATTAGCTGTGCAGAGCTCAACGACGCATATTCCTCGTGTTGTAGTATTTAATAAATGGTTAGTTAAGTTTATAGGTGTAACATACTCTACCCCTCTATCAGCGTAATATCTATTAGCTGTGCAGAGCTCAACGACGCATATTCCTCGTGTTGTAGTATTTAATAAATGGTTAGTTAAGTTTATAGGTGTAACATACTCTACCCCTCTATCAGCGTAATATCTATTAGCTGTGCAGAGCTCAACGACGCATATTCCTCGTGTTGTAGTATTTAATAAATGGTTAGTTAAGTTTATAGGTGTAACATACTCTACCCCTCTATCAGCGTAATATCTATTAGCTGTGCAGAGCTCAACGACGCATATTCCTCGTGTTGTAGTATTTAATAAATGGTTAGTTAAGTTTATAGGTGTAACATACTCTACCCCTCTATCAGCGTAATATCTATTAGCTGTGCAGAGCTCAACGACGCATATTCCTCGTGTTGTAGTATTTAATAAATGGTTAGTTAAGTTTATAGGTGTAACATACTCTACCCCTCTATCAGCGTAATATCTATTAGCTGTGCAGAGCTCAAAGACGCATATTCCTCGTGTTGTAGTATTTAAGACACTTTTTGATTCCTTAAACAACTTAAACTCGTTGTTTGAAAGTTGGACAGAAGAGCCACCGTAGTAGTAGTTATGGACTATTTTAAAATTCATTCGGAAAACGATATTTCCAATGAATTCACAAACACAAAACGGTAAGGGGTCTAATGTTAAGAATTCAGTCACTCTTTTTGACGCTTGCAACGTTATAGACGAAGTTCAGCACTAAAACAAATCATAATATTAGTGGTGCGCTTATAATTCCCCCACGTTTGTGCCTAGGCTACTACTGTCTCTCTCTAGCGCTATCTCTTGTTCAAGTGCTGAATTATATCGAATTGGGAAAACGTTTTACTAAATGCTGCTCATAATACCTGACATTCTCAGTATTTCTGTGTTCATTTAAATTGCTCAAAAACATGTTAAACGACATAACAGAACCATCGATGTTTAGTCCTCAATGGTACTTTTTAATCTTGAATAAGCTCAGTGATGTAGTATGTTCTTAGATTTGTATTTTTAAATGTTCAGAAAAATGCTAATTTATACTTAAAGAACCACCTAAGCATTTGATAAACAGTACCTACCTTCCTACTTTTAAACTCCACATTTATTTTGTTGTACAAGCCCGGCCACATATTATAATGGGATTTTTTAATAATGAATAGTCTATTCAATATAAAGAAAAGTATGAAACAATGATTTCCAACAAGACTTAATTTGATGATCCTTTAATTACAACGGAACCCAGCTCAAGCAAAGTGTACGCGTGGTGTATGTATTTGCGAACTACGAATAATTCACTTAGGGAACGAAATTACACATTTGGTTCTGAGCTGATCCGGGTCTGCGGTTGTTGTCGCTTTAGTATTTTGGTGGCTCGATGAGACGATGAGCCACTCGGTAGACTTGAGGGGATTATCCCAGGGCAAATATACGAGGGATTCGCCACCGGCCTGTCACAGCCGCCATGTTGGAATTAATAATTCGCACCTTTCAGCGTTAAGCCTACCCTTATAATGGGGAGTATTTAAACAACGATTAGTCCGAGTTTATGGATTAGAATAATTTAACCGTTTTTATTAGATGATATCTTGGACATACTTATTATTGCATAGGACTAATACATAAACTTTATTTGTAAAAAATTAATATATAACATACTCTGCAGACTCTTTACATATTACTCGAGTAGTTTTATGTTTAAGCTATCGCATGAAACCCGTAACGGAAAACGTGTTTTCAATCCACAGTTAGAGATTTCTTAAAATTATTTTATCATTAATTAACAAAAACTAAATAAATAAAACTTATAAACTAATCTATCTTGCTATATAAATGGGGCATTGAATGCCTGTTTACTTATACAAGTTTGATTGAATACACGAAACTGCGTTTAAACGTTGCAGAATTATTTTTTACTACGTCAATATAGACACTAATATAAGTTCCTTTGAAAAAGAACTGAGACTTGCAGGTTAGGGCTTAGTTTAAAAGATAAATTTAAATAAATGCGTACGACTATACAATGTGTATGGGTTAAAACCAAGCTGGTGTAGGATAATAACAAGATGGTGTTAATATTTGTAAGTATCCACCTAATTAAAATTTCGTATCAGTTTCATGTTTAACATATAGTTTAACATAAAGGCAATAGCAATTACTAAAGATAAATTTCCTTAATATTTACGTTGAAACATTCAATGTAATAAGCTAGATATATAAAATGTAACCCTTTTATTAAACACTTTCATGTTAATTTGATTTCAGCTTGACCTATTATTTGTTGACGTACAATTAAAAACTTAAAAATAAACTATGTCTTACAATCACAGTTACACCTGAAAGATAAAACATATGTTTAAATGAAATGTGAGTTAATCACCTGACCAAAAGGAAATCATCTCTGCAATACAGTAGACAAACGTTGACAATATTAAAGGTAACAGGGGTTAAGACCTAATAGTGTTTCAAATATTCTCTGAAATTAAATACATTTAGAAAATTATAATGACCATTTTTATAGTAAAGGATATTTTTTTCACAATAACACCATCAAATTGGGCAGGTCGGATATTCCATTTGATTACAATTAAAAAATAATAGCATTTTAAACATAGACAACATAAAACTTATACTGTATTAAATTTATAAGATGTTGTTTCTATTATATTATTTTATTTTCCTTAGCACTTTAAACATCTTAAACTGCTGGATTCAGATAGTTATTTTATGGACATCAATAGCATTTTTTAAATTGGCATAATACAAGTGATAGGGGATCTTCTTCTGTTAGCGGTAAAACAAGTATATTTTTAAAACGTCTACGAGACAGCCTACCATAAAGATTCCATAGTCTAATTAAATCGTAGCCAACTGATAATTTGGCAGATAGAAAATTCCTGGCCTCTCTGTGCCTAACCCAAAAATCCTTGACATTATTTAATCTCGAATATTGTCACTGACAGAGTCAAATTCTGAAATAATAAGCTTAATCTCGGGCTGATGGTAATCAATTCACATTACCAACTTTACGTTTAGAATTAACTCATTCCAAAATTCCCGGAACCAATATAGCAGCCTTTTTCTTCAACTTTAAGTAGTACGTCAACATAATAGCATACAATGATCTTTGGTGGTCCGTGGTCAATATTTGAACAAATCTAGGAATAAAGTTGGTGTCATTTGCAATTCACCCTGGATGACGAAGACGAAACGTAGATTCGAGCGCAAGGTTCAATATTTATTTTAGCTATTTTTTAATACAAATCCACCAAAGAATGGCGAGTAAATAGTTGAGTGAAGCTGCTTATTATCAAAGGCGCCGGTGATGGATAGGCGTGATCAATTCTGGGATTCGTCACTTCTATCAGCAGCTACATGGGAAACCGTTAGAGAATAAACAGGAGCTTTACCCCCATCCATAAAACTGTTTGATTATAACATGTTTAGTGGGGATTAAAAAATAACTATCAGTTATTCTGTCGATGTAGTGAATTACAAATACCCCCCGTCGCAGCAAACCTGCGTACTCAGCGAATTTCCAATGCATTGATATGTTTCTCACTAGTACATAAAGCCACTCACCAAGTTTGACAAAAATACATTCATAAATAAGTGATATATTACATTTTATTTATTCCCAATAAGAATAACATTAGGACTGAGTACGCAGGTTTGCTGCAACGAGGAAGATAAGAAATGATTTTTTATGCAATTATCAATGTAACTGAACCAGGTGAAGCTACTTACCATGTTTTATTAATTTATGTTCATAATTAAGGGAGATATAAAACTTTACTTATTCTCCATAAGAATAACATTAGGGCTGAGTATGCAGGTTAGCTGCTACGGGGACAATCAAAAAAACATTTATTTTTTGTGCAATTATCAATATACCAGTACAACATGAAGCCACATACCAAATTTCATCAATATACATTCATAAATAATCAAGATATCAAATTTTATTTATTCTCCATAAGGATAACATTGGACAACGTACTGTGTTTAGCACTTTGAATATCTCTGCAACGGTTTGACGTAGAATCACAATTTAAACACCAAATTGATTGTTTTGTGGAGCTGAAGTGATTGGTAAAAGAAAATGTGAAGTTTAAAGTAAAATTAACTGAGGAAAAGCCAAAAACCTTTTTCCCATAAGATTAACATGGGAGATTTTATGAGCATGTTTTTTGGATTTTTTCCGCAACCACTTAACCTAGGTTAATAATTCAAAATACCATATTATTTGTTTTTTTAAGCTCTATAACATGGTCTAAACCTGAATTAAGTGTTTTAAAAATTATAGGGTAAAAAATGCAAAAAACAGATTTTTGGAAAATTTAAAACCCCCATAAACCCCCTTTCCCATAGTCCGATTTTTCTGGTTTTCGAACTTAAAGTCATAAATGTCAGTTTACACATTTGAGCCAAATTTCATCGAAATCGGACGTTTTTTACTCAAGTTATCGCATTCACGGACACATATATATATATATATATATATATATATATATATATAGATATATATATATATATATATATATATATATAGATATATATATATATATATATATATCTATATATATACATATATATAAATTTGAACGAATAGTGTTTTGGACATCTGGGGACCTCAAAACAAAAAGTTATCATGGTCTCAGGCTTAAGTCTTACCATGAGACCTACGGTAATAGCTTCTTCCCTATAGGGGAAATTCGCTAAAAGTAATCGTCGTATTAAATGAGATATCAAATTATTGTTCATATTTATTTTGACTTTACCTATATGTTTAAAACAGCTATACTGCTGTGTATTGTTGTGAATAGAAATGTGATAAAATAAAATAGATTAGTTAGGTATCATTTGTTAACAGGTAAATGTAAGGAGGGTTCACATGATAACGGGACTAGTTTCTGTAACTCCCTAAACAGTGTACCTTTAACTATGAACAATAGGTAAAGTCAAAAGTCAAAATAAACCTTAGAATAACTAAACTAAATTATCCATCGCTATAAAGAGTTCCAAAAGTAAAGTTGAGCTATAAAATCATTGTTTAGTGTTTAGTAAAACATAAAATAATAACGATGATTTCTGTAATTGTACTATTTAAAACACTATATTGTTAAACTTTAGTTATACAATTAATAGTTGTGTGTGGAAAAAAACCTTTTGGGATTAACCAAACTCAGGACTATCAGATAAAAATGAAATTTGTAACAAAAATAAATGAGTCATAAATAACAGCGACTAAAGTAAATTGCTTTGTTTTACTTACATGACTTATTATAGCACCCAACCAAAGATGTACAGTCAAGTAGATTAGATTTTTATAAATTCCTTAAAATAGGGGCCTAAAAAATGTGCATAATTGTTCTTGCTGGGATTTATGATTATAAACCCACACACACATAAAAACACTTTATAAACCCTGTAAACAACATGATAGACACAAAGAACTTCACATATACGTATTCAACAAGGGCGAGTCTGGAGGCTCATCAATTTCTACTTCATACATTATTCCTCTACCGGTACGGGTCCGGAAATTCTTATAAAACTAAATTTTGTAGTACATTTCCTGAAAGCCTCCCATGCAACATGCCTATTTCTAACGCTGCAGCAGTGTTTCTATGTTGCAGCATCGAGTCGAATGACTTTCTCATACTGACTATGTTACTAATGATGTAATGACTTTCTCAAACTGACTGTATTACTAATGATGTAATGACTTTCTCATACTGACTATATTACTAATGATGTAATGATTTTCTCAAACTGACTATATTACTAATGATGTAATGTCTTTCTCATACTGACTATATTACTAATGATGTAATGACTTTCTCATACTGACTATATTACTAATGATGTAATGACTTTCTCAAACTGACTTTATTACTAATGATGTAATGACTTTCTCAAACTGACTTTATTACTAATGATGTAATGACTTTCTCATACTGACTATATTACTGATGATGTAATGACTTTCTCATACTGACTATATTACTAATGATGTAATGTCTTTCTCATACTGACTATATTACTAATGATTTAATGTCGTTCTCATACTGACTATATTACTAATGATGTAATGATTGTCTCAGACTCTTTAAAAAGGAAAAAAAACAATTACAGGGATAATTTATTAGAAAAATATATAAGGTTGTATGAAGTAATCTTAGATATTCACGTTAATAGAAATCGTGATTAATTTAATTAATTTTAAAATAAAATATAACATGATTATTACAATAACCCTTCATATAAATGGTTTAATACATGATTATATGAATTTTAACTTGTAATTGCTCTTTAACATTTAGCAGGAACATAAATGATCCTCATTACTGTGATCCAACGTTATTAGAATTATAAGAGGAAAATAACCAATATATAGAGAGCTATGTTTCTACCGGGATATGCTTATTTGTATCCGCTTTAAAAGGATTATTTTGAATTACTCAAGAGAAAATAATGATGAACTCTACTTCTTCTATAAATATAAACTCTTCCTCAATTACGATAATTATTATTAATACCCCCGTTGCAGCAAACCTGCATACTCAGCGAATTTCAAATGAATATATGACATAACACATTTAACAGGATTCATAAGAAATATATTCACAAACAAGCGATATTTAAAATATTAATTATTCTACATAAGAATAACATTGGGGATGAGTACGCAGGTTTGCTGCAACAAGGAACACAAAATAATGGGTTTTTATGCAAATGTCAATAGAACTCATCTTAGTGAAGTCACATACTATATACATTACTAAATAAGCGATATATAACATTTTAATTATTTTCCATAAGATTAACATGGTGACTAAGTACCTAGGTTTGCTGCTACGGGAACCGTAGGCGAAAATGTTTTCGTGCAAACAACAATAAACCATAACCAGATGAAGCCGTATACCAAATTTCGTCAGTTTATGTTCATAAATAAGCAAGATATACCTTTTTTCTTTTTCTCCATAAGAATAACATTAAACAACGTACTGTTTTAAGCACTTTCAATATCTCGGTAATTAATTGACGTAGAGCAATGATCAAAATACCAAATTTTGTATGCTTAATTCACTAGTAAAAATTAAAATTTGATTTAAATCAAAATTACATGTGGAAACCCCAAAACCTCCCCTTCGCATGGTGCGATTCGTCTGGTTTTTGAACTCGTTCAAATAAATGGTACTATACACATTTGTACCAAATTTCATTAAGATCGGACCTTTTTTATGAGATTTATAGTGCTTATGGACACACACACACACACATATACATATATATAATTTATATATATATATATTTATATATATATGTGTGTGTGTGTGTGTGTGTGTGTGTGTGTGTGTGTGTGTGTGTGTGTTTGTGTGTGTCCATAAGCACTATAAATCTCATAAAAAAGGTCCTATCTTAATGAAATTTGGTACAAATGTGTATAGTACCATTTATTTATATACCATTATTTATGTACCATTTATTTATATATATATAAATATATATTATTTATATACATATATATTTATACATACACAAAAATTTGAACAAATGTTATTTTTGGTATCTGGGGACCTCAAAATGAAATGTTATGATGGTCCCGGGCTTAAGTCTTACCATGAGACCTACGGTAATAGCTTATTCCCTTAGGGGAATATAGGGGAAATTCGCTAAAAGTAAGACGTCAATCGCAACCAAATGAATATGTTATAGATGTTATTTGGTCTTCACATATTCAATCCTGGATGAATATTCTGTATTTATATTGATGAGACAACGAAATGACTTAATAAGGCTTACGATAGGTATTTTACACTAATTTAGCTTTCATACAATCAAAGGCATTATCATTGGAAACAAAGCAGTTGAAAACAAAGTATGTTGCAGAGCTACTTTAAAATTTAGTAAAGAAGTAATTGAATTGAATAGCCTAATTAATGTTTGTTAATTAAATTTATCTTAGTATTTATCTTGATTAAATAAACTGAGCCTGTATAATCGGGCTACCAATTTGCAACCAACTGAAAATGATTTTATTTGACTTGTTGGTTGGTTTTATCGTGGTTTTATGCTATTGTCAAACTAAATCCAGCTTGTAGTTAATTGTTTTTTGTAGACAGCTGAAAAATTATCCTTAGCCTTTAAACTCTCTATGTGGAAGTGAACTCGAAGTCCCAATGCATAAATCAGACGTTATATAATAATAATAATAGTAATTATCCCATGAGAATGATTGACAGTTTATCGAAATTACAAGATATTATTTACTGAACAAGTCTTTTAACCAGGTAAGGTAGACCTGAGAGTCTTCTCGTGTATTTAAATTCTGTTAAAGCTCGGTTCAAAAGACGAGATATTAAATCTTTTAAAACTGAGTCAAAGTGATCATATTTTATCTGTACTCTATGAGGGTAGGTTATATATATTTATATTTTGTTTGAAGTTTTATTGTGTCTTATTTTTACATAAATAATATAGTTATGTTTAGCTAATTTAACTATTATGATTTTGCAATATACATTTTTAATAAGACGCAAGTAGAAGTATGATTCGTTGTGTGTCACGAAAGATGATGATTTTGTATCCAAAGTTGTATATTAGTCTTATCGTGACGCTTTTAAAAATAAGAAATCATGAAATTTAGGTTTTAACTTGCTAAGTTGAAGAAAAATTAGACTATCCCTAAGAACTATAAAACTCCGGATCCTTCTAAAAGTCATTTATACTAAGAACCTTGCAAAGCTGTACATGAACACACCCGAGAGATGTTTGGTCCCTTGACTACATAATACTATAACAAAAGGAAATTATATCCAAATCGAAAACACCCCAGCCTAATGGTTTGCGTCTAGGGTTTCGTTGTAATATGTCATATATTGCCCAGGATGCCGGTGGAACCGTTATTTCCCAATGTTTTTGAAAAATTATACTAACGTAGACAAGTAAAATTAATTTTAAATATGTTTATCACAAATACCTTTTATTTTACTTATTTGATGTTATACACTGTAATGGTAAGCAAAACCGCTTTCAGATATAAATATTGAGAATTATAATAGCCCAATCTTTTAGGGGAGCAGATTTTAGTATAAACAATATTAATATAAAGATGAAACGCCCTAACACTCGTCACTGACAAGAACATAATATTAAAAAGCTTTTAAGATCCCCCCATTTTGGTCACATACGGTTTTTCGCCAGTTTAAAGTTGCTTGTAATAGTTTATTTATTTGTTTAGTAAAAGATTTCTACACTTTTAAATCGGCATAACAAATTGAAACAATCTTTTTATATTTTAGGCAACAAACGTTGAACATAAAGTACGTGCAAACGTTTGTTTGAAACGTTGCTTCTCAGGTAATCTAGAACTTCGAGTAAAGGAATCCTAATGAACAACTAAGTTAATAAAGCAGTTATAATGAACAACGCTTCATCAAGCGCAAAGCATTACGTACAATGACTAAGAAGAAAGGAGGCAAATACGAGTACGAGATGTATGTCCAATGTTTCAAAAAGTAACAGTTTGATCAGTTTTGTATTTGTAGCAAAGTTGTTAAATGGTGATATCAAATTGTGTTAACAAGTAACGATTTCAACATTAAAAACCTAATTGGTACACATACTTTTTAATAGCTTACGTAGGTTAACATGCAATAATTATTCTAGCAGTATTCTGATTGAGGGCAATTCTGTTCCAGAAAAAGATTTAACTGCAAAATACACCAATCAAAAATGGAACGTTACAAATTAAAAAATATATCCTCGATGAAATCTGGTGATCGATATAGAAAAAAACTTTATGCTGAACAGGATTTGATAGAGAAAAATAATTGTATACATTTTTAACTTCTGCTAAGCGGGGAAATACAGGTTAACAGCAAATCTAAAACAATAAACTGGAAAACTGGCTGGCAATGAGGATGTTAGGAATGGACTGACTCAAGACCAGGTCATTGATGATAATTTATAAGCAAAAACCCGCAATGGAAGTGTTTTAAATTATTAATACTGTTATGACTACACCAAAACGTTTTAATTAGTGAAGCACACCTGTATCTCATATTACAGTAATCAATTTTTTAAACAAGACAATTTGTTTAGTAAATCAAAATTGTATAGGGCAGTATTTATTCAGTATTAAATTCTGTAAAACGTCAAGCATCCACTTTACAATGTATAACCAAGTTAAAATTCAACAAATGTAGCCTCCAGCAACAAAAAAATTAATAAAATCTCATAATCAGTCAATTTCACTGAAATTCATTGTAGTGCACCAGTTTACAAAATGTATTTAACGTTAATCGCTTTTGCCTCTGATACAAATAAGATTATTTGAAAGATTTTTCTTCAGCAAATCCTAAACCAATGAACAGGGAAATTGGCTATTATTCACACACTTGATGTCAGAGAAATGAACTGACTAATGAACAGGTGATTGTTTCCATAACCTGGGATGGATGTGTTTTAAATTATCAAAATATAAAATAAATCGTCTTGTGTTAAAAAAAATTAAAAGTTTCTTTTAGAAAATAGTTTATTTTACTTCTGGCAGTAAATTACAATTACAGATTAAAGCTTTAAATACTCCATTTAGCTAAACTTATCAAAGAGAATTATGTAACGCGTGTTTGGTAAGGAGTCCCAAAACTCAGTAATAAATAGTAGACGAACTGACAGTTTTCTAAAACAAACATTGATTCTAAAAATATAGTATAGCCAAACAACAGTTTTGAAAAAAGATTCTGATTTAGGTAGCCAACAAGTTACCTACAAACCACTCAGCATTCAGTCCCTCTGTAACCTTACAATGTGACATTTTCTAATCTTGAACAGTTCCGAAATATATATTGTCTATGGTTGTACTACTATTTGTCGTTAATTTATATTTCTCTTCAATATATAATACAAAACAATAAAGTAACTCTCGGTTAAAAAGGGTGGAAGAGTCGTTTAGTTTGACGACTCGGAGAGAGACAACGGTGCAGTAAACTGAGGAATGGACGGCGGTAAAATGATGAGGCAGACACGCGATGTGAGGGTAGGTGTGGGGGAGGGATGGTGAGGGTGCGGGTAGGTGGTGAAAAGGACGTGAGGGGCCGACTAGTGAAGAAGAGGAGCGGGCACTATCTTTCAGTTAAAGTTCACCCAAGTGGTCTTAAACAACCACTATTGAAATGGTGATCCTCAAAATGATCATATTGATAAGTGATCTCGTGGATACAGTTTCTACCCTTTGGGTCACAACCGCTATAAATCTCGATATGTCATTCATTACATTACTTATCCTTTACTTACTCAGTGGCTTTATTGAAACGCAAATGTAAACCATACTACTTTTTTGTGTGTAAAAATTAACCAATTGAATGCGTGAAGTTATTAAATACATAAAAATATGATAAGGATATAGGTTTTAACCCTGCGGTATTAAGTTTTCCAGCCAAATTATAAGTGGTTAAAATACTTTTTACTGATTGATTTAATGGTGAAATTGATTGTTAAGGGAATATTTATATACATACACCAACAATTCTTATAAAAAACACAGCTTTTATGGCATTACTGAGTTCAAACTAAACATTTGCGCTAGAAGAAAAATTCTGAAATTCATTATACATTTTGAAACAATTTTAAGTTACTTTAAATCTAATTTAGCTAGAATTGTGAAGGATTCAAGAGGACATGTTGGTACGCCTTATATTTTCAAATGTACAGTTCCAGTATGATCTAAGAAGTCTTTTGTATTTATTATAAAACCAAGCAATTTACCTTTGTTAAATAATTTTCAAATGATTTATATAATTTTATTTATTTATCTGACATCCATAAATTTAGAAAGGGTTGTTGTCAATAATCGTGTATAAAGATACACTTTGTTTCACCTTACCGTTGAACTACCTTATATTTTAATGTTACTTCGTTAGGTTAAACTTACAACGCATAACCAAACCCCTCCTCTTTCAAATAATCGTAAAGCAAAACTAATATAAACGAATGTATCATTTTTACCGTCTTGAATCCTTCACAAGAGCCTGGTATGCAGGTTGATAAATCTGCTATACACACTGTATAAACAGATAATCAAATCAGTTGTATAAAATTCAACAATGGAATCCCTGTATCCTGAAAGATTGATGAATTAGCTTTCTTTTTTGAAAATGTTGGCACGCTAACTTTGTCAAATTAACGTTGAATAACTAATAGATAACTAAACTAATAGATGGAGTTTAAACGACTGGTAAGGAAAAATAGAAAGGGGCGTGGTTTGAAAACTCTTTGCGTGGAGGAGGATAGAGAGGGTTGTTAAGTTTGATGAGTCCGATAGACAATGGCGCAGTTGGCCATAAACCTAGGTATTAGGTATGGTGGAGGGTAGCGGCGCGGCCATAACAGGGCTCCACTGACAAGCTAGTGACATGCCACCAGCCATGTGACGGGTGGTCACTCTGATAAAACATTTTAAAAAATACCATCACATATTTGAAGACTTTGGGGAATATTTGTTACAAATATACCTCGAATTTATTTTTTCTAGAATATTTCCTGGTAATAATTGGGAATATCTTAATATCACTTAAGAGTTAATTTAATTAAAAAATAACTATCCTAAATTAAATGAGGTTTGTTTTGCTGTTTGTAGTAAGTTGGAACACTTTTATCTAGATTTTAATGTAATTCAATTACAACTGTACTGTTGTGTGACTATGAACTTTAAATATCTTTATTTATTTATAGGTATTTCATCTTTAAATTTAATTTTTCTGCCTATAAAAAAAATTCTCCTCAGTCCTCACACTTAAACTTTCACTAAAACCTCATAAATCTTTTGCTGATAAAAAGAGTGATATGATTGATTTGGTTTTGCCCTGCTTTGGAAGGATGGAATACAATTATTTCCCACTAAATTGACCCCAAGGAATAACGTAAAAATATTTTAAGATTGTTAAAAATACAGGGTGTTCCAAAAACGGTGGGTCACTAGAATCTCGGAATTTTCAAATATACACATACCTCCATTTTAAAGTTGTACACCATTTTAAAGCTCTACACTCGACTAACATTTTGGCAAAAACAGAACTCACTTATCTTAATGGAACTTGACATATGTTTATATTTGAAAATTCCGAGATTCGAAATAGCCACCCACCATTTTTGGAACACTCTGTATTTGTAACAAACTAAATATATGTTTACGTTATTCCTTGGGGTTGATTTAGTAGAAATAATTTTATTTCGTCCTTCTAGGTCTATTTGCTCGTCTGAAATCTGTTTGAGACACTCTGTGTGTGTGTGAGTGTATATATATATATATGTGTGTGTGTATATATATATATATATATATATATATATATATATCATTAAAATTAAATCGTATTAACGTGTCTTGTAATGTTCTAGATAAAGTACGAGGTTAGGATTTAGAACATTTCAAATAAAAGTAGTTCTTCTTTGTTTCATACATAATAAACAGTTCCCGACCGTGTCAAGACCAGTGCGCACTGTAGTAGTTCTTTTACAATGACGACAAACATGACCGGAATATCAGCTGTAAAAGTTACACTTCCATCCCTAAAATCAGAAATCTTTTTACAAATCCCCAACTACTACATCCTATGACAGTTTTATTTTTACATAAAGAAGTATCACATGATTGTGAAGTAGACTTTCATATAATTCAAAAGAAACAAAAAACTAATTGTGACAGTTTATTAATTGATTTACATCAGAACTTGATGATTATTTAAAGTAGTTTTAGGAGTTGGAATTACAATTTTTATATTTTAAACGCTAAAGCAAGTGTTAATTTGTAGTTTTATAATTCTGAGAAAGACGATTACTTATACAATCTGAGTCTCACGCCCTACACTACGCCTCCCCTACACTACGCCTCCCCTACACTACGCCTCCCCTACACTACGCCTCCCCTACACTACGCCTCCCCTACACTACGCCTCCCCTACACTACGCCTCCCCTACACTACGCCTCCCCTACACTACGCCTCCCCTACACTACGCCTCCCCTACACTACGCCTCCCCTACACTACGCCTCCCCTACACTACGCCTCCCCTACACTACGCCTCCCCTACACTACGCCTCCCCTACACTACGCCTCCCCTACCCTACTACCATACTACCCTACTACCCTACACGTTTGTATTTCTACAATTATCAAGGATGCTGAATACACAATTGTATGGATTTGGTTTAAATGACCTTTCGCATACCATCGTCGGCTTATGAAATAGTATGTATTGCAATAAATCAAAATCTCAAGATTTTTACTGAAGCCCGCGTAGGTCTCGATAAATACTTTCTTATAGAAACAAAGCTAAATCCCCACCAAACAAAATGGGTATATATGATTGAAAATTAACTAATGCTATGTCATCATCATTGTTGCGGATTAGAAAACCCTAGCATAGCTGCTAGCCACATCTTCCACAGCGGGAATATTGCGCAGGTTACCGGAAAGAAAATATATAGCAGGAAAGGAAAGGGTGGGATGGGACGGCAGCCAAACCGACCTTTCAAAGGGCCAACTCCCGTGCCCCTGTGACAGCTGGGATGAGGCTCTCAAACAGGGGACTCGCATTCTGCCCTCCAACTGGTCAACTGAACTGGTATGGGTATGTACAACAGCCAGGGACCATCCATTCTCAGGTTGGCAGGTGGGACCAAACTCGGAGATTCTGTCCCTAGCCGCTGCAAATGGAGGGACCAAAGGTGAAAGGGAAGTTTGTCATAATGGACAGCCAAAAGACTTACCATATGAAATGACAGTTTCATTTGCTGTACTCAATGTCAGCCTCAAAACTGGTATAGAAAGGTAGTCCTTGGGCTGCTTATGTAGTTCTACTGCTATGTTAAATTGTTTTTAAATAAGATTATTGTCAGACAAATTTTCTGAAATGTTACATTTTCTGCAACTGCAAGCTTTTAAATGTTCTATATCTGGCTACGATTTAAAAATTATTTTAAAAGGTGAACAAGCAAAATAAATAAACAGAAAGAAGGAACTAAGATCACCAAAGTTACATCACAAGAATCTTTAAAGCGATATGACAGTAAAGATTTGTAAACTTGCAGTCATATTTATGAATTTCCAAATCCTTGTTGAAGAAACATAAAAATCCTTACGAATATTAAAATTTTCTATTGGTAATTTTAGGACAAATAGATAATAACTTGATTATATTACCGTTTAAAGTATACAGGACAAATTATCACTCTTTTATGAGGCAAACTTGTAGTTATGATAGATACATTGGGAAACAAACAATCCAATAAGAAGCCTATAAAACTCAAATAACAAGAGATATGTCGTATAGGTCGTAAACCCCATGAGTAATGGGAAGCAATAAAATATACACGCCTAAGGAAACGCCTATTAAACACGCCATAAATTCACCGTTTACTAGTCCAATGGATCAATAAGGTCTTTAAATTGGATCTATAAAATCTACAATTTGTTTCCGTAAAAACTAATGTTAATAAATATAAGTTGTTTGTATTGGAATGTTTTAAATATCAATATACACAGTTCAATGTACGTTTTATTTAAGCTGGAAATCTTTTATCGTTAGAAACGCAGACTAAACTAAAATTTGTATATCAGTGTTGTATAAAGGTAACGCTGAGGGTGAAAGAAGTAACGTATTGTTGTCTACATTACTTGTGCTGTATGAGCCGTACATTTGCTCTCCCATGCATTATTCCGTCACTGACGGGGCTCCGGCTCGTCGGTATTATAAATATGCCTTTAAGTATCTCGTTTCCGTCTCACTTTGCCATATGTTAGTTTATGTAGCATTTTATATTCTCAGAATATAATTTTTTTACCTAAAGAATATATGTATATTATGTATATTGTCTTACGTTTATAAATACAATATGTTATTTAACGCAAACAAATTAATATATGTTATATATGAAAAGGACATTAAATACCCCCGTAGCAGCAAACCTGCGTACTCAGCGAATTTCCAATGCATATATATGTTTCTTAATACCACATAAAGCCACATACCAAGTTTCATCAATATACATTCATAAATAAACGATTTATGACATTTTAATTATTCTCCATAAGAATAACATGGCGGCTGAGTATGCAGGTTTGCTGAAGCAAGGAAAACAAAAAATGGGGTTTTATACAGATATCAATATAACTCATTTAGGTAAAGCCACGTACCAAATTTCATTAATTTATTTTCATAATTAAGGGAGATAACACGTTACTTATTCTCCATAAGAATAACATGGGGCTGAGTACGCAGGTTTGCTGCTACGGGAGCCTTTGGCAAAAAATTGTTTTTTTGAGCAAATATCAATGGTCCACAACCAGATGAAGCCGTATACCAAGTTTTGTCAGTATACGTTCATAAATAAGCGAGATATAAAATTTTTCTTTTCCTCCATAAGAATAACATTAGACAACGTACTGTGTTTAGCACTTTCAATATCTCGGTAACCAATTGACGTAGAGAAATGATCAAAATACCAAATTGTGTGTTTTTTTAAGCTGAATCCAATGGTAAAAACTAAAATTTGACTATTTCCAAAATTATATGTAAAAAATTCAAAAAACCCATTTTTGGGGTACAAAACCCCCCCAAAATACCCCTTCGGATAAAGCGATCTGGCTGGTTTTCGAACTTAAAGTCATAAATGTTACTTTACACGTTTATACCAAATTTCATCAAAATCGGATAATTTTTACGAGAGTTATCGTGCTCACGGACACATATATATATATATATATATATATATATATATATATATATATATATATATATATAGATATATATATATATATATATATACAGTTTCGAACGAATGGTGTTTTTGGGGTCTGGGGACCTCAAAACGAAAAGTTATCATGGTCCCGGGCCTAGGTCTTACCATGCCGACTACGGTAATAGCTTCTTCCCTATAGGGGAAATTCGCTAAAAACATGGGGATTTTTTTTGAAATTGAGATCCAAAGTTTGGGTGCAGAAAAGGGCTTCTCGTGACAGAGGAGGGTTGTATTAATTCAGTTAGGGTTGAAATATAGAGACAGTTAGATTTACAATATAATGAGTGTTTCTTGAATTTAAATTATTTAAAATTAATATATTTAAAAGAAAATATTACATATTGTATAAACCTCAATGATGCACACAACTACAAAACAAGACATTCGACACACTTACTTCTACCTACCTTAAGAATTGAAAAACATCCTAAAAGCCATAAGTACTTGCAACTGAAAACCATTAGCAAGCTTCTCGAAGTATGGAGAATATTAGAGGTGAAAAAATATAAGAAAAACATTTATAAATGACTCACCATCCATGCCTTTACGCTTGAATGAATTTTTAGAATCTGAGATAGGATTGGTTGATAATTTTAATTAATTTATCAACATTGTATTCGTTGTCTATTACATTTTTAGTATTGACACTCATTATAATATATATTGGATATTTTCCATTCTGAAAAAGAAAAATTGCAATAAAATGATTCTGGATCTGAATCCACTCTTCAGCCTAAATTACGACGTTTTCTTGAAGAAGTAACACAACCGATAACCGTGATATAAAAAATGTGTGTTTGATTGACAGAAATGTTTTTTAAGAACACTTTGTGACACAGTTGTATAAACAAGAAGAATGTCAGGTATTGTTGATTGTTTGGTACCTAGCAGGAGTCAAATCGAAATCCCGTTATCAAAACTAAAACAGTTGCAAAGTTGTGGTGTACTTTTTAAGCTTGTATATTTTAAAGATTGCTTGCAATTTCTGTGGTTTGTTTTATATTTCTATTTAGGATGATTCGTTTTGTAATTAATATAACCGATACAAATTATGGACAAAAATATAATTTCAAGTTTCATAAATAATGACGTTAAAATAAAAAGAATACTATTGAAACTAAAGAATTAAGTTTTGCTCACTGCCGAAGTTTATATTGGTCTGACGTAGTATATCGGAAAATATACTTTTTGTGTTCTATCGATAATTAGGACTCGATATTTGAAGACAGACATATACACTTTCTCATCAATTAAACTTTTACTAGTAACAAGTTTAATTATTTAAAAAAATATGGAATCGGAAATTAAAATTCATTATTTACCCATAAAATACATGTATGTACATGACTAGAGATTGTACAGGTAAGTACAATTTCTACAAATAACACGTATTATAAACTACAAAATTTCTCGTCAAAATAGTAATGTTGAGTTATAAGCACAATGCCTTAATTATTGTATTCTAAATAAAACAATCAAATAAACAAATTAATTCAATAAAGCTTTAATTCTAGTAGCTTTAGTTCTAATAAGTGATATTTATTTCTAGGCGCCCCCTTAGGTGGTACAGTAAATGTACAAGGAAGCAAATATATGGGCTATCCTACCCGGGTAATAAGGGATACAATACGTTATTCTTTTGAACCTCAGGGATTTCCCTTTCCACATTGAATACTTATAAACGATGTATAGATCTTAATACACATTTCATCGTTAGTGAATACACAGTTCCGTAACTACAATAAACAATATCAGAAAACTGACACATACTTTTCCCTTTTAAACAATAAATTTCTTTTCTACTTAATACAAATATATAATGTGGTAGCATACTACTTGCATACTATATCGTTCAAGAAAGATTCATTCAAACCCCCTCATTGGAGGCGTAAACGTAACTTGTTACACACAATTAATTACGTTTATTATTACATTCATTACTGCGTTATTAAGAGATATCCCCCCTCTAGCCAGTATTAAGGCACTACATATTCTGAATATTCTGTAATAACCAATTTGATAGATATTATAAGCTATTTATTGTCCAAAGAATATTATTGGACAACGTTCTGCGTATAGTGCTAATTGATAATTGCACCTAATTTAAAAATAAACATTCATAACACTAGATCTCCGCCCTAAACAAAATTATGAAACTAATATTTTAAAGCGTTTAGAATTTTATATTTTGCTCCTTAGTTCCCTAGGCATGCGGGTTGTAACATATTTCAGGGACCTCAAACGCTCTAAGCAATTTAACGTCAATCAACATTGTTACAGAAGGTTTTCAATATTTGATCAAATTGTCTCTTTTGTGTTGTGTAGTTTTGGGATGTAATAAAACCTTCAAAATAAAATACCCCCGTCACAGCAACCCTGCATACTCAGCGAATTACCAATGGAGATAAATGTCTTAATACTACTTAAAGCCACTTACCAAGTTTCATAAACACATATTTACAAGTAAACGATACATACAATTTTGATTATTCTCCATAAGAATAACATTGGGACTGAGTACGCAGGTTTGTTGCTACGGGAGCCTTTGGCAAAAAGTTGTTTTTTTTTTAGCAAATATCCCACATGAAGCCATATACCAAGTTTCGTCAGTATACGTTCATAAATTAGCGATATATAAATTTTTTTCTTTTCCTCAATAAGAATAACATTAGACAACGTACTTTGTTTAGCACTTTCAATATCTCGGTAACCAATTAACGTAGAGAAATGATCGAAATACCAAATTGTGTGTTTTTTTAAACTAAATCAAATGGTACAAACTAAAATTTTACTAATTCAAAAATTATATGTAACAAGTTCAAAAAACTCATTTTTGGGGTACAAACCCCCCCTGGCTGGTTTTCGAACTTAAAAGTCATAAACGTTGCTTTACAGTTTATACCAAATTTCATCAAAATCGGATCATTTTTACGAGAGTTATCGTGCTCACACACACACACACACACACACACACACACACACACACACACACACACACACATATATATATATATACATATATACAAATATATATATATATATATATATATATATATATATATATATATACAGTTTCAAACGAATGGTGTTTTTGGGGTCTGGGGACCTCAAAACGAAAAGTTATCATGGTCCCGGGCCTAGGTATTACCATGCCAACTACGGTAATAGCTAAAATGAAGTAAGTAAACGTTTTGAGATACCGGGGATTCTCGATGCATAACGAGTGTCACGTAAATTGGAATAATCGTGTAAAAATAATTTGTATACCTACATTTTTCATTTTGCCCACTATAGTTTATTTATAATGATGTTCATTAACAGTATATAATACGTCAAGTATTAAAGGCACATCTCAATAATCTTAATATGTAAAAATAAATCCATATTTCCCTTTGTCATTTCATAACTTGAGAATGAGTGCACCAAATTGAATAATTCTTTTTTTGTTTCGTTCGTTAATGTCAGGACAAGGTTTTTATAAATTAAAAGCTTTGATCCAACCTAAGGGCTCTATCCCACTGGCCTTAAAATTTCCTATTTATTTGATCAAAGTTCAGTTAGTTACGCCAACCAACTGTTAACAAGGATTGTGTCCAAACATACTTGGAAGGAACAAACATATGTTCATTATGGAAATAAAAAACTACTTGAATGGCAACTCAAAATATTTTTTTGATAGGCGAGTGAGCTCAACTTGAAAATGAACGAGTATTTGACATAAAACAAATTCAATGACGTTAGGGCAGGTCAATGGCTAACGGGCCAGCTAGTATTATTTATAATAAAATAAAGTTTGTTTTTTGAAACCCCACACTTTTGTACGTTTTGTATCGAAGCTCCAACTCTTATTATTGTTATTCCCAATTTAAATTATTTTAATATACTGAACATCATATTAAATCTGATAGTGTTATTAATTAAATATGTGGTTATTACCTTTGTAGTCAACTTTTACTTAAAATTAAAACCACAAAAACCATACAAAACCATACAAATACAATTTACAACATAAAATAATCTTCAGAAATCTCATCTGAAGTAACTAAGTATGTCACAAGAGGCGCTTTGTTATGGTATTAAGAGGGATATTATATATTTATAGTTTACTCTTTTGATAGTTACAATTTTCCCTCTGTTTCCATAACTCAAAATAAAAATATAAAGTAGAAGACCACTACCGTCGGATTAAGTCGGGGGCAAGGTAGAGAGTTATGACGTCATTATCAAAATTATCTCGGCAGTGGCGCGCCCTGCGGCCTCTGCTGGAACTAATTATATTTTATCCGCCCCAGTGTGTCCACTAAACATCAACTTTTATGAGCTCCAGCCATTCCTTTTCAGCGGATATCAGTTTTGATCTGAGAAATACGTGTCTTGTAACAAGGCTTTAATATAATTCGTGTATGAACTAATATTAATGTCAAACATACCAACAAAACTGAGTTCCTGGTATAAAAAAATTAAGAATAACACTCTACCACCGACGACTCTGCAATTAAAATACTTGTTAAATGTTTATAGTTGAACTAGTGACTTGAAAGGGCCATAACCCCTAACCTTGTTCCAATATTCTGCCTTATCTGATGTTTTAGCCAACTCTTTAGATGATGAGTAAAATAAAACAATCTAAGAATGAACATTTGTCAGTTTCTAAACAAAGTAGACTCAATCACATGTTTTAATGTTATCAAAGCTGACGTTTGTAATTCCTACGATTATCTTACGAGCGCTATTTTACGTTATTTCTCAATTGCTGGTAACTTGTTTGAAATATATCTACTCTTCCCGAATCCATGAGATCAAGACCTTTAATTTGAGCTTTTTCCCATCATTCTGCGATTTGCCAAACTCCCACAAATTTGACTTTAAAATGTCACTAATAGAATTATATATAAAGATAAAATTATCTTGTGTAACATTGGAGTTGGAACGTAAACAGCTCTTTTAGCTGGTTCGTCTTTTGGTAAAAATATGTCATTTAAATAAACAAATTCTACATTAAATATTGGAATAAGGATCAGACCCCTCTTACTCATGAGAGCACAGCCTGCTGAAGGATATAACATATCGGAGTCCGCATCACCTTTGTTGTAGGATCCATTTATTCTCTCTCATGTTTTATTCCATCACCAAGAAGAGCTCTGGCGCATTTGTATTATAAATTTCCTTTTTAATAACACATTTTTGTACAATTCCGTTCGGTATGAAAAGGTGCGTTGTTATTTGTTATCGTGTCTAACTCTTTTAAAATTAAGAAAGGATATTGTTAGATGTTTATAAAACACTACTAAATTAAACATATTATAGATTACTTGCGTTAGATTAAAACATGTTAAATTTGAATAAATTGTTTAACATTACTGCATTTTCCGTTTCTTTAACAATTTAGTTGTTTTGATTTACTTGTTTACACTAAACTTATTTTTCAAGGGCGTTACCTATTCCATGGTTTGCATGATATTTAATTTAATAATACCTACTGAGTATTATTGAGTTCAGGATATGCACTCACACAATGTATACATTGAGACTCAAGAGCATTTATGATAATAATCGTAATTGTCAGCTACTGATGTAATTGTTATATGTTGAAAGAGTTTCCGTATTAGAATGTATTGATGGTTACACATTAGAACACATAACAGAATGAGTGTACACCAGTTACGTGTAGTTTTAGATTTCACCCAGTGCCAAACATTTGCTAGCTTTATCTACAGTCTTGGCTACAAATCAAACATTCATATTTACTTTGTACAAATAACAACAAAAAAACCAAAATTAGTCTATAAAGGGTATAGTTGGGAAAAACTAATTAGATCTGAATATGTCTATGAAGTTTATTTAAAGCCCAATTAGGGAAATTGAGGAACAGATGTAAACAATAGCCACAATAACATACCTGATGTAAACAATAGCCACAACATACCTGATGTAAACAATAGCCACAGTAACGCACCTGATGTAAACAATAGCCACAGTAACGCACCTGATGTAAACAATAGCCACAGTAACGCACCTGATGTAAACAACAGCCACAGTAACGCACCTGATGTAAACAATAGCCACAGTAACGCACCTGATGTAAACAACAGCCACAGTAACGCACCTGATGTAAACAATAGCCACAGTAACGTACCTGATGTAAACAATAGCCACAACATACCTGATGTAAACAATAGCCACAATAACGTACCTGATGTAAACAATAGCCACAATAACGTACCTGATGTAAACAATGGCTACAATAATGTACCTGATGTAAACAATATCCAAAGTAACGCACCTGATGTAAACAATAGCCACAGTAACGTACCTGATGTAAACAATATCCAAAGTAACGCACCTGATGTAAACAATAGCCACAGTAACACACCTGATGTAAACAATAGCCACAGTAACGCACCTGATGTAAACAATAGCCACAGTAACGCACCTGATGTAAACAATAGCCACAATAACTACCTGATGTAAACAATATCCAAAGTAACGCACCTGATGTAAACAATAGCCACAGTAACGCACCTGATGTAAACAATAGCCACAGTAACGCACCTGATGTAAACAATAGCCACAATAACGTACCTGATGTAAACAATATCCAAAGTAACGCACCTGATGTAAACAATAGCCACAGTAACGCACCTGATGTAAACAATAGCCACAACATACCTGATGTAATCAATAGCCACAGTAACGCTCCTGATGTAAACAATAGCCACAATAACGTACCCGATGTAATCAATAGCCACAGTAACGCACCTGATGTAAACAATAGCCACAATAACGTACCTGATGTAAACAATATCCACAATAACGTACCCGATGTAATCAATAGCCACAGTAACGCACCTGATGTAAACAATAGCCACAATAACGTACCTGATGTAAAAAATAGCCACAACGTACCTGATGTAAACAATAGCCACAATAACGTACCCGATGTAATCAATAGCCACAGTAACGCACCTGATGTAAACAATATCCACAATAACGTACCCGATGTAATCAATAGCCACAGTAACGCACCTGATGTAAACAATATCCACAATAACGTACCCGATGTAATCAATAGCCACAGTAACGCACCTGATGTAAACAATAGCCACAATAACGTACCTGATGTAAACAATAGCCACAATAACGTACCCGATGTAATCAATAGCCACAGTAACGCACCTGATGTAAACAATAGCCACAATAACGTACCTGATGTAAACAATATCCACAATAACGTACCCGATGTAATCAATAGCCACAGTAACGCACCTGATGTAAACAATATCCACAATAACGTACCCGATGTAATCAATAGCCACAGTAACGCACCTGATGTAATCAATAGCCACAGTAACGCACCTGATGTAAACAATATCCACAATAACGTACCCGATGTAATCAATAGCCACAGTAACGCACCTGATGTAAACAATAGCCACAATAACGTACCTGATGTAAACAATATCCACAATAACGTACCCGATGTAATCAATAGCCACAGTAACGCACCTGATGTAAACAATATCCACAATAACGTACCCGATGTAATCAATAGCCACAGTAACGCACCTGATGTAAACAATAGCCACAATAACGTACCTGATGTAAACAATAGCCACAATAACGTACCCGATGTAATCAATAGCCACAGTAACGCACCTGATGTAAACAATAGCCACAATAACGTACCTGATGTAAAAAATAGCCACAACGTACCTGATGTAAACAATAGCCACAATAACGTACCCGATGTAATCAATAGCCACAGTAACGCACCTGATGTAAACAATAGCCACAATAACGTACCCGATGTAAAAGGTAATCAGAGCTTTCCTCAATCACTTGTACCACATAAAGGCTAATGGCGTTTGTTAATTAAACGAATTACAACAATCATTGTACTGAACGGCACTCGTTTAGTAACCACATTGTTTTTTTTAGTACATTTCTTGTTTAACAGTCTTGTTTTGTTTACAATAGCATACTTCATCATACTGAAAACAATTTTAAGACAACAATTGAACAACAACTAATTTTTGTTTACTTTTTTACCATTCAAAGTTGGCTTCCATCTTGATCTTCCTATTCTAAACAAACAGCTATTACATAAAATTTTATTGTTTACAAGTTGAATAATTCGTTAAATTCTTATTTAACACCTAGTGACCTCGACGGTAAAGTATCACCAAATGACGGTTTTACCTTAGGACGACAAATATCATTAAAATGATTCTTATTATCCTAGGATAAAAGGAACAACTTTAGCACCTCAATGTGTTGACAACAGCTGTTTTGAAGCAGTATGACAAAAAAGTATAGTTTTGAACTGTGCTCATTGCTCTCCCATGTATTTATCAGTATGTAAACAAACATTTTTCTTTTAAAATGAGTTTTAAAAAAGAGCCTCGACTTATTGAAGGTAAAATGTATTGTGTACGGTGTCTAGTGTGTAGTGTTTTATATATGTATTATTTAAACATATGTAATTGTATATTCAAACTAATATACAATTACATACAATATACAATATATAATATACAATATACAATATACAATATACACGTGAATTTTCCACATTTAAATGCGCATCAGCTTGAATATGTTTCAGGAAAAAGTACCCACTCCTAATAAGTTTAAAATTGACGGTTTTGGATAATAGTACCGAGAAGTAAAGATTATTTGGAAACAACAAATTATGAGTTTACCAATGGAAGTTCCATTTTACTTTTAATACATATCAAAAGGTGAGTAGATAAGCACAGAAAGTTAACAGGAGCCAGAAAGATCACGCAATGACTTTCTTGTAGCAGGGTGGAAAGCATCTCTAGGTGGGTATGAGCTATATGTGTAAACAATGAGCTTTCATAATATACATTGTCTTATTACACGTTTGTTATCTTATTACCTTCAAAAAAAATTATATTGTAGTTTTAAACCTTTCCTTTAATACAAATGGATGTACAAATTGGACTTCCATTATTATAAGGGAAGAATATAAGACACATATCACATTATAGATTAAATTATCATAGATTTACTCAAATTGTTAGATCATATTTTATGATAAGTATGATCGTGGTATGTTGGGCTTAAATCTTTAGTTAGTGCTTTAAATTTATTTCGCTGAGTTTTTCCGGGGTTGAAAGTGTTTTAATGTAGGAAAGTTTTGATTTTAGAGTGAAGTGTTGATTAAAAACAAATGTTATCCTTTTTATCTTTACGCGACAGCAAGAGAGCGAATGTGTGCTTAGCCGGTAATGTACGTAATAAAGTTACATTACAACGTAAGATGCTATCAAAGTACCTATAGAGCCTGAAACAGTGGTATAATTTCTTACAGCTGATATCATGAGCTGGTCACCAGCTGAGCCCCGCCAGCTCTGTTGTCAGCACTCGGCTGAAGCGGTCCGGATTCGGAGGCAATTCGGTTTCAATACATTCACAATAAAGAGCTTGTCCTGATGACTGTGCTCGCAGAAATAGCGTCCCACCTTACTTCCACACCGAACTCTAAAACTGTCACCTGGCAAAAATCTTTTACTGGGCTTTAACAATTATTAAAGGGCTGTATTATCTGTAAATAAGAAGCCTAAAAGTATAAAATTAGATTTAATTTATAGAAGTTTTATGTATAATGTATGTAATTAATTTTGTATTACCATTCATAATATTATCACAGCTTATTCAATGGAATAACTGACATTCCAAGCTAGGGATTTTCATCCCACCGAAAGAAAACTAGTAACAGGGAAATTGCCCTTGTTACCAATTCAGTTGCCGTGGTCACTGTATTACTGGCACTACGCCTAGTAAGGTTGTTACCTACAATATACAATAAATTGAATACGAAATGATACTAACTTTTTAAGCTAAGCTAATATAATTTTTTCAAACATTAATACTAAAATAATTCACAATTAATAAGATTTTTCAGCTTTGTTATTTTATCACTAGGACCATAAGTGACGCTTTTCGATACGAGCTCGTGTTCAACGCCGAGGAGAAGCTGAGGCCGGGAAATGAGTGAGGATTGAAAAGACACTTTTGATTCTAGCGATATACTAAATTGTTCGACAAACTTAAAATAATATTAAGATAATAATTTCACAATAACTACATTTTGTTTAAATTTTATTCCATCTTGATCTTGCTACTCTAAAAAATACCTTTATTTTGCATAAGTTGCCAATGTTTACAAGTTGAAAAGTTCGTTCAATTAATATTTAACAAATAACAACCTGGACCAAAAAGTGACATCAAATGATATATTTTATCCTATGACAACAAATATCGTCAAAACAACACTTTTTATCTCAGTATTAAAAAAAACTTTAACATATCATGTGTTGAAAGCAGCTGTATTTTAAGCAATATGACAAAAATGCTTTATTGGTTTCCGTTAAAAACATGAATCAGAGACATGTACCGATGAAAAAGTTAAAATACTACGAATTCCTCCCAACTTTAGGCAACAGGCTTTACAGAGATCGCTACAAGTTAAGTTATATAATGACGAAATATCTAGCGTATACGTGTAATCCTTTAGTGACGAATCGAAACATATTATTACAGACAGTTTATTATATCCAGAGAAAAGCTATTTTAGGTTTTTTTAGTAGAAGGAATATAGTATTGACCACAGAATTAAGGATAAAGAACATTTGTGATGGGTAAACTGTCGTATTAAATAAGTAAGCCCAAATCTTTCCCAGAAAATCATAAAACCGGAGTTTACGACCGGGGAGAGAATTGGGTTTACACCGTCATAAATCCCTTTATTCACATAATACACCAAATTTCAATAATATTTTAGTTTCAAGCCATTTGATCCTTCTTGAGTGCAGTTTCTTCACGTATATGTGCTTTATATGTGAAAATAAAACACATTATAAAAATAAATGTTAAATTCCCAAAATAACAAAACCTTAATTTTACAACTTTTCTCACACGTTTTAAGTATTATTGTGGACAGTGTTGGTTCCTTTCTTAGTATTTAAGAAATAAGGAAACAATATTAATCAGGTTTATACTTTCTGTCGAAGTGTTCATCAGTGGAGTTTTGTCACAGAAACAATTATTATTAACAAAATAACTGTTTAATGATGAGTTATCCTGTTGATACTGATCCGTTCACTACCACTTAAATATCCACATAAAAAACGAGTTCGCACGCAGCACGCTGACGAGAGGGAAGTGAATTTCCACAAAACAACTTATAAAATGCAATATCAGTGTAAAAACAAACATTCGTTCAAATTTTTATTGAAATCTGAAAACAGTGATTTTTTAGCTGTTCTGAAGCTCCTTGTTTCATTTACTTGCAAAGCTGGGAATACAATTTTGCGCATTATAATGATAGGAGAAGGTCCAGACAGGCTTGAAAGTAGGCGTGAGGTTGCTGGGGATGATAAAAGTACTCTAGCAAAAGAATAACAGGCTTTTCTAGTGTGAAACCTAGAAAACTAGTTCTTCAATAACTCGGTAAATATATATTCTAGAATGACGAGAGAGGGCTTAAAACTTTTGCCTCTCTGATTCCCGTCTTTTTACATACATTACATACGGGGCTTTTCTGACCCTTTTGGGCCCAAAAACTCGAAATTTGAAAGATTAATCCCCAAAAAAGGGGTTTAGAGTCCGATTGTTTTGCCCAACGAACTTGTCCAACAGATTAGAGAATGGAATGTCCCTACCAAATTTAAAGTAAATCGGGCAAAAAATGCGACCGCTAGAGTGCAAACACACACAGACACACACAGACACACACACACACACACACACACACACACACACACACACACACACACACACACACACACACACACACACACACACACACACACACACACACACACACACACACACACAGACACACAGACACACACACACACACACACACACACACACACACACACACACACACACACACACACACACACACACACACACACACACACACACACACACACACACACACACACACACACACACACAGATATAATTTTGAACGACCCCCCAAAACGTGTTCAGGGGGTCAAGTTAGGAAATTTTATGGCGGTCCCGGGCTTAAGTTTCACCGTGCTGGTCTAGATAATAGTTCATTTTCCAAAGGAAACTCACTAATTATCAAAATAAACGTCATAAAGAAAATGAAACCGCTTGTAAATTGTAAATGTGATTACTTGTAAATTACTTGTTTAGCCATCAGTGGAAAGACGACATATTGCGTGCACTCATTAAATATATCCAACTTTACCATATGATTGCCATACGGTTGGACAATTTCCACGGATCGTGGTCAAAGAGATATAATATTATTGTCTAATGAAGATATATGTAACGAGAGTCTGCTCACGTTTGAGATTATGAAGTATCTATCGTTGCCGCTCTGGCTTGGCGCTTGACTGTACGTTACGGGAGTTGCTGGTAAATTCACAAGTTATTATGTGACCTGTTGTTTAGCAAATGCAGGTAATGCTCCGGTCTACCCCTGCCGTGCAGTGCTAGGCAAGGGTTTGCAGGATTTATCTTTATAGTTGCTATAAAATATTCAATTACAACTAAAGAATTATTTTAAAGAAGAAACCATTATCTACTAATGTATATTTTAATTTTTTTTTTATTTAGTTTCATTTAAATGTTCAAAAATAAGTTTTTTTCAAACTACAACTAGGTTGGTCTACCGTTACACTTTAGACGCATAAATGAGTGAAGCAACAGTTACAACGTTAAAGCGCGAACAAATAAGATCTACGGGGAAGAACGCTACATTTATTAATCAAATTTAAAATAGTGTAAACAAAACCGTGACAGTTTTTAACAGCTGCTTATTTAATTTAAATGAAGAATGAAGTCAGTGAAAAATATGTGACATAAACCCAATTAAATATTTCTTCCATTACAATTACATGTGAACTTTAAAACCCAGTGGGGCGTAACCTAGAAGGAATTTTGCAGATATCTCTAAAGAAAAACCTTCTCCTCGGTATCACCTTGCTACTGGCCAAATTTCATATAAATCGGTAGAGCCATTAAACTGTGATGCCGTTACAAAGAAGTGACAAAGTGAGGGAAAGAGAGCTTCGCTCAACAACTTAGACCAAACAATATTTTTAAAATCCTAAAAGCTAGCATGAGTAGATTTAACTTCCTTCCATAAAATTACGTTTAGAGTGTGTTTATAACTTATATATCATAGCCACAAACCGAAATCCTGCGCTCCATTCCCTATCTCAATGAATTGCCACGCAGCGGCGCAGATTTCACTGTAGGATAGGCCTTAATACCAGTTTTATAAAAAATATTAATTAATAAACTAAATTTTGGTGTCCTACTAAAAGTCGAGAAGTATGTTTAATTTAGGTCACTGCAACATTAAAACATTAACGTGTAATTACGGGACTCTTCGTAACCCGTACCTCTAGAAACTAGATAATTTCATAATTTGGTTCTACCTTCATTATCAAAATGAATAATGTATTATTCTATAGTAAAATTTAATCTATTAATATAACGGCCAGCGGATAAGCGAGTATGCAGCAGTGATCCCCGTAAACATGGCAGCGGATAAGCGAGTATGCAGCAGTGATCCCCGTAAACATGGCAGCGGCAAATTAATGTTTCACATGGTTTATGGCGATATGCACATAACATCACGCCGCACCGCACCAGTTTATTACTGATATGCTCTACGATGGCAAATTTTATCGTAATAAATAAAATAGGTAATTCAAGTTGTATAGTAAAAATGATAACTAATATGGTAAAGCCTAATAAACAAATATACATAAACAAATCTAATGGAGAATTCAAATTACGAAATCACATAAAAAATCCTAATGTGGGATTTCAGTGAGAACTTAAAAAAATACTTAAAGAATATAAAATAATTAATTATTCAAAAATGATCTCTTAAATATTTCCGTCATTAATTGGTCTATTTACCCTGCAGCATATTTTTAGCAATATATGTCTCTTTGACTTTGCCAATACTTTAGATTCGTATCGTCCAAATAAAAATTATATATCCTCAATCATATATTCATCTCAAAATATATTATATTTAACAATAATTATATATAAATCTCAATTATATATTCATCACCTGTTATATCTCTTCTTTATAATGAAAATACACTTTAATATGTAACTCAGCACTATCCGACAGTTTCTTCTTCTTATGTACTACTGACTTGCGTTCTTCTAGTAGTTTCCCATTTACCTAAATGCCAACTAATATTAAAACGGTATTGTAGTAGTTCACACTCCACGGTAACAATGTGGGTTGATTTTGTACGTGAAGGGGAGTTTTTGCGGGTGTCGCGCAGTGCTAGTGTGGGGGGCTGTGGCTCAAGGGTTGGGAGGAGGGCTAAACGGACGTTAGACCGTGTTGTATACATGTATACACGTTTAAAGTTTCATCACACTGGTAGAGCTTGGCCCAGATATCAGAATGGGGCCACTACTAGTCAGTCAGTCATAACATTAATAGAGTGGAGAATGTGTTTTTAAAACTTATCTACTTTTTTTAGCCTATCGTGTACAATGTATTCCATTCCACTGAAACTGGTTTCGATTTTTTAACTAGAAAGTAATAAATATTTACACCATGTACTATATAGGCTACAATAAGTCGGTGTGTTTTTAAGTTTAAAGGTGTTAAAGCTTTGAAAGATAACGATTTTTTTTGTATTCAGTTATTATATTGAAGGTGAAGCATATGTTGTACGGGTTGTTCATGATTTTTTTTAAATTTTAAAATGTCTATTTTATTGCTAATCTTACCACATATGTTTTACATACACAACAATTCAAATACAGAAGACTGTTATAAAAAATTAAGGATTCTTTATGGGTTTAAATTCGTTCTTTGGAAATTATATTATATTATTAAAATAATACTTACAAAAATCTTGTTATTTAATGAAAACTGTGGTCAGCTTCAACTTTGGAATGGAAAATAATATTCGAGCTCTTTTACCCTTCTCAAAATTCAAATTCACTAAATCAACTTACTTACGTCCACCAAACCCGGGTAGTGGAATTTTAAAGAGAAGGGCATTGGGTAATGCAACATGATTCAAAAGATATAAAAAAGAACTTAGTGAGTTATTTAAATTACTACTGACAAAATTAAAAACACATTTTTTATGAGTCAAGAGGAAGGTTTGACTAGCCTGCCATGAATGGACGTTGAGAAATTCTCTGCTATGAATATGACAAATTAATGACCTCTTCGAGAGTCGTGTTTACCTAATACAAATACAACATATTTTAACCTCCCAATACCATATTTTAACCCCAAATCACTTAATTTATTATAGAAATTAAAGATATATATATATTTTAATACCCGAAAAATTTTTTTATAATCTTTCGATTCGTATAGTCCAAATACAAATTATTGTAACAATATGTAAAGATCAGTTTGAGACTATTTTAGAACACCTTTTTATAAAATTAAGTTATATTTAAAAGATATATATTAAGATAATGCGCTGAAAAATGTAGATACCAACATTCAAATTGCTTTACCTAAGTGCTGATGTTAGCGCTGGTGAGAATTAATAGCGTAGCACGGAACATAGCGGTAAAACTGATTTATAGTAACGGGCGTCATGGTTAATAATCTTTTATGTCTTAGTATACAAATTGAATATATAAATTACTATGTTTAAATAAAGGCATAAATAAAGGATATGACAAACCAATCACAAAGTTACTAAAAACAGGTCCAATGTGCTACAATATATCACGTTGGTTCGTGCTTAAATAACAAAGATTCACATATTGTTACCCATAAAGTGTTCATTTCAGAAATTAAATTGTTATAAACAACTTATGTTACTTGTATCTCAACAAGCTTTGAACAGTTTTTCTTTTTTAAAACTTCGCTTTTTTCCTATTACATTCAGCCCTTAAAACAATAATTTTGTTCTTCTTCCATCGTTGCCGAAATATACACAATGATAAACACAGGATGATGTCTAATATTATTCCTATAGAGAATAAATTATGAATGTTATTTATCTTTATATATGAATATATTTTAATGAAACTTGATATGTGGCTTCAATTAGTTTTGCCAAAAAACTTTACTAAACCCTGTTGAAGCAAACCTGCGTAGTTAGCCTATTGTTAGTCTTAGGGAGATATAATAATATGTTATATCTCTCTTATTAATTAATATAAGGGCGATTATTTATAAAACAATATTACAATATTTGCGATCTAATTTTATTAATCCTCTGTTAGTGTAGGGTTAAATTAAAAAATAACTAAATGTTTAAGTTAGAAATGGTTTTATTTAAGTGAGCGATAGTAAGTAAAAACCTGCTTGCAACCATAGTTTTAATGATCCTTAGATAATGAGTCATAAAGATAGTAAACAATAAGTAAATGACTTAAGTTCTGATGAGTTAAGGGTCTCAAGAAACCAAAACGTCTCCTCTTTTCATGGGGTTGAACAATAGACATGTTTGGGGAACAAAAAGGTGTTCAACGGCGTAAAGTTGGCAGCATTGTGAAAGTTGGACAACAATGGCGGACCTAGAACTTCACAACTTAAGTCATTAGCTTGCGAGAGTACAAAATTAGCGCATCTTTACTGGCGAGTCTTAACGAAAAAGTCCCTAGTGCTCAGGAGGGATGGATCTGGTTTATGTTTCGTTAGCCGCGACTTTGTTCCTACAGTAACTCGTAAAACATGCTGATATGCCCTCAGATATGCACAAGCTTTCCACGTGTAAAGGACCTTCAAGAAGTAAACTGTATTATGATTATGCAATAAACCCTATTGATGAAATGTCATATATTGATAAATTTATCACATTAGGTAATAATTAGCTAAGCAGTATATACCATAAATGTTATTCATATATCATATTTATATCGTGTTATTTATATACTATAGCAAAAATGCATTGCATGAGTTATTCCTTTAAGTTGCATAACAATATCAACAAACTAAAATGTTGAATAGTTCAGAAATATTACCTTATGTTGTCTATATCTAATATATTTTGTAACTCATATAGCGTTATACCAGCTTTAATAATGAGAACGGTGTATCTTCTCAGTATGTATAAGGCAGCGGTTAAAAAACCTACATTTGCGAATTCGTTTTTAGTGATAAATATATTTGAGTTACCAAATAATTATGATTTTCTACATATACGAATCTAATGTGAACAATGATTTTTATGTTGTGGCATTTTTTAAATCATGATATCCTGACAGGAATAGAAGTATTTATACAGTATACAGTTCTTTGAAGATTATATACAGGGTGTCTGGAAAGTTCGTCACCAAACATCATAATATGATTATTTGAATCAAAATAAACAAAAAAGTTCCTATGAACATGTTCTAATCTCGGTTCGTTTTCCGGCTTTCTGTCTATTTATGTTTTTTTACTTAATACGTTATTAGGAACATCTGGTGATATCAACTTCAAACTTGGTACATGTATTGCATCTAATACGACCAATTTTAGAATGGAATATTAAGTTTCTACTTTGTACCATTTCATAAATGGCGGCCAATCTTATTTTTCAAGGCGAAATATCTTAAAAACCTCAATATTTAGGAAAAATCTGTAGGTATCAAAAAGGTTGTGTGATTTTATCTTAAAAATAATGATATGAAGATTTTAATTATAGGCTTTTTAATAACTGAGTAGTTGTGATTTGTACAGGTTAAAACATTTTGTTTTAGTCCAGAAATGGCAAAAAAAGCATGTTTTAACTTGTAAAAATCACGAAATACTCAGTTATTGAAAATCCTATTGTTAAAATCTTCAGATCATTATTTTTAGGACAAAGTGACATAATCTTTGCGATACTTACTGATCTTTTCTAAATATTACGGTTTATAAGATATTTAGATTTAAAAAACAAACATGGCCACCATATTGAAATGGTTCAAAGTAGAAACTTGATATTCCATACCAAAATGGGTCTTATTAGATGCAATACGTGTACTAAGTTTGAAGTTGATATCTTCAGATTTTCCTAAAATAAAACGTATTAAGTAAAATACACAAACAGACAGAAAGAGGGAAAACAAAGCGAGATAGAACCCATATTTAAAGGCACTTTTTTGCTTATTTTGACCCAAATAACCGTATTATGAAGTTTGGTGACGAGCTTTACAGACACCCTGTATAATATTCGTAAAATACTTATGAAGAATTATACTTTTCAGTAAGAGAGTAGTGTGATCTTGTAATCCCACTTCTTATGAGTAGTAAGCACATGCGACTTTCTCTTAGTACTATTTTTACCAAATATGTTCCTAACGCCCTAAAAATAACTAAGGGTAAGAAAACAATTTACACCAGCTTACCCAGTTGTGAGAAAAACGAAGAAAGCAATACCTGAAACAAAATAAAAATTCAATATTATTATATATTGCCGAGTAACATAAAATATTACATATTCACTATTCAGTATTATTTAATTTCTCATACTTGAAATTTGGATAAAGTATTAGTATGCAGTTCTACTACTTTAACTCTTGTGCTGGTTTTTTTACTGTTTAGAAAATTATGTTTATGTTTTTTTCACGGTTTGGTTTAAAAATAGTTTTTTTATTTCATTATGTTCAGTAATTTAATTCCCTTTATTTCAGTTATAAGCTAAGTTGGTTAAAAGTTTGTTTCATAAATTAAACCTTTCGTTTATCCAGCATAAATGACACAATTTAACAAATTTAAATAGAACATTATTATTTAAAATTAATATAATAAGTTAATTAAATGTATAGGGGGAGAAAGTGTTAAAACTGTTTAGATTAGGGTAGTTCGAAACTGAAGTTCACAACTCAATAGAAAATAGTACAATCGACCAAATAACTACAGAATATTTATAATTACTTCATACTCTGTACTTAAATATAGCTATATACTTTGGCGTCCCAAGAACAAAATAGGTATACTAATTTATATTATACAAAATAAGTAGACCGGAGATATATTGAACGTAATTAAAGTGAGTAGCATACATATATTTCAATTGTACACTGACTTCTATATTTTTTAAATCTTTTTCAACCAATACTCTCAGAATTTGGCCCTCAAGATTCTTTACATCCTTATAACTTGTTTAGTAAAAGTGAACTGAAAATTAATCCTCACAACACTGAACCTTTGATGAAACATATGCCTATAACACATTCGGTAGTCATAATGGTGGGACACTAAAACTTAAAATAAAATTATTAGTACAAAAATCACACAATTTAAGAAAATAAATTAGAATCTTCCTGTAAAACAGGATGTTTGTCAAACGAGAGAACTTTTATGAAGATTAAAGTTTAAACCCTATAAACCCTTTTGTATTTCATAAATTATTTTGGTTTACTATTTTATCGTAAAATATGTATTGTATTTATTTAATAAGCCAATGCATGTTAAATGTGAATTATTTGAAAATATTCTAACATTACCAGGGAGATAAATTAGCTACTGGAATACTCTAACGGAAGATACTGAAACAAAAGATTTATTGGCAATTTAGAGACAAAGTTATTTGGGTGTTTGGGGTGTAATAACTTGACTCTATTGTTTGCATCTAGAGAAAACAAAGACGCCTCAACTCTTACGACATTACTGGCTGAAATTACCGCCTTGAATTAATCATAATCGTTTAGATGATACTCTAGAAGATAACTCGATTTTAATATTTACAAAAATCATTTAGCTGTAACAAGTTATATTTTAAATATAAATTGTACTAAAGTAATCTATGCTGACCTATTAACAAAAAAAGATGCGTGTATATATTATATACTTAGTTATTTTAACGTTTAAATACTGTACCACCTACCCTAAACACAGTACAAAATAAAAGGTATCAGGAAACTGACACATACTTTCTCCCTTTTAGCCCAACTTTAATGAATAAATTACTTTTTATGCACTAAAGTATAGAATAAAAAGAATGGTCGAATGTACAGAAAATCTTGTATACAAGTTGTTTTCAAAAATATCAACCCAAATCCCTGTTTTGGAGGCACCACAAGCTACACACGTGGTTTTAAGAGGGGAAGTACCCCCTATTCCCCCCCACTGGGTTATTAAGGGGCAACATATTTTGAATTTCTTCTATTGGTCAATGCTAACTTGACAAGCATATCAAGTTTAAACGAAATTTATCCGTAAATAAGAGAGAAACAGTAATTTTTGTATTCCCCATAAGAATAACATTGGACAACGTACTTTGTTTACCGCAAAATGAAAATTTCAATTTTCTCTGCAACCAGCAATCGTGGAATAGTGATTCAAGATGCTAAATTATTTAGTTTTTGAGCTCTTTTTAATGGTGAATAGTAATACTTTTTTATATTTAAGTTTTTGTATGAAAAATTTAAAAAAATGAATTTTTGATGTTTTAACCACAAGCTACACACGTGGTTTTAAGAGGGGAAGTACCCCCTATTCCCCCCACTGGGTTATTAAGGGGCAACATATTTTGAATTTCTTCTATTGGTCAATGCTAACTTGACAAGCATATCAAGTTTAAACGAAATTTATCCGTAAATAAGAGAGAAACAGTAATTTTTGTATTCCCCATAAGAATAACATTGGACAACGTACTTTGTTTACCGCAAAATGAAAATTTCAATTTTCTCTGCAACCAGCAATCGTGGAATAGTGATTCAAGATACTAAATTATTTAGTTTTTGAGCTCTTTTTAATGGTGAATAGTAATACTTTTTTATATTTAAGTTTTTGTATCAAACATTTAAAAAAATGAATTTTTGATGTTTTAAGTCCTGTAATTTCTGAATCCGAATTTTTAGGGAAATGCGGGTGGTGTAATGTTGTTGGAAAACTAAAGCTCTACAACTGACTAAAGTTTAATCAAAATCGTTAGAGTAGTTTTTGAGAAATTTTGTTTTGTCATGTTTTTTGGCGGTTTTGGGGGAACACTTAAAAATCAAAAATTCCAAAAAATGAAAAAAACTCCTAGAGATATTGTGGATAGTACCTATATACCAAATTTCTTCGAAATCGGCCCATTGGTGTGGGCTCTAGCTCTGTACACATCCATACAAACAGACAGACAGACAGACAGACAGATAGACAAACAGACAGACACACAGAAATCACGTAAAAATAACTTTTTTTGGTTCAGGGAGCACCAAAACGAATATTACTAACAACTCAAATTCGAAAATTTCTACGAAAACAATTCTTTCTCCATATACTATGTATAAGGGGGAGAAAGTAAAAAACAATTGTTATTACAGACGTAGACAAAGAGGTTACAGTATTTTCATTCTTTTGTAGTCTTTTGGTCTTTTGTCTTTTCTAGTGGTTACATCTAATTTCTTTGGTTCACGACAACCCAGACAATCACTAGTGGCTATTAGCTATGTGGTATTGCCGGGGACGGGGCGAACCTACTAGACATGCAGTCCACTTGTCTGGCAGGCAAATATAGTCTCTTAGGTAAGGAGGAACTTCTATTGATTGGAAAATAGATGTTTCTTCCTCTACTAAAATATATGCGAATATATTTATTGTTTATTTCGTAACCATTTTGATGATAAACAACTGAAAAAAATACTTGCAATTTATATGAAATAACACAATACTCACAGAGTCAATTTGTTTAGTTTAGTAATGTTTGTTTTTAGCGAATTTCCCCTATAGGAAAGAAGCTATTACCGTAGGTCTCATGGTAAGACTTAAGCTCGAGACCATGATAACGTTTTGTTTTGAGGTCCCCAGATGCCAAAAACGCTATTCGTTCAAATTTATATATATGTATATATATATATATATTATATATATATATATATATATATGTGTGTGTCCGTTAACACGATAACTTGAGTAAAAACGGTCCGATTTTGATGAAATTTGGCTCAAATGTGTAAAATGACATTCATGACTTTAAGTTCGAAAACCAGAAAAATCGTATCATGGGAAGGGGGGTTTATGGGGGTTTTAAATTTTACAAAAATCAGTTTTTTGCATTTTTCACACTAAAATTTTTAAATAACTTAATTTTGGTTTTGACCATGTTATAGAGCTTAAAAAAACAAATAATATAGTTTTTTGAATTATTAACCTAGGTTGAGTGGTTGCAGAGAAAATCCAAAAAAACCTACTCATAAAATCCCCCATGTTAATCTTATGGGAAAACGGTTTTTGGTTTTTCCTCAGTTCATTTTAATGTAAACTTCACATTTTCTTTTACCAATCTGTTCAGCTCCACAAAACAATCATTTTGATGTATAAATTGTGATTCTACGCCCAACCGTTGCAGAGATATTCAAAGTGCTAAACACAGTACGTTGTCCAGTGTTATCCTTATGGAGAATAAATAAAATTTGATATCTCGATTATTTATGGATGTATGTTGATGAAACTTGGTATGTGGCTTCATGTAGTATTGGTATATTGATATTTGCACAAAAAATTGATTTTTTGTTGATTATTCCCGTAGCAGCAAACCTGCGTACTCAGCCCTCATGTTATTCTTATGGAGAATAACTAGAATGTTATATAGCGCATATTTATGATTGAATATTTATGAAACTTGGTATGTGGCTTCACCTGGTTAAATTATATTTATATTTGCATAAAAAACAATTGTTTGTGTTCCTTGTTTCAGCAAACCTACGTACTCATTACCAATGTTATTCTAATGGAGAATAATTAAAACCGCTTATATGTGAATATATTTTTATGAAACTTGGTTTGCGGCTTTATGTGGTTTTAAGACATATATTATGCATTGGAAATTCGCTGAGTATGCAGGTTTGCTGCGACGGGGGTATTTCACTATCCAAATGTCTATAATTTGTTCTTGTATCGAGCAAGTTTGCAACTAGATAATTGTGAAACTATAATACATACTATATTTACGTACATGATGTTTCGGTTGAATGCATGTCTGTACCTTAACGATAAAAAATAATTATCTTGAAACCTAAGACAAAATATGTAAAAGTAAATGGGTACTCATACACAATACTCTGGGATATCTATGAATACTAAAAGTATTTGCATAATACCAGGATCTAGAGGATGTATTTAATCTTATAAAATACTTATAAAAGGTAAAAAAACTGTTAAAAACAAATCACCGTTCAAGAATGTAAGAAACCAGTACAACTGGAAATTTAAACATTTTTCTATTTGACAAATTTTATCATATGACGTTGACTTCATGATAGTAAGATGAAACATTATCTACTAATAAATAATTGTACACTCTCGTCACTAGTAACATGAAGTTGTAATATTTAAAACTGTTCTGTTTGAAAAAAATACTTACTGTATATTTTTAAAATCTTAATATGAAAAATTAATTTACGTATCCTTAAGCAAAATATTGTATTTAAAATATAAAATTCATTTTTACAAATTGTATTTAATTTTCATCAAAGATGTAACTGTTTGTTTTTATTCAAAGAACGTTAGAATTTAAAGTAAAGAGGTTAAACTGTAATACGTTTTAATTTATAGGCAAGTGGAAAGACTTTGCAGGAAGTATGGCTTGGTTTTGTATGCAAGTTTTTAGTGTTGCTGTCTTATTAGATAGCACGACTAATATTAACCTACTTTTCACCAGTCGGAAACCTTTGTTAACTTGAGAAGTAAAAACAAAGGATTTATTAGCAATTCGAGAAGCTTGTTAATTAACTGTTCGGGATGTTACAACTCGGAGCTATTGTTCAGGCCTGAAGACAACAAAGGCATCTTCCTTGCTAGACGTTTTATTTCAGTAACAAAAGCGAAGTGACTTTAGACTATTTAAAATTTCCAGCACGTATAGAGTAATATACCCCCGTCGCAGCAAACCTGCGTACTCAGCGAATTTACTATGCATGAATATATGTCTTACTACCACATAAAGCCACTTACCAAGTTTCATAAAAATACTTAAATAAATAAGTGATGTATAGCATTTTATTTATTCTCCATAAGAATAACATTAAGGCTGAGAACGCAGGTTTGCTGCAACGAGGAAGTTTGCTGAAACTGTGGGTTTTTGCAATTATCAATATAACTCATCCAGGTGAAGCTACATACAAGTTTTAATGATTTATGTTCATAATTAAAGGAGATATAAAGATTTACGTATTCTCCATAAGAAAAACATTAGGGATGAGTATGCAGGTTTGCTGCTAAGAGGATAATAAAAAAAAAATCAATTTGTTGTGCAAATATCAATATACCAGTACTAGGTGAAGCCACATACCAATTTTCATCAATATACGTTCATAAGTAATCGAGATATAACATTTTAAATATTCTCCTTAAGGATAACATTGGACAACGTACTGTGTTTACCACTTTGAATATCTCGGCAACGGTTGGACGTAGAATCACAATTTAAACACCAAAATGATTGCTTTGTAGAGCTCAACTGATTGGTAAAAGCAAATGTGAAGTGTACGGTAAAATTTATTAAGGAAAAGCTAAAAACCATTTTCCCATAAGATTAACAAGGGAGATTTTATGAACACGTTTTTTGGATTTTCTCCGCAACCACTTAACCTAGGTTAATGATTCAAAATACTACATTATTTGTTTTTTAAGCTCTATAAAATGGTTAAAAAAATTGTGTGTTTTAAAAATTTCAGGGTGAAAAGTGCAAAAAACTGATTTTTGGAAAATTTTAAAACCCCATAAACCCCCTTTACCATGGTCCGATTTTTCTGGTTTTCGAACTTTCATCGAAATCGGACGTTTTTACTCAAGTTATCGCATTCACGGACACACAAACACACACACACACACAAACACACACACACACACACACACACACACACACACACACACACACACACACACACACACACACACACACACACACACACACACACACACACACACACACACACACATATATATATATATATATTTATATATATAAATTTGAACAAATAGTGTTTTTGGCATCTGGGGACCTCGAAACAAAAAGTTTTCATGGTCTCAGGCTTAAGTATTACCATGAGACCTACGGTAATAGCTTCTTCCCTATAGGGGAAATTCGCTAAAATGAAGAAAATTATACGTTAACCATTATATTGGTTCAGTATTGTTTAATAAGCAAGTATTACTTTTATCATAAGGAGGTTTTATTATTTTCTAAAAGAATTTCGAATACTTTACAAAAGTTGTTGTTGGAAATGCATGCATCCTTTCCCAGATCTAGTTTGTGCTTTTAGTTCCTTATTAATAATACAATCCAACACTGTGCCCATGTTTATTTTACGCTGTCTTAATCTATATATTAAGTTTTATTTCTGAATGACATAATTTTTTTGGTGGGGTGTAGTTTATTTTCTGATACTAATTAGAGCTTCACCCCCACCTTAGAATATTCTGTACGGTAATAAGGCTCCCAGGTCAACACATAAAACACAGTCACAACAACGAACACACACGGATTTTACCACCAAAATCGGGCCCTCGCACAACATCAACGTTTCGCGGATAAATAAAAACAACCCGCTTCTTCAGGATTTAATTATATTAAGCAACAATTCCAGGAACTTTTGACAAACTCATAAGTAAGCCACCACGACCTCATAAGTAAGCCACCACGACCTCATAAGTAAGCCACCACGACCTCATAAGTAAGCCACCACGACCTAATAAGTAAGCCACCACAAAATCATAAGTAAGCCACCACGACCTAATACGTAAGCCACCACGACCTCATAAGTAAACCACCACGACCTCATAAGTAAGCCACCACGACCTCATAAGTAAGCCACCACGACCTAATAAGTAAGCCACCACGACCTAATAAGTAAGCCACCACGACCTCATAAGTAAACCACCACGACCTCATAAGTAAGCCACCACGACCTCATAAGTAAGCCACCACGACCTCATAAGTAAACCACCACGACCTCATAAGTAAGCCACCACGACCTCATAAGTAAGCCACCACGACCTCATAAGTAAGCCACCACGACCTAATAAGTAAGCCACCACGACCTCATAAGTAAGCCACCACGACCTCATAAGTAAGCCACCACGACCTAATAAGTAAGCCACCACGACCTCATAAGTAAGCCACCTCAACCTCATAATTAAGCCACCACGACCTAATAAGTAAGCCACCACGACCTCATAAGTAAGCCACCACGACCTCATAAGTAAACCACCACGACCTCATAAGTAAGCCACCACGACCTCATAAGTAAGCCACCACGACCTCATAAGTAAACCACCACGACCTCATAAGTAAGCCACCACGACCTCATAAGTAAGCCACCACGACCTCATAAGTAAACCACCACGACCTCATAAGTAAGCCACCACGACCTCATAAGTAAGCCACCACGACCTCATAAGTAAGCCACCACAACATCATAAGTAAGCCATCACAACCTCATAAGTAAGCCATCACAACCTCATAAGTAAGCCACCACGACCTCATAAGTAAGCCACCACAACATCATAAGTAAGCAATCACAACCTAATAAGTAAGCCCCCACGACCTAATAAGTAAGCCACAACGACCTCATAAGTAAGCCACAACGACCTCATAAGTAAGCCACCACGACCTCATAAGTAAGCCACCACGACCTCATAAGTAAGCCACCACAACATCATAAGTAAGCCATCACAACCTCATAAGTAAGCCATCACGACCTCATAAGTAAGCCACCACGACCTCATAAGTAAGCCACCACAACATCATAAGTAAGCCATCACAACCTCATAAGTAAGCCACCACGACCTCATAAGTAAACCACCACGACCTCATAAGTAAGCCACCACGACCTCATAAGTAAGCCACCACGACCTCATAAGTAAACCACCACGACCTCATAAGTAAGCCACCACGACCTCATAAGTAAGCCACCACGACCTCATAAGTAAACCACCACGACCTCATAAGTAAGCCACCACGACCTCATAAGTAAGCCACCACGACCTCATAAGTAAGCCACCACAACATCATAAGTAAGCCATCACAACCTCATAAGTAAGCCATCACAACCTCATAAGTAAGCCATAACGACCTCATAAGTAAGCCACCACGACCTCATAAGTAAGCCACCACGACCTCATAAGTAAGCCATCACGACCTCATAAGTAAGCCACCACAATATCATAAGTAAGCCACCACGACCTCATAAGTAAGCCACCACGACCTATACTTAAACGGAAGGCCTCGGGGAGGTTATTGTAGGAGGCAATACTCGTTTTCTTCGTAAGCCATAAACGTGTAAAAGTACAAACATTCTAAATATTGCATTTTTAGCAGCTGTGTGCTTTGATAAATGACTATAAAACTTATATCGGTTGAGCAAGAAATCTGTTGGGAAAAGTTAATTATTTACTTTATGAACATCACCAAACAAATATACAATATTTTATTACGAGTTGGGTTTCTGGTCATAAGTGGGAACAAAAAGTGACGTCATAATTAAAGTCATATTTATCTAACTTATCAGACTTATTGTTAATCAAAATCTAACAACAAAATTATTATTTTTCCATAATATAGTGGTTCACCCCTTTTTTGTCTTTGGATCCTATATAAATTAATAAAACACTACAAATATAAGTATATAAACGACTTGATCTTGATTCCGTAGCGATCCAGTACATTTCCTGTACTGCAGAAAGGCGCATTACAAAGGAAGGAAGTAGATGGGAGATGTTGCCGTAGAGGAAATCGTGAGAGGTGAGTTGTCGGGGGAGGGGAGGGGGTTCAGTGGGGGGGAGGGGGCTCAAACGTGATGGATTACGCTTCGTCTCTCCCCCAGATCAATCAATCGTTTACTTGGATGAACGATTCTGTCTGTTGGTCTACCCAACCAGTATGTAAACTTTCTTTTTGAGTTTGATTTTGACATTATAGTATTTACAGTAAAAAAAATAATAATTTACCGTATAAACATCCAAATATTGTAAACATTATTGAATTAATGTAAACCAGTAATTCTAAACATCAAAAATCATCAAAGTAATCGATATTAGTTTCAATACGTAAATAACTAAACTCATTTATTGGGAAAATAGCTTACACTGTGGATAGTAATATTTTTAAATAGCACCACAAATTGAAAAATTTATCAATAGTATCATTCTTTAAGGTGTCACGTGATTTAAAAGGAGTAATAGTGTCAAATGCATTGCTACCAAGTTTTCGGGTATTACCTGATTATAGTACCGTTACATGCGTATTTTTTATTTCGTCGCCATGATACCACAATTTTGTGATGATCAGCAAAGAAACGAATAACCCAGTTGTTTTCCATGTATCGCATAATAAACCGAAGTAAACCTAACATGGTGATCAAACATGACATAACAGATTAGCTTGATAATTCCGTGACAAGTGCTAATTATCTTACACATTATATTCGTTGTATTAAATTTTCTTTAATTATAATTTTTATAATTGAGTTAATAAGAATAACAATTTTTTTCAACTATAACTATTACATTAGTGACACTTCCGAACCTTTCCATTACATGTAAGAAAGGTTTGACTAAACTAGCGAATGAATTTACAAAATTGAATAAAGTAATTACCAAGCCGCCTTGGAAATTAAGAATGTTATTAGTGAACCTCTATAATATTATAAAGAAGAGGTGGTTTCTGTCTGTCTGTCTGTCTGTCTGTCTGTCTGTCTGATGTTCCGGGTGAACGCAAAAACTACTTAACCGACTGGGCTGAAACTTTACACAAAGGTAGATCTTGAACCCATGCAACACATAGGCCTATTCACTTCCTTAAAATCCCCTCGGGCTATGCCCCGTGAACGTCCTAATTTTCAATGTTTACATTTCATAAGAAAGTAAACATTCAGAAACTGTAATGCGGACAGCTGAGGGCACTTACATTTGACAGCTTAAAGAGCAGAAGCAAGAACAACAGCTGTTTCAAGCTAACTAAAATACAATTTGCATTGACTATAGAACGGGTAAGGAAAACCCCTGTGCGAAGAACGTGTACATCAAGTATATGTATATTTATTTCAATATACTGTATAATTAATCTATATAAATAAAATAAAATTAGAGTTTTGTCTGTACATTGCTTGGAATTATGAAATTTTTGCATATTTTCACGTTTTACACCCTAGGGAAACCAAAACAAATCTTATCTCAATTTATGTCTGTCTGTCTGTCTGCCGGTAACGATCAAGGACAGGTTTTTGTTCGCTTTTCACTGGAAAACGAGTGCACTGACATTAATGAATCTTTGTTTCTTTGTTCTATATATGCGTGAGAAGGTTTTAGGGCACTATAAACTGGCATATGCCTTTTAAAAATATAATTGCGGCCGCTCAAAAACGTGATTTTGTGCGGTTTTGGTCATGTTTTGTTCGCTTTTCACAGGAAAACGGGTGCACCGATTTGTATACAACTTTTTTTCTATGTTCTGTATGTGCGTTAGAAGGTTTTAGGCTAATTGGATTGTTTTAAATTACCTTAGGACACTGCCCCATAGGGTTTTAAATATCCTATGCTATTCTTATGGACAACACATTTATTTATATTGAACCAGATGATGGCATAGAGATATTCTATAAATAGGTGTTGTAGTTCTTTTTAAAATGTTTAGTAAAGATTGGTAATAAATAACATAAGTGGATATATGATCTATATCTATATTTGTCAGACTCATGCACTCACTGACATAGTGATCACTTTATCTAAGAAACGACAATGTCTATTGAAGATCAAATTTTGGATGGTTGTTCCCCTTATCCTGCAGATTCACAATAAGAATACGTTAAAATAGTCCTATAGGGCTCTTCGCTAATTTACTTTTATGGCAATTTTATGAGTATTAGTATTTACTGGACCTTTGTAAGTTACATTTCGGTAGGAACATAACTAATTCATCAGAACAAAACGCAAGCCTATTCCTGTTACGAAAATGTTTAAGGGCTTCGCCCCCCGGAATTTCAAAATACAATATTTTAACAATCTTGCACATACTTTTGGACTGATGAATCTGAAATTCGGTAGGAATGTAGCTGATAGCTCAGTGCAAACATTTACCTACTCCAGACACAAATATACTCAAGGACTCTGGCCCAATGGCCTTTAATATAAGCGTGTTAGTCATAACACACCAACTACTCAACCAGTAGAGCTGAAATTTGATGCCTTAAAGGAAATAAGAAACAACACCATGGGGAGTCACGGTGTTGTTCTCTGGAGATTTCACACAGACCCTTTGTTGTAAGTGAGACATGAGTGGACGAGTCTACGCCTCTATAAAAATATATTTTATGTAGCCGACCACTGAGCGTCTGAACTTAACAGTAAATATGAAAATGTATTTTTGAGAAGATTAAGGGGTTGAGCAGTTTTCTTATGCGCTTTTAAAAGTTGAGATTGGGACATTGAAAAACAAATTAAGTCTCAGAAAAATCTATCCTTCACTCGGCACTGTCGATGAATCACAGGATTTACTGATTGACAGTTTGTTACACCGAGGTTCATAAACAGTTTAATCTGGAAATTGCCTGGCTCTGTGATTGTGCCATCCTCACGTCCACCAATGAACAAGCAACGGAGATAAACACAAATGTAGGTCTATTCCAAAGGGAGGAACGAACATATACAATATTTAATACCGTTCATTTAACCATGACCACTGTTAGAACAGTTTGTATATTATATTGATTTACATTTATTTAAATAAAATCATGTAGTCATATGTTTTTAAAACATATGATTTTTCCAAGTTTAAATTGTTTATTTACAATTATAATGAAAACAGGATCTGGCAAGAATGGTGATTTTAAAAGTGGTTTGTCAATGTTTTTAAAGTTTAATGTTTCGTTACATTACTATTAATTTATTGGAATGTAAAGATTAATGTATCAAAGTATTTATAATGTTAAATTAAACAGGGTTAATATTTTGTTGTACTTGAGTTCTTTTATTTCTAAAATCGAATCCAAAGTGTTACGTGTACCGATTTGGAGTCGCAAAGACCACGCCGTTCACTACCCGACAGAGTTCCTCGACTTGGCAACAGTACCCGAACTATCTGCCATATTATATTTCGTTAACTTTAATTTAGTTCTACTTTAAAAGTGTAAAATGTAATTTTAATATTGTAACATTATGTGGGTTATTAATTTTTTTAGTTAATCTACCATTTATATACAACCTGTACGAAGGACGGGTACACAGCTAGTTAACATTAAAAATACATTTAAGGCTGATATTCATATTATAATAGGGAGTAAAACTAATTATGATGTTTGTTACTCAACAACAGAGAACGTCTGATTGTACCTAATCAATATTCATATTCAAACTTCTGGCATATTGTAGAGCCTGAACAAGAAAGGAACAACATATTGCATGCAATACCTTTGTTGTATGGGCCATATATTCTCCCCCTCATGTATTATTCTATCACTAGAAGCACATGTGCATTGGTATTAGAAATATTTATGCTCTTTGCCCTGTGTACAACGTATATATAGGTTTTGGAACTTGAATATGTAAAAACAGTATTATATTTATTAGCAGATGTATGGAGTATTTAACCGGATGTATTCTATACGTTGGAATATAAGATTTGTTATAGTAGTTGTTACTGCTTCGCTATAAGCGCTTTTATATTTGAAAATACTTATATTACAAAACACCAGCAGTTATTCTGAGCACGAGAGCGCGTACAAGTATTTTTTGTTTCTAAAATAAAATTAGATGAGAAATACATTCACAGAATGTATGCGAAATTAAGTTAAAAACCTGAAACAGCCAAAAACGATGGGTACTTATTTTGGAAATATCAGATACTATGTAGATTGTTAAATGATGAGAGGGTAAAAAGTTAATTTATTAAAATATAAGAACATTTTATTTCTAACCCCGTAGAGGTTTAAAATGTAATACACATAGCAGCACTCATTTTAGTACCGTAAACAATCAATTTCCGTGTTAAGTCTTGATTACAAAACTAGCTCTTTAAGCCTTAAAAAATTTAATTAAATAATTATGCAAACATGGTTTTGAATTTATATGATTTTTATTAATTCCAATTTTACACTATCATACTATCCTTGCATCACGTGGTATTTTTAAGGCTAAACCAATTGACAATCGTCTTCGATTCTATTACATTCGTAACTTGCGAATGAGGGTTGTAATTTACCAAAGAATTCATTATATTATTTACCTTCCATGCGGACACTATATAAACAACATATTTATCGCAACAGTATTCATTATAAACATAATAAACTGAAACAAATAAATTAAATGAATGTATTGATGAATTGTGATTAATGACAATGTGGCCAACCTCACAGCATTGGGGTAGTTTATTATACTAAATGGGCACCAAGCCATAAATGCGAGTTAATGTATCTTACTACATTACCCGTTAAGGCAGTGGTGCTTCGCACAATGTCAAAGTCCTAGTTATAGGTTAAAACGAACTGTTAAAACTATTAAAGCAATGCCCCATTATAATAATAAATATGTATCTTTTATAACAAATATAGGTGGACCAAGCTTAAACGTACAGTTACAACAAGTTTAACATTTTTTTAAAAATACTTTCAGACCATAATATAAGCCTTTTATTGTCGACAGAGTATTATCAGTCAAGTTATCTGTATATCTGTGTTGTGGTATTTCAAATAAGTAAAAGATAAAATTTCTATGTAGAAGAAAATATTTGTCAAAATTTCGTCGAGCTATTAATTTAAATATTAGTAAAAGTATTTGGTATTTTATAGACTGAAGTAGTTTAATTTTGAATGTTTACAACATAACATGTAATATATTGCCATCTATGCAAAATTTTTTCTTTTGAAAAACTGAATTTAACGTAAGAATGAAAAAACAAACAATTGGGAACCCACAAAATACTTTTTGTCAGAAGTAAATATCATTAATAAACCAAAACAACTTTATCTTAACTGACAATATCACTGCAAATTTATGTGGCAATCATTAAACGATAATTAAAGGTATCATCTTTAAAAATATTCATGATTATAATTGTATTTTGAAATTTTCAGTATAGTTTCAACATTACCACCACGTGTACGCTTAAATCACAGCTTCATTAATCACAATATTACTTAAAAGTAGTATTACAATTAAGAAAAATAATAATTTCCATTCTTACAGAAATCCCATGAAAAACTATTTGAAAGCTGTTTAATGAAACATTGACAATGTTCGAAGCACCTAGAAGCAACAGTTGCTGCGAAACCAGAGCTCTAACTAAGCTCTTTGTTATGAAGGTATTGAAACTGAATTACTTCTAAATCCGGACTGCTGAGTTGTCCTTGGCAACTGGGACTTGAATATTGACTTTATCGTTTTTTAGAGGTTCAAATTTGTTTGAGAAATATTACAAGAATACCTTGCAGACATTCTCCGGAAATCTGAATATAAACACCAAAATACAGAAAAACATATTCATGGAAATTTATCACAGCATTGTATCGTTGCCACAGCGATTATGAAACAAATACTTTCATGGGATACAAATTGTAACCTGAAAGATCAGTGGAGCTCGAGGCCCCCCAAAAAGGTTTCCTACGATATTACAATACATTATATTTATAAATAAAATAAGTTTACTAAAAAGGCCGAAAAATAATCCATTTTAATATATTTTTATTTTAATATTATTATGGTTTTATTAAATAAAACTGAAAATCAAAGGTTTTTCCGAATAATAGAGAAATTGTATTTATTGTATTATATTTTAATTTATATATTATATTTAATTTACTCAAATTAAACCTAACTGAAACTTAATTGATTATATTCAATAATTCAGTGGACAGATTGAGAACATGGCAAATATAAAACAGGTGAGAAATTTAGTTTTAAAATTAATATATACGTTACATTTTCTTTAATAATGTGAAGGGATCTGAAGGCAGGAAAAAATAATACGGGGGAAGCAAGAATTCATTCTCTTAACGCTACCGTAAGAGGTGGACAACCTTTAAGAGAATACGTTTACAGTGACATGCTAACAGCTAAACTAACAATCTTATCCAAAATGTGTTTAACATATTACTTTTCAAACTGAAAGATGATATAGTGCAAAAAATAAAGTGAGCAATCAGTGAGAAGCTATGTAACCTATATACACAGAGAGAACTGGAAAATTTAACTCACCCTATAACCTAATTACTTGGATAAAAAACAATATCGTAAGAGGTGCATGTTAGCAAAATAGAGTTACAAATTTAAATAAATACATATTTTGGGAATCAGGTACAATTGTGTTACACTTCAAAAATATTTTTAAAAATACATCAAAAATTAAATTTCATCATACATATTTGTGACTTACTAAGTACGCTAAGCTCATAGAAATGTAAAACAGAACTCAGCTTTAGATTTATTATTTAAACAATAATTACTACGTTAGATTTGTAAAAGCTGGTCCACCGGTGTTTTAAAGTTTTAATCCTTAAATTCTCTTGCTAAAGGAGGCTTTAGAGAACGATTCAATTGTAAAGCTTCACTAAAAAAGGGCTTACCAAAGGTTCTGATTCAGCGTTTAAGTTTAATCTGCCTGACTTCTGTAATAGTATTTCAACACAGTCACATTCTGCTTACGTAATTGGTTTGAACCTTTTGGGAAATTCATGCTAACCCATTAGCGTGTAAAAAGTTTTTAAATTATGTACACCCCAGTAATGCATGTTCTTAATTGAAAAAAAACGACTAAAGCATTGTATTTGCTGAATATTTTAATTTCTTTATTCCCATATGAATCTTGTTAACGAAACAGGTCAGTTGTGGGGCTGTATTATAGCTAAGCGATCTATTAAACCATATTTTATTACTTTCTAACTAAACACATGTTATAGTTTCAACAAATTAATGCAGTGTGTCTTGTAGACACATCAATTCCCATATCAATAGTTTGTAATGTTCTTTGTAGTAAATCTGATCCTTGTGTTCTACGTTTGATGCCAAAAACAAGTATTTTAGTATCGTCTAGACAATTTTGTGAAATTCACTGCTTTTAATTCCTACATAAGCTTTCAGTAACAATGGCTCACTACCCATTATTTTATTGATAAAAACCTAAATATCTACAATGTTTATGATTTGACTATCAAATTTCATAATAAATAAATGTAATAATAACTAGGATTTATATTTGAAATAAATATTTATACGAAACGTCTAAAATTAATAAAAAACTTTTAATATCTGTTAAATATTACAAATTTTCAATATTATATTTATTGAGTGGATTTAGTTTTCATTTTCAATATACATTAAACCATTTTTACAACCTCAGGTAAACTAGCCAAAACCTTTTATAAGTGGAATTTAATGCATTATAATCATAGTTTAAAAACACTTTTTGTTATTCGTTTTAAATATTAACAAAATGCAATATGTCAGACATAACGTCCAGAAACAAACTTTAAAATGTCAGAAACAGACTTTAAAATGCATATTTTTTTAAAGTTATTATTTTAAAAAGAGTCGTTGTTTATTATCTGATCTACTTTGCATTGATTTCAGTATATATTTTTGTTTTTAAGTAGAGTCAGAGCTGCTGCAGCAACGTGCTTCACAGCTGGGAAGCGGTTGAGGCAATCAGATGTGCAGTAAGGTCTAATCTGGTGGCGAGCGCGGCGCAGGAGACAATCAGATGTGCAGTAAGGTCTAATCTGGTGGCGAGCGCGGCGCAGGAGACAATCAGATGTGCAGTAAGGTCTAATCTGGTGGCGAGCGCGGCGCAGGAGACAATCAGATGTGCAGTAAGGTCTAATCTGGTGGCGAGCGCGGTGCAGGAGACAATCAGATGTGCAGTAAGGTCTAATCTGGTGGCGAGCGCGGCGCAGGAGGCAATCAGATGTGCAGTAAGGTCTAATCTGGTGGCGAGCGCGGCGCAGGAGACAATCAGATGTGCAGTAAGGTCTAATCTGGTGGCGAGCGCGGCGCAGGAGACAATCAGATGTGCAGTAAGGTCTAATCTGGTGGCGAGCGCGGCGCAGGAGACAATCAGATGTGCAGTAAGGTCTAATCTGGTGGCGAGCGCGGCGCAGGAGACAATCAGATGTGCAGTAAGGTCTAATCTGGTGGCGAGCGCGGCGCAGGAGACAATCAGATGTGCAGTAAGGTCTAATCTGGTGGCGAGCGCGGCGCAGGAGGCAATCAGATGTGCAGTAAGGTCTAATCTGGTGGCGAGCGCGGCGCAGGAGACAATCAGATGTGCAGTAAGGTCTAATCTGGTGGCGAGCGCGGCGCAGGAGACAATCAGATGTGCAGTAAGGTCTAATCTGGTGGCGAGCGCGGCGCAGGAGACAATCAGATGTGCAGTAAGGTCTAATCTGGTGGCGAGCGCGGCGCAGGAGACAATCAGATGTGCAGTAAGGTCTAATCTGGTGGCGAGCGTGGCGCAGGAGACAATCAGATGTGCAGTAAGGTCTAATCTGGTGGCGAGCGCGGCGCAGGAGACAATCAGATGTGCAGTAAGGTCTAATCTGGTGGCGAGCGCGGCGCAGGAGGCAATCAGATGTGCAGTAAGGTCTAATCTGGTGGCGAGCGCGGCGCAGGAGACAATCAGATGTGCAGGAAGGTCTAATCTGGTGGCGAGCGCGGCGCAGGAGACAATCAGATGTGCAGTAAGGTCTAATCTGGTGGCGAGCGCGGCGCAGGAGACAATCAGATGTGCAGTAAGGTCTAATCTGGTGGCGAGCGCGGCGCAGGAGACAAGGGATATACTTAAGCTTACACGCTGAACATGGAAATGTGTGCGACACTTTTAAGGATTTATTTGTGTACTTTGTCATACAGCTTTTGAAGTTTTCTGACTAAAGCGTGAAAAAACAGGGTCCGATAAAATATCAGTAGATTTTCTTTTGTTGCTTAGGGTTGGCTATGCATCTCTATATTTGCACATGGACAAACCTTGAACAAATTTAAAAATACATGATGGATTATTCTCTCATTTGTATTTCAATTAAGTAACGGCATTAAATAAATCTCCATTAGAAATCAGTTTTTATTATGTTTTCTAATCATGGAAGAATTAATTCATTTTATTAGTCTATTTTTATACACAAAATTCACATAACCATGAACACCCGAACATTCACTAAAAAGTTATACCAAATAAAATTATAACTAGGGTTTGGACCGTTCCCCACCAAAACAACATAATAAATGCCACTGGCTGGCTTGAATACACAGAAAAATAAAAAAAACCACGAAAGTATTAAAAAAATCATTTCTTGAAAGAGCTCTTGTGACTCATATTTAAATTAAAACCATCTAATAATAATTAATCAGTATTATGTCAATTTTATAAAATAATATTACAGGGAAAAATATATTTTGTACATTTATCCTTTTCCATTGATGTTAATCGGTTGACCAGGGGACTCGGGCTTAGCAGGTTTGTATTCATTTACTATACCCACACAGTTTACTTTTTAAACTTGATTTTGTACTGGAAGTCCTATCAAGTGTCAAAAGAAAGATGAAGTGTGGGGATTAGAGGAATAGAGAGGATGGGGAGAGAGAGAGGGATAGAGAGAGTGAGAGGGGGAAGGTCTGACGGATTACCGCTCAACCCGTCCCTCTGAATCAATCAATCGTTTATTTGGGTGAACAGTTCCGTTCTCGGACCAATTACTTCTTTGTTGTCTCAGAGTTATTTTCACCGGTCAAGTCAACACGGACCTAGCAAGTTAGGTGAAGTCAATTGTAGAAGGCAGCCAAATTGCTGATATCTACGTCGTTAATGGTAACTTATATTCTGGTTGAGGATACCTAGATAACTCTTACTATGTCACTTTTGAAATAATTTTAGATTTATTATGTCGTAGGAAATGCATAAAGAAATATAAATAAAAACTATAAACCAAGCAATAAAATCAGCTATTTTAGAAGTATACCACTTTTTCCATATTTTACTTATGTAAACTTCTGCCCCTTTGACACTGGTGCTACTTACACATTTAAAATAGAAAAAAATAAAAATTAAGACAAAAAACTATTATTACATTTTAAGAAAAACACGACGGTGATTGTATTAGGGATTTGATAATAGGTAACGGTGACAACTCAAAGTTATTATTCAAGAGTATTGGAAGGAAGCCGTCTTCAGCAACACAATCACCCTACTTATTAATACATTATTTTAATTTTCCCCATTATTTGTTATTTTAAAATGCAACCTCCCACAAGTGTGTAGTGATCAAATATTTATAAATAACATTTATTGGAGCAGTTGGTGCGTTGTTCTTTATTTATAAAGTCCTTTAATGTGATGTACATCTTACATATTATGCTTATTTTCAAGATTTTATCGTGACTAGGTTTAAGTCGTCCAGCATTGAAAGTAATGAGTAATTGTCGAAAAAAGTAGTTTCATAGATACAGTATTTCACAAGCCTCGACGTAACGCACACTAGGGAACAACAGATTAAAATCCTACAACTTAAATTTTATAATTTTGATAAATTTAACCAGCACTATTTTCTTGGGAAACAATTTGAGTTTCGGTTTATGGGTAAGTAATAATCTAACCTAACAATATTTTTGACAGCGTTTCCGTTTTCCCCAGGCGGCTTTCAGGAGGGCATTAAAATCCAATTACCTTTAACGCGGTTCTTCGTTCTGAGGCAGACCGTTGTTTACTTTTTTACGTTCTGGTTAACAAATTATACCGGCCAAAAACGTATTTAATTCTAGAATTTATTTTTATAAAGAAACGTATTAAATCCTAGCTAAAGGGTTATTTGTGTGTCTAGTGTTTTAACTGCAAAAATCTTAAAACGAGACTTCGTACTGAAAAAATAACAATTTAATAATTAGAGTGTTTTTTAGACAATTATGTAGTAACCCAATGTATGGAGTACTTTTTTAAAAGGACCATACTACACCAGAAGGGGGAAGATTGGACTCAGACCTACCTTACCTGTTTCAAGATTTCCCCATCATTTTGTTTTCAATTCCGATCCATTTTCAACCATCGTCATGGAATAAATATTATTATTATTATTATGATTTTATAATCTAATGAAAATGAAAGTCACCCGAGACTTAAGGGTTGTAAAACACGCGTATGACAGAAAATGAAGTGTTCGTTAACACTAGGGATGTTTTATCTAGCAATGGTTTACTACAATATTTTATCTCTTTTCGGGGAACTGTTTCAATCGTGCATACAAATAAACGTTTACATAATTACAAAGGTACATATCTGTAAATACAATTTAATCAAACACCAGTTTTATCCCATCATAAATTAATCATTCCTTTAATCTTATTTTACATCCTTGGATTTCCCTGAGTATGGCAATTGTTCTACCACTATTACTTGGGAGTAAGTTCACTTGGTTCTATCTCAACACTCTAAAGCTTCAACATAACAATTTTCACCTTTCTTAACTTCGCATGTTTTTGGGGCAGATTATTTTAATAGGACAATACATTTTGAATGAAATATCAAGCTAGACGCAATTCATTCCCATTTTTGGATTTTTAAGATCAAACGTGATTTAATCCCAGCCACTAGTTTTCCAACTCGTGCAAGTTATTAGCGCATAAACTATGCTAAAGCTGAGCCGCGGCTGCGTTGGTCGGGAACTTCCTACTCATTGTAATTATAAGCCGAAACTACATCATAACTCTCAAGTATGTACAACTTTTGAAAACGATTAATAATGCAGATTCTACACTATCGTTTATCGACGAATATTATATTATTTGTATGACTTTTTGAAAACTGGGCCTCTAATAAGTTAATAAATCCATTCTAATTTGTTTATAAAACATGTTATCGTTCGAAAATTCGAGGAAAAGTGGGATGAACAGGACATTTATGAAGTAAAACACATGGAGTTACTAAACGGTCCAGTTATAAAATATGCAATATTTTCATAATTTGAATTTTATAATTGATTGTAGCAAATGTATATTAGTTTTAAAAGTAGGATGTAAATTTTACAGATAGACTTAACTGTTAATTTATTACCAGCAAATTAATGCCATGCTGATAATACACGTTAATCTGTGTGATATTACAAAGAAATTAAATTAAATTAAACCATAAAATATTGGTTGTTCTAAAGACTTATATGTGGTTTTAAAATTATTAAATTCAGTTGGTGAATCCTTCATAAGTTACGCAAGTACGTTTCTGTAATAGTCCGGTCATTTTAGACAAATTACCTTAAAACCCTTATAAGCACAAGACTTAGTGTGTGTGTTAAATTTTACCTTCAGAATAACATACTAAAAGTCCTCGGAAAAAAACTTGTGCTACGGCCGCTATCTTGGAAAATGGCGGCCAAAAATAGCCACCATTTTTAAACGGATAAAGACAAGTGGATTATGTTTTCATCAAAATGTTTGTTTTTACGAGACCTTTAAAATAATGTATAGTTGTCTTAGGTTCATATTAAAACATTTACAGATTAAAACTCATGGCCTTCGTTTTTGATATAGATTTTTTACTCACCCTGGATATAGATTTTGATAAGAATATTTTAAATAGATTTTCTTTGTGCTATTTAGTAAAGATAATTGTGTTAGAAGTCTTTATAATAAACCGTCCCCCCCTTATACATGCTGGAAGTGTGATCTGACTTACTCTGCATATATGTATGTATTTAAATGATCAATAACTCGAAAACCGTTATGTTTAGAGGAAATGTGACAGTAACCGGAATTGTGCATTTTGTAATTTCAAACTTCCTTTATTTGTATCATTTCGCTCTATCATCAATGACAAAAGAGTTATAAGCAAAAAAGTGAAAATTAACCGCCATTTTACAAGATGGTGGCCGTAGCTCAAGTTTTTTTTGAGGACAATAAGTATATTATTACGAAGGTAACATTCAACACACACACCAATTCTTATGCTTATACGGGTATTTTAAGGTATTGGAGACATTTTAATTTAAAATGATTACACTATAAGTGTGAGTCGTAAAAAGCACAGAATAAAAAGGGTTGATACATCTTTTCTGCTTTATTATTGAACTGAATAAAGAGCAAACTCTTGCAAGTCATAATGACCAATAAACCGCCAATGGGTTATGGATTGTTGCAGGGTTATCAAAACGCTATGTAAAGTAGCATCAGCATAAACGATGCGGAGATTCAGCACACTATACGTCGTCAGCAACTGCAGGGGTTAGCGTAGCTTGGGACTCGCTTGCTGATCTGGGCGTTTGTGAAAGTTATAAGATATTTACAAGCTATACATTATATAAAGGGGTTCCAATTGCAGTATTAAACTATGCCATTGCAGTATTTGCACGACATAAATAAAAACTAATTTTTCATTACGTCAGCTTTTTTGTGACATTAAAACGTGAAAAAACACCTCCAAAACGACCGTGGACTAGACTAAAATTCCTGATTAAAATAACTCGTAAGTAATATAAATTCATAAATCTTTCAATCAAACACAAGTAACACAAATATTTCATTACGTTGTGATTTTACATATGTATAATTAAAGGGAATTTCATATTTATGTCAGCAATAGAGTTACATATTTTTACGCAAACCACCGTACTCATATTAAATTGTAAATTCATGAATGGAAATTCCTCCTATAAAGAAGAACAATTCAATGAAACTTAGGAAAATTACAAAAAGCTGCGACATACGTAGTAATTGGGTTAGTCAGAGTTAATTTTAGATCCGACCCAAACGGTTATTCTGATGTAATGCCTTCTTAATGGGAAACCCGTTGGCAAACCACCATGTAATCTGTAGCTATTTAGCGGAAATGCTATATATATACACACACACATATATATATATATATACACACATATATATATATATAAAACCTTGTATAACATTTACATATGTAGACTTTGGAATGTTACTCATGAATATTTATTTTTATGGGAATTCCTTTTAAAGCATATTGTTTTAATATTAAAGCATTTGAACTGAAATTGCTGTATCAGGGTAACTGAATCTCTATATTGAAAATTTGTTTGGTTTCAATTTCGTTCCAAAGTTTAGTAATGTTGGTTGAGACCGAAAATAGTTCATATATTGCTTATAGTTCTACAACGATTTTGTTACGGGTTAAAGCAAATTGTATGGCTTCTTATTTGAACCTTCCTGGCTTCTAGTAATTTGAGCTTAAAATAGACAGTAAAACCCGTTAAAAATAAACAAATCAAAGAAAAGAGAATTATAATTAATAATAAATATAAAATTAAAGTAATACCAATACAAATATTGTTTTGTATAATGATAGTGGAAAACTAGATGTATTAAAAATAAGCTAATTTATAGACTATTATATTTGTTATATACTGTCAGTATTATCAAAGGTAGTTTATAATTTATATCAATTACATACATACTGTTGATCTATATGTAACTGATAGAAATTAAAAACTAACTTTGATTAGGTAGGAAAAGTTTTCACGACACCGCACAATATGAAGTTTATAAACATAATAACACTAGGCTAGTGTGTTTTAGATTTAAACAATCAACATGTATACAAACCACCCATTTCTCATATGTGTAATATTTGCTTTACGTCGTATCACTAACAGACATTTAATCTTAGGAGGGATTTTCCAGTGCTGCCATTAATAAACATTTGTAAGGTTCTTGAAATACGGTGGAACACCGTTCCCCTCGGCGATGATACACTGAAATCAACTTTTTATTATTAAGAATCGCATTAGTGTATTAAACAACTTTTTTAGGACTTGCCTTGTCTTGAAATGTACAGTTATAGAAAAATAAAATTTGATAACTACTTTATTTAAAATACTAGAAAAATAGTCGCGTATTAATATAAATTAAATAAAACCGCATATAACTTATTACGACATAACATTAAGCAATATTTCGAAAATACTGCTCCTTGATCTCATTCGCCACAGTAATCAACATAGCTTGTTTCAGTACATTTTTAAAGGAAATTAAAATTTTGGTTATTTAGTTAATTTACCACTTTAGAATTATATAAATGATTTAGTTTAAGTGTACACGTAATATTTAACATTGTGGTATTTTTCACTTAACATATTTTTTAAAGAATTGTTAAAATTGATCCAGCGACAGAGATAAAAATATACTGTGTCCAAATTGTACTTTTTTAATAATACTTTTATAGTACAATTTCTCCAAATTTGTTTAATAATATTTATTACAATACCTTTAACGTTTTTATACTAAACTCATCCATGCAAAACATTTTTTGAACTATGATTAAAATAGGTAATGTTTATTGTAAAGCTCAACAATCCGACAACATAGGCCATCAGGCATATGCGGCTGTCCAAATACGGTAAGGTACCGTAACAGAAATAGTCACATGGACAAACTTGATTTTTTAAACTCAAGTGAGTTGGATAAATTGGTCCTAAAGATTGCTTTATATTTAGATCTTGTATTGAAGCTTACTCTAACTCGTTCTATTGTTTATCCCACATCTTGTAGTGACGCCCACTCTAACTCGTTCTATTGTTTATCCCACATCTTGTAGTGACGCCCACTCTAACTCGTTCTATTGTTTAGCCACATATTGTAGTGTCGCCCACTCTAACTCGTTCTATTGTTTATCACACAACTTGTAGTGACGCCCACTCTAACTCGTTCTATTGTTTATCCCACATCTTGTAGTGAACCCCACTCTAACTCGTTCTATTGTTTATCCCACATCTTGTAGTGACGCCCACTCTAACTCGTTCTATTGTTTATCACACAACTTGTAGTGACGCCCACTCTAACTCGTTCTATTGTTTATCCCACATCTTGTAGTGAACCCCACTCTAACTCGTTCTATTGTTTATCCCACATCTTGTAGTGACGCCCACTCTAACTCGTTCTATTGTTTATCACACAACTTGTAGTGACGCCCACTCTAACTCGTTCTATTGTTTATCCCACATCTTGTAGTGACGCCCACTCTAACTCGTTCTATTGTTTATCCCACATATTGTAGTGACGCCCACTCTAACTCGTTCTATTGTTTATCCCACATCTTGTAGTGACGCCCACTCTAACTCGTTCTATTGTTTATCCCACATATTGTAGTGTCGCCCACTCTAACTCGTTCTATTGTTTATCACACAACTTGTAGTGACGCCCACTCTAACTCGTTCTATTGTTTATCCCACATCTTGTAGTGACGCCCACTCTAACTCGTTCTATTGTTTATCCCACATCTTGTAGTGACGCCCACTCTAACTCGTTCTATTGTTTATCACACAACTTGTAGTGTCGCCCACTCTAACTCGTTCTATTGTTTATCCCACATCTTGTAGTGACGCCCACTCTAACTCGTTCTATTGTTTATCACACAACTTGTAGTGACGCCCACTCTAACTCGTTCCATTGTTTATCACACAACTTGTAGTGTCGCCCACTCTAACTCGTTCTATTGTTTATCCCACATCTTGTAGTGACGCCCACTCTAACTCGTTCTATTGTTTATCCCACATATTGTAGTGTCGCCCACTCTAACTCGTTCTATTGTTTATCACACAACTTGTAGTGACGCCCACTCTAACTCGTTCTATTGTTTATCCCACATCTTGTAGTGACGCCCACTCTAACTCGTTCTATTGTTTATCCCACATCTTGTAGTGACGCCCACTCTAACTCGTTCTATTGTTTATCACACAACTTGTAGTGACGCCCACTCTAACTCGTTCTATTGTTTATCCCACATCTTGTAGTGACGCCCACTCTAACTCGTTCTATTGTTTATCCCACATCTTGTAGTGTCGCCCACTCTAACTCGTTCTATTGTTTATCACACAACTTGTAGTGACGCCCACTCTAACTCGTTCTATTGTTTATCCCACATATTGTAGTGTCGCCCACTCTAACTCGTTCTATTGTTTATCACACAACTTGTAGTGACGCCCACTCTAACTCGTTCTATTGTTTATCACACAGCTTGTAGTGTCGCCCACTCTAACTCGTTCTATTGTTTATCCCACATATTGTAGTGTCGCCCACTCTAACTCGTTCTATTGTTTATCCCACATATTGTAGTGTCGCCCACTCTAACTCGTTCTATTGTTTATCACACAACTTGTAGTGACGCCCACTCTAACTCGTTCTATTGTTTATCACACAGCTTGTAGTGTCGCCCACTCTAACTCGTTCTATTGTTTATCCCACATATTGTAGTGTCGCCCACTCTAACTCGTTCTATTGTTTATCACACAACTTGTAGTGACGCCCACTCTAACTCGTTCTATTGTTTATCACACAGCTTGTAGTGTCGCCCACTCTAACTCGTTCTATTGTTTATCCCATATATTGTAGTGTCGCCCACTCTAACTCGTTCTATTGTTTATCACACATCTTATAGTGACTCCCACTCTAACTTGTTCTATTGTTTATCACACAACTTGTAGTGACGCCCACTCTAACTCGTTCTATTGATTATCCCACATCTTGTAGTGACTCCCACTCTAACTCATTCTATTGTTTATCACGCAACTTGTAGTGTCGTCCATTCTAACTCGTTCTATTGTTTATCCCACATATTGTAGTTTCGCCCACTCTAACTCGTTCTATTGCTTATCACACATCTTATAGTGACTCCCACTCTAACTCGTTCTATTGTTTATCACACAACTTGTAGTGACGCCCACTCTAACTCGTTCTATTGTTTATCACACAACTTGTAGTGTCGCCCACTCTAACTCGTTCTATTGTTTATCACACAAATTGTAGTGTCGCCCACTCTAACTCGTTCTATTGTTTATCCCACATATTTTAGTGTCGCCCACTCTAACTCGTTCTATTGTTTATCACACAACTTGTAGTGACGCCCACTCTAACTCGTTCTATTGTTTATCACACAACTTGTAATGACGCCCACTCTAACTCGTTCTATTGTTTATCACACAAATTGTAGTGTCGCCCACTCTAACTCGTTCTATTGTTTATCCCACACATTTTAGTGTCGCCCACTCTAACTCGTTATATTGTTTATCACACATCTTATAGTGACTCCCACTCTAACTCGTTCTATTGCTTATCACACATCTTATAGTGACTCCCACTCTAACTCGTTCTATTGCTTATCACACATCTTATAGTGACTCCCACTCTAACTCGTTCTATTGTTTATCACACAACTTGTAGTGACGCCCACTCTAACTCGTTCTATTGTTTATCACACATCTTATAGTGACTCCCACTCTAACTCATTCTATTGCTTATCACACATCTTATAGTGACTCCCACTCTAACTCGTTCTATTGTTTATCACACAACTTGTAGTGACGCCCACTCTAACTCGTTCTATTGTTTATCACACATCTTATAGTGACTCCCACTCTAACTCGTTCTATTGCTTATCACACATCTTATAGTGACTCCCACTCTAACTCGTTCTATTGTTTATCACACAACTTGTAGTGACGCCCACTCTAACTCGTTCTATTGTTTATCACACAACTTGTTGTGACGCCCACTCTAACTCGTTCTATTGTTTATCACACAAATTGTAGTGTCGCCCACTCTAACTCGTTCTATTGTTTATCCCACATATTTTAGTGTCGCCCACTCTAACTCGTTCTATTGTTTATCACACATCTTATAGTGACTCCCACTCTAAGTCGTTCTATTGTTTATCACACAACTTGTAGTGACGCCCACTCTAACTCGTTCTATTGTTTATCACACAACTTGTAGTGTCGCCCACTCTAACTCGTTCTATTGCTTTTCACACATCTTATAGTGACGCCCACTCTAACTCGTTCTATTGTTTATCACACAGCTTGTAGTGTCGCCCACTCTAACTCGTTCTATTGTTTATCCCACATATTGTAGTGTCGCCCACTCTAACTCGTTCTATTGTTTATCCCACATATTGTAGTGTCGCCCACTCTAACTCGTTCTATTGTTTATCACACAAATTGTAGTGACGCCCACTCTAACTCGTTCTATTGTTTATCACACAGCTTGTAGTGTCGCCCACTCTAACTCGTTCTATTGTTTATCCCACATATTGTAGTGTCGCCCACTCTAACTCGTTCTATTGTTTATCACACAACTTGTAGTGACGCCCACTCTAACTCGTTCTATTGTTTATCACACAGCTTGTAGTGTCGCCCACTCTAACTCGTTCTATTGTTTATCCCATATATTGTAGTGTCGCCCACTCTAACTCGTTCTATTGTTTATCACACATCTTATAGTGACTCCCACTCTAACTTGTTCTATTGTTTATCACACAACTTGTAGTGACGCCCACTCTAACTCGTTCTATTGATTATCCCACATCTTGTAGTGACTCCCACTCTAACTCATTCTATTGTTTATCACGCAACTTGTAGTGTCGTCCATTCTAACTCGTTCTATTGTTTATCCCACATATTGTAGTTTCGCCCACTCTAACTCGTTCTATTGCTTATCACACATCTTATAGTGACTCCCACTCTAACTCGTTCTATTGTTTATCACACAACTTGTAGTGACGCCCACTCTAACTCGTTCTATTGTTTATCACACAACTTGTAGTGTCGCCCACTCTAACTCGTTCTATTGTTTATCACACAAATTGTAGTGTCGCCCACTCTAACTCGTTCTATTGTTTATCCCACATATTTTAGTGTCGCCCACTCTAACTCGTTCTATTGTTTATCACACAACTTGTAGTGACGCCCACTCTAACTCGTTCTATTGTTTATCACACAACTTGTAATGACGCCCACTCTAACTCGTTCTATTGTTTATCACACAAATTGTAGTGTCGCCCACTCTAACTCGTTCTATTGTTTATCCCACACATTTTAGTGTCGCCCACTCTAACTCGTTATATTGTTTATCACACATCTTATAGTGACTCCCACTCTAACTCGTTCTATTGCTTATCACACATCTTATAGTGACTCCCACTCTAACTCGTTCTATTGCTTATCACACATCTTATAGTGACTCCCACTCTAACTCGTTCTATTGTTTATCACACAACTTGTAGTGACGCCCACTCTAACTCGTTCTATTGTTTATCACACATCTTATAGTGACTCCCACTCTAACTCATTCTATTGCTTATCACACATCTTATAGTGACTCCCACTCTAACTCGTTCTATTGTTTATCACACAACTTGTAGTGACGCCCACTCTAACTCGTTCTATTGTTTATCACACATCTTATAGTGACTCCCACTCTAACTCGTTCTATTGCTTATCACACATCTTATAGTGACTCCCACTCTAACTCGTTCTATTGCTTATCACACAACTTGTAGTGACGCCCACTCTAACTCGTTCTATTGTTTATCACACAACTTGTTGTGACGCCCACTCTAACTCGTTCTATTGTTTATCACACAAATTGTAGTGTCGCCCACTCTAACTCGTTCTATTGTTTATCCCACATATTTTAGTGTCGCCCACTCTAACTCGTTCTATTGTTTATCACACATCTTATAGTGACTCCCACTCTAAGTCGTTCTATTGTTTATCACACAACTTGTAGTGACGCCCACTCTAACTCGTTCTATTGTTTATCACACAACTTGTAGTGTCGCCCACTCTAACTCGTTCTATTGCTTTTCACACATCTTATAGTGACGCCCACTCTAACTCGTTCTATTGTTTATCACACAACTTGTAGTGACGCCCACTCTAACTCGTTCTATTGTTTATCACACAACTTGTAGTGTCGCCCACTCTAACTCGTTCTATTGTTTATCACACAACTTGTAGTGTCGCCCACTCTAACTCGTTCTATTGTTTATCCCACATCTTGTAGTGACGCCCACTCTAACTCGTTCTATTGTTTATCCCACATATTGTAGTGTCGCCCACTCTAACTCGTTCTATTGTTTATCACACAACTTGTAGTGACGCCCACTCTAACTCGTTCTATTGTTTATCCCACATCTTGTAGTGACGCCCACTCTAACTCGTTCTATTGTTTATCCCACATCTTGTAGTGACGCCCACTCTAACTCGTTCTATTGTTTATCACACAACTTGTAGTGACGCCCACTCTAACTCGTTCTATTGTTTATCCCACATCTTGTAGTGACGCCCACTCTAACTCGTTCTATTGTTTATCCCACATCTTGTAGTGTCGCCCACTCTAACTCGTTCTATTGTTTATCACACAACTTGTAGTGACGCCCACTCTAACTCGTTCTATTGTTTATCCCACATATTGTAGTGTCGCCCACTCTAACTCGTTCTATTGTTTATCACACAACTTGTAGTGACGCCCACTCTAACTCGTTCTATTGTTTATCACACAGCTTGTAGTGTCGCCCACTCTAACTCGTTCTATTGTTTATCCCACATATTGTAGTGTCGCCCACTCTAACTCGTTCTATTGTTTATCCCACATATTGTAGTGTCGCCCACTCTAACTCGTTCTATTGTTTATCACACAACTTGTAGTGACGCCCACTCTAACTCGTTCTATTGTTTATCACACAGCTTGTAGTGTCGCCCACTCTAACTCGTTCTATTGTTTATCCCACATATTGTAGTGTCGCCCACTCTAACTCGTTCTATTGTTTATCACACAACTTGTAGTGACCCCCACTCTAACTCGTTCTATTGTTTATCACACAGCTTGTAGTGTCGCCCACTCTAACTCGTTCTATTGTTTATCCCATATATTGTAGTGTCGCCCACTCTAACTCGTTCTATTGTTTATCACACATCTTATAGTGACTCCCACTCTAACTTGTTCTATTGTTTATCACACAACTTGTAGTGACGCCCACTCTAACTCGTTCTATTGATTATCCCACATCTTGTAGTGACTCCCACTCTAACTCATTCTATTGTTTATCACGCAACTTGTAGTGTCGTCCATTCTAACTCGTTCTATTGTTTATCCCACATATTGTAGTTTCGCCCACTCTAACTCGTTCTATTGCTTATCACACATCTTATAGTGACTCCCACTCTAACTCGTTCTATTGTTTATCACACAACTTGTAGTTTCGCCCACTCTAACTCGTTCTATTGTTTATCACACAACTTGTAGTGACGCCCACTCTAACTCGTTCTATTGTTTATCACACAACTTGTAGTGTCGCCCACTCTAACTCGTTCTATTGTTTATCACACAAATTGTAGTGTCGCCCACTCTAACTCGTTCTATTGTTTATCCCACATATTTTAGTGTCGCCCACTCTAACTCGTTCTATTGTTTATCACACAACTTGTAGTGACGCCCACTCTAACTCGTTCTATTGTTTATCACACAACTTGTAATGACGCCCACTCTAACTCGTTCTATTGTTTATCACACAAATTGTAGTGTCGCCCACTCTAACTCGTTCTATTGTTTATCCCACACATTTTAGTGTCGCCCACTCTAACTCGTTCTATTGTTTATCACACATCTTATAGTGACTCCCACTCTAACTCATTCTATTGCTTATCACACATCTTATAGTGACTCCCACTCTAACTCGTTCTATTGTTTATCACACAACTTGTAGTGACGCCCACTCTAACTCGTTCTATTGTTTATCACACATCTTATAGTGACTCCCACTCTAACTCGTTCTATTGCTTATCACACATCTTATAGTGACTCCCACTCTAACTCGTTCTATTGTTTATCACACAACTTGTAGTGACGCCCACTCTAACTCGTTCTATTGTTTATCACAAAACTTGTTGTGACGCCCACTCTAACTCGTTCTATTGTTTATCACACAAATTGTAGTGTCGCCCACTCTAACTCGTTCTATTGTTTATCCCACATATTTTAGTGTCGCCCACTCTAACTCGTTCTATTGTTTATCACACATCTTATAGTGACTCCCACTCTGACTGGTTCTATTGTTTATCACACAACTTGTAGTGACGCCCACTCTAACTCGTTCTATTGTTTATCACACAAATTGTAGTGTCGCCCACTCTAACTCGTTCTATTGTTTATCCCACACATTTTAGTGTCGCCCACTCTAACTCGTTCTATTGTTTATCACACATCTTATAGTGACTCCCACTCTAACTCATTCTATTGCTTATCACACATCTTATAGTGACTCCCACTCTAACTCGTTCTATTGTTTATCACACAACTTGTAGTGACGCCCACTCTAACTCGTTCTATTGTTTATCACACATCTTATAGTGACTCCCACTCTAACTCGTTCTATTGCTTATCACACATCTTATAGTGACTCCCACTCTAACTCGTTCTATTGTTTATCACACAACTTGTAGTGACGCCCACTCTAACTCGTTCTATTGTTTATCACAAAACTTGTTGTGACGCCCACTCTAACTCGTTCTATTGTTTATCACACAAATTGTAGTGTCGCCCACTCTAACTCGTTCTATTGTTTATCCCACATATTTTAGTGTCGCCCACTCTAACTCGTTCTATTGTTTATCACACATCTTATAGTGACTCCCACTCTGACTGGTTCTATTGTTTATCACACAACTTGTAGTGACGCCCACTCTAACTCGTTCTATTGTTTATCACACAACTTGTAATGACGCCCACTCTAACTCGTTCTATTGTTTATCACACAAATTGTAGTGTCGCCCACTCTAACTCGTTCTATTGTTTATCCCACACATTTTAGTGTCGCCCACTCTAACTCGTTATATTGTTTATCACACATCTTATAGTGACTCCCACTCTAACTCGTTCTATTGCTTATCACACATCTTATAGTGACTCCCACTCTAACTCGTTCTATTGCTTATCACACATCTTATAGTGACTCCCACTCTAACTCGTTCTATTGTTTATCACACAACTTGTAGTGACGCCCACTCTAACTCGTTCTATTGTTTATCACACATCTTATAGTGACTCCCACTCTAACTCATTCTATTGCTTATCACACATCTTATAGTGACTCCCACTCTAACTCGTTCTATTGTTTATCACACAACTTGTAGTGACGCCCACTCTAACTCGTTCTATTGTTTATCACACATCTTATAGTGACTCCCACTCTAACTCGTTCTATTGCTTATCACACATCTTATAGTGACTCCCACTCTAACTCGTTCTATTGTTTATCACACAACTTGTAGTGACGCCCACTCTAACTCGTTCTATTGTTTATCACACAACTTGTTGTGACGCCCACTCTAACTCGTTCTATTGTTTATCACACAAATTGTAGTGTCGCCCACTCTAACTCGTTCTATTGTTTATCCCACATATTTTAGTGTCGCCCACTCTAACTCGTTCTATTGTTTATCACACATCTTATAGTGACTCCCACTCTGACTCGTTCTATTGTTTATCACACAACTTGTAGTGACGCCCACTCTAACTCGTTCTATTGTTTATCACACATCTTATAGTGACTCCCACTCTAACTCGTTCTATTGTTTATCACACAACTTGTAGTGTCGCCCACTCTAACTCGTTCTATTGCTTTTCACACATCTTATAGTGACGCCCACTCTCTCTAACTCGTTCTATTGTTTATCCCACATCTTGTAGTGACGCCCACTCTAACTCGTTCTATTGTTTATCCCACATCTTGTAGTGACGCCCACTCTAACTCGTTCTATTGTTTATCACACAACTTGTAGTGTCGCCCACTCTAACTCGTTCTATTGTTTATCCCACATATTTTAGTGTCGCCCACTCTAACTCGTTTTATTGTTTATCCCACATCTTGTAGTGACGCCCACTCTAACTCGTTCTATTGTTTATCCCACATCTTGTAGTGACGCCCACTCTAACTCGTTCTATTGTTTATCACACAACTTGTAGTGTCGCCCACTCTAACTCGTTCTATTGTTTATCCCACATATTGTAGTGTCGCCCACTCTAACTCGTTCTATTGTTTATCACACAACTTGTAGTGACTCCCACTCTAACTCGTTCTATTGTTTATCCCACAACATGTAGTGACGCCCACTCTAACTCGTTCTATTGTTTATCACACATCTTATAGTGACTCCCACTCTAACTCGTTCTATTGTTTATCACACAACTTGTAGTGACGCCCACTCTAACTCGTTCTATTGTTTATCACACAACTTGTAGTGACGCCCACTCTAACTCGTTCTATTGTTTATCCCGCCCCGCTCTCAGATAGGTATTAAAATCCAATTACCTCCAACCGATTTAACTCTCTTTCGGTTCCTGCTTGTTATTTATTGCTTTTCACGCTCACCTGAATCTTAAAGTGTTATTTATTTTAAACATTTTTACAAGCATTACGTTTGGTTGTGATATAATTTGGAAGATTTTATCAAATACTTCACAGAAAATAGTGTAAACATTATTGTAATTAATTCATCAGCATTTTAATTTTCTTTTTCTATAGCGCGAGATATCAAACATAATTATATATGTAATTATTTTTGCTACAATTTATTGAAATATTTGGTCTCAACAAGGTTTTTATCGTAACTTTGCTTACATTATTAAAGTGAGTAAATGTTATCGTGTATTTTATAAAATATGTAAAGTCATAACTAATATTATTAGTAAACTGAAACTATTTTAAAATTTAAAACAACCCAAAAATAATATAAATTAAGCTTTTATTCCTACTAACCTACAAATGTTTAACAGACTGTAAGATATGACTAAAATGGGTTTTCATATTTATGTTAAACATGTTACTCAATAGAATACTATATCACATTAACACTAGTTTCATGTTCATTTGAATATTAATTTTTACGTGAAAAATATATTTAATGAAAGTTTCCTTCTAAATTTTAAATATAACTGCACGTTTCCGAACACATACACCAATTCTTATGCTAAACCCTGTTTTTATTAATTTTCATGGAAGGTAAACCAATAACATTTACAAACATTCTATAAGTATAAAAAAACTGTACATTTTGCTTCGATATGCCATAAAAAATAATATAATTTTATATTTAACCTGGCAATCACATTAGCTTGTTATGTTACTTAGGGGAAGGCCCAAATATAACAGTTAATGTGGTGCTAGACCCACCGAACCCCTGTTACAGCCCTATAAAGGCCGTAGCTCTCAACTCATTGGGGGTTGCCGAGTAATGTTTAGCATAAAGGGGCCAGGCCATTAATTAGTTTATAAAATGTTTTTAGTGTTTAACTTAGTATTTACGTCAATTATTGGGCATGTTCCACGTGTCATATTTTTATCTTATATATTTGTATTTATTGTTAACATATATTTCTTCTGGTAATACCTGTACTCCTTGCACTATATTATTTTCCTAACAATTAAATATTGATGTGTTAGTAAATAAAAATTTATATTACACTTAGTATAACAAAATGCCTTTAGTACGATAATTATTTTTCATTATGACTACTAATAATGAAATTGTAATTACTCATAAATGGCTTCGCATTTTTAATATTGCCACTTTACGTTTTAGAAGGTGTATTCTCTACAGCGCTACAGTGTTTCTCACAAGACCCCAGAGAAATAACCTAAGTGTAACTCGAGACCGGAAAATATTGTCCACAACGAACAACGGAGACGTTTAATACTTACTTCTCCTAAACGATGGTGTTCCCAGAACATGCTGATCGTTTATAAACCTAAGAGGAACAATATTTCGCGATTAAAATGTTTCAGTCCCATCATACCTATTGTTTTGTATCAATTTTGGGTAAGGTTGTCTGTGTAGTATGTGTATTCATTCCAAAATCCCAAATTTAAATTAATTACTTGCGTAAATGATGTAAAATTAACTTTATGTTTATGAAATTGATTGGATTACCCTAAAGCCGATAAGATGAAATGTCAGGAACACGCTTTTGACATGAGATGGCTAGTTAATTACCTTAACCAGTACTGGCTTCAATCCTGGAAATCTTCTCAGTAAGCATACAAACGCATGTAGAGGTAAAGAGATACAAATTAATAACAATCCTTCTCAGTATATGAATAGTGTATCAATTAGTTTGTAAGTTGTATTTATAATTATTTTATTGCTGTTTGAGTCTGAGTCTCGAATGTTATTTTTTCCAAATTAAAATAATTGCACACTTACCGTATGATAAATTTCTACTAAATCAGTAATGCAATGGATTTAATGTTAAAAATCCCAGTGATATAAAAGATGGATTTGTTTAACGGACTGGCTTATGTGATAAAACTTAACACATCCAAAACCAGGTGTACATAAACTAAAAAATATCTATTTTTATTTCTAGAAAAATATATTAACTCAATGTTTTTGGGCATTCAGGAAGGTTAGTAGTGTACCGTGGAAGGAAGAAAGGCTTCACTTGCACGAACGTTTTCGTGAAATAAGTAAGATACATCCTACTTAAGGCAGCCTAAGGTCAATAGCCTCGAAAACCGAGACTCTCTCTCACTTGTTATCATTTCACCTCTGATAACAGTTTTAACTGCAAAATGTCAATACCGAACAGCTTCTGAGATATGGTGGGGCAAGAGATATTTTGGATATTCTTAAGTTAATGATGTTTTAATAATCAACAACATCAACACATATGTTAAGCAACACATATGTGCCAACACATATGTTTTGGCTGTTGAGTTAAGATCTTTTAATGTTTGTGATGTTTTAATTATCTAGTCAGAGGAGATATTTTCTTGTAGAAATTCATCAGAAAGAAATATATATTGTTATACAGATATGATGAAAAACCCGTGCTTTCTCACGTCGTATTTACGGATATTTTACTCCAACCAATACTGTTAATAGTTTGTAGCTTAAACACCGGCTTGGAACTTGTATATAATCAGTCAGAGATTTATTTTTCAAATATTTCAATTGTTGCTATTGAATCTACATACATTTTTCTTAAAGGTCTAACTTACCTCAGAAGTATAAAAACCATGAAAATATTCCTAGTCATTCTTACTATAACTATAACACACTATGGACTGTAAGTCCATTCTTACTTAAGATTTATTAGACAAAATTAATTCAAATTTTATATTTAATTTACCTGTGTGGTATGTAGAAAAGTCAGTATAAATCTTTAAATACCTATTACTTTTAGCGAATTTCCCCTATAGGGAAGAAGCTATTTTACTTTTAAAAGGTATTTAACACAGGTGCCTAAACTATTTTGATAGAATCAGACAATTCTCCAGATATAGTCTGTCACTTAAAAGGTGCGATGTCTATCCACTTTCGGATTCTACAGCTAAAATTGAACATAAATTGTGCAACAGTTTTTACATCCCCCTCAGTAGAGTGTCAGCCAAATATGACGTAATGTGAACAAACTCATACAGCTAGAGCTGAATAAAAAAATCTTCTATATTTCATGTTCTGTTTCAGGCGTAGAATCCTAAAATGTTTAGCCAGTGCTCATTTGAAATGTTTGTTGAAATTTTGTTATTAAATTATTCATGCATAGCTCTATGATTGTTTTTATTTGTCACATATATTTTATTTATTAGTTAGATTTATTTCACTGTCTTAAAGATTTATGCATGTACAGTAAGTATGTTTGTAGTCATAGATTAATGGATTTTCCTCATTCTGCCTGTTTTATGCACTGTCTGATACTTTTTTGTCTTAAGACTGTTTAAACCATAGGCTAAGTTATTAATATGTTATTTACTTGACCGTAGCCACTTGCATCAGCTAGTATGTAATTTAGACAATTGATAATACATGTAAAATTTCAACGGCAAATAAATTATTTGATTCTTGATTCTTGATTTTATGCGACATGCAGCATGAATTCAGACTTGTTCATGAACAGTGTAAATACTGAAAGAGTCAAACCAAAGACCAAAACCTTTAAGGAAAGTAATATAGTATAAAGGTGGCTTGAGTCAAGTTTGAATTGTACAGCCAAACAAAATTTCAAAATAGCTTTAAAAACCCCAGACAAATTTTCAATAATTAGTTGTTTGAATTTAAAATTAAAATTTTGATTGAAGTGATTTAGTTTTTAATAAGTTACATGTAATTAAGCTGCTCAAACGCAGGAATATAATAATTATTTACTTCCACTATTAGTGGGTAACAACAGAGATTTAGTGGGTATTACTGCATTTATAAAGAAATCATATTTTTAAAATGTAATAGACTGTGAATCCGCAGGGAAGGCGAAGTCATCAAAGTGCTATCTACAGTAGCATCAGCAGAACTTTGCGGAGGTTCAGAAAGCTGCTACGTCAGCATCCGCAGGCTTTTATCCTATATGAGAATTTTCTTATCTTCGCCTTTCGGGACCTTTTAAATCATCCTTAAATTTTAGGTTCAAAGACGTTCTAAGTAGGTCCTTTCTACGTGGATAAAAACATAATATTTCGTTACTATTGCATATTGTAAAAAGGCAACTGGCTTATAAAAATACTATCTTGAAACATAGAATTATATTATTATATTTGATTTTATAATTTTTAAGGAGTCAATAGGTTTTTAAACATAACATTCATAGACAAAAATTTATGTGGGGAAAACACGACTGCACGACGCAAGTTTCCGTTTTGAAACAACCAAGTACACACATAATTGAAAGCAAAACTCATCATGCAAATAGATCATATACATACAGCCGGAGCACAGGACTAGATTCGTGTCAGGGTTATTTTAAATAGTGATTGTTGCATTTATATTTTCACGCTAATATATTTTAGTTTACATATGATTGCTTATATTACGTATTTCTCTATTTAAACCTAATCTTAAAAAAAATGCGTTGAGTTGGAAATAAACTTTCTTTAATTTATCTGTTTATAATTTCATAAAGAGAGTAGAGAACGCCTAAGAAATTATCAATCATTAATACTGATTTTATAATAATCTTAGCATTTTGGCAATTTAGTTAAAGCTCAAACAGCGGATGATCTAATGTTTCTATAAGTAAAACTCTCATACCTCTTTTGGAATAAATAAAAATAACTTTGATAATTACATTTTTCAAAACGGAATTTTTCTTATAAATATATAAGTATTTTTTAAATAAAAATCTTTCATTCGAGCATACCATTAGTATCGTTATGCTTCCCGAAATAAAATAAGTACAATATTTTATTTATTAATTTTTGGGAAATTGACTATTTAAAACAATAAATACACGTATTACACAATATTTACGTGTAAATTGATATTAGAATCTGATGAATATTCAAAAACATCCAGAATATTGGAAGAGACATTTTTTAAAGCCTATTTTCATCAACGTTTTTAGTTTGCGAGGTGGCTTTTAGAAGAGTGTTAAAATCCAATTAGCTTCAGCGCTGTTCACCAGGATTCGGAGCGGAAGATTATTTATCACTACTTTTATTTTCCTTCGTCTTCAAAATTTTCCTGCATTATCTTCACTGTTTTCGTATTAAATATTGTTTTACGTCATTTTATTCATAAACCACATTTTTAAGTGGTAGGAAAAGAGTTTCTTAGTTAAAACTGTTAAGTTTTCATTCAAAAACTCTCAATTAACAAGTATTATTTTTTATGACTTTGTAATTTTTTTAAATTTTATCGTTAAACGGTTTGAGATACTTAGAATGTAAACCGTTAAGCAGGCATTGGTTAAATTAGAACTAGTATGTAAGTTTTATAGATTAAGGACAATTTATAGATAATGATAATTTATATATTTGTGTTGTTGTTCATCAGTCTCATACCTTTCCTAAATATTAATTATAGTAAAATGTACATGTTTATGTTACGTATTTTACGTATGTTACCTAAGTTTGAAGCTTTCTGTTATGTTTGTATTAGAAGGTGATTGAGTAAAATTGAGATTCATAAAATGAGTTAATTAGCTTCAATTGGTACGAAAGGTTAAAGTTTTTAAAACGAGTTGTAGCATTTTTTTCAAATGAAATAAGCAAGGATATGAAAAGTTTAATATTTTATATCCCACTATACATATTAAAACATGCTATTAAAGGTATTCATATTTGTAATATAACTAATAATGTCGTGCTTCGATTCGCTGAACCAAATAGACTCGTACACCTCGTAATGTTGGGTGAGCATTAAAACAAATATTGACAAGATCCTGAATAGTGAGGGCATTAAGAAAAACTGAACTTCACAGGAGACGGGACTAGAATTAATGGAATAATGTTTATACCAAGGAGACAAATGAATATATTGGATTATAATATAACGTTTAATTAATGAATACTATTTATTTACCTGGTACTTGTTTTATAATATAAAAGGAAAATTTTATTTCTGATACTAAACTCAGAAATATAGGATGTAATAAAAGACGTCTTACAACACTTAAGAATATATTTACACTTATACTGATTCACATACAGACTGTAAACATATATAAATGAACAAGTTAACTTCGACTCTGTTGGTTGTGCATTTCATGAAGTGCCTCATTTCACTATGTACCCCCCCCCCCATAATTATGTATGCTCTCGCCATATATGAACGATTAGAAAACAAATAAGCCTAAATTGTAAAATATGTAATGGACCGTTTTAAGCCCATTGCGTTAGGCCTCAATCGTAACATTGAGTAATTTACCAGAAAGTTTTTGAACGGAAAATATATTAAGCTATAAAATATAAAACATTATAAAAATCATACCATACCGAAAAAATAAAATCCTTACATAATATTCCCCCACATTGTAAAGTCTAACCTTACGATCACTGAAGTCCAAACTAAATCCTTAGGTTTGTTATCCTAACACATTTTATTTACAAGCTACAGTTATACATTCGTCTTTAATCACTCATATGTTAATAATCTATTACAGATTTGCTTTAAGCAGTTTTTCGTCATAATGCCACAAAAGCAGCTGTTTTCAACACATGCGTTGAGATGCTCAAGATCTTCTTACTCCTAGGATTAACAGCTGGATGACTGACTGAAAAGTATCATTTTGATGATGATTTCCGTCCTAGGACAAAAAAAAAACATCAAAACGACACTTTTCGGTCGAGGTCATAAGCTGTTAAAGAAGAATTGAACGAATTATTCAACTTTTAAAAAGTAAAACTTGTGTAACAGCGGTTTGTTTAGATTATTAAGATCAAGATGGAATCCAACATTGAATGGAAAACGTATTCAAAATTTAGTTTTTGTTAAATTGTTATCTTAAAATTGTTTGCAGTATGACGAAAAATATAGTTCATCACTTGGACCAAAAGTGGCTTTTCAATCCTCGCTCATTTTCCGACCTCGGTTTTGCCTCGGCCGTTAAACTTGAGCTCGTATCGAAAAGCGTCACTTTTGGTCCTAGTGATGAAATATACTATTACCACACAATTTGTACAAATATTTTTTTAGCTCGTTCTTTACCCAAGGTATTCCATACTTAACCCTAGTGAATATTTTTCCATGCCTTTGCAATACAAATGTAAAATATGTAAGACATATTTAATTTATATTGCAAATGTATTGGGAATATATTTCAGAAGTATCTATTGCAGCTTTACGTCATGTAACCGTAAAGGAATAAATTATGTATATGATGTCATCAGCAAAGCCTCTTTAGCCAAAGGCTACATCCACGACTGCTGACGAGGCTGCAGTTTGCTGGCGCTTTATACAAGTTTTGCTGATGACACTTTACAACCTCTAAAGCTCTTGATACAAACTCTTTGGAAATATAAATCCTGTAATATAAGTAAACCTTTCAGGATTTGGATGTAATTCCACGAAATACTCTTGGGAAACGGTCTACTTTATCCGCGGTCTAAAAGTTCAAAACTATATAACTAAAAAGTGTACACTATTTTTATGGTGTTTGAATAAATATTATTTTATAAAGACATATTAGACTGAAGTTTTTAAATAATACCGCATTAACATTTTAATAAATTAAATCAAGTTTTCAGCAATTTTTACTGAAACTGTTACATGGTATAATGTTACAAATTACTAAATTAAATGGTCCTACAATAATAAAAAAAAAAAACAGACAAATTAACTGGCAGATGGTATGATAATGTATCACACAACTCTTTTCATCTTCATAATTTATATTGGAGAAGAACAATAATGTGGTTTTATAACAAATCTGTGCACTCAGCTCTAACCACCCGGAAATATGCAGAGAGTAAGTGGGGTGTAATAATTTAGTTTTTCACATAAAAGAGGAATTAGCGGGTTTTTGGAACCGTTCTGCTGGAAACTCAAGGCTCGGCCTGTATTACGCCAACAACCTTCACCTGTCTACTACTAAATGTCGAGGCAACCGAAGGCGGGATGTATGTAATATTATTCACGATGAACCATATTCTCTATACAGAAACAATAATTGAATCCCTAAATTAATTTAACTTTTCGTTTTGTTCAAGTAAATACTTATATATTACCCCGTCGCAATAAACCTGTATACTAATTGAATTTACAATACACTCGCATACATATGTGTTCATGACATAAATCCACTCACCTAGGTCCATAAAAATATATTTTTACATACAAGAGATTTAACATAATATTATTTGCTATTCCAGAAAACAGCATTAGGATTACATCTACGTCTCACGTCTACTCAGAATGTACCTGATACAAAATAATATCATATAACAGGAATCCGGCATCTCGTTATAATAAAGTACTTGCCGCGGCCTTTTTAGGTCTGGTCATCGAGACTACTACAAAAAGAACATTTTCTCATTAATAACAATTCTCATAAGATATTAGAAATACAAAATCTTGGAATTTATTTAAATATATAATTTATTATTTTAGAATATGAAAAACCAAACACAATCGTATAAAGTTATGTATCATAAATTTGTCTCTCAACTGAAAATTTAACTACACTAATATAAATTTACTTTCAATTACGTATTTACTAAATGTTTTCCACAGTTTCTGGCTAGAACTTCGCATAAATAGATAAACATTAATAATTTTGTAAACTTCTCTGTTCATTATTGATTCAGATTATGTAGTGTGGTCAAAGTAAAACAAACATCACACGTGCGAGGACCCGACGGAAATAATGTATATTCTTTAAGATAAAGAATATTTTGGCCAATTGTCCACACTTAATTAATTTCAAGTTGGTGTTCAAATATATTAATAAATAATTACAAATGTATAATTTATGAGTAAAAAAATAATCTGTATTGTTTAAATTTATTTATATTAACAAACACAAGCCGGTTTAAAAACTGATTAGTCAATAATGATTCTTTTGTTTGCTCGAGCACTTCAATGCTTCTAATTAGGCTCATTAGGAATCATCAACTGTCTGTTGAAAGGCTTGACAAAAAATGGAGGTGGTAATTAATTGTATTAAATGCTCTCTTTTAAACACCTAAACCGATCCCGAAAATTATAAAGGTTTTAATTTTTTTTACTTTCAAATTTCAACATAATACAATTTATGATTGAAAAATATATCTGTTGTACTTAAAATTTAATTTATTTAATAGTTATGTATGTAGCTAAACCGGTTTTAAGTCAGAATGAGATCAGATACAGTAGATACCACTGTTATATTAAACAAACAATGCCACTATACATGACGTAACTATACAGGACGTAACCATTTATTGTTTGATTAATTGAGATATTAAAATGCGTTTGGAAAATTATACAGCTTATTTCAATTTTAAAATACATAGGGGCTATAATACTAGAAGATAAAGTTTTGTTAGAAGTTAGTTCAACAGTTATTAGTTAGAGCCTATTAGTTATTTAGTAATTTATATAGTGTTCAATTTATTAGTAACAGGGCATTAATATGTCTGGTTTATTCACTTATTTACAATGAAGTGTAAGTTATAACAGATTTCTGTGGAAGGTGAGCAGAGTTGTGTAAATAAACAACAATTCCTCACCGCATATTTCCACCACCGCGCCGCTTCCATTTCCAATAAAGTTCTATCAGAGGAGGTGATTTTTCCCCGAGACCTCCACAGCTCGGAATATTCATGCTAAATATTTCTGTGTTGCTTTTGAAGTACTCTTATGGAAGGAATTATTTATTTTAATTTTAAGTATTGTGACTGCCACGTTATTCATTGTTAATAAAACGACTAATGATGAAGTTCTCCAAATCCTCGATGGTTAAACGGACGTGATTTAAGGAATTTTAAAACTGTATTCGTCTTTTACTACAAAGTAATAATGTTCAGATTTTGTCCCCTATGTTATATTTTCATACATTTGACTCTTTATACTCTTTGTTACTGATTCCTTTGTATTACTCGAATGCTTTAATTCTTAAAATTAGGCTCATTAGGAAGCATTAACTTTCTTTTGTATGTCCTTACAAATGGAGGAGGTAATTATTAATTAATTGCCTTTAGTTAAAAAAAAATTAAGAAAATAACAAATCTTAGGTTTACGTTAGGTTGTATACGCATACTCGTATATTTGACAGTTTCTGTACATTGTACGCTGTAGGCTCATATTTATGTAAAATGATAACTAAAGATTTGTTGTTTAGTTTAAATCAAATTATTATACTGCGTACGATTGAATAGACTAGATATGTAAAATATAATATTGCTCCTAGCTAAAGGACGATTCTGATATAGAACTTTGTCGCAGAAAGTGTATATGTGTAATGTAAATACGTGTACCAAACACAGACGGCACTGAGCTTTGATTGTGTGTGCTCTAATTGAGCTTCAAATTGGATTAATTTAAAGTGGTACGAACACTTGGAAAACTTCGCCGTAGATTAGGTCATGCACTTCATGATGAACATGAGAACAAGTCAGCAATACTCAAAGCAACTTTGATAGTAGATTTTGCTTCTGAGCTGCACGAGAACTTCCGCAATATTTTACTCAGGATATTATACATGGTACTGAATGGAAGACCATGCATAATATCCTGATAATGGTACCTGCAATAGCTGCAGATATCAGTTGCAGCTGTTTTACATTTCAGAAAGTGTCATTTCCGCTTGCATATGAAACTTTGGAGTTGCAGCTTGGTCTATGGGGATTTACTAATTGATTTCGTGAGATATTTTACATTGATATATTTTGGAAATCGTTGCAAGAAAGGTTTCACGGTGGAGTTGATCTGATTGATCGCACTTTAATTGGACCGGTAATACAGCTCCATTAAATACAAAAGACAATTTAGTTTCTTGTTATTTTTGGTAAGTTATCAATTATATATAGTGTAACCGCCTAAGACATCTACGTTAAGTTCCCAAGTGTCGATTTTACAACTCAAAGCTTATACAGGTATATTTAGTTAAAAATTTATTTTGTCGTAGAAAAGAAAATATGAAGTAAATTACTTATTGTATGGTTGTTTCCCATGTTAGATAATGTTCAGACTTTGGATACGGGAAAGAAAATGTGTTCTCTTTTCTGTGAACTAATGCAACCTATTAAGTCTGTAGAGTACAAGTTACAGTACAAGTTAGAGTACAAGTTTAAAGGGTAAGGGACATGCTCTTAACTCGCCATGGGTTATTAATGACGTCCTGTGCTATATGCTCACCGATGGTGCTACAGAATAAGTGAAAATGCATACAGTTAATTATCTTTGCTTTCTAAACCAGTTTTATGATAAATTGTTCATTGTAATTACTTATGTAATAGACATTTGTTAATAGACGTGTGTTATAAATATTACTTGTTTTATACATAGTTAAAAAATAACTTACGGAAAAATTACAAACAAATTCCAAAGAAACACTCTTTTGAAAAAAAAACAACACAAAGAATCTTATTTTTTGTTATCTACATAGTAATAACTTAACGTTTACAGCTGCATATGGTCTCATAAATTTCCACTTTCATAGATATTGACCCAATATTATTAATAAATTATAAATATTTATTGACAAATCGTTAAAGAAAGTGTACAGTCATACATCTGTTTAAAACATACAGAGTCTGACGTTTCCAAAATAGATAGGTCAACATCACCAAGGACCGGCTCAGCACCTTCGGTTGTTCTACAAATATGATCCCAGGTAACCCGCTTGTCCATGGTGTAATAAAGACTTGGCCTAGTGGAAAGAAAGTGTTCTGAATGACGAACTTTTACAACAGAGTTTCTGTTCGTCAGGCGGCTTTTGGGAGAGTATTAAAATCCAATTAGCTTTGCCACGGCACTGTGGGTTTGGAGCGGAGGATTGTTTATCCCTTGACTTATTTTTCCTCGATTTTTAAATTTACCTGAATGCTTTTCAACATATCTTTCTATGTAATTTACAACCATTATTTGAACACACTTCTGAGTCGTGCACAAGTTACGGACACGTTACGAGTGGTGTTTGAACATTTCATATTTGTTCTGGTTGTGATTGCATGGTCCAGGTACATAAATATAACGTCATGTTTACTTTGATTAATTTATTTTCTGGTCGTTAAACGTTTTAGTGACTGTTTATTTAAAAAATATTTACCAGGTATTCCTATATGTATAGATAACGAGAAAACTCAGGCTAACCAGTAAAAAAAACGGTTAATCAGTTTTTGAACTATAGCTCATCATTATTTTTGTTATTCATAGACCTTCAGCACAAATAAAACAAGCGTAGTGCATTTTAAAGTAAAATCACAATACGTAAGATAAAATATTTGTCTAAATACTGACATAAAAGTAAAGTGAAAAGTATTTTAGTTTGATTCAGAAAGAAAATACTTTTCACCATCGTATGTTTACTTTCATGACAGTATTTTCAAGAGTGATATTTCACTCTTATAGTTAATTAACTGTAGTCACTTTCAGTCTTGGATGTTTTCATTAAAACAAAATGAAATATCACTCTTGAAAGTACTGTAATAAAAACTATAATCAAAGGTTATTACATGTTTAATTGGTCATCAGTCACAATTCTTGAATTCCTGCGATTTTGTAATAAGTGTAACCGAGTTATATCTCCAGTTCAAACGGTTTTATGTCCAATAAAATTACGTTGACGAAGGTAATAATGATACGTAGGTTTTTCCTTTTCCGTTGTTACCACATAACTGGTTCAACGCAAACAAATATGGATGCTTTCCAATTTTAATTTAATATTCATTATCGTTTTAATTTTTCCTCAAATAATTACGTACCAAAATGGAATATGTTTATTTATTTTGGTTTCATTCAACACATATTGATTGATAGCAAGTTTAGGCTTTAACATACTTATATGTTGTTGAGTAATCAGTCTTAAGTGTTTATGGTTTTCAAGGACTGTAAAACTTTAAAACAGTGCATGGAAAAGTATAAATGTAATGGGCAACATATAAAATGTGTCCATTCATCGATTCCAGTTAGTAAAAATTAATTTGTTTGTTTTCCGTTCTAGGGAAACCGACATTTGTTTAACCATAGTCGCTTCAGGAGATCAGTTTGTCACTGCAATAGTGTACAATGATCGTCATATATTGAGAAATACTCTGTTATAAATCAAATCTAAAGTCCATTATAAACCAGTGACATTCCGAGAATTCCTGAGAGTTTGTAACACGTGGGTTCTTCACGTTACGGATGGATTGTCCCGCGTCGCAGAATCAGCCGAATGTCCAATAAAATTCCATCGATAAAGGTTTTTCATCGACATGGAATTATTAAATATTTTTAGTTCTCGCAACAGATTCGTAATGTGTTATTAACTGATGCAATTTAACTGTCATAAAATGTTATGAGTTGTAGTGGTAATATGTAATATGTTAACATTATTATTTTCAATTAAAAATAATGATTTCAACAATCAAGAATTAATGGACAAATCTTGCTTGTTGTAAAAGTAACGTAAGATTTACTTGAGACAGTTTGTTACGTTTTAAAAGACATTTTACTAGAGTTGGTTTATAATTTAAACTAAGATTTTGAACTATATTCTTCATACAAGTCGTGTTTATATCTTACACTTGCAATGTATGCAATGGTTTTTCCGTTCTAAACACGTGTTTGCTGTATCTACTCTAGTTATTAAAGTTGCAATACAAATTACAGCTTTAACCATATAATAGATAGTCCCAATCTTGTAAATATTAGGAAAAGATTCGTATAATATAATGTTTTGTTTAAAATGCTTAGCTCCTCAGTTATTTGTATGGATGTATATTATTATTGAACTTTTGTTTGTTGAGAACCACTGGAAACAAAAATAAAAAACGTTTCTCATATGTTATATTTGTTACGGTATTTGGATAATCTTTACTGTGTTCAGAATAGTTGACGTTAAAGTAGGAAAACTTAAATTACAAAAGATACGTTATTTTATACAAGAAATATACAAAATACCTTGTTTGTTTTTTGTTACGTATGCAACGATATGTAATGTAATAAACTCTGATACAAAATAGTGGAGCAGAGTCGACCGTTAGTAGTGGTGACACATCTGCTACCAGTACTCTAACAGTGTAAACTTCAACTGTCCATGGTGCTGCTAATTTGTTATCCAGGCCTATTTTTTATTATTAGAATTTAAAGTATTTTAAAGACTGCCTTCCTATATCCAGTTCTGATGCATGTTTATGTGTTTACCGAACTACCGTCTGAATACAAGCAAATATGTGCAACGTTTCATCGTTGTACTCTCATCGGTTCTGGTGTTAAAGAGAATTTCAATTAAAAACTTCATAAAGACAGCTAACTGGAAAACGAAGAGCTTAACTTTACAGGAAACAAAGTTTGCATGAGTATTCTTGTTCTGTATTAACGAAGGATTTTTCCAGACATATTGTATATTTAAATACAATACATAATGTTCTTATAGTGTTACAGATTTTTCAATTTTTTTTCATTACTTACAATTTTTTAATACAAGAACAAGATCAGCAGGGGCGATTCCGTTCTCCCTATTAAACAAGATGTACACTTAGACTCGAGGGCTGGAGAGCCTAGGCGACAGCTGCGCGTCCAATCCAAAAGTCGATTATTTGAGAAAGCTTCTGTCGGAGTTCAAAGTGCTAAGCGTAGCTTTTATCTGATGGGCACTCCACACAGATAAGAGGCACCCAACAGATAAGGTATTTTATCTCGTAATGGAGCTTTGACAAGGATGTCATCACATATTTGGCAAAGTTTTAAAATGAAGCGGATGTCAATAGACTTGTCAAGTAATTGGAAAAAAACTCACGCCTAAAACCTATTGATATATTGAAATATTTTGAAAAAATACTAGTTTATACTGAGATTTGAAAGTTGATTTTAGAATTAACGATGGTCCAATAACAAAATTTAAACATCTACCGTCACTCTAACAAAAAACTATATGGTTTAACAATCTGCTTAATAATATCCAAGGGCCTCATGCAATGCATTATGCATTAGTTCCTCTGTTAAGTAGTACATACTGTACACAGTCGTATATGACACTGTTTCAGCAAGGGTTCAAGCATGGCTTGTTGTAAAGGTGTTGTGATCAATCTTTCCGTGACAATATAAACTGAACTTGTCAACATGATGACCAGTTTTAACCCACGTAATTCTTTTAACATTGAGGTTACAGAAACTGTTTAGCACTGTATAAACTCATTATTTTGTCCTCTTATCCTTGCTCTTGACAGTGAATTTAACCAATTATTTCAAAATAGGGCTACTAGTTGTATTCTTTCAAATTAATATGTAAGGGTTTAATTATATTCAAATCAAGTTTAAAGTATCCAAGGATAACGTATCCAAAGATAGTTTTTAAGTAACACAATGGTACCAAAAGGTAAATTAAAAGTACCATATTGGAAGAAATTATACGAAATCTTACTAGTCTTTCTATTCTAAATCATCGCAATCTAGGCAAGTTATGTAATAATTTATAATCAATAACTTTCGCATTATTCCTTCTCAAGTAGTCAACATATGTTAAAGAGAAGTGATGACTTCATTATCCGAATATAAGGAGTTATCGATCAAGCACTGGAACAGTGATCATCCGCACAGCCAAAGCCGCAGCTGGGAACAAATGTGAGTTGTTGCTAAGCTTGACAACTATCTTCCAAGTTGGCGCGTTCGTTCTGCCTAACGTCTTGCTGGATTTGCATATTCACTGACAGCGAACTTTCTCATTGTAGCTCTTTTATTTGTTGGTAATATAAAACTCGGCTTTATCAGGGATCAGTTTCTTTGATATCCTTTAGCGCGGACAAAGGATATGTAAATATCGACTTCATTGTCACAAGTTGTTCATGAATATGTAGGAACAGTTGAACACTCAATTGTTCAAACCTGTCATCAGAAATGTCTGTTTACTAAATACGTCTAGTATTTTTTTTCTTTATGGTCTTAATTATTTATTAATTTTAAGATGAAACAAGTTAGTAACATGTTGTAATACACTTCTTCAATCAATCTTCTACGGTACACAAAATCCATTTGGGTGTAGAATTTGTGTGGTCTTTTGATGATTATGATACCAGTTCAATTCATAATTTTTTTATCCTAACAATAAATTGTATCCGTAATAGTTTTGTTGGACAAAAACAAACTGCCGTAACCTATGACAAGAATACAGTACCTTATGTAAAACTAAATTTTTGTCCTTTAACTATGCACTTCAATAGTCAAATTAATCAAATTTATTTATGCCAACGGTTATGCTGTTTACTATTTTACATACATCAATATCTCATGGGTAAATCACACAAGTTCACTGAGACTCAGAGTATACAACTGAATGAGGCAGAAATCAAAATTATCTCAAAAACTAGTCTCAGTCACTATTCAATCCTAAATGGTATTGCTAATCACGATTAACAAATTAAATAATTACAAGCACTTACACAAAATCTAAATTTGTCAAAAATGTGGTACTCGTGCCAGAATATTTGCTAAAGCCGTGCTGTTTTACATCTCATTGGTACATACAATGCTACAAAGATCTAATGCAATAAATGTAGAAAACTTTAATTCTCAGACCTGACTTTTGATTAGATACTAAATCGATAAATATATAAAAATATTCGATAAAAATGGAATATTTATAAAGGGTAAACGTCACTTTGACTGAACACTTCAAACTTCTTTGCGGCATCAACTAGAGTGTTGAATGAATCAGTGTCACTCAACAGTGCCGAGACTGATGTGAGTTTAATGTTATCTGCCCTTGCGATCCGTGGAAGATTCTGGCAAGATTTACCCGAAACTCCTGGACTACCTTAGACGTTTTCCAAAACTTTTAAATGAACCCGTAACCAATTTATAATTACTTTTAATAGTTAATGTTAAAGGAAAATAAGTAGGTTGTGAATAGTGTATAGTTTATTTGACTATTGAAGGATCTTTTATATGTTTTTTTTTTTGTTATACAAAAGTTGTTTAATTATTGACTATGATTACTTAATAGAGTATATAGAACAACTTACTAACAAATTCAAATTGAAATTGTTATTCTTGTTTTACTTTTAAATGGTTTTAAATAGGTTTAAAATCTTTTTACAAGTAAGAATACTTTTTAAACTTAATATTTGCTTGAAATCATAGTATATCAGGAAAAATTAATAGAAATCCTGACTCATGAATCATTTTAATAATTTGTAAAGATAAGTTAGCCTAAGTGCAAATAAGTGTTCGTCGTCTTTGAGATGTTTACCAAAGACTAATTTCATTTATAGGATTACAGTCCTGAGATAATTAGGAAACGCTGTTCATTTAAGTGAGATTGTGTTCGAGTTCTGTTTACGCACAAATCTCATTTCATCAAGTTAATAATGTCGTTCCTTGTGCAAGTAAGACTTGTCAAACAGTCATAGTTACAGGAATTCCAGAGTTCGAACGCCTTTTGAAAACTGATCCCTAATGTCATAGTGTTGTGTTATAATGTTATTCGTTAAGTCTTCAAACGTTAATAACAATTCGTTTTGATGTTTTAGGCTTTTATGAAAACAATAAACTTTCTTTTATGTTACTTATTTTCCACTTCTTACAAACATATTAACAATGCAAAGGAAGATTATTGCTCACGGCCTATATATTTTCAACAAATTATATATGATTAACAAAACTAATATAAAAGAAAAAGTGGATATTTGCTAAGCTGATGTGAGATGACAGTGAACTTTAAAATGTTCTTATTTTTATATGAGGCGTTTTTAATATTGAACAGTTTCCCAAACAATTTTGATTATTTCCTTTTAATAAAATGATCAAGTAAATGTTGGTTAGCTTTCGGGTTTTGTCTGAAAGTAATTTGTTCAGCTCTTATTTGAAAACCTTAACAAACTATTAAAAAAATGGATTTGATTATTAATTTATTTTATTTAAAACTCCCATCTTTGCCTATAAAAAGCCTATTGACACAAATATAGGGTTTTCAATGTCATAAATAAAATGGGTGTAAGAATTGTATTTTAACATGTGTCTTAAGGAGGGACAAATCCCTCTGTCACTGACTAACTCATAAACGTCGGTTTCATCATTAATACTGTAAATATATAGTTTGGTTTTCATTCATATCCGTATTATTACTGATGATTCAACAGTATCTATATATGTAAATCAATACCCGATTGATCAACTTCGCCTTTAAGTTTCACTTAATTTGATTTGAGGGTGTATTTACTTTTTGGATGTCTTTGTGTGTGAGGCATCATTATTTGTTTCTAGCATGGGTTGAAAATTAAAGAAACTATTCACTATAACTTTCACTAATACATTTACATGGCTGGCTATCTGAATGGTACTACTAATACCGAACATTTGTGTTCCTTTAGTTCAGTTGATGACGATGCATTTGTTCGTTTTACACGCAGCGTCACTTTCCATGACGCAATGAATGCTCAATGATGGTGGCCGGGGTCACGTGGTCATTGGGGGTTGTTTAATTTACAGTAGAGTTAACGAACCCACCCCGCAGTTTGCTTACCCTAAACGCAAATTACACAGCAAACCTTTTAACAGGATAGATTTTCAAAGAGTAAATCTAAAGTTTCAAATACAATACTTTAAATTATTTAAACAAACGTTTAATTTAAAAGTGAGTAGTAATGTAAAGAATTGCAGTAGTATTATTTATTTATTACGCTCTGAGGTAAATTTTAAATTAAATGAACTTACCAAAAATTACTGAACTTCAAAATATGTTTCCGCTCACCTGAAAATTAAAATGAGAGTCAATAACTGATAAATGTGAAACATTAATATAAAATGATATTTTCAAATACATATACATCTATAGCTATATAGATCTATGTATACTGTTTTTTATTTCAATTATAGTATTACACATTTGGAAAATAGGCGTTCAAGAATAATCTGTAGTAATGAATGTTTACAGTGGTCACATACGTTGACAATCATGTCGTAATAAATGGGATACAATACACGAAGTGGCAACAGATGCAGGCAACCGGGGCTGCAAGTGAACAGTCTGATATTCGAATGAGTTTTGAACCTCGCCTTTTAATTTATTTACCTTTGTATTTCAATGTAATCTATTCCTCGTTGCTTCGCTCGTGAAAAAAATAACACATATTTAAAATATTAACCCAACCAGCACTGTCACATCTTCGTTTACGTTTTACTCTATGACTTCATTTGCAGTAACTGTAAACATCTTAACCACAGCTGGTAATTTTATAAACTATAACCTCCCATTGGAACTTACAGGATCCGTTGGGTGGAGCCCTAGCTTTGGGCGTAGACATTTCAGATTAATAAAGCTAATAAAGTTAAAGCTAATAAAGGAAACCAATTATCGTTTGACAAGTTCCAGTGATGAGAGATTTACAGGTTAATCTGATGGTTTTGGCGCTTTTAATCTGAAATTCTTATTTGCTTTGACAATGCTATGAGAGTATTTATTGTTTGGTATTACAGTAATTTTAGGATAAAAAGAAAAAGGTATAAACGTGGCTACATAGAAAACGTGGCTTTTGATGATGCAATACAGCAAAGATATACTGTGATACAGTATAATGTTTAATTTAATCGTATGTGAGAGTATGTAAAATATATACAGGGTTGGTGAAAAGTCCCGGGACGGCTTAATATTTTTTTAACCGTTACAGATGGAGCTATACAAGTTGGTACACTGTTACTGGGCATAAAACACTATTTTACTACAATTTCAATGAGCCGCTACCAGGGGGACGGCCCACAAGAAGTCGGAAGAAAATCTTAAATAGAAGCATAGGTTGATATTCACATCAAATTAAAGGTCTTTATTAGTAGAATACAATGCCGCAAATCCGACTTTAAACGGACAACCGAGCCAAAAATGGCAGCTATTCAAAGATAGCTTGAATTAGAAATTTTTATGTGCTGAAGTTTTGAATCGGTTTAGTAATTTATTAGCTAGGAGAGTAAATTTTTGCAAATTAAATTTAAATGTATAACATTAATGTAATTTTACATTTTAATGTAAAATTTAAGTGTGTTACATTAGATTACGCACAGCTACTTATCAACATTTCAAATTCAAGCCATATTTTAATAGCTGTCATTTTGTGCACGGTTGTCCGTTTAAAGTCGGATTTGCGGCATTGTATTCTAATAATAAAGACCTTTAATTTGATGTGCATATCAACCTATGCTTCTATTTAAGATTTTCTTCCTACTCCTTGTGGGTCGTCCCCCTGAGGTGGTAGCGGCTCATTTACATTGTAGTAAAATAGTGTTTTATGCCCAGTAACAGTGTACCAACTTGTATAGCTCCATCTGTAACGGTTAAAAAAATATTAAGCCGTCCCGGGACTTTTCACCAACCCTGTATATATGTTTTAGCAAAGTTTCCTTTACTATAAATAAACCTCTACCTAAAAAAATCACTTAAATAAGGAGATACATAATATGATAATATTATGCTTTTTTAAATCTAGTAATTAATATTTTAGCTATAGTAACACTTATTTAACTATAACACTTTGTTTCCCAAACAGATCAAATCCTATTAAGTTTCCTTGCTTTTTCATTTATTCCAAAGACAAAAATATATTCATTCTAAGAGAGGAAATGCATTCCCTTTCCTGAAAATAAATCCCATTACCCTTAAGCCCGTTAACGTTCAATTATAAAGGGATACAGGCACATGCACTTAACATGCAACGGGTTATTAATGACACGTCCTTTGCTGTACCCATGACACTGCAGAATGAAGAGAGGGATAACAAACAATATGGTCTAGAAAATAGATTTACCTAATATACAGTAATTTACACAATATTTTAGTATTACTTATTGTATTATGGAAGGTTTATATATTTGATATTTATATATAAAAAGGTGAAGATAGTGTCAGATCTTCCTTACACTGGCTAAAAGATTTCACCATAAATTAATTATGTAAATTGATAACAGATTTATAAAATGTACCTTCTAAGCACGATTTGTACTTTTATGAAAGGTAAAAACGAATTTGTAGTTATTTAAAAGCGTAAACAGTTTCCTGCTTATAAATTCAACTCTTATCCAATTAAGAGCCACTCATTCGACATACAGGGACCTAACCATTCCTCCGGGAAAGAATGCAATGGCCAATTATTTGTTATCTGGTATTCATCCTCCCAATAAAATGATTGGGAACTTGATCAAGGACCAATTGGATTGACAGACACCGAACCTACCCCCATCAGTGCGAAATCTGTTTAGCAAGGCCCACAGTTCCCTGAGGATATACCACTCAATGGAGCAGTTGGGGTGGGCAGCAAAATCGTTTACATGCCGAATCCTTTCCAGGATTCAACGGAAATGGTTCTTCAATTAAGGTGGAGGCCAACTGCAAAAATGTGGTTTCCGGGACCGTGGTTTCCCTTCGGTATCATGCCAGGAGAACTTGAAACATGCTTGAGTTGGGGGCCGGCCAGATATCGTTATACTCTTTCAGAAGAGCTTCTTTACAGTAATTCTCAGGAGGGGCAATGTTACACAGTTCTGGTAGCCGGGGAGGCGGGGTGGCTGGACTGCCACTGATAGTTCCGATAACCTTGCTTAGTTGAAAATTGACACCTGTAGCATGGACACTGTTGAACCATGATACTCGACAGTACAACACATCTGGGCTAATATAAGAACTTTTGCTTAGGTATTCGAATGATGAACTAGGTTGGCCTTAGTTCTAACTTTCGTTGCAGCTTTTTGAGAATGACTATAACAAGTTTTTGAGAAAGCAATACATAATAGACATATGAGCAATTTGGAGAATAATATTTGATAAGATAATAAACAAGATAGATTTTACAAATTTAGTAAAGAGTTAAAAAATAAATTAACTCACTTAAATAAGATACTTTTAGTTTGTGATAATTTTTTTATCGATTACCCATTCGCTTGGGTTTGTAAGGTTAATTTAAAAATAACATATATTTTCTCTAGGACGAGTGTAAGTACTAACAAATAAGAAGTTCCTGTATAACATCTATGTAGTGAATCGCAAAAGCCCTCGAACTTTACGAATGTATTTAAAGATGGTTTAATTAAACGATTATCAGAGTCTTAGCCCAAAGAAAGAGTTATGAAAGACAAACTTTTTCAAGAGCGTTTTTGTTTCCGCCAGGCGGCTTTGGGAGAGTATTAAAATCCAATTAGCTTCACCGCGGCACTGCGGGTTCGGAGCGGAAGATTGTTTATCACTTGTTTTATTATTCCCCGGGTTTAACATTTACCTGAATACCTTTCAATTTTTCTTATTCTGTGCATTTCCAGTTGTCATTTTAATTCACGACCGTATCATGTAAACGGAAACATACCATTGAGAGCCGCTTTCCCAGCTCAAGTTTAAACGAAACCTGGGGTTATTTTGAACCTGAGATTAAGGCACAATTCGTTTTCCCAAGAATGTGATCTAGCAAGTTTAGTTTAAGACACACAATATCAAGTTGACATCTTTCTCAGATGATTTAGTTTCTTAGTTTACCCTCTAGTTAAACTAAAAACAAATGATTATTATACAGGATTCAAGGTTATATTATCATAGAAAAAATAGGCAAACAGTGTTCTCTCTATAGGTTTAACATAAACCAGGCTTAAACCGCCCTTAACACATTGGGAAAGCGGAATTCATCATAAAATTGAGTTTAAATCAAAGATTAAGTCAAACTGTATGTGCTTGGATAAAGGGTCCATAAGAGACTATAAGAGGTATTTGAAAATCCCACATGTATTCTGATTGTAAAGCCAATCGTAACTTTTATTTATCAGTTGTAACTTAATTCTCCTTGGCATTTACTAGTTGGTGACTGATAGTGAGTTGGTTCATTGGTTTATGACATTTAATGACTAAAAGAAGTCGCCTAGTGGAGACAAAAGCACTGTTGATAAAGTTTGTCTTTTAAAACTATTTTTTTGGATTAATTCTCTTCTGATCGTATAATTAAATCAGATATAAATACATCAATAAACATCAAGGGTTTTACATAAATGTGTTTCAAGAACCTTTTCTTTGTAATTACTTACATTCGTCCTAAAACAATAAATAGTATTTTAGCACATGTACGAATACAAACCTTTATCACGGGTTCTAATGATGGTGGAAAGGCTTTGTTGTCAAAAGGGAATTTGAGATCAGAATATGATGCGTCTGCAGAGTAACGCCAACACTAGCCCATGTACGACTCAACGTTAGCCAAGCAATCGATATTGTAGATCATTTTATGGGTTAACTGGATTTTGTCGTTATTAAGGTTTGTTCCGTTCTTAATATCCAAAGTAATTGAATATTTTGGTTGTATAAATAATTATTGCTCTGACCTCAGACTCTGATTATGAAATGTCTGTCAGCGTGAGCACTTTCCTTTGATTAGTATTTTTAGACAGCTACCACACTTGTGGGAACAGTCTTTCATTGAAAATAGTAAAATTTGACGATGGTTAATTTATTGAAAAAAGAAAAATAAATTCTTTTGCTCCGTATTATTTTAACCTTGAAAACATATTTTTTAGCGTTTATAGTTATCATCGTGTCTTTACACAATGCAATTTTACTTTCAATAAACGTGAATTAGATATCAGACTTCAAAGTAGTATGCAATCTCGTTTTATTTATGTGTTGGATGACTTATTTTTTTATTATTCAGCGCATCCAACTCTATTAAAAAAATCATAATAAACTTATGGGTGCGCCCTACCACAGATTGAATGAGCACCTTGTTGTTTAACGCTGCGCCACCTCCAAGCCGGGCCATGCATATTTACCCTTGCAGACCTTTTTGTTCTCCTCAATCGCACTGTTATTTTAAAGATTTCTACCAAACTATTTTCAGTTTCATACTTTTCAGATTCTAATCTAGGTAATGTAAGGTTCCTTTTTCCCAAAATAATTTTTCACCTTACGTTAGGAAGCTTTAGAAAAACGCTTAATTTGAAAACTTTACTAATGGCCTACCACTTATTTTGAATTAAAATCACGAATTTTTAATCGTATGATACATAAATGAACATGTATTGAATGAAGTAACAACAAACCATTTTTAATTGGATAACAATTGCGCCTACAATTTGGGAGATGTAAAACCCTAACTTTAGCGTGCGGAAGGCAGATAGGGCGCACCCTAGTTGACTTAACTGAACAGTAACCACGATTGTTGAATTTCTAATAAAATAAATTATTAATTTATAAATACTCCGTTTTAACTAGCAGTAATGTAGTTTTTTGTTTTACTATACCGTGATGGAAAATGTCCGCAATAGTTTCTGAAAACGCACAAACTCACCATCACCAAAAATTAATTTTAAACAAAGAATATATTTTATATATTGTTTGAGAACTTGGTTTAGTCCCAACTGAACAAAGAAAAAGAATTAATACTTTACTCAAAACTTCGGAGTATTCTTAAAGCTACTCTTAATTATCTCTCCTACAGTGACTTTGTCAAGCATAAAATCGGAGGTTCTTAAACTGATTGAAAGTGATTTAAACTGACTTCTCATTAAATAAAAACGTTTTAATCCTTGAACAATTTATTTCCAAGCAAACTTTATCTTACTGAAGTAACACCGTTTTATCAAAACTCCGCTTATACTACTGTGGTCAGTACTTTACTTTATGGGTTTTAATATTTAAATTTCATTCTATTGTCGTTAAGAGATGTAAATAAATTTATTGTAAATACTTGATATGTTATATTTGGTTTAAATAAAATGGTAGTAGTATATTTAAATTATTCTAAAATGATGGCAATTGCTGAATTATAACTATCAATAACTGTGATCTCTCAGCGATGGCAAAAACTGGACTATCACTATCACTAACTGTGATCTCTCAATAATGGCAGTAGCTGGAATATCACTATCACTAACTGTGATCTCTCAGCGATGGCAGTAACTGGACTATAACTATCACTAACTGTGATCTCTCAGCGATGGCAGTAACTGGACTATAACTATCACTAACTGTGATCTCTCAGCAATAGCAGAAACTGGACTATCACTATCACTAACTGTGATCTCTCAATGATGGCAGTAGCTGGAATATCACTATTACTAACTGTGATCTCCCAACAATGGCAGTAGCTGGACTATCACTATCACTAACTGCGATCTCTTAATGATGGCAGTAGCTGGAATATCACTATAACTAACTGTGATCTTCCAGCAATGGCAGTAGCTGGACTATCACTATCACTAACTGTGATCTCCCAGCAATGGCAGAAGCTTGACTATCACTATCACTAACTGTGATCTCCCAGCGATGGCAGAAGCTTGACTATCACTATCACTAACTGTGATCTCCCAGCAATGGCAGAAGCTTGACTATCTCTATCACTAACTGTGATCTCCCAGCGATGGCAGAAGCTTGACTATCACTATCACTAACTGTGATCTCCCAGCGATGGCAGAAGCTTGACTATCACTATCACTAACTGTGATCTCCCAGCGATGGCAGAAGCTTGACTATCACTATCACTAACTGTGATCTCCCAGCGATGGCAGAAGCTTGACTATCACTATAACTAACTGTGATCTTCCAGCGATGGCAGTAGCTGGACTATCACTATCACTAACTGTGATCTCCCAGCGATGGCAGAAGCTTGACTATCACTATCACTAACTGTGATCTCCCAGCGATGACAGAAGCTTGACTATCACTATCACTAACTGTAATATCCCAGCGATGGCAGTAGCTGGACTACCACTATCACTAACTGTGATCTCCCAAAGATGGCAGTAGCAGGACTATCACTATTACTAACTGTGATCTCTCAATGATGGCAGTAGCTGGAATATCACTATCACTAACTGTGATCTCCCAGCGATGGCAGAAGCTGGACTATCACTATCACTAACTGTGATCTCTCAATGATTGCAGTAGCTGGAATATCACTATCACTAACTGTGATCTCCCAGTGATGGCAGTAGCTAGACTATCACCATCACTAACTGTGATCTCCCAGCGATGGCAGTAACTGGACTATAACTATCACTAACTGTGATCTCCCAGTGATGGCAGTAGCTGGACTATCACCATCACTAACTGTGATCTCTCAGCGATGGCAGTAGCTGGACTATCACCATCACTAACTGTAATCTCTCAGCGATGGCAGTAGCTGGACTATCACCATCACCAACTGTGATCTCCCAGCGATGGCAGTAACTGGACTATAACTATCACTAACTGTGATCTCCCAGTGATGGCAGTAGCTGGACTATCACCATCACTAACTGTGATCTCCCAGCGATGGCAGTAACTGGACTATAACTATCACTAACTGTGATCTCCCAGTGATGACAGTAGCTGGACTATCACTATCACTAACTGTGATCTCTCAGCGATGGCAGTAGCTGGACTATCACCATCACTAACTGTAATCTCTCAGCGATGGCAGTAGCTGGACTATCACCATCACTAACTGTGATCTCCCAGCGATGGCAGTAACTGGACTATAACTATCACTAACTGTGATCTCCCAGTGATGGCAGTAGCTGGATTATCACCATCACTAACTGTGATCTCCCAGCGATGGCAGTAACTGGACTATAACTATCACTAACTGTAATCTCTCAGCAATGGCAGTAGCTGGACTATCACCATCACTAACTGTGATCTCTCAGCGATGGCAGTAGCTGGACTATCACCATCACCAACTGTGATCTCCCAGCGATGGCAGTATCTGGACTATCACTAACTTAATCATTTAAATTTGTAATCTCTCATCGATGACAGCTACTGATACAACCTCACATGGTTCGTCTTAGGGCCAACGGTGCAATACTCCCTGGATAAGGATGGTTTCTGTCTTAAATATATGTATTTTTAACACCAAAAGTTTGGGAAATGCACCTAGTTCATTAGACGAAAATAACTAATGACCGATAATCAAAGCTGGTTCTATTGTCCGTCAGATGTATACCAAGTGCGTTCAGGAAAGAGTCCGCACCGGCCTGGAGGCTATATTTTCAGGCCCTATCAAGATATTTTACTAGCGCCACCCGATAAGTCTGGCGCCTCCACCGACACAGCCTACCGATTAAACCCTTGGATGAAGTAGAAAAATTAAATTGGCAATGTCTGTGAAAGATATGATCGAAACCCTTGGAAGTAAGGAAGCTTGGTCCATGTTTAGAAATTTCTCCTCTTACTGGCTTCTGATTGAACGAAACGTATCTTAATTTAGCCCGTGTGATATAGCTAAACGTATGGTCAATTAGACTAAGTAATAACACCACCAAACTGACAAAAGTCTGCTACAGAGATAATGAGAATAAGAAAAGAAGAGACATTCGAATTATCTAGGCTTTTCATATCAGAGGAGAACATCTGTGGGAGAACAGCCAACCTGGACACAATATTTCCTGAGTTTCCCTAGAACAGTGTTTCCAATGATTAAACGTTGCTTATGGCAATTTTCAATGCCATATTGACCAGTGAAAACGTTCCTCTAGCTTTAAAAAGGTCTGAAATGTAGTCACGCAAACCTGTAAAGGAACCAGCGAAAGTGGAAATGGAAAGTGGGATTGTTGTGTAGCTATTCTGAGTCATTGTTTTCCGTTGCTTTACTGCCTTATATACAATTATTACAAACTATAAGCACTATTTAGATTATTTATTAACAAATTAAACTACTTATACCGCTTTAATGTTCCCATTAAAAAGTGGTTTATGATTTGATGTAACATAAAAACACATTTTATCTATTTTACAACAATTATGGTAACTTCTTAAGGTACAATAATATTTACATTTTTTTATCAGGCAAGCAATTTAGGAAGTTTTCTAATTTTTCTTCCATTACAGGATAAGCCATTAAGCTACTTTCTCTACTCTACTTCGTATAATTATATTCCAAAATTTATGGTTTGAGGAGTTCAACTAAACTCACTGCGGTCAAACGTGGAACTGCATACTAAGTTCACAGTGACGAAGTCATTATTATATTTCAATTGTATTGATTGGTCTAATGAAAAAATTTTGAAAATGGTTTGACATGAAAAAAAAACTAATAGTTTATAGTAACGGCAATGTATTTACTACACAAGTTCAATGTTTTCTATGTATAAAAATAGGAATTAAATTTCCCTATGTTATTTATAGCCTTTTACAAAAGCAAAGTCAATGTTTTATCAAAACTTAAGCATAGTTTTACTAACTATTGTGACACTTCATAATTATGCAGTCATATTCTTTTCATCACAAAGATATTTAAAATTATGTTAATAATACATTATTTTATATATAAGTCTATAAAACGAAACCTGGTTTTAGTGCATTAATAAACGCTAGATAACATTAACAACATATTGATACATAATTTTCAAAACTAAATCTTCAAAGTTTATTTTATAAAAATATGACACCAGCAAGGTTATTTCTAAGTCCACAGTTGAAAGTCATGGATTGAAGATTGTGGGCGACAGCTGTGCTGTCCAATCCAAAAGTCAATCATTTTGGAAAGCTTTGGCAGAAAGGGCTCAAAGTACTTACCGTTGCGTTTGTGCGATGGGCTACTCCCTCCAATAAGGTGCTTTATCTTTTTAATAGACCCTCCAAAAGTGTGTTATTCTATGTGTTGTAACGTTCAAAACCAATCATCCAAGTTTTAAGCAGGTTATGAAAATGCTGTACGGTGTTAGACGAACAAGTTTCGTAAAACGTATTTATAGAGAATATATTTGGTAGGAAAATTTATTTTTGCTTAAAACTCTGATTAATACTAGACAATATTAATCTAGTTTCGTAAAACGTATTTATAGAAAATATATTTGGTAGGAAAATTTATTTTTGCTTAAAACTCTGATTAATACTAGACAATATTAATCTTTTGTCATTCTAACAGATTGATTTGAAAATCGTAATAGCATGTTGCATAGAGTTTAAATATAATTTATGACTCGATTTCTAACGGCTTTTTCGTAACAAACTCTAAAAAAAACAATAGTGGACAATCAAGGGAACAAAGTCAAGAAGGCTTCGTCATCGGAGCCTTTATTATATATGTTTAAAGTATTTATTTTAAATGCAACCAACTTTAATTTCAAAAATTCCTTTTCATACGTCAAAATTCATCTTTAAAACCTTTAACATTATTAAGCTTAACTCGGCGTTAGTTTTGTTAGAAGGTGGTAGGCCTACAAGTGCTGTATCGAGTTCTATATCATTTATTTGTTGAAGAAAGTTTTTTTAACGCCAATGGCATTTTAGTTACACAAAACGCTTGATACACACAGCACACAACACAGCCGCTTTTAGGGAAAGCGGTCCTAATCCCTTAAATTGTTGAGGACACCCCTGGATTTGAACCCGGGACCCCTTGAACCGTGCGAATGTTTGTATTTTAATAAAAATATCACAATTAAAAGTACTAAAGCTTTTGCATTTTATCTAACTTTGGTAATCGAAGAATAATGGTAGTGTTGATAGCAGCAAACTTGATGTATATCAGACAATCGACAATTATTTACGTTATTGTGGGCCATTTTTGCAAGTGCGTACTAGGTATATTATGAAGTTGTGAGTGAATGTGCCGCTACTTTGGCTTCTGTATGCACATAACTTCACAAAGACAGTTATATAAGTAAGTAAGTTACCAAGTTTTTGATCTGAATAACGATTCAGAACTTTATCAGTATGAACACAAATCCTCCATTGAGAATATAGCAGTTACGGCTTTGATTTTCGCACAACCAAGAATACCTACTCAAGAAGTTTAGTTGTAAAATGAGATATCCATCAAGCACTGGAACAGTGATCATCCGCACAGCCAAAGCCGCAGTCAGGAACAAATGTGAGTTGTTGCTAAGCTTGACAACTATCTTCCAAGTTCGTTCTGCCTAACGTCTTGCTGGATTTGAATAGGCAATCACACTAAACTCCATCATCGTTGGCACATTTCTACGCCGAAGATTTAGAACTGAGGGAACAATTTCAGTAAAAGTATTTTGCTTGAACATGGTATTAGCACAATTAAATTAGAATAGGGACCGCCAAATGGTCGAAATTCGACGAAATTCTAATTGAATATATAATTAAAATAAACGAATATTTGAGAAAAAATTAGTTAAATAGTTGGTTCTTTGGCACTTATCTCTCTCTCTCTCTCTCCCCCCATCCACATCCTTATCCTCAGGAAGTTGTTTATGTGGAGTTGAAAGTGATAGCAGAAGGGCGTTACCATTCCAGTAATCAATAGTTTTTTATTTATGCCTGAAACCTCTCCACCTCGTCCTCTCCCTGTCCTTCATCCTCCTCCCCTCACAAACAGGTTTTTTAAAATGTAGATTTAAAATGGATAAGAGAAGGATGTTACCTTTCCATATTTATTTGAATAACGCAGCTGTTTATTAAATGAAAAGCATAACGAAAACCAGAACACATGTTCCATAAGGATGGTATGTAAACTTTGAAAGCCAAGAGGACATAACCCTACATACCCAAACACAAACTGATTTACATTCGACACGTATTCTAATACTGCTAATAAAAAGTGTCAAGTTTCATAATTCTGTGATGCCGCATATCCGAGAAATCGGTACCAAACAAATGTCCTTAGCTTATTAATATATAAATTATGTTGGATTTATTGACTAGGAAATATCGGCAGAGCCTTTAAGTACGCCTTCCACATGATAATCTTGCGTTGATCACCAGGTAGAAAAGCACTAGTACTGATGGTTAATGTGGGTCAGGATAAAGCAGAAAATTTCCCTTTAGATGATAAACTCCCGTGACTCCTGTGAGTGCTGCTCTTCAGCTCCCCTGAAAACTGAAAAGATATCCAAGTTGATCAACTAGCGATCACTTTTCGTCCCATCTGCCTTTCATGGAGGATTCAAAATGAAAGGTTAGCTTGTCATAACGGATATCAAAGTTCGTAATGGATGACCAACCTGGGATGACATCTTAGTTTTCTGTACCTCCTATCTAGACCATTTTTAAAGCCACCTTGAGTTCACCAACAGTTGAATGATTTACTTCCTTTACGCCAATTAATATATCCATGCATCACAGCTATTTTACACTGTACTAAAGAACCAGTCAATGTTAATTAATATTTTAGAGAAAATAAAGTGTGTATCGGGAATGATTACGGTCCATGTAACAGTTAGGTTGGATGTACGCCATGTAACAGTTAGGTTGGATGTACGCCATGTAACAGTTAGGTTGGATGTACGCCATGTAACAGTTAGGTTGGATGTACGCCATGTAACAGTTAGGTTGGATGTACGCCATGTAACAGTTGGGTTGGATGTACGCAAATTTAAATTGTAAGTCAAACTCTGAGCTGCGAAATAAAATGCATTTTCTAAGGTATTTTCAAAGTAATTTTCAAATACAAAATACCCCCGTCGCAGCAAACCTGCATACTCAGCGAATTTCCAATGAATATGTAACATAACACATTAAAAAACTTAACAGGATTCATAAGAAATATATTCAAAAACAAGCGATATTAAAAATATTAATTAATTAATCTCCATAAGAATAACATTGGGGATGAGTACGCAGGTTTGCTGCAACAAGGCACACAAAATAATGGGTTTTTATGCAAATATCAATAGAACTCATCTTAGTGAAGTCACATACCAAGTTTCATCCATATACATCCATAAATAAGCGATATATAACATTTTAAGTATTTTCCATGAGAATAACATGGGGACTGAGTACCTAGGTTTGCTGCTACAGGAACCATAGGCGAAAAATTTTTTTTGTGCAAACAACAATAAACCACAACCAGATGAAGCCATATACCAAATTTCGTCAGTTTATGTTCATAAATAACCCAGATATACAATTTTTCTTTTTCTCCATAAGAATAACATTAGACAACGTACTGTGTTTAGCACTTTCAATATCTCGGTAACCAATTGACGTAGAGTAATGATCAAAATACCAAATTGTTTGTTTTTTTAAGTTGAATTCAATGGTAAAAATTAAAATTTGATTTAAATAAAAATTACATGTGAACACCCCAAAAAACACATTTTTGGGGTACAAAACCCCCCCAAAACCCCCCGTTCGATGGTACGATTCATCTGGTTTTCGAACTCGTTCAAATAAATGGTACTCTACACATTTTTACCAAATTTCATTAAGATTGGACCTTTTTTACGAGAGTTATCGTGCTTACGGACACATATATATATATATATATATATATATATATATATATATATATATAATATATACATATATAAAAATTTGAACGAATGGTGTTTTTGGCATCTGGGGACCTCAAAATGAAAAGTTATCATCTCGGGCTTAAGTCTTACCATGAGACCTACGGTAATAGCTTCTTCCCTATAGGGGAAATTCGCTAAAACAAACTTGTAAACTGACTTTAAAACCCCACTTCCAGGCCACTTCACCTCTTGATAATTTGTCCTAACACTATTGACATCGAAAGCAGATCAACCTAAATAACATACTACAAATAAATAATTACAAATCTATTTAAATGGAAATGGAATATTTATCGAATTCACTTGTTCGGATGACGGGGAATGTAAAATTTAACCGCATCATCAAAAAAAGCACTGAATGAATCAGTGTCACTCAACAACAGAAAGACTGATGGAAGTTTAATGTTATCTTCTTCCCCGAGCTGTAGAAGACTCTAGCAAGATTTTCCAGCGCCTCCCGTTTTACCTTAAACGTTTTCTTGTTTACAAATATCAATTTATAAAATAATTCAATATTTGTTAGCATCTTAAAACTACTGAGCTACAAATATAATGTAACTATTATTCTAAAAGGTTTACAACCTCAACGAATGATTTTTTTAGCTAAATAAAAATATTACAGGTTGGTTGTGCCATGTGGGATGGCGGTCAAATTGTAATTAAGTAATTTTAATAAACCTTACAGAAATATTGAACTAATCTCTAAATAAAAAAACGGCTCCAAAGGAGTTTCTTGGATATAGACATCAATAAAATATAGTTATTTTATGCTCCAGGGTTTAACTAGCTTACATGAGGGTCTTTGTAAGCTATATAAGAGTAACATTGGGGCAGAGTACTTATGATTGCTGCATGTACCATTGAGGTATTTAAGTAAATATTAAAATAGCACCATCAGATGAAGCATAGCACCGAATGATATAAATATAATTTAAATTATAATGATTAAAATAATTATAAATAAGTAAGATTAAACATCCTCCAAAAGAAAAACTTTGGACAACATACCGTAATTAGGACTTCAATATTTCAGCAACCAATCAACGTTAAGTAATAATTCAGATTACAAGGTTTTTTCAACTGAATCCAGTGGTGAAAACCAATTTTTTTCTCAAAATCAAATCAGGTTATCGCACCCTCGGACACATACATATACATATAACTCTTTGAATGAATTGTTTCCTTGCCATCTGGAGACCAGTGTCATCTACTTCCAGGCCTAGGAATGCTATTGTATTTATAGCTATATATTTTTTTACTAATTGAATTAATTTTTCTAAATACATTCCGTGATGGGTTAGTTAAATCAAGAATTTACATTCAATATGAAAGTACTCTAGAAACAGTGTAATAATTTCTAGTACAGAATATGTGTTATCCGGTGAATTGAAAGGATGATACATAGTTGAGACATAGTTTTAATTTCAAAACAATGACAGATTTACAATTTATCCATTAAAGAGACACCAACTAACATCTTTATAAATGAGTCTTAGTTAGTTGTATGAAGTTTAAAAATACTATAACTCTTTTGTAATATTCTTAAAAATAAAAGCATTTTTCTTCATAAATATTCACTGAGTAACACTATATGTTAGGGTAATCCGGTATCGTAAATGATTTCATTATAACGAGCAAAAAACCAATAATATATTTACAAACGACTAATTTTGTTCATAATAAAGTCTCAGAAGACTTAAGGAGAGGCTGTTCATTTAAGTGAGATTGTGTTCGAGTTCTGTTTACGCACAAATCTCATTTCATCAAATTAATAATGTCGTTTCTTGTTTAAGTAAGACTTGTCAAACAGTCACAGTTACGTGAATAACTTCGTATTCCTGTTGTGAGCTGCTGCCTAAAACTATTCAGTGGTATTACTATTTTTTAAGTAAAAGAATTGAAATATATATTTAATTTTGTTTTCATTGTTTTGATTTTTACAAAACAATATATTTCCTATTACATAACATGTTTTTAACTTAAGTAATATTTTATTAGAGGAAGCTATATTCCTTGGTGGTATACAAGCTTAGAATTATAATCACACTAGTTTCATGACCCAGCGAATGGGTTAACATGGGTTTAAATGGGTTACAATGCATTGATATTAAAGTTTAATTTAGTGGACTTAATATTCTGTTATGCACGTACAGTTCAGTTATCAGTATCATGAAAATACTATTGTTTGAGAAAAAGAGAGGGAAATGCAGCTAACCAGATTCGAGAGAGCTAATACAGAATTTATAAGGTAATCAAACTTGTTTAAGTATTTTTAGAATATTCAGTATGTTTTCATAATGAGTGGGTACGTAAATGCTTACAGTGGTTTCAAATATTTACACTCATGCAATGAACTGGATGTAATATACGAAGAGGCTAGGAACGCAGACTGCCGGCCTGCATGTGAATGGTCTGATATTCTCGTGTCTCTTGCTCCTTGCTTTCTAATTTCGTTAGTTTTGCATTTTATCGTGGTTTTATTAATTTTCAGGTGGATTAAAATCCTCGATTTAGATAAATGGGAAGCGTCATTTAATTTATTGAAAAACTAATGCAACTTGTCTATCAAAACTTGATCTCCGCAATATACCGGCTAATAGTGTACTAATATTAATTAAAAGTAATACTTCACAATTTGTATAGTTACTCCCACATATACTTGAACATTAAGAGAACTTTCTATTTGTATTTGTTTACAATAAATATTTTTGGGGGATGTGTTCATTATTTTTTTCTTTTCTAGAGAAGCACAAGCTAAAAATATATAAAATAATAAAACTTTAAACTTCCAAAAGCGTATACGGTGGGTAAAACTACGATGAAAATGTATATGAAAAAGTCCACTTGGTAGTATAAATAGCTTTTTATTCATGTTAAATAAACTTATACAGAATCCCAAAAGTTATGCTCGTTCAGTTTAGTTATTCTTGATCGAGTTTCATTTTGTATTAAACAACTTTTTTATTAGCATATTACGTGTTGTTATTACTAACGGGATGTAATAAAAGACGTCTTACAACACCTAAGCTACATTTACACTTATATTGATTCACATACAGACGGTAAACATATACCACCGGTCACATTTCGACCGGTCACACCAGTCATCATCAGGCCAATGAGATAACTCAATAGAGTTCAATGAGAGTTCTCTCATTGGCCTGATGATGACTGGTGTGACCGGTCGAAATCGATAGCCTAGTACTATCTTTTATATATGTTTACCGTCTGTATGTGAATCAGTCTAAGTGTAAAAATATATCTTAAGTGTTGTAGGACGTCTTTTATTACATCCCGTAAATATTTTGTATTAAAAAAGAGTGTACAGGGCACCTTCACATTTCAGGCACGACATTAGCATTACAGGTACTTCAAAAGGTTACAGCTGACATAGTAAACCAGTTACTGTGCTAAATGACCCAACGATGAAGGATTTATAGGGTTAAGATCTAATTATACTTTAGCGCTCCTGGTCTTAAATCCTAATCTTCCTTGTAACGTTGTAAGACAACGTTATGCCTTGAAATTATAAGATTTTAAAAATAAAAACAAAAGATTAAGTACAAAGTAAGTTAATTAAATTAATTAATTTAATCAACTAAGTACAAAGCAATTCATTTATTTGGAGAAGTTTTCTTGGATACAACTTCATCAGACTACTTCAATCAATATACCATTTATTACATAATAAATGTTAAACAATCAAGAACTAAGACAAAAAAAAATCAATTTATAAAGAATTGTATTGTTAATTACATATCAAGTTGTTCATTGTTTGAAAATAATGTTGGAAAATTACGCTATGCTTGGAAATGTACTGAGAGAAAACACGACAGTAGCAATTTTACAGAAGTTCATATCAGAGTAATTCTTTCATCTTTGCCTGTCCAATTAGTAATTCTTAGTGTTGTTTACTCAGCTTAGCAGCTTCCAATAGAAATGCAAAAGTAGGAGATGAATACGTTTAAAGGTTGAGCTTTTTGCTTACCTAGAAGTAAGTTAATTATCTATAATGTTTATATTTCACTCAAGAATATAGACAAACGTTAACATAAAGCATAATTCAAACAAAATTACCTTATACAACAAATATTATCTAGAAAATATGTATCTAAGGTTCAGTTTTGTGGTTTTATTACAATACACCACTATAATAGCAGACAAATAAATAGACAGTTGGTCTGTAGCCAATAGCATGGCTTTACGCTGACACTGTTGCCATTTTGCCGTAGAAAAAACATCACTTGAATGTTATTCCAATCAGCTAATGTGGAGTTTTGGCAATGCAGCACGTCTACTATTGGCTGATCTCGGTTGATAGCCCGGTAAACCACGCCCTCAACTGGCAATTTATTTGGCTATTATAATAGACGAAATCATATAATAAAAATTGACATTATGTTCTATGAATACAATATTCTATTGATTTGATTTTCATTCACTAAACCCAGGAGACATAATGAAGGCAGCCTTTTAACCTAAAAAACACCACGAATATCTTCCATTTACCTTATATGTTTATTATTTTAGCACAAAGCAATGAGAACCCGTTTATTAAATCCATTACTTGTATTTAGTAATGATGCTTATAGTGTTAACAAACAGTTCAATAAATTCTTAGTTTGTATGACACATTTAATTACGCAGGGTTGGTTAGTAAATAATAAAGTACTCTGATTAAACTGTGTCTATATATGGACAGTTGAATTTAACGGATAACAAATATTCATTTGTCTTTATGGATATGAACTTTATATAAACGGGATGAAATTGGAATTAATGGTTGTAAACCAATTTAAAAATTTACATTTTATCAAGTGAACTGTACATATCTTCCAATAAATATCCTGATTGGATAGATAAATACAAACAATATATGTATTAACATTTACTACAATTAATTAAGGTACCCAATTACCAGAGATAACATATTTTCCAACAAATATCTAAAGAACTCATTAAAGAGACATAAAATTACAAAATAGCCTAAACTCTCATATTAAAACGCAGTGCAGTGAGTGAGTTTACAGCCCCATCGAGTGCACCAACTTCGGCAGGAACCACACTGCGCGTCCGCAAATTGTTCATTCGGCAATACAAAAGCCATCAGTGCCATTGGCGGTTCACCACACCCGTATTTCTCTATCACCAAAGCCCGTTCATTAGCCCAAAGATATATGTAGCCGTTTAACTAGTAAACATCACTGTCTTTGTCCGTCGTAAACTCTGATAACTATTTTGATTGCAAATGTGCCCCTAAAGCTCATTTTACAGGCGATTTAAAAGAAGTGCTTTTATCTCATTTTAAATTGTGTTGCATGAACGACTGAACATTCCTTTAGTTTATAAGTTACCAAATACTGGATTAGCCGATAGTGTTAACTAAATTGATGCTCTGTGGTACCGGTTTCGGACCCATCACAATCCATCTTTTTCCACTGTTTTTTATATTTTTACTTTCCTTTTATTACGCCAGTATTTGGTAAGTTATATTATAAGGTGTCAAGACGTTATAAATACATTTTATAATTTAATTTATTAGTGCCTAAGTAGTGGATAAACAGGAAAGAGGCATCACTTCCGGCGCTTTTTTCCCATGTTATTCTTATGGGGATCAGTTTTTGGACCGACGCCCGATCCTACCCTACACAAATTTTCTTTTTGGCCCCTGCCTTATTTTCCCCCATTTAAAATTTGCATTAATTTTAATACATCCTTTGCAGAAATCCACGAGTTCAAAAATAACTCCACACTAAATAAACAACACATGTAAACAACTTAGAAGTTATTGTGTAGTAGATGTGAAATGGCGGTTTAACATCACTTCCGGCGCTTTTTCCCCATGTTATTCTTATGGGGATCAGTTTTTGCGCCGACGCCCGATCCTGCCTATAGAGCTCCCGCGCCCTAGCCTATACTATTGTCCAACCCCTGCCTATATTAAATATATTGTCCCCATCCCCATCCCTCCTCTATATTTTTAAAAATTAATTTTCAAATTCAGGCTAAAAAACTATCTTTGGTGTTTACTGTCCGATTTGTCTGCAATTTGGATATGTTATTGTCCTAGGCAAGTGTTTTAATAAATTTCACTTACATTTCCCAAATTCACTATTACGGTCAAAAATATTTTTGAAAAATACTGCCAATTGCCACCTTCTTTATTAACTGTCCGATTTGTCTTCAATTTGGATATGTTATTGTCCTAGGCAAGTTGTTTAATAAATTCCACTTACATATCCCAAATTCACTATTACGGTCAAATTAAAAATTATTTTTGAAAAATACTGCCAATTGCCAACTTCTTTATTAAATGTCCGATTTGTCTGCAATTTGGATGTGTTATTGTCCTAGGCAAGTGTTTTAATAAATTTCACTTACATATCCCAAATTTGCTATTACGGTCAAATTAAAAAATATTTTTGAAAAATACTGCCAATTGCCAACTTCTTTATTTACTGTCTGATTTATTTAAAATTTGGATATGCTATTGACCTAGGCAAGTGTTTTAATAAATTTCACTTACATATCCCAAATTCACTATTACGGTCAAATTAAAAATTATTTTTGAAAAATACTGCCAATTGCCAACTTCTTTATTAAATGTCCGATTTGTCTGCAATTTGGATGTGTTATTGTCCTAGGCAAGTGTTTTAATAAATTTCACTTACATATCCCAAATTTGCTATTACGGTCAAATTAAAAAATATTTTTGAAAAATACTGCCAATTGCCAACTTCTTTATTTACTGTCTGATTTATTTAAAATTTGGATATGCTATTGACCTAGGCAAGTGTTTTAATAAATTTCACTTACATATCCCAAATTCACTATTACGGTCAAATTAAAAAATATTTTTGAAAAATACTGCCAATTGCCAACTTCTTTATTTACTGTCTGATTTATTTAAAATTTGGATATGCTATTGACCTAGGCAAGTGTTTTAATAAATTCCACTTACATATCCCAAATTCACTATTACGGTCAAATTAAAAAATATTTTTGAAAAATACTGCCAATTGCCAACTTCTTTATTTACTGTCCCATTTGTTTAAAACTTGGATATGTTATTGTCGTAGGCAATTGTTTTAATAAATTACACTTACATTTCCCAAATTCACTATTACAGCCAAATTAAAAATTATTTTTGAAAAATACTGCCAATTGCCAACTTCTTTATTTACTGTCCGATTTGTTTAAAATTTGGATATGTTATTGTTGTAGGCTAGTGTATATGCACCATCCACATTTTACAAATATTGCGGTTAAATGTTAAAAAATTTTGGAAAAATACCACCAATCGGCAACTTCTTTATGGTCTGATTTGTTTAAAATTTATGTCATTATTCTAGGCTAGTGTATATGTACCATCCACATTTGACAAATTAACTATAATGGTCAAATTTAAAAAATATACTAACAATTTCAAACTTCTTTATTTATGGATATGTTATAGCTCTTATATAGGTAACAAGACCACACTACCACAAGTTCCATTACCCCCTATAATACAGTATTTTGTCTTTTTGTTTGTTTATTTTGCTGTAATCCCAAAACTGACTTTGCTGTTTATTGTCACTTTGGATATTGTCCTAAGCATTTATTGTCTGATTTATTTTTGGATATGTTATAGCCCCCAACTATTATATCTAAAATTACAATATTATTTCCACCTATAATACAGTTGATGTGTTGTTTGTTTTGCCGCAACCTAAAAACTAATATTGGTATTTGAAATACAAGCTTATTATATACATCCAGCTGATAAGTAATATATATCCACAATTATGGTCAGAACTGCCCAAATTTTAAGCCAATGCAAAAATAAATTTTTAAAACCCAAAACAACTAATCTTTCTTTGTGCTTGTTTGGAGTAGTCTTTATTTTATCCAACTTAATTTTAATTTTGTAGTTAAAATCAAACTTCCCACATTCTAGCTCCCTTTCCAGCCAGTGACATAAAGGTTACGAATATTTTCAAACAATATATCTTTTTCTTCCCCTATGTTGGACTTGTTTAATAGCGCACCATATTCCAAATCCTCCAGTCTACTACATTCTTTAAATTTAACATTGCCTTTAATATCTCTATGTCTTCTTGTCCATTGTTACGGAAACTTTCTATTTTTGGAATCGCCACAAAATGTTGCGGTTCCGTTAGTGTTAAAGCTGGTGGCTGGTAGGTAGATAAATAATGTCCATAAGACTGGAATAAATATCACTGCATTAACACGGAGGTGTCGATTTCAGAAATGAAATATGAAACATATTGATCAGTCCAGCGACGATTCATTTTCCAAATAATCCGCAGATTAAAATCCACTCACTCAAACTATGTCTATCTGTAAATTAATGCATTTCAACGTAAATATTTGGGGTTATAAAATTGATAGCCACCTCTTTATGAAGACATTGCAGATATTTATTAATGAGATGACCGAGCTGCTTTCATTACAGTTTAAAATGAGCCTTTGCGGTACCGATAAAACAATGTGTTGGCTTATTCATGATGAGTTGTTGGCTTATTCATGATTGTTGGATTTTTATAAATCTATTTTGTGAGGGAAGACCTGTTCGAAGGAAAGCCATTAAAATTGAACTTAAAATCAAATGCAGACTTTGACAGGATAGAAGTTGAATTTTTGAGCGGTAAGGCTATGCTAAATAGCGGATTCTCTAAAGAAATGGTTATAAAAAAGTAGCTAAATTCTCCACGATGAATTAGAATATAACATTTATTTTGACGATACTTTTAGCGCTCTTTATTCTTAAACGTTAACTTCACTCTACCTCGGTCACTTTTGAGGTAAGACCTTACGTTGCTCTGATCTGTTCTATTGCACGATACTTGATATAAAATGTCTAACTTAACCTCTTATATATTTAATGATCAATCTGTTACTGTACTGTTTGACAGTGAAAATAATCCTTGGTTCAAAGGAAAGGATGTTGTTAAAATCCTGGGCTATCAACATTCAAAACAGGCATTGCGGATAAATGTTGATGAAGAAGTGTAAGGCTATAAATATACTCTCTAAAGGGGGGTGTATCGATACACCCCCTTTAACTTCCAATATCAGTCTAACTTCATCAATGAATCTGGTTTGTATTCTCTTATTTTGCGCTCATTGAAACCAGAAGCTAAAGCATTCAAAAGATGGGTTACAAGTGAAGTCTTGCCTTCCATTAGAAAGTATGGAGTGTATAAAATCAAACATGAAAATAATCAGTTAAAAAATCAAAACTCTCAACTCTTGGCTGAAATTACAAGGTCTCTGGAAGACAACCAAAAGCTCACTCAAATTAACTCAGAATTTAAAACTAAAAACGACATATTGTGTAAAGAGAACCGGTCACTGAATGAGTTGTTGAGTTAAAGTTTTCTGTAAGATATTGGCACATTTCCTCTTTATTAAATATTCCAGCCAAATCTAGTGTTATATCGAAATCCATAAGATCTTGCAGTATCTTTGGAAGGTCTTCCAACAAATCCTTAATTTTAACATTTGCAAGCTCTATTTTATAGGGAATTGCTATAGGATCATCATACTTTTGTTTAATTTGGTCAATATCTTTCTTTATTATTTGTAACACACCCTCGCTTTGGGAGAATGGTAGTTTGGCCACAACACCATGTCGAGCTAAAGAGAACTTTTTAAATAGTTTATATTACCTATGTCTGTAAGAAGGTTATTATTACGTAGATTTTCTAATAAAAACCATATACCAAATCTTTCGTTAGTAGGTTTAATACAATTCCCCAATAAATGGCTAACAGAGTACATTTCTTTTATACAAAAGTAGCGGAAACATGTAAACAGGACAGATTACACCATAGGCATATAGAGGTTGTAAATATATATTGTATATAAACATAGGTGAGCGGTAAGTGTAACATGTAAGTGGACACCCACATGCAAATATGGAATATCCACAAATTCGACTAAATAAGTTTATAGTCTCAATATAATTAACATATTAACATTAGTACCCAAATTGTCGAAATTCTATAATTCTATTCTTAGTCCTTGTATTAGGTTTTGTACTATTAAACCCTACATCCTGTGCAGCAGAGTAATATATGCATTTAATATGCACATTCTACAAGACCTGTACATCTGTTGTATAAGCAGCAGAATAGACGTCTCATTGTGTTGTTGTAAAGTAAAACATAAATGTAAATTGTGCTGGATACAACCAGCCAGATATTAGACAGGAAATGTGTTGGAAGTGTATTGCCAAAGACAAACACCACATAGTGCAGCATGTAATCAATCCACCACTATTTAGACAAAGGTCAGTATTGGTACAACATCCGATATATTAGCCAAACCCACAATCAAACTTGGAAAACAAACAGTAAAAGATAAATATTATAGTAACAGAAATAGTAAGAGTATAAGGACATAGTAATATTTAAAGTTTATAAAACAACACAAATGCAGAGACACAATAAATAACACACTCCAACACATTTGGACACACGCACAGATACTGGTTTACATCCATTTAACACAACTTTACACGTTCTGTCAACCGACACAAAAATTGTTTGTAAATTGTGTAAGAAATATATGTAATATAAACAAATTTAACACAATCATAACATTGTCCACAATGTTATGATTGTGTTAAATTTGTTTATATTACATATATTTCTTACACAATTTACAAACAATTTTTGTGTCGGTTGACAGAACGTGTAAAGTTGTGTTAAATGGATGTAAACCAGTATCTGTGCGTGTGTCCAAATGTGTTGGAGTGTGTTATTTATTGTGTCTCTGCATTTGTGTTGTTTTATAAACTTTAAATATTACTATGTCCTTATACTCTTACTATTTCTGTTACTATAATATTTATCTTTTACTGTTTGTTTTCCAAGTTTGATTGTGGGTTTGGCTAATATATCGGATGTTGTACCAATACTGACCTTTGTCTAAATAGTGGTGGATTGATTACATGCTGCACTATGTGGTGTTTGTCTTTGGCAATACACTTCCAACACATTTCCTGTCTAATATCTGGCTGGTTGTATCCAGCACAATTTACATTTATGTTTTACTTTACAACAACACAATGAGACGTCTATTCTGCTGCTTATACAACAGATGTACAGGTCTTGTAGAATGTGCATATTAAATGCATATATTACTCTGCTGCACAGGATGTAGGGTTTAATAGTACAAAACCTAATACAAGGACTAAGAATAGAATTATAGAATTTCGACAATTTGGGTACTAATGTTAATATGTTAATTATATTGAGACTATAAACTTATTTAGTCGAATTTGTGGATATTCCATATTTGCATGTGGGTGTCCACTTACATGTTACACTTACCGCTCACCTATGTTTATATACAATATATATTTACAACCTCTATATGCCTATGGTGTAATCTGTCCTGTTTACATGTTTCCGCTACTTTTGTATAAAAGAAATGTACTCTGTTAGCCATTTATTGGGGAATTGTATTAAACCTACTAACGAAAGATTTGGTATATGGTTTTTATTAGAAAATCTACGTAATAATAACCTTCTTACAGACATAGGTAATATAAACTATTTAAAAAGTTCTCTTTAGCTCGACATGGTGTTGTGGCCAAACTACCATTCTCCCAAAGCGAGGGTGTGTTACAAATAATAAAGAAAGATATTGACCAAATTAAACAAAAGTATGATGATCCTATAGCAATTCCCTATAAAATAGAGCTTGCAAATGTTAAAATTAAGGATTTGTTGGAAGACCTTCCAAAGATACTGCAAGATCTTATGGATTTCGATATAACACTAGATTTGGCTGGAATATTTAATAAAGAGGAAATGTGCCAATATCTTACAGAAAACTTTAACTCAACAACTCATTCAGTGACCGGTTCTCTTTACACAATATGTCGTTTTTAGTTTTAAATTCTGAGTTAATTTGAGTGAGCTTTTGGTTGTCTTCCAGAGACCTTGTAATTTCAGCCAAGAGTTGAGAGTTTTGATTTTTTAACTGATTATTTTCATGTTTGATTTTATACACTCCATACTTTCTAATGGAAGGCAAGACTTCACTTGTAACCCATCTTTTGAATGCTTTAGCTTCTGGTTTCAATGGGCGCAAAATAAGAGAATACAAACCAGATTCATTGATGAAGTTAGACTGATATTGGAAGTTAAAGGGGGTGTATCGATACACCCCCCCTTTAGAGAGTATATTTATAGCCTTACACTTCTTCATCAACATTTATCCGCAATGCCTGTTTTGAATGTTGATAGCCCAGGATTTTAACAACATCCTTTCCTTTGAACCAAGGATTATTTTCACTGTCAAACAGTACAGTAACAGATTGATCATTAAATATATAAGAGGTTAAGTTAGACATTTTATATCAAGTATCGTGCAATAGAACAGATCAGAGCAACGTAAGGTCTTACCTCAAAAGTGACCGAGGTAGAGTGAAGTTAACGTTTAAGAATAAAGAGCGCTAAAAGTATCGTCAAAATAAATGTTATATTCTAATTCATGGTGGAGAATTTAGCTACTTTTTTATAACCATTTCTTTAGAGAATCCGCTATTTAGCATAGCCTTACCGCTCAAAAATTCAACTTCTATCCTGTCAAAGTCTGCATTTGATTTTAAGTTCAATTTTAATGGCTTTCCTTCGAACAGGTCTTCCCTCACAAAATAGATTTATAAAAATCCAACAATCATGAATAAGCCAACAACTCATCATGAATAAGCCAACACATTGTTTTATCGGTACCGCAAAGGCTCATTTTAAACTGTAATGAAAGCAGCTCGGTCATCTCATTAATAAATATCTGCAATGTCTTCATAAAGAGGTGGCTATCAATTTTATAACCCCAAATATTTACGTTGAAATGCATTAATTTACAGATAGACATAGTTTGAGTGAGTGGATTTTAATCTGCGGATTATTTGGAAAATGAATCGTCGCTGGACTGATCAATATGTTTCATATTTCATTTCTGAAATCGACACCTCCGTGTTAATGCAGTGATATTTATTCCAGTCTTATGGACATTATTTATCTACCTACCAGCCACCAGCTTTAACACTAACGGAACCGCAACATTTTGTGGCGATTCCAAAAATAGAAAGTTTCCGTAACAATGGACAAGAAGACATAGAGATATTAAAGGCAATGTTAAATTTAAAGAATGTAGTAGACTGGAGGATTTGGAATATGGTGCGCTATTAAACAAGTCCAACATAGGGGAAGAAAAAGATATATTGTTTGAAAATATTCGTAACCTTTATGTCACTGGCTGGAAAGGGAGCTAGAATGTGGGAAGTTTGATTTTAACTACAAAATTAAAATTAAGTTGGATAAAATAAAGACTACTCCAAACAAGCACAAAGAAAGATTAGTTGTTTTGGGTTTTAAAAATTTATTTTTGCATTGGCTTAAAATTTGGGCAGTTCTGACCATAATTGTGGATATATATTACTTATCAGCTGGATGTATATAATAAGCTTGTATTTCAAATACCAATATTAGTTTTTAGGTTGCGGCAAAACAAACAACACATCAACTGTATTATAGGTGGAAATAATATTGTAATTTTAGATATAATAGTTGGGGGCTATAACATATCCAAAAATAAATCAGACAATAAATGCTTAGGACAATATCCAAAGTGACAATAAACAGCAAAGTCAGTTTTGGGATTACAGCAAAATAAACAAACAAAAAGACAAAATACTGTATTATAGGGGGTAATGGAACTTGTGGTAGTGTGGTCTTGTTACCTATATAAGAGCTATAACATATCCATAAATAAAGAAGTTTGAAATTGTTAGTATATTTTTTAAATTTGACCATTATAGTTAATTTGTCAAATGTGGATGGTACATATACACTAGCCTAGAATAATGACATAAATTTTAAACAAATCAGACCATAAAGAAGTTGCCGATTGGTGGTATTTTTCCAAAATTTTTTAACATTTAACCGCAATATTTGTAAAATGTGGATGGTGCATATACACTAGCCTACAACAATAACATATCCAAATTTTAAACAAATCGGACAGTAAATAAAGAAGTTGGCAATTGGCAGTATTTTTCAAAAATAATTTTTAATTTGGCTGTAATAGTGAATTTGGGAAATGTAAGTGTAATTTATTAAAACAATTGCCTACGACAATAACATATCCAAGTTTTAAACAAATGGGACAGTAAATAAAGAAGTTGGCAATTGGCAGTATTTTTCAAAAATATTTTTTAATTTGACCGTAATAGTGAATTTGGGATATGTAAGTGGAATTTATTAAAACACTTGCCTAGGTCAATAGCATATCCAAATTTTAAATAAATCAGACAGTAAATAAAGAAGTTGGCAATTGGCAGTATTTTTCAAAAATATTTTTTAATTTGACCGTAATAGTGAATTTGGGATATGTAAGTGAAATTTATTAAAACACTTGCCTAGGTCAATAGCATATCCAAATTTTAAATAAATCAGACAGTAAATAAAGAAGTTGGCAATTGGCAGTATTTTTCAAAAATATTTTTTAATTTGACCGTAATAGCAAATTTGGGATATGTAAGTGAAATTTATTAAAACACTTGCCTAGGACAATAACACATCCAAATTGCAGACAAATCGGACATTTAATAAAGAAGTTGGCAATTGGCAGTATTTTTCAAAAATAATTTTTAATTTGACCGTAATAGTGAATTTGGGATATGTAAGTGAAATTTATTAAAACACTTGCCTAGGTCAATAGCATATCCAAATTTTAAATAAATCAGACAGTAAATAAAGAAGTTGGCAATTGGCAGTATTTTTCAAAAATATTTTTTAATTTGACCGTAATAGCAAATTTGGGATATGTAAGTGAAATTTATTAAAACACTTGCCTAGGACAATAACACATCCAAATTGCAGACAAATCGGACATTTAATAAAGAAGTTGGCAATTGGCAGTATTTTTCAAAAATAATTTTTAATTTGACCGTAATAGTGAATTTGGGATATGTAAGTGGAATTTATTAAACAACTTGCCTAGGACAATAACATATCCAAATTGAAGACAAATCGGACAGTTAATAAAGAAGGTGGCAATTGGCAGTATTTTTCAAAAATATTTTTGACCGTAATAGTGAATTTGGGAAATGTAAGTGAAATTTATTAAAACACTTGCCTAGGACAATAACATATCCAAATTGCAGACAAATCGGACAGTAAACACCAAAGATAGTTTTTTAGAATTTGAAAATTAATTTTTAAAAATATAGAGGAGGGATGGGGATGGGGACAATATATTTAATATAGGCAGGGGTTGGACAATAGTATAGGCTAGGGCGCGGGAGCTCTATAGGCAGGATCGGGCGTCGGCGCAAAAACTGATCCCCATAAGAATAACATGGGGAAAAAGCGCCGATTGTGGGGTTAAACCATCATTTCACCACTACTACACAATAACTTCTAAGTTGTTTACATGTGTTGTTTATTTAGTGTGGAGTTATTTTTGAACTCGTGGATTTCTGCAAAGGATGTATTAAAATTAATGCAAATTTTAAATGGGGGAAAATAAGGCAGGGGCCAAAAAGAAAATTTGTGTAGGGTAGGATCGGGCGTCGGTCCAAAAACTGATCCCCATAAGAATAACATGGGAAAAAAGCGCCGGAAGTGATGCCTCTTTCCTGTTTATCCACTACTTGCCTAATTAGGTATTTTCATTGATGGGAAAACCGTAACCAAAAGATAACAAATTTTATGCATTAAGAAACGTGTTTTAAGATTGTGAAATTAAAACAATTCCCGGTTTAATTACTGCAAGTTATTTATTGTAAAATATGACTGATATTCGAATAATTTTGATATTATATGGTATTTTAACTGGTATTATGTGTATAATACATAATAGTAAGTTCATAAGGTGGCATATTAGTATTTTGGTAGAATTGAGTAGTTTTGTAAAAACAGTTTAACAGTAAAAACAGTGAGAAAATATTGATCTCTTGAATTGATGTGGATTTAAAGTTCGAGAAAGAGAGAGAGGAACAGAGAAAGTTTAGAGGGTCTAGGAGACAGATGCGCTATTGTTATTAAATTAAATGCAGTTTTTATAGGGAGTTTCTGCAAAAGGAGGAGTTTAAAGTATTTAAACGTCGCTGTTAACTGACGAGCTATTCCACACTATAAGCATTCTCATTCCTTAATTCAACATGACATCATTAAGGAAACATGACATCGATAAAAATTAGGATAACCAGGATTATAGTTTATGGCTCTATTTGTCAGTCATAATATGTTTATGGAGTGCGATATAGCTAAAGTTAAACGGGTAACGTTGAACCTGCATTGAAAATAGTATAAAAAGTCCAAAAGATAAATTTGAAATTTCTAAGCATAAGTGGGAGCAATATTTTCATCATACTCATAGTTTTGTGCATGAAGAGAGTTGCATGGTTTGCATGGACTATTAAGTGATGACCATTAAGCTTGACCATTAATATTAAGCTTGACCATTAAAAAGCTTGTGATTCAAGAAGATGAATATTATTTAATTGTCATGTTTTGTTTCTTAGTTTTAGTGACATGGCCTGTTGTAAAACATACTGAATGGCCCCAATAAATCGTTTGACTGATTTTATGCTAACAGAAAATTGTGTTTTAGTGAATCTAACGACGGTTTTGTGCGTATAACTAAAAATATTTTTAAAAAATCAAAGATAACAATGCCTACGTAGTACTACGAGGTTACATTAAAAGACACATTTTATGGTCTCTGATAAATATAATAGGCATAAACAGACTATTTGAAACTAAATATTTAAAAAGTGTTATAACCTTACAGAGTTTAATTGAATATTCCTAACTATTCGGGAACCAAAATCGAGCCTTCTTAACATCGATGCATGTATTATTCAATTACTGAAAATATCATACCTATATAAATATTGATCATATCCTGCTAAATCTACAAAAACTAAATGTATGATGATATATTTCTTTAATAATAAACAACTCTAAGTTCTAGTTGTTAACGTACGTGTTGAAGCTGTTAAAGCCAATCAAGTTCAGGTAGAGTGTAGCGCAGTAAGCATTCCCACAGCGAACACCGCAGTAGGGGGACATTTTAGTTGTACCAGAACTTTCTATCTTCCAAGTTCCTGCATTCATTATACTTATGGGTCTTCCAGGATTTGCATGTTCTACTCTTATATTTTACCTTTTTCTGGAATATCGAATTGGGATTATTGTAACTTTAGTAAATTACTGACTTGGAATTTAGCATTATATGGATACCGGATTAGTCATAATATCAAAACGCTTTCTTTTTGGATATATTTTGTATACAACTAAAACATAAAAAGATTTAAATGCTTTAATACACATATTATGTCACATAAATATAGCAGAATGTAATTTTTGTCATTCATCACCCGAAAACATTATGTGAAGTTATATTGCAATTGATTAGACTGCAAACAATCATCAAGTATAGTTGTCTATTTGTTTTTAATTTAAATGTATACAAAAATTGGAATCTAGTAAGATTTTGAATAAAGTATGTAATTTATAATGTGTTTGTCAATTTGAAGATGCAAACTACGAACCTGTCTGAATTATGTACAATAAGTTTAATACTGCCGTAATACTGGTTTATACCTGACTTCACAATCTTGAACACTGATACAAATTCATTTAGCGTGAAACTCTGAATATTATGGACACTATTCAATAGCTATTATTTCATGGTCCACATTACGGTTGGATTGAATTCCAGGTAGTTCTAAATAGCAAGTATGACACAGCCGTACTCCGCGTTTATTACGTATGCAGAGTCTCTCATATGTGGTTCAGCTAACCACTAATGGAAGGATGGAACCCCAATAATGCCACAACCATACAATACTGTGAAATAGTCAGATCATTTTGACAAATCCAGTCAACAAATTCACTTGGATTGACAACTATTTTATCAATTAAGTTATATTTAGTTACGTTTCAATTAATTTATATTTATTTGGAATGTAGGCCTACTATTAGTTAAAAAATCATATTAAACAAGTTATAAGAAGTCAATGGCAAAGTAATCAGTTAATTACATCGTGAGATGGATCATCACTAAGGACATCACATGAGATGAAGTGTTAGTTGAGCTCTCCTCATCTTACATTATAATCTTTCTTGTTAACGGCGCTACACGTTATTACAACCTAATCACATAATCCTCATGGGACTCGATCTGGCTGCTTATCACTTGGCTCACAATATCGGCTCGTTTCAGAACATGTAATTACTAGTTTCCATCTTGAAACTTCATTAACATCGGAAATAATATAAATGAGATTGTTTAAATACATGAATAACGTACGTTAGATACTTTAATTCAATGCTAACACAAAATATGGTTTGTAATCTGATCCACCATTTGTAAACATGGCACAATCAATACATTGCTCTAGGTCAAATCCGTGCCGAAATGTTCGGGATCGAATACAAAGACAAGATTCCACGGAACGAGTTGAGATTTGAAACCGATATAAACTGTAATACTGGATACTTGTTATCAGAAGCAGGGTTCTGACCATGCCACGTCAGTATTTCACAAATATGTTATGTTCAATATGTAATACAACAGTTGCATTTGCAACTTTATTGGACTTGTTGATGCACTAATAAACTTATATACACATAGTACCTACCCCATTAATTGTTTTGTTGGGTTGCTTTATTGCTTGGCATGTCCGTTCAAACTAAACCGTCAAGTCATTCACTTATAAAATGCTTTAAAGTTGCATGTAAAGTTTATTTTCCGTACTCTGATTTTAATTCAAAGAGGGGGAATCAGCATTTCAGAAAATATATTGGTTAGGTAATTATTTAATGAACAAAATTAACACGTCGCCTTTGGTTCCGATCGGTTATTGTGTTGGCCACCGTTTAATCCAAAACAAATACCTTATCAAAATTAGTACAATACTTTTGGAAACAATTATATTTGAACAATTGTGTACTAAACTTAATATCGTTAATTTCAGTGAACTATTCAGTATGTAATGTCAGAAACCATATATACAAATATATTAATTTTAAAAGATTTAACCTTCTCAAAATTGATATTCTTGTATTATTTTTATCAGTAAAATTACAACGTGTAATAAGATATCAATTTATGAAATAAACTATCTTTATATATGTAGAATTCAACATTGTCATCACATACGTTTTATCATTATACCTGATAATTCCACATCACTCGCATCGATATTGCCACCGTTAAATTCTCATTCGGCAATACAAAACCTATTACCCCCATTGGCGGGTCACTATCTCATCTGTCTCCATAACAAAGGTAACGAACCTTGCGGTGTATATTGCTCCATGCAATTATAAATTCATTTCTTTGGCACGCGTTAAAATATAATGCATGGACAGGGCAAATAAATTTTTGTTTTGGTTTGATCTGTAGACAAGTTTTTTTTGTGTTAAATACTTTTACCAAAACACATTTGAATGCATACGTCATAGTTTATTTATACCTAGATTAAAATCTTTAATCTAGTAGATTAAAATCTTGGAACTCATTTAATTTTACAGCTTGTGGAATGATTAGTCGTACTTGGGCTATTCGTTGCAATAATTAACTCAGTTTAACATTTATTTATCATAATTGTACTGAAAAATAATGAAATGACACTTTTTGATAAAATGCATTGAGTTGTCAGTTAAATTTTGTAGTTTATCTATAAATAATTTTAATATTTATTTTTGCGAAAATTATTTTGATAGGAGTAACTGTGCCGAAATCGATTTCTCTAAAGAATTTAAAAGGCACCATTGTACACAATTTTACACCTTTATTACAAACTAGCTGATTATACCAGTTTCACCCGGTGTAAATTACTAATGCCAGCTGTTTATTTAAATAACATTAAATAAATATCAGAAAACTGTAGCCGTATAGTTTCATTTGATTAACATTGGAATTTTGGATGACCCACGGGGAGTAGCCCTAGAGGGTTTAGAGGAAACTGAGAATCAGGTACAACAGCTGTAACCTAAAGGAACTTACCCTGAAAATGGCATGCCTTAACTCCTTGTAGTTTAGCCGTACGGTGATCCACTCACAGACAATAACTACGCTTTATTTATATAGATGTAAAATTTTAGTATAATGTAGATTTTATCTGACCCACTTTAGTAACTTTCAACTGTCACGTCGATATCCTTAGAATATTAAATACAAATTATAACTTGCAAACATTGCGTAAACAAGTATTATAAGGAAAGGTTTTTCATTCTTTTATAAAACGTTAAGGTAATTTAAATTATTGTTTTAGACGTTATTTACAAATAAGGTTGTTTAATTTCTCCTAAGCCAATAATTACTTTGCAGAAGTTAATCAAACAAACAATGTTTTCAAACAATATTTATCGAACGATATTTACTAAAGAATCAAAATGATTTATGAAGGAATTGTATTTAGAAGGTTAAAAGAGGTCTACATTAGTGATGTTATGAGTAAGCACAATAACAATTCTCCTGTGTAACGTCCTGAATTCGGAGGGACCCAAGCCGAGTAGAATGACCCTCCCTTGCGAGGTTAGTAAAGTAACACATTGAAGGCTTGCGTGAGGGTCCTTCAAATTTCCTGGATTTGCACACGTCTGCCAATCCAGGAAATAATAATCTGTAAACTGTGTTTTTGCATCAATACTATTATAGTTAAAATATTAATTATAATGGAACATAAAATAAATATATTAAAGGTGGTTTCCAAAAAATAAAGCTGACAATAACAGAATCAAATATCTTTTAATGTATTATTAAAATAAATTTCTGTCCACCATTATGCCACATATTCAAGAAGATGTTTAACAATTAGTCCTGAACAAAAAAGGTAACTCAGTGCCAGCTGGGATTGTTGTTGGTCACCGTGATGAGGTGAAAAAGAAGGCAGTTGTTATGGTAAGGGACCACTGGATACTCTCGTTCGAACACACATTTAAGACTATTTACGAACATCATATTTATTTAAGGAAATAAGTATATTACAACAATTTGTTATAGGTTTGTCACGCAGAGTACCGCTCACACAACCAGTTTACGTACTAGAAACATATTTGTAATCTAGTACCTTAAAAGAATCCTATTAGGTTGAGTCAAGTTTATTATTATAGTTTGTTTACTTCATACAATGCGCATCAAAAATAATATGTTGATCAAAAAGACTGCATTTTTAAGTCACTTATATTTTATTTAAAACAAAAACACATTTTAATTTTAAAATTTGGAATTAGTCATTAATATTGATTGTATAGCAACCATTCAATTCTAAGCCAACTAACTACAGTGTTGCGTATTTGTCTGGACATATTTTTGAATAAAACCGACCATTTTATTTTAAGTGGACAATTTGAATAACTTCTAGATCCATTAAAAAAAGTTGTTACGTTACACTGATTATCTCATCAGAATAGAGTGTTAATAAAATTATGCGTGGTACCATATTTGACATCAAACAGTATAAGGTTTCAGAGGTTTAAAGCATTTAGTGAAGGTACCCAGTGGCAACCACCAACGAATTGTAATGATTAGGATAGGTATAAAAGGAAATTGTTTAATGTAAATGACGTATGAAATTTGCTGGTGGTATATAAATGCATGTTTTTGGACATACTGTATAATCCATGTAAACAATATACCTTAACGATACCTCCAGTGGTGATACAGTATTAACATTAATGGTGACGCGTAACAGACCATGACAAACTCTTAAAATGGATGAGGAATCTAGCTAACTTGTATCAACATTTATTTACAAGCACTGAGGTCTGTGCCACCGCTCACGTGGTCTAGCCCTCCCCCCACCACGGGCGCTACGCCATTCTCGCCTGAGCAACCACGTGTGCAGTTTGTCAGTGTTGTTGTCTCGTCCGTGATGAGGAATCTAGCTGACTTGTGTCAACATTTATTTACAAGCACTGAGGCCTGTCCCACCGCTCACGTGGTCTAGCCCTCCCCCCACCACGGGCGCTACGCCATTCTCGCCTGAGCAACCACCTGTGCAGTTTGTCAGTGTTGTTGTCTCGTCCGTGATGAGGAATCTAGCTGACTTGTGTCAACATTTATTTACAAGCACTGAGGTCTGTCCCACCGCTCACGTGGTCTAGCCCTCCCCCCACCACGGGCGCTACGCCATTCTCGCCTGAGCAACCACCTGTGCAGTTTGTCAGTGTTGTTGTCTCGTCCGTGATGAGGAATCTAGCTGACTTGTGTCAACATTTATTTACAAGCACTGAGGTCTGTCCCACCGCTCACGTGGTCTAGCCCTCCCCCCACCACGGGCGCTACGCCATTCTCGCCTGAGCAACCACCTGTGCAGTTTGTCAGTGTTGTTGTCTCGTCCGTGATGAGGAATCTAGCTGACTTGTGTCAACATTTATTTACAAGCACTGAGGTCTGTCCCACCGCTCACGTGGTCTAGCCCTCCCCCCACCACGGGCGCTACGCCATTCTCGCCTGAGCAACCACCTGTGCAGTTTGTCAGTGTTGTTGTCTCGTCCGTGATGAGGAATCTAGCTGACTTGTGTCAACATTTATTTACAAGCACTGAGGTCTGTCCCACCGCTCACGTGGTCTAGCCCTCCCCCCACCACGGGCGCTACGCCATTTTCGCCTGAGCAACCACGTGTGCTGTTTGTCAGTGTTGTTGTCTCGTCCGTGTGGTTGATTTTGTGTTAATTTAAATTTTATTTGTTGAATATTTTTACATATCTCTGATTCCGTTATTTTTCCAGTGTTCTGTACTGCGACTATTTTATATATGTTCTAGGTCTTCTTCCGTTCTTATCCGACGGAATCAGTTTCCAAATATCCAAAACTTGTTTTTCTCTAAACAGTGTTGGAATAGTTCCGCAATAATTTCTTGAATAATATCATAAATGTATATAAGTACGAATTGTATTATTCTAAGAAAAATGTTTCAATGACTTCTCAAAAACCTGTGCGGTGTTTATTAGAACCAGGAGATTCCGGCAATCATCCAAAACCCTCAGTCATCCACCCAGCTCGGTAAGGCAGATAACGTTAAACTCACATCAGTCGTGGTCATGTTGACTGACACTTATTCGTTCAACACACTTGTTGTTGCCACAGTGAATTTTTGCGTAGAATAAAAATACGGCAACTATAACTACAGTAAACCCTGTTCGGATGTTCTGTTGAAACTTCTGTGAATAAAATGGTATATTAAAAGGGGATTTTTGACGCAATTAATCAGAAATATGCAATGTGATTCAAATTTATTTACCGATTGAAAAGACTCCCAGTAGTATGATCTGTCTTATTACATTATAATATATCTGGTGTGCAAAGAAGTATTAGTTTTGTCAGTGGAATATAAACGTGTTTTAAAGTATTTCATTTAAAAAGAGTTATTTTACCTTTGTCTAATGTGATAAAATGTGTATGTACAACAAATACAATGAGACACAAATTAGTTCTTTTTGGCTGATTTGTCAGTTTCATATTTATTATTCATGTTTAGCTGTGATTTATGTATTAACACTATCCTTTTTGCTGCATTGGTTACAAAGTATTTTATGGAGAAGATTCTATCTTATCAAACGATTACTTCAACTAATGTTAATTAATCAAGAGAATTGTTTAGGTAGGCAACAGAGTGCAAAATATAAACAACAGTTTTATACTCGCATTTTTAGGTTCAATCAAATTTTCAATTTCCACTAAACTTCCTATACAGAACTAAAGCTTAGTTTAGGTTTAAGTTCTTATGTGGCAAATCTAAAAAAGATAATAGCAAGGTATATCTAATAATCTAACACCTTACAGTTGAAAATGTAGGAGGACGTTCAGCCGGAATGACTGCACCAACGTGTAACATAGTTGAACAGTTTGACTCAACTCAGCGGCTTTGACCGGGAATGCAATTGTAATACAAATAATGGATTGTGCAACACTGCATTACTGCAGCAATCGTTCAGTAAATATTTACTAAACAGTTTACTCAAGGGTATCAACAATATTACTCTTCTCCATCTAGCATACTATTGTGCAACACTGCATTACTGCAGCAATCGTTCAGTAAATATTTACTAAACAGTTTACTCAAGGGTATCAACAATATTACTCTTCTCCATCTAGCATACTATTTTCTTTGATAACTCATATTGCTGACTGAAAATGAAGTTGATGTCTGGAAATATTGGCGAAACGGATATATCGACATAGTCATTGAGGTCTATCGAATTGCATGAGACCCCGTATTGTTATGTAAATTGACGGAACGTCAGGTCCTTCGTTAGCATTACCATGCGCGATGATTGCATTGTGGAGCAATACCTGGGAACTGTTTATGTCATAGTTTACCACCCTGGGCAGTAGAATAGTTTAGCAGTTTATTATGAGCAATATAGTACTAATAATCATAATACTATGACTAATATAATACTTGTTAATACTGTATTGAAGATAATACGATAGTAATAATACTTGATAATACTAATACTGGAAAGGGTTTGCATGATTATTAATACAAATTCATTACTCCAGTTACCATATCCTATACAGTTATAAAAGAAAGGTGGTGTCTGTCTGTCTGTCTGTCTGTCGACTTGTATGTTCCGTTTTAACGTAAAAACTACTGATCCAATCGAGCTGAAAATTTGCATGTAGGTAGCTATTATATCTGGGATACATATAAATCCATTCCCATCTTGGCAATCCCTTAGGACTCTGCCCCAGTCACCGTTAAAGTTACAATGTTATTCTTATGAGCAATAGGTTTAGTGGATCAGAAACAGATGTAGTTGCAGCAATAATTTTAATCAGCTGTTCTTTGTGCGAATCACGAGTAATCAGCTAGTATTTCATACATTTAAGGTATTATAATTTACAACTTGTAGATAAATGCTTTAGGTGGGACAAATTTACCAGAACAAATAACAGTTTCTCTTCATTTTATATTAAAATAAACCACGGCCCGTGAAATATCTCTCACTAAATGGTATAGTATAAGAAATATGTTATGCAATCTCTCTAAAAGAGAAACACTTCAAAACAATAACTATGTATTGTTGAGTAGTCTTTTCGTATTAAACAGTGTATAAAGAAAATTCATTAAATATTTTCACTTACTAATAAGATTTATGCAGTTTTCTTGCAAAACGTTTTAAGTACAAACAAATCCTTGATATAAAAATGAAATTTCCATGAGTAAGATTAAATCTGTAGTTCGTAGGAGTAAACGGTTACAATAAACGGTTATAGTAAACGGTTATAGTAAACGGTTATAGTAAACAGTTATAGTAAACGGTTATAGTAAACGGTTATAGTAAACGGTTATAGTAAACGGTTATAGTAAACGGTTATAGTAAACGGTTATAGTAAACGGTTATAGTAAACGGTTATAGTAAACGGTTATAGTAAACTGTTATAGTAAACGGTTATAGTAAACGGTTATAGTAAACGGTTATAGTAAACGGTTATAGTAAACGGTTATAGTAAACGGTTATAGTAAACGGTTATAGTAAACGGTTATAGTAAACGGTTATAGTAAACGGTTATAGTAAACGGTTATAGTAAACGGTTATAGTAAACGGTTATAGTAAACGGTTATAGTAAACGGTTATAGTAAACGGTTATAGTAAACGGTTATAGTAAACGGTTATAGTAAACGGTTATAGTAAACGGTTATAGTAAACGGTTATAGTAAACAGTTATAGTAAACGGTTATAGTAAACGGTTATAGTAAACGGTTACAATAAACGGTTATAGTAAACGGTTATAGTAAACGGTTATAGTAAACGGTTATAGTAAACGGTTATAGTAAACGGTTATAGTAAACGGTTACAATAAACGGTTACAGTAAACGGTTATAGTAAACGGTTATAGTAAACGGTTATAGTAAACGGTTATAGTAAACGGTTATAGTAAACTGTTATAGTAAACGGTTACAATAAACGGTTATAGTAAACGGTTATAGTAAACGGTTATAGTAAACGGTTATAGTAAACGGTTATAGTAAACTGTTATAGTAAACGGTTACAATAAACGGTTATAGTAAACGGTTATAGTAAACGGTTATAGTAAACGGTTATAGTAAACGGTTATAGTAAACGGTTATAGTAAACGGTTATAGTAAACGGTTATAGTAAACGGTTATAGTAAACGGTTATAGTAAACTGTTATAGTAAACGGTTACAATAAACGGTTATAGTAAACGGTTATAGTAAACGGTTATAGTAAACAGTTATAGTAAACGGTTATAGTAAACGGTTATAGTAAACTGTTATAGTAAACGGTTACAATAAACGGTTATAGTAAACGGTTATAGTAAACGGTTACAATAAACGGTTATAGTAAACGGCTCGTTTAAGAGCTCTAAACTCGTTACACAAGATTCTTCAAGAAATCGACTTTTAGATTGAAGAGTGCAGCTGTTGCCAGACCCAACAGACTCCACTCCAAGTATCCTCAGTAAAAGGTTGCTTGAGGCCCTTGTAGCAATATAGCAACAACGCAAAATGGAAACAAAGAAAATATACAAAACACAGTTCAACTTCTGCACTACACGGAGATCATCATTGCGGTGTATATGCGGAGTTTGTACACAGGAACCCAGGGTTGTGTAGTTAAAATTTATCCTAAATCGTCATTTGTTACTATTTGTGTCAGCGTATTCAATTGTGATATTGTTGGACAACATTGCATTGGTATTACATCGGTTCGGTCTTCAATAAAGCATTTAGTTTGCAATTGTGTTAACAAGTTAACCTTTTAATGGTTTTAAACCTGATTACATTTTGGCCAACTTTATTCATCCATCACGCCCGTTAACTTTAAATAATTGAATGCAAGCAAACTAAATATATTACAATGTATACTGATAAGAAAAATAGGTTTATTGAAAGTTTAATAACAAACAAACAAAAAAAATATGTAGTTGACGATGGATTCATACAAAGTTATTTATACGAATAGACCCACGAGAAAGTGTCCAAACCATGATTATTTCTCAAAATAAATCAAGGTTTTAAAAATAACTTAGTTTTTTTAAATATTCAATTAAAATATATTTAATATCTTTAAAAGCTTTATATAGATCAACCGAGTATGTTTTAAACTGAAAAAACTTGCAGATATTACAAATAAAACTCTTTAAAGAATAAACAATCTCCAGAGATTTAAACGTTAACTTTACGGCCTGATCCGGTTAGAGAAGATTAAGATGGAATAAATAAAATTGGATGAATGACATTATTACGAAAGTTTAAATTTATTCATGGAAACTTTTTTAGGATTTTAAAATTTACTGTCTTCAAGTTATATTACAAAGGCAATAGGGAAAGATCCCTTCGGGTGAATATATCGATCAGAAAGGCTGGAGAGCGTGTATTGCCTTATTAAAGTAATGTTAGTGAACACGTCCAGTGAAAAATGTATTTTTCCGGTGGGAAGTAGACAAGGGGTCATAATAAAGTTTAGTTTTTACGGCTCTTTCGATAAAAGGCACAAAACTCGTTCAGGCACAATTGCACGTGTACCTTTTGGACATATAGACATATGTTTACTATGAAGTTCATTAATTTCAATGAATTCGTAACTAATAACCAAATTTGTTCTTGGTCTTCTACAAATTTTGTCATATTACTTGTACAAGTTAAACTAAATATTGACGATTATAAAATATTTATCAAATTAAACTAAATTCACCCTTAAAATTACGAAGCTATAATATTTACAGCAAAAACTGTATCAGTTTTTAAATATGTTCGATTTTACACGAATAAATAAACCAAAATTCCTGTAGGAAATACTTCTTTTATAATTTTTATAATAATTAAAAAACACATACATTTGTAAGTATACTTATGTACAAACATTTACATAAGTATGTGATTAAATTATTATACTACTTAGATCTTTTATAGACGATTTTAGAGTTTAGCATGTAATTTTTCCTAATAGTAAAATATTAATTGTCATCAATCAGTATATTGATTTCAGCAGCTAAATGATTCTTTGCAACCGATTTAGATAGTCCTGATAAAACCTATGATGTGCTGATGTAAATGTGATTGATAGGCCTAGAGGACCTTATGAGGTGTTATATTCCGTGAACCCAAATCAAACTTTAAGCCACGCACTCCCAGCCCCTCAACAATGGTCGTTGTAGAACCAAGCCGTGTGCACAATGGGGAACAATAGTGTCGAATGCGACGCCAAACCTGACGAGCAAAGCCACAATTGCTCTGCGGCTGTAGGATTGGTTTACTATCTTATTCCTGGTAGAGGTGAATCTCAACTGCAGAGTGAATGGAGTGTTTAGGTTGCGCTCGGGATTTGAGTTTTACGAGTGTTCTCACTATGGTAAGAAATGTGAGAGAAATATGACCGTGGGTGGAATGGTGGCTCAACGAGGGCAATAACCGTGGGTGGAATGGTGGCTCGACGAGGGTAACAACCGTGGGTGGAATTGTGGCTCGACGAGGGTAACAACCGTGGGTGGAATGGTGGCTCAACGAGGATAACAACCGTGGGTGGAATGGTGGCTCAACGAAGGTAACAACCGTGGGTGGAATGGTGGATCAACGAGGGCAATAACCGTGGGTGGAATGGTGGATCGACGAGGGTAACAACCGTGAGTGGAATGGTGGCTCGACGAGGGTAACAACCGTGGGTGGAATTGTGGCTCGACGAGGGTAACAACCGTGGGTGGAATGGTGGCTCAACGAGGGTAACAACCGTGGGTGGAATTGTGGCTCGACGAGGGTAACAACCGTGGGTGGAATGGTGGCTCAACGAGGGTAACAACCGTGGGTGGAATGGTGGCTCAACGAGGGTAACAACCGTGGGTGGAATGGTGGATCAACGAGGGCAATAACCGTGGGTGGAATGGTGGATCGACGAGGGTAACAACCGTGGGTGGAATGGTGGCTCGACAAGGGTAACAACCGTGGGTGGAGTGGTGGCTCGACGAGGATAACAACCGTGGGTAGAATGGTGGCTCGACGAGGGTAACAACCGTGGGTGGAATTGTTGCTCGACGAGGGTAACAACCGTGGGTGGAATGGTGGCTCGACGAGGGTAACAACCGTAGGTGGAATGGTGGCTCGACGAGGGTAACAACCGTGGGTGGAATGGTGGCTCGACGAGGGTAACAACCGTGGGTGGAATGGTGGCTCGACAAGGGTAACAACCGTGGGTGGAATGGTGGCTCGACGAGGGTAACAAACGTGGGTGGAATGGTGGCTCGACGAGGGTAATAACCGTGGGTGGAGTGGTGGATCGACGAGGGCATTAACCGTGGGTGGAATGGTGGCTCGACGAGGGTAACAACCGTGGGTGGAATGGTGGCTCGACAAGGGTAACAACCGTGGGTGGAATGGTGGCTCGACGAGGGTAACAAACGTGGGTGGAATGGTGGCTCGACGAGGGTAATAACCGTGGGTGGAGTGGTGGATCGACGAGGGCATTAACCGTGGGTGGAATGGTGGATCGACGAGGGTAACAACCGTGGGTGGAATGGTGGCTCGACGAGGGTAACAACAGTGGGTGGAATGGTGGCTCGACGAGGGCAATAACCGTGGCTGGAATGGTGGATCGACGAGGGTAACAACCGTGGGTGGAGTAGTGGCTCGACGAGGGTAACAACCGTGGGTGGAATGGTGGCTCAACGAGGGGAACAACCGTGGGTGGAATGGTGGCTCAACGAGGGTAACAACGGTGGGTAGAATGGTGGCTCGACGAGGGTATCAACCGTGGGTGGAATGGTGGCTCGACGAGGGTAACAACCGTGGGTGGAATGGTGGCTCGACGAGGGTAACAACCGTGGGTAGAATGGTGGCTCGACGAGGGTAACAACCGTGGGTGGAATGGTGGCTCGACGAGGGTAACAACCGTGGGTAGAATGGTGGCTCGACGAGGGTAACAACCGTGGGTGGAATGGTGGCTCGACGAGGGTAACAACCGTGGGTGGAATGTTGGCTCGACGAGGGTAACAACCGTGGGTAGAATGGTGGCTTGACGAGGGTAACAACCGTGGGTGGAATGGTGGCTCGACGAGGGTAACAACCGCGGGTGGAATGGTGGCTCGACGAGGGCAACAACCGTGGGTGGAATGGTGGCTCGACGAGGGTAACAACCGTGGGTAGAATGGTGGCTCGACGAGGGTAACAACCGTGGGTGGAATGGTGGCTCGACGAGGGTAACAACCGTGGGTGGAATGGTGGCTCGACGAGGGTAACAACCGTGGGTAGAATGGTGGCTCGACGAGGGTAACAACCGTGGGTGGAATGGTGGCTCGACGAGGGTAACAACCGTGGGTGGAATGTTGGCTCGACGAGGGTAACAACCGTGGGTAGAATGGTGGCTTGACGAGGGTAACAACCGTGGGTGGAATGGTGGCTCGACGAGGGTAACAACCGCGGGTGGAATGGTGGCTCGACGAGGGCAACAACCGTGGGTGGAATGGTGGCTCGACGAGGGTAACAACCGTGGGTAGAATGGTGGCTCGACGAGGGTAACAACCGTGGGTGGAATGGTGGCTCGACGAGGGTAACAACCGTGGGTGGAATGGTGGCTCGACGAGGGTAACAACCGTGGGTAGAATGGTGGCTCGACGAGGGTAATAACCGTGTGTGGAATGGTGGATCGACGAGGGCAATAACCGTGGGTGGAATGGTGGATCGACGAGGGTAACAACCGTGGGTGGAATGGTGGCTCGACGAGGGTAACAACCGTGGGTGGAATGGTGGCTCTACGAGGGCAATAACCGTGAGTGGAATGGTGGATCGACGAGGGTAACAACCGTGGGTGGAGTAGTGGCTCGACGAGGGTAACAACCGTGGGTGGAATGGTGGCTCGACGAGGGTAACAACCGTGGGTTGAATGGTGGCTCGACGAGGTGGACTTGTCACACAATGTTCGGTTGTACCTGAACAGGATGGGCAACACAATTCATCGAGGTGCATGTACTACAGAACATTCTCGACGACGCGACGCCAAACTCACTTTTCTCCGTGGGCAAGACTTCACGCGGATGTCTCCTGGGGTGTTGTTGTTGGACACGGAGGGTGAAAAAATCTGAGATTCGGTGTCTCATTATGATCAGAGCCTTTTTCCATAGCAAATACTAACCTAGACCAGGATTTGTTCAATGTCCTTGTATTTTTCGACGGCTGGGAAAGGTGCGGCATTCTGCGGCGTAGACTAAACTGGAAGTAATGCGATGTGGGGAGGTTAGACAGAGTAGAGGAGGAGTAGAGTGGGCATGCTACGAGGTTCAGAATAGTAAGAGTCTACAACGAAAGCTATCCATGCCCCCCTCTCCCTTGAAAAGAGAGTCCACAGTAAGATGCAAGCGAGAATCCGATTATATTTGTTAAACTTTGAAGACGAGAGAAACGATATTTGTTGGGTAACAGAATCAAAAATCAAGAATAAAAAACTTTGTTCTCACACAATTTCCGGTCATACCTAAACAGGATAGGCAACACAATTTATCGTTCTGCATGTACCACCGGAACATTCCCAAAGACGCCAAACTCACTTTCTTCTGTGAACAAGGCTTCTTCTGGAGACCACGGGGGTGTCTCCTGGAGTGTTGTTGTTGGACGCAGTAAACACGAGGATCACGAGGGGTAAGGAAATCTGGGGCTGGATGTCCAGGGCTTTTCTATAACAAATGCTAAACTAGACCAGGATGCGTTTAATGCCCTTGTATTTTTTCGGCTGGGAATACTGCAGGGTTTGCGATGTAGGCCGAACTGGATGTAATGCGATAAACTGTCCCAGGTTATAGGTTAGGCACAGTAGAGGAGGAGTCGAGTGGGCGCTACGAGGACCAGAATAGTAGAGTCCCACAACAACGGCTGTCCTTGTGCACTCTTATGAGTAGGTCCCTCCTCTCCATTAAATTAAAGTCCATAATGATATGTAAGCGAGAAACCAATTAAATTGGTTATTCTACCCTTTTCTTGTGATAGGCTTATAAACAATTCCCACAAAGATCGTATTATCTCGTTTCCAAAAACGAAATAATACGATCTTTGTGGGGAATGGTTTATGAGCCTATCACAGAAAAGGGTGAAAATCAAAATTTATTTTGACCAATATAGAGTATTATCTTGAAAATGAACAATAAAAGAAACAAAAGATTCTAGAAATAGTGAAGCATAAATATGACACCATGATAACAATTAAAATATAATAATAATAATAATAATAATAATAATAATAATAATAATAATTTTGTTTTTTCCATGATATTAAAAATTTACCGGAATTAAAAAAATAATAATTTAATGGTAACATTTTATCCATATAAGGTAGGTTAAGTTAGGTTAGGTCCTACCTTCCCTCCCTCTATATTAAGAGCAGCTCCAAACGGTTATATTTTATATTTATTAACTACAGTATTCTGCATTATATATTAATTTCAACAGATTATGATTAAGTAAATTAATTTATTTGGTTGTTTACAATTATAAACTAACGTGTAATAATACAATTTCTAAAATATGATTAAATTTATTTTCAGATAATTCAAGATTTTACATCATCATTTAAACTACAGAATAAAATAAACCGGATGTAAAGAAAAACGCAAGCTTAGATTGGTTACGACGCAGTAAGAAGAGCAGAACTTTGCAAGTGGAGCTTAATGGCCTTAGTTGTGATGCATGGCGGTGTCATTCCTTAAACGCTTTCAAGCGCTTGAAACGGTTGGAGATTATTGTTCCTAGGAACAATAATACGAACACTCGTTCTGTATTGATATATCTGACGGTTTATGTCTTCATTGAAAATCCAATACCGGTCAAAAGGTGAATTAGGAACCAGATGATTGTTGAGTCACTTGCATGGCGCCATTGAAACAGTGGCAATTCAATATAGTTTGGTTCTATTTATAATTGGAATTTGTATAACACAATATTAATTTAATCTCATTTTTATAGAAACACTTTGGAAATTATCAAACTTAGTATAAATGTCAACACTAAGTATACAAATGTAAATAATTATAAACCTTATCAGCTTTGTATATGCCTGGGATTTCATACAATAACAATATTAATAAATATGATTTACATTCAGTGACCTATTTTGCTGTCTTAAAACGTAGTACTGTACGTTATTACGTAAGTGTGCTTAGGACAATCGAAATATATATATATATATATATATATATATATATGGTCATCCGTAAGGTTAGTGGCTTGAAGGGGCCAAAGCCTCTAACCTTTCTCCAATGTTCTGCCTCATCTGATTTTCATGATGAGGAAAATATAACAATATAAGTAGGATCACATGTTTTGATGCAAACACAGCAGACGTTTTTAAATCCCCATGCTTTTGTTATGGGGGGTGTTTTACGTTATTTCTTGTTTGCTGGTAACTTTTTAGGTATACTGTTATTTTTCCCGAGTCCCTGGGATGAAGGCCTTTAATATGAGCCGTCTCCCATTATCCTGCGATTTGCCAAACTCCCACAATTTTGACTTACAAATTTCGCTTACAGTATTATATATAAAGATAATACCAAAAACTTATGTATTTTTTCTCCAAATACATTTTCTGTTTACCTGAAACAGACAGTATTAAATATATTAGCTAATGTGGCAAAACTGACTCAAATTTCGTAGGTATCTTTACAACTTTTATGTGACTTTATTTCAATCAATTGAATAACTCACGCACCTCGATGTATATACTACCGTATTACACTAAATCAACAATATTTGTAAGAGATCCATTTCAACAGGACTTGAAGGTAATGCGTATAGGTTCTTAGATCAGTTTTAAAAATGCATGCCTACTTCTCCATAATTTACATGCAATGCGGGGAGTGGCCAGAAAACGCAGACCACATGAAAACTAAATTAGTCCCCGAAACGCATGTAAACTGCCTGATTTTCCTGTTCCTCTTGCTCTTAACTTCATAATAAATCGACTTTTATTCATAATCAAATCGGAATATATTTAACACAATTTGTATTGTAATGGACATTTATTATATATTCTAGCTGTTCGATGGTTAAGTTAAGAAAAAGTGCTTTTGTGATTTCATAAAACACACATCTTAGCTGACACTTTTTTAGTTCGTTTAATACTTTTTTCTTGCAGTAAGGGTAATTCATCAACTACTTCTAAATTTTCTAAAATCTAAGCAATTTAAATAGACGAAATTAAAATATGTACAGCCTTTTAATACTTCACCCTAAAATTTAAATCAGAATTACTTAAAACATTCTTATTCCATCCGAACCAAGCCCATAACTATCTGCTATCGGAATGTAAAGCCCCACCAAATGTTATATACCAGTTGTTGTGGTCACGTGTTCTAACTAACGTTGCACCAGTATTGGGATTGGATCATCAATTACATCCAGTTTCCTTACACTTTGATCTTTGTTTACAGTAGGATGAACACATCTGAAGTTTTACTCAGGTTGGTAGGTCCTCAAATTTAGTATTTGAGCTCAAAATATACTTTTATAATATTAAGCTTCAGACTGTTATTGTAAGTCTTCTTAGTGTATTTTACGGTTATGTACTAAATCACGTTTGAATATTTTAAAAGGAGACTGCAAAAATATTAGTTTACTTAAAGACTAAATACTAAAGTTCTTCTAACTTGCATTACATTCACGCCAACCCATTAATATTAAAGTACCAGGAGGACTTCACAAGCTGCCTTGCCTTAGCACGGTATCCCCAGTTACAAAGAATATTTACTCATTACTTCAAAACATGTTTTAGGGAAGGCACAGTTGTGATAGGCTTTCTAGTCAATAACTATACAATTGAATACTAACCACACGAGAAGTGAAACATTTACGAGTTTTCTGTGTGAAAACTGATACAGCAGCTATGCAACTAACATGTTTACATAGCTTTTAAAGTTAAGCCTGACAAAATCGTGAAGTAAATTAGATACAGGCAATGAGTTGGGGAATCATTCGCAACAAATTTGAGCGTTTTATCGCAATAAAACACAATCATATATTAGTACCTGGGGGCCGAGCTTTACTTACGTTAGGTCAGAGAGCTTGTTTAGATGACTTGAAGTAATATTTTACCATGTCTCCACATTGACAAGCATGTAAGCTTAGCCCAATTGCCCGTTTTCTGTTTGTTTAAGGTTATTCCAGTTGTTATTATGGCTCAATGAGTACTTTTGGATGTGACCACTCTATAATTAATATTCATTCAATGGTTTTAATCACTGCTCTCAGGAAAGCACATGGTAAACCTTTTATATGAGTATTCATTTGAAAGTTCACTAATTAATTATAAACAGCTGATATGATTTTTAGCGAATTTCCCCTATAGGGAAGAAGCTATTACCGTAGGTCTCATGGAAAGATTTAAGCCCGAGACCATGATAACTTTTCATTTTGAGGTCCCCAGATGCCAAAAACACCATTCGTTCAAATTTTTATATATGTATATATATATATTTATATTTATATATATATATATATATATATATATGTGTCCGTAAGCACGATAACTCTCGTAAAAAAGGTCCGATCTTAATGAAATTTGGTACAAATGTGTAAAGTACCATTTATTTGAAAGAGTTCGAAAACCAGATGAATCGCACCATCCGAAGGGGGGTTTTTGGGGGGTTTTGTACCCCAAAAATGTGTTTTTTGGGGTTTTCACATGTAATTTTAACTTAAATCAAATTTTAATTTATACCATTGAATTCAACTTAAAAAACAAACAATTTGGTATTTTGATCATTGCTCTACGTCAATTTGTTACCGAGATATTGAAAGTGCTAAACACAGTACGTTGTCTAATGTTATTCTTATGGAGAAAAAGAAAAATTGTATATCTCGCTTATTTATGAACATAAACTGGCGAAATTTGGTATATGGCTTGATCTGGTTGTGGTTTATTGTTGTTTGCACAAAAAAAATTTTCGCCTATGGTTCCTGTAGCAGCAAACCTAGGTACTTGTTCCCCATGTTATTCTTATGGAAAATACTTAAAATGTTATATATCGCTTATTTATGAATGTATATGGATGAAAATTGGTATGTGACTTCACTAAGATGAGTTCTATTGATATTTGCATAAAAACCCATTATTTTGTGTTCCTTGTTGCAGCAAACCTGCGTACTCATCCCCAATGTTATTCTTATGGAGAATAATTAATATTTTAAATATCGCTTGTTTGTGAATACATTTCTTATGAATCCTGTTAAGTGTTTTAATGTGTTATGTTATATATTCATTGGAAATTCGCTGAGTATGCAGGTTTGCTGCGACGGGGGTATTTAAATTAGGTTTTACACTCCATAAGCCCAATGTTAATTTTGATAACTTTACATATTTTGTTTTGTGCATATCTACGCCAGTGGAAATTTTTAACGTTTTGATAGAGAACGGCCCAAACCCTGGTCTTGTTACTATCCAAGGTTGACCTGTTCTTAGAAAGCATCATTAATTAACAGCTCAGTGACAAATATTCGGGATGAGACCTGTTTAAAACTAGTTTTATCCCAGAAATGAATTACTTTCAACATTTCAAGGAAATCGTTGGAGCTGTTGAGATCAGAGTCGCACGCGAGCAAGCAACCAAACACCAACCAACCAAGCAACCAAACTCCAACCAACTAAACACTAAACAACAACCAACCAACCAAACAAACAAACCTTACTCATATTAGAGTATAGGATTTGAACATCTTCGGTATTATTTATACATATATTCAAAACTATCGTAAATCGCCTCATGCCTTCGCCCCAGTAGCTTTGACAATTTCAATGTTTATCCACCGCAGATGGTATGATTATGATTTAAACATATGTTTACTATCTGCAACAGGTCATTAATTTGACCACACAATGCGGCACAAACGCTTTCTCTTTTCGTGAGTTTTCCAGATGTAACCGGGACTGGTCTAGTATAGGCTATTTAAAATGTATATGATTTTGTTTAGATTGGTAATAAAACTCTTTAAATAAAACAACAGCATAGATTTTATAAGTGTATTTCGATTTTTTTTGGACTTGACCTATCGCTTATAGTGTTAAAATATACACAGTTTCCTTACCTCCCGAAACGTAGTGTGGTTTTCAACACTAAAGGCGATAGGAAAAGTAAATCAAATCAAAATAAATTCAAGTATATTGCTATTATGAGTTTCAAAAATTCAAATTAGATAAACCGAAGACGTGAGTGGCTCATCAATAATCCTCCTACTTTTCTCGAACTGACAGGGTATAATTTGGAGCATTCTAAATTCCACTTTAGTTCTTTTTCATATTCTGTAGGCTATTATGGGACAAAATCACTCGTCGTTTTGGTTCCAATTAAGTGTAATTTATAAAAAAATAGTATACAACCCTGCAGCTGTGTGAAGCATACATTCAAAGGGCTCAAATAGTTATAAAACTAAAAAAAGGAATACCTTAGTTCTTACAACAAATAATGGTAACTTAATAATAATGGTTTTGTTCGTATAGATCAATTGAACGTGTACGGTTGGAAGGCAGCTCGTAACCTTTGGAACAACTCTCTTGGGCAAACATGTGAAGTGGGAGCTCTTACCCGTGTTTGGAAGGCGCGAAGCCCAATTACAATACTCCGACATAGTAGAGTAACGCCTTCAGAGTGTTCGTACACGGAAAGGAAAATAAAATTTTGGGTAAAAACTGGATTTATATTCTAGAATTTCATAATCCTGTGAAAACTACTTACATACTGGCTTATTTGTTAAATGTCAAAATTCCAATATTTTAAAGTTTTTCCCTCAAAGTAGCCACTCGGAAGTTGTACGAAACCTTGAGGGAACGGAGTTTACTAAGGGAAAGTCTCTCGAAACACTGGCAAATCAAAAACCGATGCTAACAAGAAGAGAGTCGCGTTGATCTCGATGTATTCATCCAAGTTTATCCTTCCGTTCCTGTAGCTTTGATACATCTTCACCTCGCAGGGCAGATGCTTGTCGTACAGTCTGTGCAGCGAGTCGTTCTCTATGGTCACGTACCAGTCGCGAAGGTCTTTGACACTCACCAAGCCGTCATGGTCCTTGTCGATTATCAGGAACTCCTTCTTGAACTCCTCCTCACTTGGCAGTTTCTTCTTCGCGTAGTATTGAACTAAATCATCCAAACTGACAAATCCCACGTTTCCGGGTCGCAGGAGTTCGAAAGCTCCCTTCAGTTGAGTTTCACTCGGTTTTATCTCTAAACATCTTGAAAGTCCATTTTCTAGATCTTCTTTGGTAATCAGACCGTCTTCATTTGTATCGAGCCGTTCAAATACTCGTTTATGGTACGTTTGACTTTTGGCAGTGGAAGCTTCAGTTGAGAGAGTGTTTTGTACTTGATATAGGCTTCGGTGTTTGTTTGATATCAGCTTAGTTAAGTTCTTCAAACAAGGAAACATTTTCTAATGCGAGATAAAATGTCCTGAATTTAGTAAATTTGTTTATAAACAGAGGTGTAAAAGATTCAACTCATATGATTTAAAATAAAAGTCATATGGTACTTAATATAATTAAAGGGGCAGTTAGTGTCATCACCTAATTAAAAAAAGGCATTTAGTGTGAGCAGGCTACTGGCGAACTATTAGGTCTTAAATGATTGTTTATGTGCAACTTGAAAGCCCTTGGCATCTAGATGTTTCTTTTGGGGTTTTCGAAATTAAGATATTGAGATATCCACCTTCAGGCCTTCGCCCTCTCGCTTTCAGTTGCAATGTTAATCTAGTGGAAGAATATAAATTCATTTATTTGAACACTTAACAGCAGCTGTTGATACTAACAAAATTATAACACAGTATCAAAAACAAAGCAATAATATCTGTTTCAAGCTAACTTCTGGAATAGAATCACAATTTTAACTAGTAAAACCTTAAATTAGTTGAGTTAGATTATACAAGAGTGAAAAATAGTTGCTCGAATCCGAGCAACTGGATTCACTTGTTATTACTTCATGTGAATTTGATCTTTTTCCTGTTTTTATTGATTTTTAACGCATTTACGATTGTTACCCAACGTAAAGTTTCTTCCCACTGAAGATAAATGTTTACTTATTAATTAATTTAGTATTTCTTAATTTTGTAGCAAAATTTCAAGTGCTTCTTCATACGTCATGTTCTAGCATAAAAGTATTAAAACACATATTAAATGATGTATAAAGTTGAGTAATCGTGGAAAGTGAAACTAATTAATAGTGGTAATGTGAGTAGGATCTGTATTAATTGAGATTGTTGATTTAAAAATAATTATTTATAAGTTAATTCGACATAAAACTTATGTGAACATGCCATGAAATTTATTTCAAATTAACACATAAATACTTGTTTTAAATAAACAATGTCATTGTTAAATTGTATAATGCTTCAATATCTCCATTGCCATTAGACTGATGACATCGTCATCATCATTGTCATTACATATCCAGTAAATTTCATTATTATGACCATTTCCAGTACCCTTTTAAAGATAAGGTAGATTTGCCGCTTAAGATAACACGGATTTGTAAAAGAATAACTCATGCCTTGATATATATCACAGTGTTTTTTTTCAAAAGAGGCTAAGCTTTCACCTCTACGTAAGTTTTTTCAAGACTAAGTGCGCTAACAAAAGAAAAGTTACTCTAACGACATGGGTATGCAAATCCAGGAGGATGTTTAAGCAGAATGAATGCGCCAAGTTGGGGATAGTTCACAAGTCTCGGGAACTCGCATTTGTCCTTACTGCGGCCTAGGCCACAAGACCGATCACAGTGCAGCTTTTTACCTGATTTGTTACGAAAAATCTTCTTAGGATTTAATTTTCATTCAAATATATGTCTTGACCATTTTTATGTCAAGCTCATGCCTTAGCTTATGTCAAGCTAATCATACTCGGTAATTCAAAATAATGGGGCAACAGTTGGTGTCCCGTACTCCGCACGGGAATCTATAAGGCATGTTTTGAAATGTATATATTATAATCATCTGTTTGACTAAATACAATGTTATTCCATAAGATTAACATTGAAACTTTAAGAGCCCTTCGGGCAAAGCCCTGAAGGTGAATGTTTTCAAAACATCAAAAGGCACATATTGAGGGTAAGAGCTTTCAATTTATAGGTAAAATGAAAGACAATAATAGTTTTACCAGTTTTACAGACCTAAAATCGGAAAACAAAATTCAAGAAATTATGTTAATAATATAGATAACTTACCAGCTGGTATCTGTTTGCATTAATTAAAGCATCTAACGATTTTTTAAATGGATAGCGAATGTTTATAAGTTTGTTTTGACAATGAAATGTTATCAATTGTTATAAATAAGGCATGCTTATTTGGTGGCTGCAACAAAGTAAGCAAGTGTTTTTTTTTTATGTTATAGATCGCTCGAACTGTATCTAAACTGGGATCGATCTCGGCCTTTTGTGAGTGTTCAACAAGACTTTCGAACGAAATTAGGAAAGGGTTATCTTTTGGCCCGTCAACAGACCCTATAAGACTCGTTGGAATAAATTGAAGAAAGTATGCACGAAGTCCTAAAACATAAACTCGTCAAGTTAGTACATTTCAGGCACCACTGTCTATAGCATGGCGAGTCTTGGGGAGGCGGATACAACTTGAACCATACAAGCTGCACAACCTTACACCTTATTAAAGCTTTCCAACAATCAAAAACTCAAGGAGTTTTGCAATTCTTTGGTGGAAATCTCGACAATTATGGATATGCTAAGAGATTAGAGTAGAGATTGGGCCACTTTTAATTTTATAGTAGACAATTAAATAACCACAACATAAGAATATGAGGAACAGAAGGTTTTAGGCCAATTTAAATATGAGCTCTTGGCAATCAACTTCTTCAAGGACCCTAGTACTTTGTAGTGCGTACTGTGTCTGGCATTGTTTATTTAGATAGTGAGAGTTTTTAAAGTAATTTTCAACAAAATTATGCTTGTCACACTAAACCCCTAAGGGACGTGAGTTTAATGCTACCTTGTCACACCGTCAGACAGATCGCTCTAGACGCCAAGCTCTGTTGCCCTGGCCTCCACGATCGCCTGCCTTAACTTCTTGTGATTTTTTTGTGGGGTAAATGAATCAAAAATTCTGTTTACCTCGCTCTAAAGCCTAACACCTACGTATTAGTGGACATGTGGTACAGCGTACTTTTTCGGTGTTGCATTATTTTCTGGGCGTGTCAATCCAACAATCCATGGCACATGATATGATGAAGCGTGTGAGGGCGGGGTTGGAGAACCGCCGGGATGTAAACAGGATTAGCAGCGGCTCTCAAAATTGAGCATCTGAAGTGAGCAAAAAGGCCTTTGCAGATTTAATTTAGTATTTTTAAATGAATAAATTGTCTGATCCAATTTTAATGGTTTTTCCCTTTCCACAGTTTCACAAAACATGTGAAATGTCTTTCCGCTGTGGCAAATGCTACGTTGTATGTCTAAGTTTTCAAAGTTTTTGAAAGTTAAAACGACTGGAAAAATAATTTTTGTAGTAAAATAAATATAAATTTTACTTTTTTAACTCGTCAAAGCACCATATAAATTTGAAAGACATAGATTTTTTGTATACAGTATGCTATCAAGTATTCCTACTTCTAGTATCTTTTTAAATCCCGCTACAAATGTTCACTTACTTTTAATATTCACAGTAAATAAACGGTATCAGGAAACTGACACATACTTTCTCCCTTTTAGCCCAACTTTAATGAATAAATTACTTTTTATTTACTAAATATAGAATACAAAGCACGGTCGAATGTGCAGAAAATCTTGTAAACAAGTTGATTTAAAAACCATCCACCCAAATCCCTGCTTTGGAGGCACTACAGAATCCATTGCTGCACTCGTGGTTTTAAGAGGGGAAATGCCCCCTATTCCCCCCCAGGGTTATTAAGGGGCAACATATTTCGAATTTCCTCTGTTGGTCAATACTAACTTGACAAGCATATCAAGTTTGAATGAAATTGATCAGTAAATAAGAGAGAAATAGTATTTTTTTTATTCCCCATAAGAATAACATGGGTACAACGTCCTGCGTTTACTGCAAAATGAAAATTTCAATTTTCTCCGAAACCAGTAATCGTAGAATAGTAATTCAAAATACTAAATTATTTAGTTTTTTGAGCTCTTTTTAATGGTGAATAGTAATTTTTTTTATGTTTATGTATTTTTATGAAAAATCCAAAAAACTGAACTTTTTATGTTTTAAGTCCTGTAATTTCTGAACCGGAATTTTTACAGGAATGCGGGTGGTGCCATTTTGTTTGAAAACTAAAGCTCTACAAACGACTAAAGTTTAATCAAAATCGTTAGAGCCGTTCTTGAGAAATTTGGATTTTTCACGTTTTTTGGCGGTTTTGGGGGGATAATTACCCTTAAAAATAAAAAATTCAAAAAAATGAAAAAAACGCCTGGAGATATCGTGGATTAGTACCTACATGCCAAATTTCATAAAAATCGGCCCATTGGTTAAGGCTCTAGCTCTGTACACATCCACACAGACACACACACACACACACACACACACACACACACACACACACACACACACACACACACACACAGACAGACATCACGTAAAAACCACTTTTTTGGGTTCAGGGAGCACCAAAACGAATATTTCCACTAACAACTCGAATTCGAAAATTTTGACGAAAACAATACTTTCTCCATATACTATGTATAAGGGGAGAAAGTAAAAAGGATGTAACATTTTTAATAAACCGGTGTTAAAGTCCCAGTGATAATATTTCATTATAAGCCAATCATAAAGTTTTAAGCGCTAAGGTTGAGGTGTAAACTAGATAAGATTAAGGGAGAAGAAATAAAATGGTATAAGTACCAAAGTTTCGTATTATTCGTTTAAACTTTCTTAAAATATTCAAATCCTGGCCTTTAAGTTGTTCTGATCCTGCTTGGGCGTTAAAGAATGAGGTTTGTAAACTTTATATTAAAAAAAGATATTGCACAATTTACGGAACGTGTAATAGATTTCAAAATGCAAAATTGTATGTATTTTTTGAATAGTATAAGTAATACTACTTGAATAATAGTATTACTTTTACTTTTACCTAAAGGTTAACACCGTTTTTTACTTTCTCCCCTTATACATAGTTTATGGAGAAAGTTCGTCAAAATTTATGAATTTGAGCTGAAAGTGGAAATATTTGTTTTGGTGCTCCCTGAATCCAAAAAAGTGATTTTTACGTGATGTCTATCTGTCTGTCTGTATGGATGTGTACAGAGGTAGAGACGACACCAGTGGACTGATTTTGATGAAATTTGGTATGTATGTACTCATCTACAATATCTCCAGGTATTTTTTTCATTTTTTAATTTTTGATTTTTAAGGGTAATTATTCCCCAAAAACCGCCAAAAATATGATAAGTCAAAATTTCTCAACAACGGCTCTAAGGATTTTAATTCAATTTTAGTCCTTTGTAGAACTTTTGTTTTCCAACAAAACAACACCACCCGCATTCCTGTAAAATACGAGTTCAGAAATAACAGGACTTAAAACATCAATTTTTTTTATTTTTCATTAAAAAAAACATAAATATAAAAAAATATTACTATTCACCATTAAAAGAGCCCAAAAAAACTAAATAATTTAGTATTTTGAATTGCTATTCTACAATTGCTGGTTGCGGAGAAAAATTTTAATTTTCATTTTGCCGTAAACGCAGTACGTTGTCCAATGTTATTCTTATGGGGAATACAAAATTTACTATTTCTCTCTTATTTACTGATCAATTTCGTTCAAACTTGATATACTTATCAAGTTAGCATTGACCAACAGAGGAAATTCCTAATATGTTGCCCCTTAATAACCCTGGGGGGGAGATAGGAGGCATTTCCCCTCTTAAAACTGCGTGTGTAGCAATGGATCCTGTAGTGCCTCCAAAACAGGAATTTGGGTGGATGTTTTTGTAAACAACTTGTTTACAAGATTTTCTGTACATTCGACAATGCTTTGTACTCTATATTTAGTGAATAAAAAGTAATTTATTCATTAACGTTGTGCTGATAGGGAGAGAGTATGTGTCAGTTTCCTGATACCGTTTATTTATTATTACAACTTTAAAAATGGTTGTATATTTTTTTTAATATATTAAACATAATATAAATCTATTTGGACATTTATATATTTATGTTTTTAATTATTTACTTTCTTTATGAGCACGGGCCTAAATACCTTGTGTTCCTTTTAAACCTTCCCAAAAAACGAATTGCCTTCGAATTAATGTCCTGATTCCCTGAGAGGCATAAGTGTCGTTTTTAATTAGTTTGTCGCTTTTCACATGTGAATTGACATGTTTGCCTTTTGGTAAAGTTAGTGCAGACTCGAAGAATATTTTGAACCTTTAACTGTGGTTAGTTTTTTCACCATGAGGACCATGCTAATAGCTCACTTTTCCGTAAGAAATATTATTTCTTCCTTAGTTACGAAGGATAAACTTGGTATATGGCTCCATTTTGTTGATGACCATTGTTATAAGCAATACAAAAAGATTTGTTTGGTTTTTCTTTCAAAATAACTAACTAAGACGCATTCTGCATCTCGCTTATTTATGTTCAATCAAAAATTGATATCACAATATAAGATCCCTTCCTTAATTAAATTCCACTAAACATTCCTTGACTACGCAGGTGTGCTAAAACAGGTTGTATTTACTCATGCAAATGTGATTACAATTTAGTTTTTTATGTACTTTTCCAAAAAAATTTAAATATAAAAAATTCAAATATTAATATTAATAATTAGCATCATATTAATATTAATTTATTATTTATTTTTTAACATTTAATTTTTTTAGTAAAATATAATCATTAGTAAAATAAAACAGAACATATTTCTATACAAACAAGTTTTTTCTCATTCAATTAAAAAACTAGTTAAATAAAACTGTATGTTCTTTCTCGTTCCGAATCCAAAATTGGACTGCATTGTAAGGCTTCCTCACAATGGGTATTGAACTGTGTCGATGGCACGGCAAGGAAACAATAGTCTCAAAAGCGATCTGAATCCTGTCAACAGTAGTCTCAATGGCTCCGGAGCTCCGGGCTGATCCAGCGATCCAGCGATCCAGCGATGGATCTGGAGTCGCGGCTTGAATAAAGGGAAAATAAATATTTGCATATTTCAGCAAAATAAATTTAACTAAAACAATATTTTTTTCAATATATTGAGTTATTGATAGTAAAATAAATTAAACTAGTATAACAGGTTTTCATCAATCATCGTTTTAAGTAAACCCCTAGGGGTTTTGCCCTCTAACCTTACCTAACCTAACCTATTAATATATTTGATCGAGTTTTAATGTTTTTTATATAATTAACAATTTGCTAGCGTACCAGATCCAAGTCAAATAAATAAAATATTAAACCTCCCATCGTGTTTGGTTACTTGTTATATCAGGGTAGAGGGGGTTTAAAATCATTTAATAAAATGGGAAAATAAGGGGTACCGAATTTAAGGTTTAATCTTGACAAGTTCCTGTTTTGTAGTAAATAAAACTCGTACTTCTTAACTTCCTGAAGAACATGTTGTATGGTCAACTACGTTCTTATTACAAGATCGATTTTAAATGGTGAGTGTCAAAAGGATTTCCTTCTTAGAGTTTCGAAAATAATATATTTCAAACTCAGGCCTCAGGCCACACCGCAACGGCCCTTAAATTATCAATGTTGTAATTTTTTCTTCCATTTATTTAAGAAATATTGCATTAAGTTGCGTTTTACGTGTTTTATTTTAATTGGTTCAAAGTAAATAAACATATGATTTAAGAATCTTATATTAATATATAAAATCCAATTACCACTGAATGACTGACTGACTGTCTTATCACGAAATAAATCTACATAGCCATAAGGCCTACAGAGTTGAAATTTGACATATAGGTCACTCTTTGGCCCTAGGTGCTTATCAAGAAAGGGTATTACGAAATTTCCCCTGTGTTCTGTCCCGCTGGGTCCCAAAGTTCCCATGTATGGACATTCACTTTGGTTTGAGCTGATGAAAATTCAAACAGCTGATCTTGATTCGTAGTAGTTCCACGGGTTAACCACAGAATGCAGCACACACAATATCACAGTTTACGCGGGCGAAGCTGCAACGGGTCGTATAGTAAAGTTATAACTGCAGACTCACACTTTTTTGTTTACTTTATGTGCGAAATACGAGACCCCGTGACGAGAGAACGGGATCTGGGGTACCGGTATTCATTATGACTCTTTCATGTATCTCAGGAAATATTATTAAATCTTTTATGAGATTTCCTTATTGAATTATAACTTTTTAATAGGTAACTAGAGGATATGCAGATTTTATTCGACCGCCTGAGTATGTAAACATAGCTATGTTTATTAGCCGAAAAATGCATCATTTTCACCATGAAACCAGTTAATGTATCTCGCCCTCCATGATTGTTCTTGATGTCACTGAGGTTGTTAGGAGTGCTTATTTCAATAAGCGTATCTATCATTGAATCCCCGTGTAAGACGGCGACGCAACTAGGGCGTATTAATGAATAAATGAATGATACAGTATAGCCTTGTTACTGACTAAGACCGGCTGGTTCTTTAGCCATCATCATTAATTAATAGCCCGATGACCAATGGAAGCTGGATCCAGTTTCGAACTTAAACTAAATTTTCTCAGGTTAAAAACCTTTTCTATAAAAGTTAAAAACAACTAAAATGTGAATAAACATTACTTTCCGAATAAACTAGGTAATGTTATTTCAATGCTCTAATGGCAATACACATGATTCAATTTTGTGTATTAAAAGAAATGTAAAACAATTATTCAGCCTTGTAAAAAATGTTACAGCTAAACTACAGTAAAAACGATCATTAGGAATATAGAGCAGGGCTTGAGATGACAAGTCCCTAGTAAAACATCTCTGTCAGCTGTAAATAACAACTCAGTTCTACCAACATGAGAACAACCCCTCAGTCATCTGAAACTCACAGTTCTGCCAACCTTGATAATAAATCACAACGTTAACACGTTACTGCAGTTGATGTCATGTAATAATTGCAAAGTCTTTGATGAAGTTTAATTATTTTGAGAACAAAGAAGGACGCGGACCTTAGTACTATTATAAATTATTCTAAGGGTACGCCCTACCTGCCTTCCGCACGCTAAAGTAAGGGTTTTGCGTCTCCCACATTGTAGGCTCAGTTTTTAACCAATTAAAAATAATTTTTTGTTATTTCATTCGCTATTTCATATGTATCATACGATTTAAAAATCGTGATTTTAATTCAAAATAAGTGGTAGGCCATTAGTAAAGTTTTCAGACAAAGCGTTTTTCTAAAGCTTCCCAACGTAAGGAGAACGTTATTATTTTGGAAGGAACCGTACAGTACCTAGATTGGAATCTGAAAAGTGTGAAACTGCAAATATTATAGTAGAAATCTTTAAAATAACAGGTTGATTGAGGAGAACAAAAATGTATTCAAGCGTAAATATGCATGACCCTGCTTGGTGGTGGTGCGGCGTTAAACAACAATGTGCGGATCATTCAATCTGGGGTAGGGCGCACCCTTAATATGCCTGTTGCTTCTTTTCGCACAAATTACTAGACATTGGGGTCAAATAAGGTAGTAAATTAGCCTAGTCACAATTGTCAGAGGACTTACTACCAATTAGAACATCATAAGCTACCTCCTAACCTCCTTTAATATCAGCCTTATTGAAATTTCTTTTTTATCCGATCACATGATTCGATGAACATGTGCCCATTGCATAAGTTCATTAATTTGAATACACTAGTTCAACGGGCTGTTCTCAGAGTGAGGCCAAGGGCGAATAGACTAAGTGAGAATACATGATAATCATGCAGTTAAGCAGTAAAATAGTTTAGGTATGGTTTGCCACGATAAGTTTGTATAACAAAAGAAAAACAGAAAATCATGACTGCCTCTATCAGATTTACCCTTACGGAAATATTTGAAAGATCACTCGCCACAGTAAAATGTTTTCTGAGAGGCTCAGGAGAGAAACTTGATCCTTTCTTCCTGTTACTACTTACTTAAAAGTCTACTTCTAATTCTACTAACTACCTAAAAATTGTGGCTTTAGTAACATTACAAAAATAATTGAGTATATAATTTTAATCCAACTGAATTTTTTCGGCATTAATTTTTGTAAAGTTCAGTCTTACATGACACCTACAACGCAAAGTCATGCAAATAAAGTTAAATTAAGTAAGCTGAACATAAAGAAACGTTTAAGCCAACAGCGTTACGGCATAGTAAATTAGGCTGGATTTTGCAAGTTCCGCTTAAGAGTTTTAGTTTTGATACACTGCAACGTCGTCCTTTAATCGTTCTTTACGATAAAACTCTTTAAAACACGTTGTAGCAAGGAAATAAAACTGGCTCTTTTATCCTTACAAATCTGTTATGCCATCCAAATTAAAATAATCTACGTACTTTAAAATGTCAGTATCAGTAAAATAGATATGGCAATACTGAAAATACACATAGTTTAAATCGTTATTAGTATGAGAATAACGAACTAAAGGACGAATTAAGCAATTAATAAACCAAAAGTTTGAATCACAAACAAAACACGACGTTTCTGTTTGTTATATCATTTTCCGTCGTAACCCAACACAAAACATTAGTTTTTAAACCATGTATACGAGATGGTTGCAAGCCTACAAAATACCATAGGGTCAAAACTACTAGTGATATATTTAGGTTTCAGTAACTTATGTGATAATATGTACAATAGTTTGACTGTCTCGCTACCTCGGGCTTGGGCATCGGTCTCAATATCTCGCTACCTCGGGCTTGGGCATCGGTCTCAATATCTCACTACCTCGGGCTTGGGCATCGGTCTCAATATCTCGCTACCTCGGGCTTGGGCATCGGTCTCAATATCTCGCTACCTCGGGCTTGGGCATCGGTCTCAATATCTCGCTACCTCGGGCTTGGGCATCGGTCTCAATATCTCACTACCTCGGGCTTGGGCATCGGTCTCAATATCTCACTACCTCGGGCTTGGGCATCGGTCTCAATATCTCGCTACCTCGGGCTTGGGCATCGGTCTCAATATCTCGCTACCTCGGGCTTGGGCATCGGTCTCAATATATCACTACCTCGGGCTTGGGCATCGGTCTCAATATCTCGCTACCTCGGGCTTGGGCATCGGTCTCAATATCTCGCTACCTCGGGCTTGGGCATCGGTCTCAATATCTCGCTACCTCGGGCTTGGGCATCAGTCTCAATATCTCACTACCTCGGGCTTGGGCATCGGTCTCAATATCTCGCTACCTCGGGCTTGGGCCTCGGTCTCAATATCTCACTACCTCGGGCTTGGGCATCGGTCTCAATATCTCACTACCTCGGGCTTGGGCATCGGTCTCAATATCTCGCTACCTCGGGCTTGGGCTTCGGTCTCAATATCTCGCTACCTCGGGCTTGGGCATCGGTCTCAATATCTCGCTACCTCGGGCTTGGGCATCGGTCTCAATATCTCGCTACCTCGGGCTTGGGCATCGGTCTCAATATCTCACTACCTCGGGCTTGGGCATCGGTCTCAATATCTCACTACCTCGGGCTTGGGCATCGGTCTCAATATCTCGCTACCTCGGGCTTGGGCATCGGTCTCAATATCTCACTACCTCGGGCTTGGGCATCGGTCTCAATATCTCACTACCTCGGGCTTGGGCATCGGTCTCAATATCTCGCTACCTCGGGCTTGGGCATCGGTCTCAATATCTCGCTACCTCGGGCTTGGGCATCGGTCTCAATATCTCGCTACCTCGGGCTTGGGCATCGGTCTCAATATCTCGCTACCTCGGGCTTGGGCATCGGTCTCAATATGTCATTTTGCCCCAAGAAAGTCCAAGTCAGGCTGAACAAATTAGAATGCTTCTCGTCACTATCTAATATTCAAAAATATATACGTTTTAAAAGAGTTTAATATAGTTACAAGTTCTGCTTCCCTAACACACATCTACGATGTAACATACTGTGAGAGCTGGACCACTATTTATGTTTTTTCCTGTATAACGTTTCAACAACAAGCTATATTCTACCGTCAAAATTTACCAAGGTGTGAATAACATAGCTAGTAAGTGACCAGTGTTATAATGAATGATAATATATATAAGTATAAACTTCAATACATTTCAGATTGTTATAAATGTGTGTTATTGTAAATATTATAAACGATGTGTTTGTTGAAATGGAAATATTTCTTTTTGTGATCTAAATGTATACATCAATATGGTTTACAAGTAATCAATATGGTTTTGAATTAATACCTGTACAGAAAAAACTCTGTGGTGAAAATTCAAACCGAAATAGAGAAGTCTGACGTAAATTATGTTATATGCAACACGCTTATTTATTTCTGTCCTCCTTTTTTCATCGGAATAGTTTAAATACTAATATAACGTTTATAATTGTGCAATGATTCAAACTGTTCATGTAACAGTTTGGGCTTGAAACGGAAAACAAATATTTTCTTAAAGCTATGCTAGAAATGAAGATATTTGCCAGCCAGGGAATGTGTGAATGGAAATGTTTTGGAGTGTGAGAGAATATGTTGAGTATTTTTGCAACTTTATGGAAAATTCCAACGGCAACGACGGTAGAAATAAGTGGATATACAATTGCAGTGGTTGATGAGGTTTATTTGTTTATTTCGGCATTAAACAAACCTGATAGACAGTTCCAAGTGTTCAAATAGTTTTTTAGATATTATCTTTATCTGGTAGAACTATTAATATTGTAGAACCTTTAATAATATACTTTGCCCTTGATAGAGAAACTTTATTTTCTTAATATCTCAATATTTCTTTATTGGGAGGACGATGGGCAATCCTCTCAGAGGTTATTGATCATTTTTATGGACTGATGGTATCCTGAAGAATTATGAAAGAATAATTATCTTTATTTCCCCTCTAAATTTAATTTAAACAATTAACATGGTGTAATTTAACTATTTAAGGAGAAAGGTAACTTCGGTAACACCTCAGAATAATCACTTAATCTCTGTTTATGACGGTGACACATATGGAGCATATTTTAAGGAGAATGTGAATTAATTATGAGTGTAGGACCATCCTAGGGTATACACCCTAGGATCAGGATGGTAGCCATAACACTGACTAAGGCTATAAAATTTTTTAACAGGATCAATAATTAATAGCTTGGTAACCAATAGCAGCTGGATTTTAAGTCGTAGAAACAAATGTATTATGTACGTACAATATTTTTTTTAGTCAATTACTAGCCAAGTTAGCTAAAATTATTCCATTGCGTTAGCGGAAAGGTATCCTATTTGTGTCAGTTGTCTTAGTAAATCACGTATACTTGATCGCTTCAAAAGCTGTTTCCAAGCTCGCTTGTGTTGTTGTTAGTTATTATGTTATTGCTGGATTAGGAAACCCTAGCTAAGCTGCTAGCTAGGTCTTCCACAAGCAGGAGTTTGGCGTAGGTTACCCGTGCTCCTGCCACAGCTGTGATCAGGCTCAAACAGGCGGACTCGCTCTGCCCTCCAACTGGCCAACTCTGACAGGATATTCATGTACAAAATCCAGGGACCACATTCTCAGGTTTGGGTCCAAACCCGGAGTTTCCGTCCCCAGCCGCTGCAAATGGAGGGACCAAAGGTGAAAGGAAAGCTTGTCATAATGCACAGCCAAAAGACTTACCATATGAAATGACAACTTCATTTTTGTACCCAATGTCAGCCTCAAAACTTGTTTAGACCAGTTTTAAGGTTGTCCTGGGACGCTCGTTTGTGTGGCAACCAGTTACTGATTCAAGAGCTACTGTTGCAGACGTGTGCATGCTTGCGGCGCATGGCGTGTGGTAAAGTCGCATTTCTCCCCGTAACATGATCCGGTGGCATAAAAGCTGAAGGTAACGGAAGGTAAACGCATTGCACGAATTAAATACACTTCCACACACTTATCTCTTCGTCTTGACGTTTTTAAAACATGTTATTAGAGCGTTTAGTATGCAACCTTTTAGTTCTTAACAAATGACTTCTAGCCCTTATGGATTTCACCTACATTTTGTATTGAAATAACAGTTTGGAATGGAATTACATAGCAAGAGATTGGAGGTTTTCTTCTTCATAATAGGTGATGAGAGTAATGATACCTTTTAATGTAAACTTTTAACCCGACATCATTGTAGTGTGATATATAAAATTATATTCATCGTAATCGTGGTTATATCTAAAAGTAAAATTTTTATATTTATAAATAACAAATATTTTATAATCTCAAAGCCAAAAATAAGTATAATAGGTGATATCAAAAGCAGACAAATGAATACCATGCATAACCGACAATAGTAAATCCTTTTGATCACCAAGCATTCTTCTGCTTGCTTCCAGAGTTTGTCTAGATCTACTCTATTTACTGAACTACCATTGTGTTGTAGCTAGCACATAATATCCAGGAATGGAAAGGGATATAAGTGGTAACCCACAAAAGTCGGTAATGTGGTCGTATCTCAGAGTTCCCGATTTGTAACCACTCTTAGAGATTTTCTGTTGAAACTACCGAAGTTTTGGTAATATTTTTATATTTATTTTGTGTGTGTCGCCTGTAGTTTTTCATATCTCTTCAAACCAACGTGTATACAATACAAATAAGCGTGATTTACAAAACACATAGCTTCAACATTTTAAACTAATTTAGTCGACCGTCATTAATTAAAATTATTTCTGGTTCGTTATAAATATAGAGCAGTAATTTCTGATGACTGAGCGAGGCCGGTAACGGGCAGACCGCAAATTGTTTTATCCAGTAATTGAAAACCCATTAGTTCACTAGCGCATGTGGCTCTCACGGTAAATGGACAAATAAACATGTGATTATTCCTGATATAAATGCATAAATACATTTAGCCCTATATTTTGATTAGTCACCGGTTAAACATAGTTCTATAAATATATTTTATGATTAATATGTCTTCGTAGAATTTATTTTAAATACAAATTATATTAAATATTTCATAACAAACGTTTTGCATTCGAGCACACTTATATGTTGTTTTTTTATTTAAAACTTTAAACAACTTATGACTTAATCCTTTAATGGGGGAATTTATTGAATAACGTGAATGAAAGGAATGTCTGTTAATATTTAGACACATTTATTCAAAAACTGTGTTTATATAGTATCCTTTTCACTTTAAGCTGAACCGCTGACAACTAGAATGATTTATAAAAGATTTAAAAAAAAGGGCTTCGGAAGTTTATACATTTTCAAACAAAATAAAATATTTTCTATAAAGGTATGTAATGAAAATGCTTCGCCTACAATTTATCTGCCTGTATGTAATTTTCATATAAAAATATATTACTCCAAAACCACAAACATCATGAACTTTCATGAATTTAAAAATTCATTGAACTCTGCAAATGTCATCCTTGGTAAGGTGGTACTAGTATTTAAAAATTATAATAATGTTATCAAAATGCCGGATACTAAAAATCTTTTAATTTAAATGTCGTATAACTCGCTGATATCACAATAAAATTAAAATTAAAATTTGAAATTCAAGAATTTTCAAATTTATGAAAATAATGACAAAATAGTTTTTGGGGGTTTAGTTTGTTTACGGTTATTATTGTACAAAAACTTTAAAACTATCAATTACATTTTATACTGAAGAAATGACCACTCAAACACATTAGGACCTACTTTGCAATATTTGAAATTGATTGCGCGATAGAACAACAAGATCAAGAGATATTCAACTCGAGTTACAACGGGGAATTATTTGTCTCGCAGTTGGCAAGCCTGTCTGCATTTACCTACCACTATTTACCCAGGGTTGTTATTAACTTGACGTCAATGCATACCGAAGGTAAACTAACCCATTACCCAGTAATATAGATAAACTAAACTGAATTTACTGTATTATATTTGCGTACTTGAATTACAAACAATTCTCTATATATATATTTAAAACTGCAAGTCATGTCCATAAAATATAAATTAATTTAAAGGAACTAAAAAGGCGTAGCTAACAAACGAAAATAGTCATTTACTTCGTATTCCCAACTGCAATTCTCCTATTGGCCGGAACATTTTTACAATATTTCGGGAGGATAGAATAGAAAATAAAGAGCCTTAGGACATCAGTAAACAGAAATAAATTCAAATGACGTCTCATAGAAGAACTCAGAAAGATTTGTTTCCAGCTGAGCAGAAGATTTTCATAGAAGGGGGTAAATTGGTAGTCATTCAGAATAATCCAAAAACTAAACATAACCATGTTATTTAAAATCGTCTTAACCATAAACATGGGAATTTATTACCTTTTCTATAAAAAATGTATATCTATAAAACTAAGTACTTAATCAACAACACCATGTTATCGGGTTAATAACTTCATGTTGGCACTATAACACGTATTTTACAGCAACGGCCTGTGAAAACATCTAATTATGGCAACATGCCAGAAGTTCCACTCATTTTTCAAACCGTTAATGCAACATCCTTCTACTATTATATATTTCAAACATTTCGTTTTAGTTATAGTTTGTTTGTTATAATTTTTTTTAGCCTAAGATGTTTATTGTCTCGTATACACAATTTATTATCCAACTGCCCAACACTACTCCGTTTCCTTCAATAATGGTTACAATAATTTAAAGCTGGCATACACCAAAGACCCGTGGCAATGTCAGGTGTCATCTGTTCTAAAAAAATTATTATATGACGGAAACTGATGTTTAACCAGTGGTTTCATGGAATGATCAGTGGGTATGTCAGATATAGGTCAGGTGTCATCTGCTCTACATTCTCTGGCGGGAACTTATGTGTAACGAATGGTTTTATTGACTGACCAGTGGGTCTGTCAGATACAGGTCAGGTGTCATCTGCTCTACATTCTCTGGCGAGAACTGATGTGTAACAAATGGTTTTATTGATTGACCAGTGGGTATGTCAGACACAGGTCAGGTGTCATCTGCTCTACATTATCTGGCGGGAACTGATGTGTAACAAATGGTTTTATTGATTGACCAGTGGGTATGTCAGATACAGGTCAGGTGTCATCTGCTCTACATTCTCTGGCGAGAACTGATGTGTAACAAATGGTTTTATTGATTGACCAGTGGGTATGTCAGACACAGATCAGGTGTCATCTGCTTCACATTATCTGGCAAGAACTGATGTGTAACAAATGGTTTTATTGACCGACCAGTGAGTATGTCAGACAAAGGTCAGGTGTCATCTGCTCTACATTCTCTGGCGGGAACTTATGTGTAACGAATGGTTTTATTGACTGACCAGTGGGTCTGTCAGATATAGGTCAGGTATCATCTGCTCTAAATTATCTGGCGAGAACTGATGTGTAACAAATGGTTTTATTGATTGACCAGTGGGTATGTCAGATACAGGTCAGGTGTCATCTGCTCTACATTCTCTGGCGAGAACTGATGTGTAACAAATGGTTTTATTGATTGACCAGTGGGTATGTCAGACACAGGTCAGGTGTCATCTGCTTTACATTATCTGGCAAGAACTGATGTGTAACAAATGGTTTTATTGACCGACCAGTGGGTATGTCAGACACAGGTCAGGTGTCATCTGCTCTACATTCTCTAGCGGGAACTTATGTGTAACAAATGGTTTTATTGACTGACCAGTGGGTATGTCAGACACAGGTCAGGTGTCATCTGCTCTACATTATCTGGCGGGAACTTATGTGTAACTAATGGTTTTATTGATTGACCAGTGGGTATGTCAGACACAGGTCAGGTGTCATCTGCTCTACATTATCTGGCGGGAACTTATGTGTAACAAATGGTTTTATTGATTGACCAGTGGGTATGTCAGATACAGGTCAGCTGTCATCTGCTCTACATTATCTGGCGAGAACTGATGTGTAACTAATGGTTTTATTGATTGACCAGTGGGTATGTCAGACACAGGTCAGGTGTCATCTGCTCTACATTATCTGGCGGGAACTTATGTGTAACAAATGGTTTTATTAACTGACCAGTGGGTCTGTCAGATATAGGTCAGGTATCATCTGCTCTAAATTATCTGGCGAGAACTGATGTGTAACAAATGGTTTTATTGACCGACCAGTGGGTATGTCAGACACAGGTCAGGTGTCATCTGCTCTACATTATCTGGCGGGAACTTATGTGTAACAAATGGTTTTATTGACCGACCAGTGGGTATGTCAGACACAGGTCAGGTGTCATCTGCTTTACATTATCTGGCGAGAACTGATGTGTAACTAATGGTTTTATTGACCGACCAGTGGGTATGTCAGACACAGGTCAGGTATCATCTGCTCTACATTATCTGGCGGGAACTTATGTGTAACAAATGGTTTTATTAACTGACCAGTGGGTCTGTCAGATATAGGTCAGGTATCATCTGCTCTAAATTATCTGGCGAGAACTGATGTGTAACAAATGGTTTTATTGACCGACCAGTGGGTATGTCGGACACAGGTCAGGTGTCATCTGCTCTACATTATCTGGCGGGAACTTATGTGTAACAAATGGTTTTATTGACCGACCAGTGGGTATGTCAGACACAGGTCAGGTGTCATCTGCTTTACATTATCTGGCAAGAACTGATGTGTAACAAATGGTTTTATTGACCGACCAGTGGGTATGTCAGACACAGGTCAGGTGTCATCTGCTCTACATTATCTGGCGGGAACTGATGTGTAACTAATGGTTTTATTGACCGACCAGTGGGTATGTCAGACACAGGTCAGGTGTCATCTGCTCTACATTATCTGGTGGGAACTGATGTGTAACAAATGGTTTTATTGACCGACCAGTGGGTATGTCAGACACAGGTCAGGTGTCATCTGCTCTACATTATCTGGCGGGAACTTATGTGTAACAAATGGTTTTATTGACCGACCAGTGGGTATGTCAGACACAGGTCAGGTGTCATCTGCTCTACATTATCTGGCGGGAACTTATGTGTAACAAATGGTTTTATTGACCGACCAGTGGGTATGTCAGACACAGGTCAGGTGTCATCTGCTCTACATTATCTGGCGGGAACTTATGTGTAACAAATGGTTTTATTGACCGACCAGTGGGTATGTCAGACACAGGTCAGGTGTCATCTGCTCTACATTATCTGGCGGGAACTTATGTGTAACAAATGGTTTTATTGACCGACCAGTGGGTATGTCAGACACAGGTCAGGTGTCATCTGCTCTACATTATCTGGCGGGAACTTATGTGTAACAAATGGTTTTATTGACCGACCAGTGGGTATGTCAGACACAGGTCAGGTGTCATCTGCTCTACATTATCTGGCGGGAACTTATGTGTAACAAATGGTTTTATTGACCGACCAGTGGGTATGTCAGACACAGGTCAGGTGTCATCTGCTCTACATTATCTGGCAAGAACTGATGTGTAACAAATGGTTTTATTGACCGACCAGTGGGTATGTCAGACACAGGTCAGGTGTCATCTGCTCTACATTATCTGGCGGGAACTTATGTGTAACAAATGGTTGTATTGACTGACCAGTGGGTGTCAGATATAGGTCAGGTATCATCTGCTCTAAATTATCTGGCGAGAACTGATGTGTAACAAATGGTATTATTGACTGACCAGTGGGTATGTCAGATATAGGTCATGTATCATCTGCTCTAAATTATCTGGCGAGAACTGATGTGTAACAAATGGTATTATTGACTGACCAGTGGGTATGTCAGACACAGGTCAGGTGTCATCTTCTCTACATTATCTGGCAAGAACTGATGTGTAACAAATGGTTTTATTGACCGACCAGTGGGTATGTCAGACACAGGTCAGGTGTCATCTGCTCTACATATCTGGCAAGAACTGATGTGTAACAAATGGTTTTATTGACCGACCAGTGGGTATGTCAGACACAGGTCAGGTGTCATCTTCTCTACATTATCTGGCAAGAACTGATGTGTAACAAATGGTTTTATTGACCGACCAGTGGGTATGTCAGACAGAGGTCAGGTGTCATCTGCTCTACATTATCTGGAAAGAACTGATGTGTAACAAATGGTTTTATTGACCGACCAGTGGGTATGTCAGACACAGGTCAGGTGTCATCTGCTCTACATTATCTGGCGGGAACTTATGTGTAACAAATGGTTTTATTGACCGACCAGTGGGTATGTCAGACACAGGTCAGGTGTCATCTGCTCTACATTATCTGGCGGGAACTTATGTGTAACAAATGGTTTTATTGACCGACCAGTGGGTATGTCAGACACAGGTCAGGTGTCATCTGCTCTACATTATCTGGCGGGAACTTATGTGTAACAAATGGTTTTATTGACCGACCAGTGGGTATGTCAGACACAGGTCAGGTGTCATCTGCTCTACATTATCTGGCGGGAACTTATGTGTAAAAAATGGTTTTATTGACCGACCAGTGGGTATGTCAGACACAGGTCAGGTGTCATCTGCTCTACATTATCTGGCGGGAACTTATGTGTAACAAATGGTTTTATTGACCGACCAGTGGGTATGTCAGACACAGGTCAGGTGTCATCTGCTCTACATTATCTGGCGGGAACTGATGTGTAACAAATGGTTTTATTGACCGACCAGTGGGTATGTCAGACACAGGTCAGGTGTCATCTGCTCTACGTTATCTGGCGGGAACTGATGTGTAACAAATGGTTTTATTGACCGACCAGTGGGTATGTCAGACACAGGTCAGGTGTCATCTGCTCTACATTATCTGGCGGGAACTGATGTGTAACAAATGGTTTTATTGACCGACCAGTGGGTATGTCAGACACAGGTCAGGTGTCATCTGCTCTACATTATCTGGCAAGAACTGATGTGTAACAAATGGTTTTATTGACCGACCAGTGGGTATGTCAGACACAGGTCAGGTGTCATCTGCTCTACATTATCTGGCGGGAACTTATGTGTAACAAATGGTTGTATTGATTGACCAGTGGGTATGTCAGACACAGGTCAGGTGTCATCTGCTCTACATTATCTGGCGGGAACTTATGTTTAACAAATGGTTGTATTGACTGACCAGTGGGTCTGTCAGATATAGGTCAGGTATCATCGGCTCTAAATTATCTGGCGAGAACTGATGTGTAACAAATGGTATTATTGACTGACCAGTGGGTATGTCAGATATAGGTCAGGTATCATCTGCTCTAAATTATCTGGCGAGAACTGATGTGTAACAAATGGTATTATTGACTGACCAGTAGTTATATCATATACAGGTCAGGTGTCATCTGCTCTAAATTATCTGGCGGGAACTGATGTGTAACAAATGGTATTATTGACTGACCAGTGGGTATGTCAGATATAGGTCAGGTATCATCTGCTCTAAATTATCTGGCGAGAACTGATGTGTAACAAATGGTATTATTGACTGACCAGTGGGTATGTCAGACACAGGTCAGGTGTCATCTTCTCTACATTATCTGGCAAGAACTGATGTGTAACAAATGGTTTTATTGACCGACCAGTGGGTATGTCAGACACAGGTCAGGTGTCATCTGCTCTACATTATCTGGCAAGAACTGATGTGTAACAAATGGTTTTATTGACCGACCAGTGGGTATGTCAGACACAGGTCAGGTGTTATCTTCTCTACATTATCTGGCAAGAACTGATGTGTAACAAATGGTTTTATTGACCGACCAGTGGGTATGTCAGACAGAGGTCAGGTGTCATCTGCTCTACATTATCTGGCAAGAACTGATGTGTAACAAATGGTTTTATTGACCGACCAGTGGGTATGTCAGACACAGGTCAGGTGTCATCTGCTCTACATTATCTGGCGGGAACTTATGTGTAACAAATGGTTTTATTGACCGACCAGTGGGTATGTCAGACACAGGTCAGGTGTCATCTGCTCTACATTATCTGGCGGGAACTTATGTGTAACAAATGGTTTTATTGACCGACCAGTGGGTATGTCAGACACAGGTCAGGTGTCATCTGCTCTACATTATCTGGCGGGAACTTATGTGTAACAAATGGTTTTATTGACCGACCAGTGGGTATGTCAGACACAGGTCAGGTGTCATCTGCTCTACATTATCTGGCGGGAACTGATGTGTAACAAATGGTTTTATTGACCGACCAGTGGGTATGTCAGACACAGGTCAGGTGTCATCTGCTCTACATTATCTGGCGGGAACTTATGTGTAACAAATGGTTGTATTGATTGACCAGTGGGTATGTCAGACACAGGTCAGGTGTCATCTGCTCTACATTATCTGGCGGGAACTTATGTGTAACAAATGGTTGTATTGACTGACCAGTGGGTCTGTCAGATATAGGTCAGGTATCATCTGCTCTAAATTATCTGGCGAGAACTGATGTGTAACAAATGGTATTATTGACTGACCAGTGGGTATGTCAGATATAGGTCAGGTATCATCTGCTCTAAATTATCTGGCGAGAACTGATGTGTAACAAATGGTATTATTTACTGACCAGTAGTTATATCAGATACAGGTCAGGTGTCATCTGCTCTAAATTATTTGGCGGGAACTGATGTGTAACAAATGGTTTTATTGACCGACCAGTGGGTATGTCAGACACAGGTCAGGTGTCATCTGCTCTACATTATCTGGCGGGAACTTATGTGTAACAAATGGTTTTATTGACCGACCAGTGGGTATGTCAGACACAGGTCAGGTGTCATCTGCTCTACATTATCTGGCGGGAACTTATGTGTAACAAATGGTTTTATTGACCGACCAGTGGGTATGTCAGACACAGGTCAGGTGTCATCTGCTCTACATTATCTGGCGGGAACTTATGTGTAACAAATGGTTTTATTGACCGACCAGTGGGTATGTCAGACACAGGTCAGGTGTCATCTGCTCTACATTATCTGGCGGGAACTTATGTGTAAAAAATGGTTTTATTGACCGACCAGTGGGTATGTCAGACACAGGTCAGGTGTCATCTGCTCTACATTATCTGGCGGGAACTTATGTGTAACAAATGGTTTTATTGACCGACCAGTGGATATGTCAGACACAGGTCAGGTGTCATCTGCTCTACATTATCTGGCGGGAACTGATGTGTAACAAATGGTTTTATTGACCGACCAGTGGGTATGTTAGACACAGGTCAGGTGTCATCTGCTCTAAATTATCTGGCGGGAACTGATGTGTAACAAATGGTTTTATTGACCGACCAGTGGGTATGTCAGACACAGGTCAGGTGTCATCTGCTCTACATTATCTGGCGGGAACTGATGTGTAACAAATGGTTTTATTGACCGACCAGTGGGTATGTCAGACACAGGTCAGGTGTCATCTGCTCTACATTATCTGGCAAGAACTGATGTGTAACAAATGGTTTTATTGACCGACCAGTGGGTATGTCAGACACAGGTCAGGTGTCATCTGCTCTACATTATCTGGCGGGAACTTATGTGTAACAAATGGTTGTATTGATTGACCAGTGGGTATGTCAGACACAGGTCAGGTGTCATCTGCTCTACATTATCTGGCGGGAACTTATGTGTAACAAATGGTTGTATTGACTGACCAGTGGGTCTGTTAGATATAGGTCAGGTATCATCTGCTCTAAATTATCTGGCGAGAACTGATGTGTAACAAATGGTATTATTGACTGACCAGTGGGTATGTCAGATATAGGTCAGGTATCATCTGCTCTAAATTATCTGGCGAGAACTGATGTGTAACAAATGGTATTATTGACTGACCAGTAGTTATATCAGATACAGGTCAGGTGTCATCTGCTCTAAATTATCTGGCGGGAACTGATGTGTAACAAATGGTATTATTGACTGACCAGTGGGTATGTCAGATATAGGTCAGGTATCATCTGCTCTAAATTATCTGGCGAGAACTGATGTGTAACAAATGGTATTATTGACTGACCAGTGGGTATGTCAGACACAGGTCAGGTGTCATCTTCTCTACATTATCTGGCAAGAACTGATGTGTAACAAATGGTTTTATTGACCGACCAGTGGGTATGTCAGACACAGGTCAGGTGTCATCTGCTCTACATTATCTGGCAAGAACTGATGTGTAACAAATGGTTTTATTGACCGACCAGTGGGTATGTCAGACACAGGTCAGGTGTCATCTTCTCTACATTATCTGGCAAGAACTGATGTGTAACAAATGGTTTTATTGACCGACCAGTGGGTATGTCAGACAGAGGTCAGGTGTCATCTGCTCTACATTATCTGGCAAGAACTGATGTGTAACAAATGGTTTTATTGACCGACCAGTGGGTATGTCAGACACAGGTCAGGTGTCATCTGCTCTACATTATCTGGCGGGAACTTATGTGTAACAAATGGTTTTATTGACCGACCAGTGGGTATGTCAGACACAGGTCAGGTGTCATCTGCTCTACATTATCTGGCGGGAACTTATGTGTAACAAATGGTTTTATTGACCGACCAGTGGGTATGTCAGACACAGGTCAGGTGTCATCTGCTCTACATTATCTGGCGGGAACTTATGTGTAACAAATGGTTTTATTGACCTACCAGTGGGTATGTCAGACACAGGTCAGGTGTCATCTGCTCTACATTATCTGGCGGGAACTTATGTGTAACAAATGGTTTTATTGACCGACCAGTGGGTATGTCAGACACAGGTCAGGTGTCATCTGCTCTACATTATCTGGCGGGAACTTATGTGTAACAAATGGTTTTATTGACCGACCAGTGGGTATGTCAGACACAGGTCAGGTGTCATCTGCTCTACATTATCTGGCGGGAACTAATGTGTAACAAATGGTTTTATTGACCGACCAGTGGGTATGTCAGACACAGGTCAGGTGTCATCTGCTCTACATTATCTGGCAAGAACTGATGTGTAACAAATGGTTTTATTGACCGACCAGTGGGTATGTCAGACACAGGTCAGGTGTCATCTGCTCTACATTATCTGGCGGGAACTTATGTGTAACAAATGGTTGTATTGATTGACCAGTGGGTATGTCAGACACAGGTCAGGTGTCATCTGCTCTACATTATCTGGCGGGAACTTATGTGTAACAAATGGTTGTATTGACTGACCAGTGGGTCTGTCAGATATAGGTCAGGTATCATCTGCTCTAAATTATCTGGCGAGAACTGATGTGTAACAAATGGTATTATTGACTGACCAGTGGGTATGTCAGATATATGTCAGGTATCATCTGCTCTAAATTATCTGGCGAGAACTGATGTGTAACAAATGGTATTATTGACTGACCAGTGGGTATGTCAGACACAGGTCAGGTGTCATCTTCTCTACATTATCTGGCAAGAACTGATGTGTAACAAATGGTTTTATTGACCGACCAGTGGGTATGTCAGACACAGGTCAGGTGTCATCTGCTCTACATTATCTGGCGGGAACTTATGTGTAACAAATGGTTTTATTGACCGACCAGTGGGAATGTCAGACACAGGTCAGGTGTCATCTGCTCTACATTATCTGGCGGGAACTGATGTGTAACAAATGGTTTTATTGACCGACCAGTGGGTATGTCAGACACAGGTCAGGTGTCATCTGCTCTACGTTATCTGGCGGGAACTGATGTGTAACAAATGGTTTTATTGACCGACCAGTGGGTATGTCAGACACAGGTCAGGTGTCATCTGCTCTACATTATCTGGCGGGAACTGATGTGTAACAAATGGTTTTATTGACCGACCAGTGGGTATGTCAGACACAGGTCAGGTGTCATCTGCTCTACATTATCTGGCAAGAACTGATGTGTAACAAATGGTTTTATTGACCGACCAGTGGGTATGTCAGACACAGGTCAGGTGTCATCTGCTCTACATTATCTGGCGGGAACTTATGTGTAACAAATGGTTGTATTGATTGACCAGTGGGTATGTCAGACACAGGTCAGGTGTCATCTGCTCTACATTATCTGGCGGGAACTTATGTTTAACAAATGGTTGTATTGACTGACCAGTGGGTCTGTCAGATATAGGTCAGGTATCATCGGCTCTAAATTATCTGGCGAGAACTGATGTGTAACAAATGGTATTATTGACTGACCAGTGGGTATGTCAGATATAGGTCAGGTATCATCTGCTCTAAATTATCTGGCGAGAACTGATGTGTAACAAATGGTATTATTGACTGACCAGTAGTTATATCAGATACAGGTCAGGTGTCATCTGCTCTAAATTATCTGGCGGGAACTGATGTGTAACAAATGGTATTATTGACTGACCAGTGGGTATGTCAGATATAGGTCAGGTATCATCTGCTCTAAATTATCTGGCGAGAACTGATGTGTAACAAATGGTATTATTGACTGACCAGTGGGTATGTCAGACACAGGTCAGGTGTCATCTTCTCTACATTATCTGGCAAGAACTGATGTGTAACAAATGGTTTTATTGACCGACCAGTGGGTATGTCAGACACAGGTCAGGTGTCATCTGCTCTACATTATCTGGCGGGAACTTATGTGTAACAAATGGTTTTATGGACCGACCAGTGGGTATGTCAGACACAGGTCAGGTGTCATCTGCTCTACATTATCTGGTGGGAACTTATGTGTAACAAATGGTTTTATTGACCGACCAGTGGGTATGTCAGACACAGGTCAGGTGTCATCTGCTCTACATTATCTGGCGGGAACTTATGTGTAACAAATGGTTTTATTGACCGACCAGTGGGTATGTCAGACACAGGTCAGGTGTCATCTGCTCTACATTATCTGGCGGGAACTTATGTGTAACAAATGGTTTTATTGACCGACCAGTGGGTATGTCAGACACAGGTCAGGTGTCATCTGCTCTACATTATCTGGCGGGAAATAATGTGTAACAAATGGTTTTATTGACCGACCAGTGGGTATGTCAGACACAGGTCAGGTGTCATCTGCTCTACATTATCTGGCAAGAACTGATGTGTAACAAATGGTTTTATTGACCGACCAGTGGGTATGTCAGACACAAGTAAGTGTCATCTGCTCTACATTATCTGGCGGGAACTTATGTGTAACAAATGGTTGTATTGATTGACCAGTGGGTATGTCAGACACAGGTCAGGTGTCATCTGCTCTACATTATCTGGCGGAAACTTATGTGTAACAAATGCTTGTATTGACTGACCAGTGGGTCTGTCAGATATAGGTCAGGTATCATCTGCTCTAAATTATCTGGCGAGAACTGATGTGTAACAAATGGTATTATTGACTGACCAGTGGGTATGTCAGATATAGGTCAGGTATCATCTGCTCTAAATTATCTGGCGAGAACTGATGTGTAACAAATGGTATTATTGACTGACCAGTAGTTATATCAGATACAGGTCAGGTGTCATCTGCTCTAAATTATTTGGCGGGAACTGATGTGTAACAAATGGTTTTATTGACCGACCAGTGGGTATGTCAGACACAGGTCAGGTGTCATCTGCTCTACATTATCTGGCGGGAACTTATGTGTAACAAATGGTTTTATTGACCGACCAGTGGGTATGTCAGACACAGGTCTGGTGTCATCTGCTCTACATTATCTGGCGGGAACTTATGTGTAACAAATGGTTTTATTGACCGACCAGTGGGTATGTCAGACACAGGTCAGGTGTCATCTGCTCTACATTATCTGGCGGGAACTTATGTGTAACAAATGGTTTTATTGACCGACCAGTGGGTATGTCAGACACAGGTCAGGTGTCATCTGCTCTACATTATCTGGCGGGAACTTATGTGTAACAAATGGTTGTATTGACTGACCAGTGGGTCTGTCAGATATAGGTCAGGTATCATCTGCTCTAAATTATCTGGCGAGAACTGATGTGTAACAAATGGTATTATTGACTGACCAGTGGGTATGTCAGATATATGTCAGGTATCATCTGCTCTAAATTATCTGGCGAGAACTGATGTGTAACAAATGGTATTATTGACTGACCAGTGGGTATGTCAGACACAGGTCAGGTGTCATCTTCTCTACATTATCTGGCAAGAACTGATGTGTAACAAATGGTTTTATTGACCGACCAGTGGGTATGTCAGACACAGGTCAGGTGTCATCTGCTCTACATTATCTGGCAAGAACTGATGTGTAACAAATGGTTTTATTGACCGACCAGTGGGTATGTCAGACACAGGTCAGGTGTCAACTTCTCTACATTATCTGGCAAGAACTGATGTGTAACAAATGGTTTTATTGACCGACCAGTGGGTATGTCAGACAGAGGTCAGGTGTCATCTGCTCTACATTATCTGGCAAGAACTGATGTGTAACAAATGGTTTTATTGACCGACCAGTGGGTATGTCAGACACAGGTCAGGTGTCATCTGCTCTACATTATCTGGCGGGAACTTATGTGTAACAAATGGTTTTATTGACCGACCAGTGGGTATGTCAGACACAGGTCAGGTGTCATCTGCTCTACATTATCTGGCGGGAACTGATGTGTAACAAATGGTTTTATTGACCGACCAGTGGGTATGTCAGACACAGGTCAGGTGTCATCTGCTCTACGTTATCTGGCGGGAACTGATGTGTAACAAATGGTTTTATTGACCGACCAGTGGGTATGTCAGACACAGGTCAGGTGTCATCTGCTCTACATTATCTGGCGGGAAATGATGTGTAACAAATGGTTTTATTGACCGACCAGTGGGTATGTCAGACACAGGTCAGGTGTCATCTGCTCTACATTATCTGGCAAGAACTGATGTGTAACAAATGGTTTTATTGACCGACCAGTGGGTATGTCAGACACAGGTCAGGTGTCATCTGCTCTACATTATCTGGCGGGAACTTATGTGTAACAAATGGTTGTATTGATTGACCAGTGGGTATGTCAGACACAGGTCAGGTGTCATCTGCTCTACATTATCTGGCGGGAACTAATGTTTAACAAATGGTTGTATTGACTGACCAGTGGGTCTGTCAGATATAGGTCAGGTATCATCGGCTCTAAATTATCTGGCGAGAACTGATGTGTAACAAATGGTATTATTGACTGACCAGTGGGTATGTCAGATATAGGTCAGGTATCATCTGCTCTAAATTATCTGGCGAGAACTGATGTGTAACAAATGGTATTATTGACTGACCAGTAGTTATATCAGATACAGGTCAGGTGTCATCTGCTCTAAATTATCTGGCGGGAACTGATGTGTAACAAATGGTATTATTGACTGACCAGTGGGTATGTCAGATATAGGTCAGGTATCATCTGCTCTAAATTATCTGGCGAGAACTGATGTGTAACAAATGGTATTATTGACTGACCAGTGGGTATGTCAGACACAGGTCAGGTGTCATCTTCTCTACATTATCTGGCAAGAACTGATGTGTAACAAATGGTTTTATTGACCGACCAGTGGGTATGTCAGACACAGGTCAGGTGTCATCTGCTCTACATTATCTGGCAAGAACTTATGTGTAACAAATGGTTTTATTGACCGACCAGTGGGTATGTCAGACACAGGTCAGGTGTCATCTGCTCTACATTATCTGGCGGGAACTTATGTGTAACAAATGGTTTTATTGACCGACCAGTGGGTATGTCAGACACAGGTCAGGTGTCATCTGCTCTACATTATCTGGCGGGAACTTATGTGTAACAAATGGTTTTATTGACCGACCAGTGGGTATGTCAGACACAGGTCAGGTGTCATCTGCTCTACATTATCTGGCGGGAACTTATGTGTAAAAAATGGTTTTATTGACCGACCAGTGGGTATGTCAGACACAGGTCAGGTGTCATCTGCTCTACATTATCTGGCGGGAACTTATGTGTAACAAATGGTTTTATTGACCGACCAGTGGGTATGTCAGACACAGGTCAGGTGTCATCTGCTCTACATTATCTGGTGGGAACTTATGTGTAACAAATGGTTTTATTGACCGACCAGTGGGTATGTCAGACACAGGTCAGGTGTCATCTGCTCTAAATTATCTGGCGAGAACTGATGTGTAACAAATGGTATTATTGACTGACCAGTAGTTATATCAGATACAGGTCAGGTGTCATCTGCTCTAAATTATCTGGCGGGAACTGATGTGTAACAAATGGTATTATTGACTGACCAGTGGGTATGTCAGATATAGGTCAGGTATCATCTGCTCTAAATTATCTGGCGAGAACTGATGTGTAACAAATGGTATTATTGACTGACCAGTGGGTATGTCAGACACAGGTCAGGTGTCATCTTCTCTACATTATCTGGCAAGAACTGATGTGTAACAAATGGTTTTATTGACCGACCAGTGGGTATGTCAGACACAGGTCAGGTGTCATCTGCTCTACATTATCTGGCAAGAACTGATGTGTAACAAATGGTTTTATTGACCGACCAGTGGGTATGTCAGACACAGGTCAGGTGTCATCTTCTCTACATTATCTGGCAAGAACTGATGTGTAACAAATGGTTTTATTGACCGACCAGTGGGTATGTCAGACAGAGGTCAGGTGTCATCTGCTCTACATTATCTGGCAAGAACTGATGTGTAACAAATGGTTTTATTGACCGACCAGTGGGTATGTCAGACACAGGTCAGGTGTCATCTGCTCTACATTATCTGGCGGGAACTTATGTGTAACAAATGGTTTTATTGACCGACCAGTGGGTATGTCAGACACAGGTCAGGTGTCATCTGCTCTACATTATCTGGCGGGAACTTATGTGTAACAAATGGTTTTATTGACCGACCAGTGGGTATGTCAGACACAGGTCAGGTGTCATCTGCTCTACATTATCTGGCGGGAACTTATGTGTAACAAATGGTTTTATTGACCTACCAGTGGGTATGTCAGACACAGGTCAGGTGTCATCTGCTCTACATTATCTGGCGGGAACTTATGTGTAACAAATGGTTTTATTGACCGACCAGTGGGTATGTCAGACAGAGGTCAGGTGTCATCTGCTCTACATTATCTGGCAAGAACTGATGTGTAACAAATGGTTTTATTGACCGACCAGTGGGTATGTCAGACACAGGTCAGGTGTCATCTGCTCTACATTATCTGGCGGGAACTTATGTGTAACAAATGGTTTTATTGACCGACCAGTGGGTATGTCAGACACAGGTCAGGTGTCATCTGCTCTACATTATCTGGCGGGAACTTATGTGTAACAAATGGTTTTATTGACCGACCAGTGGGTATGTCAGACACAGGTCAGGTGTCATCTGCTCTACATTATCTGGTGGGAACTTATGTGTAACAAATGGTTTTATTGACCGACCAGTGGGAATGTCAGACACAGGTCAGGTGTCATCTGCTCTACATTATCTGGCGGGAACTTATGTGTAACAAATGGTTTTATTGACCGACCAGTGGGTATGTCAGACACAGGTCAGGTGTCATCTGCTCTACATTATCTGGCGGGAACTTATGTGTAACAAATGGTTTTATTGACCGACCAGTGGGTATGTCAGACACAGGTCAGGTGTCATCTGCTCTACATTATCTGGCGGGAACTAATGTGTAACAAATGGTTTTATTGACCGACCAGTGGGTATGTCAGACACAGGTCAGGTGTCATCTGCTCTACATTATCTGGCAAGAACTGATGTGTAACAAATGGTTTTATTGACCGACCAGTGGGTATGTCAGACACAGGTAAGTGTCATCTGCTCTACATTATCTGGCGGGAACTTAAGTGTAACAAATGGTTGTATTGATTGACCAGTGGGTATGTCAGACACAGGTCAGGTGTCATCTGCTCTACATTATCTGGCGGGAACTTAAGTGTAACAAATGGTTGTATTGACTGACCAGTGGGTCTGTCAGATATAGGTCAGGTATCATCTGCTCTAAATTATCTGGCGAGAACTGATGTGTAACAAATGGTATTATTGACTGACCAGTGGGTATGTCAGATATAGGTCAGGTATCATCTGCTCTAAATTATCTGGCGAGAACTGATGTGTAACAAATGGTATTATTGACTGACCAGTGGGTATGTCAGACACAGGTCAGGTGTCATCTTCTCTACATTATCTGGCAAGAACTGATGTGTAACAAATGGTTTTATTGACCGACCAGTGGGTATGTCAGACACAGGTCAGGTGTCATCTGCTCTACATTATCTGGCAAGAACTGATGTGTAACAAATGGTTTTATTGACCGACCAGTGGGTATGTCAGACACAGGTCAGGTGTCATCTTCTCTACATTATCTGGCAAGAACTGATGTGTAACAAATGGTTTTATTGACCGACCAGTGGGTATGTCAGACAGAGGTCAGGTGTCATCTGCTCTACATTATCTGGCAAGAACTGATGTGTAACAAATGGTTTTATTGACCGACCAGTGGGTATGTCAGACACAGGTCAGGTGTCATCTGCTCTACATTATCTGGCGGGAACTTATGTGTAACAAATGGTTTTATTGACCGACCAGTGGGTATGTCAGACACAGGTCAGGTGTCATCTGCTCTACATTATCTGGCGGGAACTTATGTGTAACAAATGGTTTTATTGACCGACCAGTGGGTATGTCAGACACAGGTCAGGTGTCATCTGCTCTACATTATCTGGCGGGAACTTATGTGTAACAAATGGTTTTATTGACCTACCAGTGGGTATGTCAGACACAGGTCAGGTGTCATCTGCTCTACATTATCTGGCGGGAACTTATGTGTAACAAATGGTTTTATTGACCGACCAGTGGGTATGTCAGACAGAGGTCAGGTGTCATCTGCTCTACATTATCTGGCAAGAACTGATGTGTAACAAATGGTTTTATTGACCGACCAGTGGGTATGTCAGACACAGGTCAGGTGTCATCTGCTCTACATTATCTGGCGGGAACTTATGTGTAACAAATGGTTTTATTGACCGACCAGTGGGTATGTCAGACACAGGTCAGGTGTCATCTGCTCTACATTATCTGGCGGGAACTTATGTGTAACAAATGGTTTTATTGACCGACCAGTGGGTATGTCAGACACAGGTCAGGTGTCATCTGCTCTACATTATCTGGTGGGAACTTATGTGTAACAAATGGTTTTATTGACCGACCAGTGGGAATGTCAGACACAGGTCAGGTGTCATCTGCTCTACATTATCTGGCGGGAACTTATGTGTAACAAATGGTTTTATTGACCGACCAGTGGGTATGTCAGACACAGGTCTGGTGTCATCTGCTCTACATTATCTGGCGGGAACTTATGTGTAACAAATGGTTTTATTGACCGACCAGTGGGTATGTCAGACACAGGTCAGGTGTCATCTGCTCTACATTATCTGGCGGGAACTAATGTGTAACAAATGGTTTTATTGACCGACCAGTGGGTATGTCAGACACAGGTCAGGTGTCATCTGCTCTACATTATCTGGCAAGAACTGATGTGTAACAAATGGTTTTATTGACCGACCAGTGGGTATGTCAGACACAGGTAAGTGTCATCTGCTCTACATTATCTGGCGGGAACTTATGTGTAACAAATGGTTGTATTGATTGACCAGTGGGTATGTCAGACACAGGTCAGGTGTCATCTGCTCTACATTATCTGGCGGGAACTTATGTGTAACAAATGGTTGTATTGACTGACCAGTGGGTCTGTCAGATATAGGTCAGGTATCATCTGCTCTAAATTATCTGGCGAGAACTGATGTGTAACAAATGGTATTATTGACTGACCAGTGGGTATGTCAGATATAGGTCAGGTATCATCTGCTCTAAATTATCTGGCGAGAACTGATGTGTAACAAATGGTATTATTGACTGACCAGTAGTTATATCAGATACAGGTCAGGTGTCATCTGCTCTAAATTATTTGGCGGGAACTGATGTGTAACAAATGGTTTTATTGACCGACCAGTGGGTATGTCAGACACAGGTCAGGTGTCATCTGCTCTACATTATCTGGCGGGAACTTATGTGTAACAAATGGTTTTATTGACCGACCAGTGGGTATGTCAGACACAGGTCAGGTGTCATCTGCTCTACATTATCTGGCGGGAACTTATGTGTAACAAATGGTTTTATTGACCGACCAGTGGGTATGTCAGACACAGGTCAGGTGTCAAATGCTCTACATTATCTGGCGGGAACTTATGTGTAACAAATGGTTTTATTGACCGACCAGTGGGTATGTCAGACACAGGTCAGGTGTCATCTGCTCTACATTATCTGGCGGGAACTTATGTGTAAAAAATGGTTTTATTGACCGACCAGTGGGTATGTCAGACACAGGTCAGGTGTCATCTGCTCTACATTATCTGGCGGGAACTTATGTGTAACAAATGGTTTTATTGACCGACCAGTGGATATGTCAGACACAGGTCAGGTGTCATCTGCTCTACATTATCTGGCGGGAACTGATGTGTAACAAATGGTTTTATTGACCGACCAGTGGGTATGTCAGACACAGGTCAGGTGTCATCTGCTCTACATTATCTGGCGGGAACTGATGTGTAACAAATGGTTTTATTGACCGACCAGTGGGTATGTCAGACACAGGTCAGGTGTCATCTGCTCTACATTATCTGGCGGGAACTGATGTGTAACAAATGGTTTTATTGACCGACCAGTGGGTATGTCAGACACAGGTCAGGTGTCATCTGCTCTACATTATCTGGCAAGAACTGATGTGTAACAAATGGTTTTATTGACCGACCAGTGGGTATGTCAGACACAGGTCAGGTGTCATCTGCTCTACATTATCTGGTGGGAACTGATGTGTAACAAATGGTTGTATTGACTGACCAGTGGGTATGTCAGACACAGGTCAGGTGTCATCTGCTCTACATTATCTGGCAAGAACTGATGTGTAACAAATGGTTTTATTGACTGACCAGTGGGTATGTCAGACACAGGTCAGGTGTCATCTGCTCTACATTATCTGGCGGGAACTTATGTGTAACAAATGGTTGTATTGATTGACCAGTGGGTATGTCAGACACAGGCCAGGTGTCATCTGCTCTACATTATCTGGCGGGAACTGATGTGTAACAAATGGTTTTATTGACCGACCAGTGGGTATGTCAGACACAGGTCAGGTGTCATCTGCTCTACATTATCTGGCAAGAACTGATGTGTAACAAATGGTTTTATTGACTGACCAGTGGGTATGTCAGACACAGGTCAGGTGTCATCTGCTCTACATTATCTGGCAAGAACTGATGTGTAACAAATGGTTTTATTGACTGACCAGTGGGTATGTCAGACACAGGTCAGGTGTCATCTGCTCTACATTATCTGGCGGGAACTTATGTGTAACAAATGGTTGTATTGATTGACCAGTGGGTATGTCAGACACAGGCCAGGTGTCATCTGCTCTACATTATCTGGCGGGAACTTATGTGTAACAAATGGTTGTATTGACTGACCAGTGGGTCTGTTAGATATAGGTCAGGTATCATCTGCTCTAAATTATCTGGCGAGAACTGATGTGTAACAAATGGTATTATTGACTGACCAGTGGGTATGTCAGATATAGGTCAGGTATCATCTGCTCTAAATTATCTGGCGAGAACTGATGTGTAACAAATGGTATTATTGACTGACCAGTAGTTATATCAGATACAGGTCAGGTGTCATCTGCTCTAAATTATCTGGCGGGAACTGATGTGTAACAAATGGTATTATTGACTGACCAGTGGGTTTGTCAGATATAGGTCAGGTATCATCTGCTCTAAATTATCTGGCGAGAACTGATGTGTAACAAATGGTATTATTGACTGACCAGTGGGTATGTCAGACACAGGTCAGGTGTCATCTTCTCTACATTATCTGGCAAGAACTGATGTGTAACAAATGGTTTTATTGACCGACCAGTGGGTATGTCAGACACAGGTCAGGTGTCATCTGCTCTACATTATCTGGCAAGAACTGATGTGTAACAAATGGTTTTATTGACCGACCAGTGGGTATGTCAGACACAGGTCAGGTGTCATCTTCTCTACATTATCTGGCAAGAACTGATGTGTAACAAATGGTTTTATTGACCGACCAGTGGGTATGTCAGACAGAGGTCAGGTGTCATCTGCTCTACATTATCTGGCAAGAACTGATGTGTAACAAATGGTTTTATTGACCGACCAGTGGGTATGTCAGACACAGGTCAGGTGTCATCTGCTCTACATTATCTGGCGGGAACTTATGTGTAACAAATGGTTTTATTGACCGACCAGTGGGTATGTCAGACACAGGTCAGGTGTCATCTGCTCTACATTATCTGGCGGGAACTTATGTGTAACAAATGGTTTTATTGACCGACCAGTGGGTATGTCAGACACAGGTCAGGTGTCATCTGCTCTACATTATCTGGCGGGAACTTATGTGTAACAAATGGTTTTATTGACCGACCAGTGGGTATGTCAGACACAGGTCAGGTGTCATCTGCTCTACATTATCTGGCGGGAACTTATGTGTAACAAATGGTTTTATTGACCGACCAGTGGGTATGTCAGACACAGGTCAGGTGTCATCTGCTCTACATTATCTGGCGGGAACTTATGTGTAACAAATGGTTTTATTGACCGACCAGTGGGTATGTCAGACACAGGTCAGGTGTCATCTGCTCTACATTATCTGGCGGGAACTAATGTGTAACAAATGGTTTTATTGACCGACCAGTGGGTATGTCAGACACAGGTCAGGTGTCATCTGCTCTACATTATCTGGCAAGAACTGATGTGTAACAAATGGTTTTATTGACCGACCAGTGGGTATGTCAGACACAGGTCAGGTGTCATCTGCTCTACATTATCTGGCGGGAACTTATGTGTAACAAATGGTTGTATTGATTGACCAGTGGGTATGTCAGACACAGGTCAGGTGTCATCTGCTCTACATTATCTGGCGGGAACTTATGTGTAACAAATGGTTGTATTGACTGACCAGTGGGTCTGTCAGATATAGGTCAGGTATCATCTGCTCTAAATTATCTGGCGAGAACTGATGTGTAACACATGGTATTATTGACTGACCAGTGGGTATGTCAGATATATGTCAGGTATCATCTGCTCTAAATTATCTGGCGAGAACTGATGTGTAACAAATGGTATTATTGACTGACCAGTGGGTATGTCAGACACAGGTCAGGTGTCATCTTCTCTACATTATCTAGCAAGAACTGATGTGTAACAAATGGTTTTATTGACCGACCAGTGGGTATGTCAGACACAGGTCAGGTGTCATCTGCTCTACATTATCTGGCAAGAACTGATGTGTAACAAATGGTTTTATTGACCGACCAGTGGGTATGTCAGACACAGGTCAGGTGTCATCTTCTCTACATTATCTGGCAAGAACTGATGTGTAACAAATGGTTTTATTGACCGACCAGTGGGTATGTCAGACAGAGGTCAGGTGTCATCTGCTCTACATTATCTGGCAAGAACTGATGTGTAACAAATGGTTTTATTGACCGACCAGTGGGTATGTCAGACACAGGTCAGGTGTCATCTGCTCTACATTATCTGGCGGGAACTTATGTGTAACAAATGGTTTTATTGACCGACCAGTGGGTATGTCAGACACAGGTCAGGTGTCATCTGCTCTACATTATCTGGCGGGAACTTATGTGTAACAAATGGTTTTATTGACCGACCAGTGGGTATGTCAGACACAGGTCAGGTGTCATCTGCTCTACATTATCTGGCGGGAACTTATGTGTAACAAATGGTTTTATTGACCGACCAGTGGGTATGTCAGACACAGGTCAGGTGTCATCTGCTCTACATTATCTGGCGGGAACTTATGTGTAACAAATGGTTTTATTGACCGACCAGTGGGTATGTCAGACACAGGTCAGGTGTCATCTGCTCTACATTATCTGGCGGGAACTTATGTGTAACAAATGGTTTTATTGACCGACCAGTGGGTATGTCAGACACAGGTCAGGTGTCATCTGCTCTACATTATCTGGCGGGAACTAATGTGTAACAAATGGTTTTATTGACCGACCAGTGGGTATGTCAGACACAGGTCAGGTGTCATCTGCTCTACATTATCTGGCAAGAACTGATGTGTAACAAATGGTTTTATTGACCGACCAGTGGGTATGTCAGACACAGGTCAGGTGTCATCTGCTCTACATTATCTGGCGGGAACTTATGTGTAACAAATGGTTGTATTGATTGACCAGTGGGTATGTCAGACACAGGTCAGGTGTCATCTGCTCTACATTATCTGGCGGGAACTTATGTGTAACAAATGGTTTTATTGACTGACCCGAAATACATTAGTATTTTCGTACCCACAGGCATTAATTTGCTTTTGAGTAGTTTTGAATCCAAATATTGCATTTTGCCACGTATCACTGTAAAATATGTAAAATATGCAATCGTAATCAACCTAGTACTATTAGTGTATAGTACTTGTACGTATTTTCCTGAAAAGGTTTTACTGCTTAGTGTCTAATAACTGGCTTGTATTTATAAATAGCATATTTATTTACTAACTCAGAAGGAATCCTTTTATAAGACAAAATTTTAATTAGGTATAAGTAGAGCCAACCATGTTACACCATTCAATCAAAAATAAATTATAACAAGTTCAAATGGTAATATAAATTTGTATTGACCATTATTTAAGTGTAATCGTTTTTATTCGATAACGGTGTATTTTTTAAAATATTTTTTATTATTCATTTTATTCCAAGTATATATTTTAGACAATAAATTTACCTATAAAAACAGCTAAACCATTATTAATATTTCCTACTTGTTTTGTTGTGTTTGAAAGTTATTTGTTATTTCTCTCCTAACCAATATATGCGAGTACAAAACGCTACAGGAAACTTTAATGCATGACATTTCAAATATAAAATCAGAACTCGCCTGATTTCCAAGTAGACCGGCATGCTAAGGGCGCTATCCCTTTTTACAGAAACATCATGAACCAACGTTATTTTGAACTCGACTCCTGTCACAGTCGAATGTCAGCATTTAACAAAAATCACACGTTAGCCTGACGTCGGCATTGTTATTTGTTTCACACTGGAACAATATAAAATGTCCATTCGCATTTAACAAGTCGCGGCGCGGGTTTACAACGTTCCGCTCCAAAACAACATTCACAACATTGTGTAAACACGTTCACAGCTCCATTGTCCAGACGATACTTTATCCCAGCTGTCGGTTCTCGCTGATGCAGCTTAAATTGTTGTATTCACGTATTGTTGAGTGATCGTGTTATTTTCAATGACAATACACTGATATTTATCATTCTTCCAGTTCAAGTATTTTATTGGGTTTGAAATGTGATTAGGGAACGATTTCAGTTCCAGACAACAAGCACGTGGTTCACTCAAATCGTTCTTTATGGAGCATAGCATACTCCATTAGGTCTTAGTAGCTATGTACTGCTTTGTACATAAATATTTGTAATCCCATAAATTCCATCGTGACCACTATCGCCACCCGTAAGAGCCATTCGATGTGACCTCCAAAGAGCTATCCCAAATATGATGAAAGTCCTTGCGTACACTGCACCCAAAATGTTTTGTTAATCATTGTAACACCTTTAATTTTTTATTTTGTACAACACGCAATATGCAAAGCAGATATTATTAAAGCGGTGCATTTTGATAGTTTATTTAAAGAACTAGCCATATTTTAACTTTTACCTGATAACTCCTACTTTTACCTTATTGGGAAAAAGTATCAATATAAAAAAAAACTTGTTAAAACAGAATTTGTTGAGTGCATTTTGAGTTACTTCATATTTTATTGTTTCAGTGTTACGTATGAGTTTACTTGCAATAGACATATCCCTCTAATAATATGTCGAAACAAAGGAACTGCCTCTTAAAGCATTTGTTTCCTTAGTTCAACAGTTTTTAAATTTGGCTTTTTGAAAGCTTTAGTTAGGTTTAGTTTTAAGTTCAAAACCTGATTATATAACTGTTAAGTATAGCATATTTTCACTGTGTAGGATATAGCCTGTTATTGTTTATGTCAAAATGATTCGAGCAATAACAAAAAGGACAGGTGATCCACAAATATTACTTAATACAGTTAAATTTTGTTTTCCCATGAAATGTTTAGGGTGGTTTTGATTTATTCCATTCTTTATGATTTTGGGGGTGCTGAATCCGAATCTGCGCCATTGTTCTGCTATAAAGGTTTTGTAACTGAACTTTCCGTGAGATTTTTACATTATTTCAATGTTGTCTCACAAGATTTTGTTAGCAAACCTCATATTCAGACTCAGCACCTCAAAAAACATGAAGAATGGAAAAACAAAATTTTCCCGGTGGAGGCTCTTTTTAACATAAATTGACTGGATATTATTTAGTTTATTAGTTAGGTATTTGTTATGTTTTAATTTCAAAATAAATGTTCTCGGATTCCTTTCATCAGTAAACTGAAATCACTTCAGTAATTTACTTTGCAATTTTTAATCATATCATAAGTTTTCAAATTAAGAAAATTACATAAAGATTGAATCCGTAAATACATCCATTAACCATATACAAGAATGAAATTATTTCATTAATTAACTTGGTAAGAAAATTAGAGGAAAAATATTAATTTTGAGTACAAATTCTCTTGACATCAATACCTTAATTGAAATCTATGTGAGTAAATTAAGATCAATACTTAAAATACACCTTCAAATATTTAAGTGTTATTAGCTGTGCGACTTGATTTGACAATAAAACTGAAAATCTAAGGTGTTGTTTAGAGCTAGAGTATAATAAGTACATCTGGTTGTTATTTTAAAACTATTTTTTAACATGTATAATTTTATAACAACCATAACAACTATAGTATCAAAAATGTAACAAAAGTAAACCAAATTGTTATATCTTTGAAAACCCTTTAACTATTGACGCATATTAACGCATAAAAATAATTGAATTGAGTCGCTAATTCTTTATCATACGATAATTATGGTATCAGACTTAATTTCTCCAATATTACGACCCACATAAATAAGTAGTAGACATGTATTTAGCTATAGATCATATATCTCTACCCCGTGTGTGTTCTAGACATTGAACATTGACTAGATTTACAATAAAGCTATTAAAAGCTGTAGTAAGGTTGATAAAAGTGTGGTTATGTTAACATTCACGAGCTTGATATCAAGTCAGTGAAGAAACCTTAACTAACCACCAGATTTAGCCCTACGATTTGCATATCCAGAATATTCATTACACCATTTGGCTTGGTAATTCTGGCTCTGCTGATTCGATTAGTGGTTCGATCCAATATATTTCTTTTTGTATCAAACGTAAGGTTTCTTGTCACATATTCATAATCATTTAACGATACACGAACTGGTTTGGCAGAACACTTTAGCTAACATTGTCAATATAAATCCATCTGGTATATTATCCCTATCAATATGTAAATCGTAATCCATTCTCTCATCTCCTGCCTGTTTGTATCTCGTTATTGTGGAAACAATGTCTGAAATGTGTTACACAGTATAAGCATTGACTATAAATACTGAAGCGTACATAGTCAATAGTATAAGTGTTAGATATTAGACCATGATTGACAGAATACATGTGTTCGGTTATCAAACTGTAAAATGGTCAGTCACTGCATGGATTGTCTTGCCTTTGTAATTCAAAGATTAACCACTAAAATCCATTCCAATTTTCAATAATAAAAATTGAAGAAATAATTATTTGCGCGTATCTGTTTTTTTATTTTTAACTCAGCTTCATATAATTAAATTTGTTACAAATCAAAATACAAATTAACTTCAAGAATTAAAAACATTCAAAAAATTCAAAAAAGTAAGGCAATATATGAAGGTTGGCTGAAGTTCCCGGCTTCGCTTTGTGAATTAGTATTAAATTATTAGAAATAAGAAAAGATCATTACTATTAGTCATAATTACTAATTCAACAGCAATGAGTGCCCAGACAATAAGAAAAGTCAGGTCTCAAACAAGAGCGATGTGGAGCAACGCAGTTCTGCACATAAACCAGAGACACCGTGCGAGAGTGAGCACCTGGTCCGCGCACGCACGCACGCTGGTGCTATCTCTTGTTCAAGTACCAAACATCGTCTAATGTCATCGTTTTAAGCTCCAAGCATAAAAAACTAAATTTTTACCATTGGATCTGACCTTCTCTATGTTCATTGTTAACAGTTCTGTTTGCTGAATTTTGTAAAAACTTGTAGAACCATCTCTAATAAATTACACATGTTTAAGAAATATGTTATCCAATAAAATTAACATTGATAAGACTAACATGGATCTTTTAATGCAAGTCCGGCGGACCACTAAAGGATTTCAAAACTTTAATAGACCTGTTTGCTACACACTTTAATAGTGTATTAGCTGTATTTCTACCATGTTACAGCTCATTTGGCCCTGCAGTTGGCAAGTGGTGGGATCACAAACAAACACACAGATATAAAGTTAATACGGAGTAAGTTTAGTAATGTTACTTTGATGTAATGCCTTGTATGACGCCCATTTTACATGATATATAGATGTAACAGAAAATCTTGAATTACTGATCGCACTTTGAATATGTATCTAACGAACCCAGTGGACTTACACTTGATCCCGAGAATTCTGCACTTTGATGAATATATTACAGTGGCAAAGAAGTTCGCAAGAAAATCTGGTTTAAGATTTTAGTGGTGTGGGCATTTATATAACCTTAACTTTTTTAAACTATAGGTGTCTAAATTTTCAACTCTTATTAAACAATGGATAAAATGTATGTACTACAAACGGGTTTTTATTATTACTGGTAAGGTATTAAAATGTTTAGAACGTTTTTTAAGTGTGGTTTTCATTAGATCAACCGCTAATAAATATATAAATATTCTGTTTACTATACTCGAGCAACCATTGTATGTTTCTGTGAATTTGTATTTTTAACCAGGCAAACATTTACTGCTATCATCTCTTTCTATCTGTAACAATTATTATCCATCTTTACGAAACACACATCAGGTAAAATACAGCTAAACAGACAAAGGGAGAAAACTCTCTAAATCACTGAAATTTAAGTTTCGAATAATATCAAAATAACGATAATCAACTGCACTTATTACAGAATATAAATTGATTTATTTCTTGTATGAAGCTTAAACAATGTAAATTAAATATCTGAATGAAACTAAAGTTTGCTCGGAGTAAAAAGTACTAATTTAAACAAGTTTTCAAATTTAAAACAGTTTAAATTGAAATGTTATTAAGTTTTTAATCGATTAGGCTCTTTACGGAAAATGCTACTCTCCCAACTAACTGACGTTTGCGGATAATACGTTTTATGACATTTAAACGTAAAACTTTAGAAGGTAACTCCAAAAATAATTTTGAGAAAGATTGAAAGTAAAGACAAACTTTTACATCCCAATATTTAATAACTTTGTTTTAAAGCTTTTGATTCGTCCTGTCACTTATTTTAGCGGTTAAAACTCTTTAGAGTTCAAGTTGACTTAGTTTGATGAACTGCCAACCTTCAATTTTTTATTTTAGGATTTTATTCTGAGACGAGTAAAAGAAAAAGCTACAACTGAAACGATAAAATGTTTAAACCCGTATTTAACAAGGGGCTTTCATGAGCAGGAGTGTATTCATATAACTCGAGTGTTGCGGGAACATCTTGAAAACCGTCTTACCCATAATTTCCATTTAGCGTATATAAAGACTAGCATTTATTCAAATATATAATATCGGTTTGTAGATTGTTTAGTTATTGCTAATAAGCTAAATACAGACTGTGATATGAAACCGCTAAACGTCGAGGAACAATACTAACTTAACAAATTATTTGGTCGAATAAATTAAACGTATTTAATGTTTACAAGGTAGAGCATAAGATTTTTTAGGACAGTATCAAAAAATAAACGGTATCAGGAAACTGATACTTTCTCCCTTTTAGCCCAACTTTAATGATTAAATTACTTACTATTTACTAAATATAGAATACAAAGCACAGTCTAATTTACAGAAAATCTTGTAAACAAGTTGTTTTTAAAAATATCCACCCAAATCCCTGTTTAGGAGTCACTACAGAATCCATTGCTACACACGTGGTTTTAAGAGGGGAAATACCTCATATTCCCCCGCCCTCAGGGTTATTAAGGGGCAACATATTTCGAATTTCTTCTGTTGTTCAATGCTAATTTGACAATCATATAAAGTTTGAATGAAATTGATCAATAAATAAGATAGAAATAGTAATTTTTGTTTTTCCCTTAAGAATAACATTGGACAACATACTACGTTTACCGCAAAAGGAAAATTTAAATAATCTCCTTAACCAGTAATCGTAGAATAATAATTCAAACTACTAAATTATGTTTAGTTTTTGAGTTTTTTGAGCCCTTTTTATTGGTGAATAGTAATATTTTTTATATTTGTGTTTTTTTATGAAAAATCAAAAAAAAACTTAATTTTTGATATTTTAAGTCTTCTAATTTCTGAATCCGAATTTTTACAGAAATGCGGGTGGTGTCATCTTGTTGGAAAACTAAATTTCTACAAATGACTAAAGTTTAATCAAAACCGTTAGCCATTTTTGAGAAATCTTGATTTTACATGTTTTTTGGCGGTTTTTGGGGAATAATTGCCCTTAAAAATAAAAAAATTCCAAAAAATTTAAAAACTCCTGGAGATATTGTGGATTAGTACTTACATACCAAATTTCATAAAAATCTGACCATTGGTTAGGGCTCTAGCCCTGTACACATCCATACAGACAGACAGACACACAGACATCACGTAAAAATCACTTTTTTGGGTTCAGGGAGCACCAAAACAAATTTTTCCACCAACTCAAATTCGAAAATTTTGACGAAAACAATACTTTCTCCATATACAATGTATACGGGGAGAAAGTAAAAAATATGTTTCTAGCAAAATTTTATCAAGCCCACTTGTCCTTTTATCATTATCATACTGATTCCTTTTTGGTGAGTTAAGTTCTCTTCAAAATAATTAGCAATTTGGCATCATGGCAAATACTCACTCAAACCTTATATTTCCACTCTGTTTGCTGTACGCGTTATATATTCAATTATATAAATATCACAATCTTATTATATCTTATCAGATATTATTATTATCTACAAAATATCTCATTGCATTGAGTGATTGCACCCAGTTTTCAAGTTGATTATCTTTATTGGATATTTACAAACCTGTCTGTCAATTCATAACTACTTCAATCAAGGTGGATTGTATCACGTGTTAAGAAAAATATACCGTCGGCCAAATACAAAATCGTCTTACTTAATCTGCTTTGCATATCAATAGTAGTTTTCATCACACTTTGTCTCCATGTGATGAATGACCTTTTTTATCAAACTGCCCATATTATAAGCCTTTTATATTTGAAAATTTATATAATAAATTGGGTGATTTGTATAGTTTTGGCGTCAGGATCAGAAATCATTTATTTCATGCATAATAAATATGTGGAACAAGTCATATTTAGTAGTTCAGATAGGTTAACATTACAGAATTTACTTTTATTTAATTTACAAACAAAATGTAATTACCTTTTAAATACTCAAATGTAAAAAGGTACAATAACAATTTCTTAGGTTATCGCACTGAAATAATCCACAGCTGATTTTTCGGTGCGCTATTTTAAGGTATCAGAAAAATGCGATTTTATGGATTATTTACAGACCCAAAAAAAGCTGCTTTTCGTGCAGTAGGATAAAAAATCATTTTTTATACTTCCTAAATCTTTGGATACTGTATATTCTATATTTTAAAGTTTTTCGCTGAACAACGGTTATTCCATAATATTTCAAGCCTAGCATTTGTAACAAGTAAAAAACTTTAATCACCCAGGTATGTAAACCATAAGTAATTCAGGTTATTTATCAACCAATATCATTTCGATTTTATTTGTGCATTACAATTTAGTGAAATAATTACTAAAGAGCAAAATGATTAAGGAGCTTTGTTAAGGTAGAATTACCAAGAGCAATTTATTGTAAGATGTGAAATCCATTCTCATTTGCAGTGGTATCACCCTAACTTGTCACATCTTACGATAATCGATGTGCGTCAATGCAAAACGTATATCATTTGTTGAAACCTTATCGATGATAGCATCATCGCACCATAACAGGGTATAGCAGTGCTAATGTTATAGTAACCGAGAGCCTTAGCTGGTCCGTGCATGTGGAGGGTTACCAACTGTTTATGTTCCAACACAAACCATTAGTCTCTATTGCCGGCTGCCTATCTCCTTTTCTTTGTACCGAGCATCCAGCCATTAGCTGCGTATGTTACGAGAAATAAGTTGTTTATCAAAGTATCGCCCTTTGATGGGAACTTGTAACTACTATAACAATGTAAAGTACTAAATATTAGAATACTCATATGGGTGGTGTCGTTTAATGTAGTGTGGGATAGAATACATCCCATGGGGGTAAAATTGTAATTTATTTAGTAGCATGATACGTGTTGTTGCAATTAAACAGGTTAATAAAATACGTTTAACACAACAAAGCAAATTATACTTTTACTGTACTTACATACAACTCGGTAAATATACACAAAATATGGCACAAGGCGATCGATTTAAACCAGTTACACCGGTCATCATCAGGGCCAATCACAGAATGTGAATCACTGTCAAAGGAGAGTGACTTGGATAATGTCAGAGAGGCCAGGGAACAACAATTTACCGACATTAGCCTGTAAACAAGACCAGTGAGTGTTTTAAATGTAAAATGTACAGAGATAAATAAAATGTAGAATTCTGAGTACAAATACCACTTGGACCGATGATACCGCTCCATTTATCCACTCTATTAGATATGTTTCCATATTAAACTTTTAGTATTAGGGAATCTTTATTTCCGAGTCAGAGCAGAAGTATTAAGTATTCATTTCAGTAAGTAGTTATCTGTAAAATGTGACTTATTAAATCAAAACGTGTTCCTTTTACCCTAATAGGCCTCTCACGACATTCTGACACGCCACGACAACTACGGGACAAGGACACGAGAAAGGCTGGTGGACACGCTTATAACCATTACTTCCTACAATACCGCTATTATATGTACACTAAGCGGTAGTTTGTGTTGAATATGTATGCGTAACTCGATACTCCGATTGTATAGTAAGTTTGTTTAGTAAATTCTCACAATCACTAAGAACGACATTTATATTCGAAGGTGAAAATTCTTATCTCAATAAGCTCAATAAAATATGACAGTTTATTTTGTATAATTGTATACATATTTTATCATGGATGGTCGTTTTAATACAAAAATATTTTAGGAGCGAAACCGCTATTTATACCCAATAGAGCAAACGAATTTATTCTAAAAAAATTTCTAGATATTAAATATTTCTAGGTAAATAAATTATTTCTATTATTATTTAGTAGACAGCGGTAAGCGTAATGAACTACACTTTATGCCTTCGCTCCTAAATGTATTCGTTATAAAGCATCACACAGTGCTACTATCGGTGGCGCGTGTACGGTGAGGCGTGGTGAAAAATGGCTGCATGTTTCTTTTGTTTGTGCACACATTCGTTGGGGTGTAAACAAATGGCTTGGTCAAATCATTCGAAATCCATTAACTCCGCAAACGTAGACTCCCTTTTCGATTAAAAAGCGATTACTTTTAAAATTTAAACGTACAGTAGTCGGTTTACTTTACATCGTATATACTCATATTGTATTATTATTGGTGTAACATTTTATTTACATTATTTCACATACTTAAAAAATATATGAAAACAGATTAAGTATCTTTAAATAAAATGAATTCCTTAACTAAGATGATTAAGTTCAAAGTATATATAACCATTTTATCTTGTAACTCTGTAACCGAAATTGTTAAGTCAAAACTGTGGGAGTTTGGCAAATCTCAGGATGATGGGAGACGGCTCAAATTAAAGGTCTTGATCCCAGGGACTCGGGAAAAATATTTCCAAAAAGAAACCAGCAAACGATAAATAACGTAAAACAAACCCCATAAGAAAAGCATGGGGATTTAAAAACGTCTGCTTTATTTACATCAAAACATGAGATTACGCAATTACTTTGTTTACGAGCAGTCATGTGTTCGTACTTAATCTTTTTTAATTTTCTTCAGTATGTAAAAGCAAAAAATCAGATGAGGAAGAGTATTGGAGCAGGTTTAGGGGATTTGGTCCCTCTAAGCTACTTGTATTTGTGATTTTAAAATGCAATTTCAAGTCATAACGCGTTGTAATGACTAATAGAACCTTTATCTGGTAAACAAGAAAATAAGACAGGTTAACTAGCTGTTATTTCCAAATAAATAAAAGATCAACGATATCTCAAAAACTTTAAATATTGAGATTACATGCCAAGATATATAGAAGACATTTCTAGCTTCAACGTCTGAAAGAGGAAGTTGTACATGTCATTCACAGACACTCTTTGAAGGTTGCTTGTGGACTTGCTCAAAGAGATCGTGTTGTCAGCCCAAAACCCCAATCATCTTCCCAGTTGTGAGAACCCACTGACGGTAGAACACGAAATGAAAATGGAACTTTTGTAATTGCAGCAGATCCAACTCATACAGATACACGTAGTATATACTACAGCGACCATACTATTCGTCATTTTCGTTATGCGTGCTAACCTAGAGACGGAGCGGAGTCTGCTGTGACCATAAGGGGAAAAAGGGTGGGCATGTGGTGTAGTCGTTCAGAGGTTGCACTATCATAGTTCAGGTGTATATCTATCACGGTTAATAATTCCCAGAGACCCTAATCAATCGTTCATGAAAGTGGTAATTGTTCTGTCCAGTTTACTGAACTCAAGATTCAAAGCATTTCTGATGTTGATGATGTACCCCCTTATGGTGATATAGTGTGTAAACCCTACAGACACGTTATATTGGTCAAGGTTCAACTCATGAAACTAAGTGAGGTCGCGATACCCGTTCGGAAAAATACTTTCCACAACAACTGCAAGTATAATGTTCCCAACTTCACCCCTGGAATATAAAAAGGGAATTCACAGAAAATAATATTGATTTAATTTGTTTAATACATTATGCCTACTAAATTACATGGTTGATTCTTTCCTCACGTTGATTCATTACTATGGTAAACAAAGTACCCCCGTCGCAGCAAACCTGCGTACTCAGCGAATTTACAATGCATGCATATGTTTATCACTACAACATAAAGCCACTTACCAGGTTTCACAAAAATACATGAATAAATAGCATCCATAGCATTTTATTTATTCTCCATAAGAATAACATTAGGGCTGATTACGCAGGTTTGCTGCAACAAGGAACACAAAATATGTGTTTTTATGCAATTATCAATACAACTCAACTAGGTGAAGCTACATACTAAATTTTATTAATTTATGTTTATAATTAAGGGAGATATAAAACTTTACTTATTCTACATAAGAATAACATTCAGGCTGAGTATGCAGGTTTGCTGCTGCGAGAATAATCAACAAAAAAATCCATTGTTCGTGCAAATATCAATATACCAGTACTACGCGAAGCCACATACCAAGTTTCATCAATATACAGTCATAAATAATCGAGATATCAAATTTTATTTATTCTCCATAAAGATAACATTGGACAACGTACTGTGTTTAGCACTTTGAATATCTCCGCAACGGTTGGACGTAGAATCACAATTTAAACACCAAAATGATAGTTTTGCAGAGCTGAATTGATTGGTAAAAGCAAATGTGAAGTTTAGATTAAAGTGAACTGAGAAAAAGCCAAAAACCTTTTTCCCGTAAGATTAACATGGGAGATTTTATGAGCATTTTTTTTTATTTTTCCGCAACCAATTAACCTAGGTTAATAATTTAAAGTACTGCAGTATTTGTTTTTAAGCTCTATAAAATGCTCAAAACGAAAATTGAGTGTTTTAAAAATTTTAGGGTGAAAAGTGCGAAAAACTGATTCTTGGAAAGTTTAAAACCCCCATAAACCAACCCCCTTTCCCATGGTCCAATTTTTCTGGTTTTCGAACTTAAAGTCATGAATGTTACTTTACACATTTGAGCCAAATTTCATCGAAATCGGACGTTTTTTACTCACGATATCGTGTTAACGGACACACAAATACATATATATATATATATATATATATATATATATATATATATATATATATATATTAGCTACATATATATAAATTTGAACGAATAGTGTTTTTGACATCTGGGGACCTAAAAACAAAAAGTTATCATGGTCTCGGGCTGAAGTCTTACCATGAGACCTACGGTAATAGCTTCTTCCCTATAGGGGATATTCGCTAAAATATAAAAAAACATGGACAAGTTCTCCTTACATACCAATAACAAAACATTAATACGAAACTGTTCCAAACTGTTAACTACTAATTATTAAGAACATCAGCATAATAGGAATGTTATCTCGTTATCTTTAACAAATTGCCGTCTCCAAACGTTGAATAAATATAAAAAAACGGGTCACTTTTCAAGGATTCATTACTTCCGAGTTTTAAATTAAAAGGAACCCAAGCCTTTCAAGAAAATTAAAACTTCCTCTTCCACAATGATTTTTGTTGACGTTTATTCTAAACATTTTAATTCAAGATTTTATAATAACAAACTCTCTAAAAATATTTCAAATTAAAATAAGTAAGAGGATTTAATACAATTATTTAAATAAATTGTTGTAACAAAAACAGTAATTTGTAATTGTATTGTTGTGGATAAGAGAGTTCCCAGGAAGAATAATTTAAATTTAATTTTGTTCTCTAAATACATAGTAATATTTAAACGAACACATAGAATTACTGTATTAAGTTGATTGAGTAGGGGATGATTCTTGGTTGAGAGTAGTATAACGGCAAAGGGGACCAACCAACTAAAAGTAGACTGAATATACCAATATTAAAAACAATTCAAATGAGGGAGTGTTGTCTAAAGGCCCACACACCAGCTATATTTCACCACAAGTTCCTAACCATGAAGACGTATTCCTTTGTTTGTCCAACTCGCACAAAGTCTCCAATGTTGAATACGTGTCTAGCCGCTCCGTTGAGTACTTGCGCTGTAATAGTTTCAAGAGTAAATAGTCTAAGAATAAACAAAACTAATACAATTTGTTCTTAAATTCAATATAGTTCAAACGTTTCCCATAAAAAAAAATGGTTTTGTTTTTGTGATAGATTTTACCGAGGCCACATACGCTGGTATGTCGGACAAAAACAAACCTTTAAGGGCAACGTAGACAACTACCACCAACGAAAAACATGAAGCTGTATAACACCGATGGTATTTGCATTATGTTAGTTTTTCATACATATTACTTGAATGAGAATTTGACTTAAACGATTGGGAAAAGATCAACTTTCTATATCTTTAAAGTGAACTGGACGCATGTCGTGATATTCTCATATAACCATCACGTTATATAAATATTGTTTTTTTTTACAATTTCACAATTGGATTTCCTCTAATTCAAAATTACAACTTCAACATAACACGGTGTGACGAGCGTTTCCACTTTATATCCCCCCGCCAATATTTTTTGTCAGTTCTATAACAATATTGCAGTTTTGTCGGAGCAGCTGATACCTTTTCCAGCTGTCAATATACGAAGAGTCAGACTGAACCTTTACAATAAAATGTTTATAGAATATTTCAATCGACAGCTGTTTCCAATGATAGTTCCCTCTTTAATTTCTGTGACTGTTCTGTAAAAAATTTTAATAATAAAGAAAATTCCTAACAGTTTTATTATTTTATATCACTTTTATTACCAAGCCTACTAAGAAATGCCCAAAAATTATTTATAAGATTTGAAAATATAAAAAATATATAATAATTTGTATTCAACAAGCATATATTTTGTCCATCACCTTTAAGGAATGCTATTAATGCCTAGACCACCCTCTTCACCTAGAAATTTCTTATGATTTCTTACAAATTTCTTCACCTATATATTTCTTAAATTTGTTAAATAGCACACAATACCAGGACCCTTTTTCCGGATGTTGCGCATGGATCATAGGAATCAAATAGGAGAATCTGTGGACTTTGGTAAATATTGTACTTGTAAATTGTGTTATTGTACTTGTGTTATTGTAAATATTGTAAAAAAGTCCCCAATTTATCAGAAATTTATCAAGAAATATTTCTGAAAATATTGCAGTAGTACTAATGATATAGAATTAATTATTCTGTTTCACATCAATATCAAACAAACAACCAAAAATCGTAAACATCGTTGGTTGAAGATGATAAAGTACCTCCCATTCTTCTTCTTAACGAATTTTATCCATCTTTTCCTTACGGGTTGTGAGGTTTATGTACCACGGGTCATGTACTACTCGACCAAACATGTAATTGGTGAAACAGAAAAAACGTATTAATTTTGTTTCTGTTTAATATTGTCCAATTTTGCTATCATTTAAGCTTTGAAAAATTAGGTGGTAAGCCAAGTGTAATTACAAAATTATAATCTTTCCTTACAAATTAATTATCAAGGATATTATTTAGACAACTATTTTTATGTACGTAATGTTGAGTTACTCATACATATTCTTCTAATACTTCTTTATTATTCAATAAACATACTATAGGTAAAGACCTTTGTAAAAGTAAAATTTAATTGGTAATTTAAATTAATTATTATAAAACAAACAAACGGAGTTGACTAAAAGTTAAAATGCTTCAAAATTGTACTATGGTTGTTTATTTTTGCCCTGTAAGACTGTCATACAAAAGTCAATATCCCTTGTTGCCACAATGCCGGGACGTCAGAGACCTGCCAGTGGTTTACCAACACCATTCACAAAGGTTCTACAAGCAAATTTAGTTTTTAGAGTTTTCTCGAAAAATTCTTAATAAAGGACGGTTCAATTGGTGTTTCTTTTTTCATTGTACAATGCATTTGTTATAACATTAATACAGATAAACGGTATCTGGAAATTATCACATACTTTTTCCCTTTTAGCCCAATTTTAATCAATAATTTACTTTTCTTCATACTGCTTCAAAAACAGCTGTTTTCAACACATGCGTTGAGATGTTAACGTTTGTATTTTTACTCCTAGGACTAACAGCTGATGACCTCGACCAAATGTATCATTTTGATGATGTTTTTGTCCCAGGACTAAAACATCATTGGATGATACTTTTTGGTCGCGGTTATCAGCTGTTTATATGAACCATTCAACTTGTCAACAATGTATAAACTTGAGTAACGGATATTTGCATAAAATCAATATGGAAGCAAACTTTTAATGAGAAATAAGTAAACAAATTTAGTTTTTATAAAATGTTGATATTAATATTGTTTTGCAGTATGACGAAAAACATAGTTCATCACTAGGACCAAAAGTGGCCTTTCGATCCTCGCTCATTTTCCAGCCTCGGCCGTTAAACTTGAGCTCAGATCCAAAAGCGTCACTTTTGGTCCTAGTGATGAAATATACTATTATCTTTACTAACATAGGATATAAAGTGTGGTAGCATATATATTAAAAGTTCTAAGAGACTTGTTTAAATATCGCTTCATTGACGCACCACAGAATACCTTGGTTTACTACAAACAGTAGTTAAGAGGAGAAACGCCCACTTACCCCAGTGTCCGGTTCTTTTAGTCATAAAATAGTTATTCCAAACACTAATTTATTAAGTCCATGTTGACTTAAAGCCAACCATTGCTATCGCTGAGCCAACAACATCATACCGCATCATCGGCAACGGTAATGAGCGATGAGTCAATGTTGGCTTGAAGCCAACCATTGCAATCGGATATGCATCATTCCTTGTAATCAGTTATCATTGTTGAAATGCATTTACTGAAGGTACAACTCATTAAAGATGTTAGTAATTATTTTCTGAGCCTAGTGTAATTTTATCTTTGAGTATATTCATAATTTTGATTTGATAAGTAGTTTATGTATGTAGAAAAATAACGACATTTGTTGTAATCATTTCAAAGTGTATGTATTTTTTGTAATCATTTTAAAGGTAACAACATAAAAGAAGAACAACAACGAAAAACTACTTACTACTTTAATCTAATAACATAGCTATTGATGCCTACATTATAAGAGGGTTCTCTCAAACTGATGAAAATTACAAATGACCGCCATTTTGTACTGGATTGAGATAGAGACCTCTAGTTTTCACTGTTCTACTTTTTTTTATAAAGACCTTTAAATTATGTACCACTTAATGGGGCTTTACATTTAAAATTTTTGAGCTGCCCCCAACAATCCTTCTTTATGTGCCACGGCCAAAGTTGTTATACTGCCAAAAAATTGCACTTTTATTTCCTATGAAGGTGTGCTAAATTTAGTTTTCGTGGTGTAACCAATTAAAAAGGTATAAGGGGGTATCCACACATTTGCCTTACCCTGTATACATCTTTCTTAAGGTGTCTATTATAACTTATACAACATCCTTTGAAAAGCGCACTGAAGATCATTTTTAGTTTATGTTCATAACGTCATATGTTTGTGACATTATTAATATTATAAGTAATTACACATTTTTCTTAAAAGGTTTTACAAACTAAATGTCGTTATTAAGGCTACAATACGATTATACTCATAAAACCCAGAACATGAACTTCGGAGATGTTACCAATTTGAATCAATCTAGAAATTAAATACAAAATTAGTCCTAACACGAAAATAATGGAAGCAGAAATAATTCGTTTATAAATCCAACGAAATCAGATTTTTAGGAAGCAGTATGCAGAGTATGAGATAATCAAATTTTCTTCTGGCTGGATTAGGTTTTATAATCAAATTAAGAGATTGTTTCATTTGGGTTCAAATTTTCTAATTTGAGAAGTACAAGTTCCAAATGATACCTTATTGTGTTCAGATACTACAACGTAAAATTTATTAAATTATTTTGAAAGATTTGAGCCAAATGTATGTGATATTTATTTTAATTCTTGATTGGCAGCACATTGATTTTGTACCCTACATAAGTCAGAGTTTATCAACTAGTTGTGCATCCGCCCTGGGCTCATGTAATACCCATATTAAAGTAATGCCGGCTAGTGAGCCCAATCTAAGTTTTCTTGTTCCAACTGCCATTCTAAGACTGAGTGCGGCTCGCAAGCTTTCTTGAATAACAAAAGTTTTAATTTTGTCATCAAATCCACCTGCTACCACGTCTAAAATTATATTTTGATATGTATACTAAGTATATTACAAAAACTGCGTTAGAGATGGTATTTGATGTAAACGTATTGGATTAAGTCCAATTTATCATCATCAGATGATTCGCTGTAATCGATATACACAATCAACTATTAACTTTAATGAATATATTTATGGTTTTTTATTGAATAATGACTTTATTCAGGATATTGCATGAAAAAAACACTTCCCAAGTAAAATACTGGAATTGCGGAAAACCTTTTTACATCTTTTTTTGTATAATTCAGTTTTGAAATTGAAGCTTAAAAGAGTTGTATTAGTTGAAGTTTATTGTACGTTTTAATGTATTTAATCCGTTAAAAAAAAGAAAAAGGTTTAAAGTTTTTTGATGGAATTTCCTATAAACTTTGTAGTTTTTTTCCAATACGAACTCGCACAGTTATAAAAGCATTGTATGGTAAAACTTAAAAGTATTATTCTTATTTTACACAATTTCTTGAAAAAAAAAATTCATGCCTTCCGTACTTTCACATAGTAGAAATACCTCTACAAGGTTATCAAACTCGTTTTATCATTTTCTCAAATATTTCTTCTTAAGGATTCTACCACATATGGCTAAGTATTTAGTGCATTATACAGGGTGTCCCGGAACTCTCTACCGACTTTATCAGGTATTATTCTTGAACCATAGACAAGTCAAAATATCATATTCCAAATTTAAAAAACTCAAAAATACTCATATAGCCGCTTTTTTTACGAAATAATTTTTAATTCAAGAACGGCTTGTTATATCAAAATGAAATTTGGTATATAACCTTATCAACTAAAGACATAATTCAAGAAAAAATTTTCGAATTTTTAATTTTAAAATGGCGGCTGCTTAAATATTTTAAACGTAAATATCTCAAAAACTCCATATTCAAAAAACTTCATCCATGAGGGATTTTATATAGAATTGAATTACAAATTCAACAATAATAAAATTAAGGAAATCAGATAATAAATAAGGGAGAAAAATCATTTTTAAGAAATTGACCTGGCTTACTAGCAGTGGTTTTACATGAAACCAGTTGATATTGACATAATCACATTTTCTTAAAAATGGGTTTTCTCCCTTATTTATAAACCGATTTCCTTAATTGTGATATCGTTGAATTTGTAATTGAATGATCTCTAAAAAAAACTAGTGGCTGAAACTTTTTCATCTGCAGTTTTTTTAGATATTTACGTTTAAAATAACGATGCAGCCACCATTTTGAAAATAAACATTCTAATTTTTTTTCTTTCTGTAATTAATTAGGTCTATAGGTGGTGATACTATATACAGAATTTCATTTTGTTACAACAATCCGTTATTGAATTACAAATTATTTTGTACAACAAAAATGGCGGCTATACGAGTAACTTTTGAGTTTTTGAAATTTTAATTTGATATTTTGACTTGTCTATGGTCCAGGAATAATACCTGAAAAAGTTTGTAGAGAGTTCCGGGACACTCTGTATATGCAACACAAACCTCTATTACCTGTAAAACAATTTTGGAAAGTTCGTTACCTTCCGTTTTAATCAATTTCAAGTCTACTGAGGACCAATCTTCTTAAAATACTAAACAAAAAACTTAAAAAGTTGTGTTTAATTAAAAATCAAAAGACATTTAAACACACATGCTCAAATATAAAATATAAAAGTTAGCTCAGTGAATAAACATCTACAGTCCACATTTTGGGAGAACGTAGTTCACTAAATTATATTTTATTTGTTTTTACACTAATAAGCAGTTTTAGTGAATTTCCTATGGAAAAGTCAACTATTAGCATGACTCGCACGGTGAAACTTAAGCCCAGGACCACCATATAAGTTCCTAACGTGACCCCCTGAATACGTTTTGGGGGGTCGCTAACAACTTTATATATATATATATATATATACACAGATATATATGTATGTATGTATGTATATATATATATATATATTTATATATATACAGGCTGAGTCAGAACACCCGTCCAGCATGTATAACGGGAGAAAGGTTTGGTCTAAAGTCATCAAACAAAATTCTTCCCACTTAAACGCATATGGACTATCTATTAAAAATATTTTCATCAAAATCTATGTACAGAATTTTCCATAACTGAAGGTAACGGGTTCAAATTTCAAAATGTTCTTATGTACACATAGAGAATATTATACTTCATTTTAAAGGTCTCGTTAAAAGAAACATTTTAGTGAAAACAGAATTCACTTATCCTTATCCGTTTAAAAATGGCGGTCATTTTTGTGTAAAACATTGAAATTTACGAAATACCCTGTATTTTCTAAACCACTTCTCGTATCTTTTTTCTGGCTTAAATTTCTTACTCTTGATAAACTCAGCGTTACTCTGATATGCTACAAGACAGGTTTTTTTGAGAAAATCTATATTTCAAAAAAATATTTATTTTCAAAATGCATAGCCTATATGCCTAAAATTCAAAAAAGTCAAATGGTAGCATATGTCAAAAAGCGTACCATTTAAAAGGTCTTGTAAATCCTAGCAACTTTCTAATTTACTCCAATCTTCTATCTCTTTTCGTTTTCCTACAATCAGCAAAAGACATTGTTTTCCCATATGTTAATTGTAATAACACATAAAACTAATGTGACCCCAGAAAACATGAAAATTTCAATAAATCTGCAAGAACATAGTTACATGTTGTTGTAGATTTATTTTCCTAGCCTTCCTTATTTTTCTAATTTAGTACAATTTTTATATTAAACTCTCTTTTAAAAGCCATAAAACAATCTGTCAAAACAATATTGGTGTACCTATGCGGTGAAATTATCCACAGTAAAATCAGACGAAGGAAAACAATTAATTCGATTAATATCTAATGCATATAACAACCTTGTTCAAGAGTCTAAAATACAGTTTCCTGGAGTAATAAAACCTCCAGTGCGTTAACATGCTATGCTCATTTGGAAATCAGTGACTTCAAGAAATCTTATAATGACGTTAAATTACAAAAAGTTTAACTTAAGGTTTTCCAGAAGTTCCCGATTTAAAAAAATAGCTTAGACATAATATAGCCTAACCAATTTCCTAGTAACTTCTAGTTTTACAACAAAAATGTTAGGGGAGCATAAACGTATAAATGATTCAGAGCGGTCAGTCACATAATTTAGCCCACCTCACTCAAGGAAATGAAAATGTTTTTAAACAGAAGATTCTTTGTATTTCCTGAAACAGCTCTGAATGGGTCGAAATGCCAACGAAAATTAAAAATAACAAAAGACCAGCTTCAGAGGACACAATGGAAAGAACAACACTGCTTTAACATTATGTTGGACTTCTCCTAAACACCGGCATGGAATATAATTGCTTCAAACAACTTTTCATTCTCAAGTTCAACCTTTTAGTTGGCTATGCCTACTATTACTATTAATTGTCAGTTTCAGTATATGTTTGCATTGATTGCTTATCGTATAATTAGCAGATCTAAGGGATGTTTTTTTATACGAAATAATACAAACAAGACTATCAATCGCGATATTGCAATGCAAATTGTGTTAACATTACCCCGAAATTTTAATTATAATTAAGTAAATTCTGTAATCTTGCTATAATGAGCGAACAGGTGTTTTTTAATAATTTCCTTTAGCTACTGCTTCAAATGTCCCTGACCTATCGACATATTATAAACACAGAGTGTGTTTTTAAGCTCATTAAATTGAAGACGAAATAACTTTAGCTTGCAAATCTCCGGCATTGTAAAACAGTTTCTGCGAAGTATTTATTTTACAGTTGTTTCTCCCTGCTATTTAAAGCTATTTACATCTCTCTTGTTTTTACACAAGCGACTCAATAACAAACTTGTTTAAACTGTACCTATACACAGACAATAATCCGTAAAAAAATATTAAGGTGGTGACGTCACCATTTAGTTTATAATTATATAAATGATTTGTTTGAACGAAAAAGTTTGTTGTTTTCTTAGTCAATAAGTGGTTATTAACTTAATGGTGTACAACTTTAATCAATATATTTTCAATGTATCTTAACCACAAAAATGCCCCACTTAATCAAGAATGAGGACCCTCTCCCCCCCTTCCGCATTATTATTCTGTTAGATGGAACAAATTATTTTTAATGAACTATAGAATTAATTGAAGATTTTACAATGTGTTTAAAACTAATTATCATGAGTTCCAGCTCAATGGTCAATAACAGGCGTCAACCCCCGCCCACACAGCCATTAGACACCCCGTGATGATGGTGATGATGACGATTATCACGTGCTACTGATACAGCCTCTAGTGAGAGTATCTCGGATTACTTCCTAAAATAAACTGTTACTTCTCTTAATGACGCTGTCAGATTTTGTTTCAAGGTTTAAAATATGTGTGAAATTATCCTGACCATCATGTAATGATCTTGTGCCTGGATAAAGTTTAAACAAATTTATGGATGATTTATATAATTTTGTAGCTTTGACTTGGAACGGTTCTAAAGTATATAATTATACGAAACTGTACTATAATGTAATTATACATCTGTATTTCGCCACACAGATTTGAAAGCTGAATCTATGACCAGTTAAAATGTAAAAATCAAAATAATTTGAGATTACGAATAGGTTTTATGTTTACCTTTAGCCAGAAGAGACCTATGTCAAATAATAAACGCTATATACAAGATGTAGTTTTACCTCTTGCATGGTTACATACCAATTCGAGATGGTTAATAATTAATTAATACATAGTCAAATTATTAGTAAACATTTCCCCAGCACCAAAGTGCGATTAAGAAGAACGTAACAATCCTAAACGAAAATATTCGTTAAGGTAAAATTCAAAAGTCAGAGTTTCAGATACGTTACAATTGGGTCTAATTGAGGAAAACTCGATGGCGATTTAAAATAGCATTGCATTTAGTTTTTATTTATGCAATTTATTGTATAGGTACCTTTTTATGTTTCATCTACGTCAGTAACATATTTTTATCTGCGTTAATTATATATTGTTATATAAACGAAATACTAATAAAAATAATATAACACATTAAAATTGTGTGGATAAAAATACATTACACTAACAACATACAATCACTTACTACATAAAATATATATTTTATCTTTTTTAGTTATAAAATATTTCAGTAAAATGTTTCTAAATAAATTGTATATTTAAAACGCAATGTTATTTCTATAATATTGAAGCATCCCTTGGTAATACTGAAACCGTTATGCAGGGCACTAAGCACTCGATGGCTTTCAATTGTATTGGGTGGCAAGAGCATATTCATTTGTAATTCTTTATTTATTGAAGAAGTATATTAGAGAAAATTATAATGCTGTGATTTTAGCTTACCTATAAAATATTTTATAGAACTTACCTTTCCATAAAAATTTTGTTGCTACTTAAATGTTATTTCCAAATGTATTAACACAGCATATTACGATAATAAAATGTTAAGAATGTGCCAACCATAGCAAAAAGAAATATGATTCTAGCAAGATGCTAGGTTTTCACTTTAAAAAATCGGAACGTAAAACTTTGGTTAACTGCAAATATATGAATAAATGCTCTAGCTGGTTAGCTAATATGTACTTGAAAAACTGTTGTGACTGAACTTTGCCAAATATATATAACTATATATATAATTCTTTAAACAGAACAGTAACGTTTTGGCTGTAACTCATTGCATGCATTGTGTGAACCATTTAATGAAAAAGTATGAAAAGAAAGTGGGAACAGAGGTAAGTGAAGAACTTTGTGTGAACGTGTTATTGTAACACGTCCTATTGCCCTTTCCATTGTGTCTTCTGAAGTTGATCTTTTGTTTTGGTGTTTTTATTACACACAGACTCATTCAGAGAGCACAACAGTCGTCATGTAAAAGGCTCTTTCACTTACTGTTTGGAGCGGACCAACTAGTGTGAGAGAGAGAATGTTTTAAAACACGTTTTCTTTCATTGCTATTGGCTTTAACTCTGTATGTAAACTGTCAAAGCCGTTTGACATATTTTAGCGGTATCTGTTTCCAAAATATGTTAAACTGTTATTTATGTATTTCAGTATAGGCAAATGTAACATTTAACACATTCATAGTATGGTACGACAATTGTTGAGACAATGGATACAATTTGACACTCACGTAGGAGATTATCCAAGACGATATTTACTTTCTAATCCCTTAGATGTATTAACTGCACAAATGCATATTTTCATGTAAAATATAAATATAAAAACTAATTTTATGATCAATTTAATCCACCTATACTTTTGGTTGAATAATCAAAGCTATAACCACGAAGCTAAATGACAAAATAAACAATTATTACATCAAGTATACGTAGAACACAAAATCTATAGCGTCAAGTAAAACACATTTAAATCATATATATAATTGTGTGTATTTTAAACTTGAACAACTTTATATAAACTATTGGATACACTTTACGTTATTGTCAGATTATATGCATTTTAATACATTTAAAGTATCTTTAGCTGAATTCAGCCTCTAAATTCTTACTGAAACTTCCAAGTGATAAACTTATTTTTGCATATTCAAGTCGTACCAACTTATATAAAGTTTGCTTCGATATGTTTTATGCCTTTTATCGTTTTACTGTGCATTTTGGTGTTGTAAAAATCATTTTACAATAAATCAAAATTTAAAATAACAGTTAAAATATCTACGAGCAAATTTCATTTGATACAGTTTATAAATATGCTAATAAATACCGGATGTCATTACAAATTCATGTAACACCTAAAATACAATTTGTACTTAAATTTCCCTCACATACGATGACAAAAATAAATGTCTTCCGACAAAAGACACAAGTTATTGTAGTTAGCAAGAAATGGAACAATAAACAAACATTCAGGTTTATAATATAGAGGAAAGGCTGACTGTCGCGGCCTTGCCCGCATAAACTCAAACAGGATTATTAACACACGATGCTTACTCTATATGCTCTATATGTTTACAAACCATCGTCAATCAACATTTTTCGCAGCAGAAGGTTTACACAAAATTATTGTTTAAGGTTTTAAAAATAAACGTGAAGTATTTCCTTTGGCTGCTAGGCCTTTTCAAAATTGAAATCAAATTAGTAAAATATAAAACTCTAAATTGAGATTATACTTTGAATTACTTTGACATTCCCTTCTACCATAAATTTTCTGACCTCCAAAAAATGAATCTTGAACATCAATCGAACGCTCTATCTTCTCACAAAAGCACCAGATCCTTTTAATATCTAAGATACTTAAAATTATTGTTTTCAACTTAAAAATTCGACAACGTGATTCATTAAAGGACATAAAAATATAGTTTTCTGTGGTAAAAGTAAAATATGTATAAGTTATATTTAAATGAAGCTAGTCCTACAGTTATTAGTCTACTTTAATATAACGAAAAGATTTTGTTTTTAACATTTTTAAATACTAAGATCTGAGCAAGATTTTGTTTGAATTTACAAACAATATTTCTTTTTCGTGTTTTCAGACAAAATTGCGTAGTTATAATATCAAATCATTCAAATCTTGATCATTTGGCACTATTACATAACTCCTTTAATTCAATGTTACAGTTATATTAGTAAACATACATTTAATCAACCCGCTTTGTTATAATATACGTGTTTACTAACCTAAAATACATATATAAATTCTCCTAATGTTAAAATTAAAACTTTAAACATCGAAGAAAGCCCTTGTGCCGCACTCAGTCTTATAATGGCAGTTGGAACAAGAAAACTTAGATTGGACTCAGTAACCGTCATTACTTTAATGATGATATTCGGAGGTTAATTTGAATATTTAACTAGTTGTTAAACTCATAGTAGTATCCGTTTACGATGCAAATTTGACATTCACTAGAAAACGAGTAATACGGTTGAATCTTAAATAAACTGATTGTAGTGCAATTATAGACTAGTTGGATAACATAGTACTATTGGACTATTGGATAAAACAATACATAATACTATTTGGTAACAATACTATTTTTGTATACCTACCCAATTTGGGTATAACACAGATATTACGTTAGTATTTTACAGTATCGCTAGTTTATTTAACATAAATCTTACCGGTCAGTTCATGTGACACGGATGTTAGTTTTGAATCCATGTTACAAACCGATGTCGTAGACCAAATACATTTAGTAAACGCAGCAAAGTGGTAAAAGATAATTGTATGACGAATACTATTAATGTATATACACAGTAATAATATATACACAGTAAGTACTCATGAAATAATAAAAAAATAGCCAGGCTGACTTTGGAATTGTAAAATGGCACAGGTTAGCTTATTATTCTAAATTTGGAAAATAGGTTTTTGGCTTTCAAGGGAAGCTATTACAGAAATAGATAAACTTAGTGGCAAAACAAATCAAATTATATAGTTGATTATAACATCAATCTCTCAGCTGTCAAATATTGCGTATTCATATTTAATAATAAAAACAAATAAGTTAAACATTCAGTAATGTATATCGACTCATTAAATTTGAAATAGCTTTAATATTTATATAATTATATAACTGTAAAATCTAAACATATATAGTCAGTAGGAGTCGCGGGAAGTTAGAACCGGAAATGGCATAGTGGTTAGAGCGCGTTAATCCGGAAAGAGTAAGAAGAACATTTTCCCGCCAAATTTGCGCGCCAAAAAAAAAAATTGGCGCCAAACCTAACCTCACTTTTCTTCCCTCCAAAGTGTTACCAACTTAGCAGAGCTAATGTACCATACATAATTATATGTATCATTACATACAGTACAGTGTATAATCATATATGTACCATAATAGTGTATAATATACCATCACCAGAAAGGTAAGTGGCTATCTAACCTCACTTCCTGCTGTGGTTAGCCTTCCGTGGCTAGACACTTAGCCAGTGTTGCCACTCTAAACGCAACCTACAAAACCTAAATCAGTTACGAAAAATTATTATTATTATATGTATATATATAATGTCAAACTATCTAAATTATTATATGTATATATTACGTCACGCCACGATGTGTTACCAACCTATGGCAATGTATATTTCGCAAGAAAGTGCCGCTAACCCAATATATAAAACTATTACATGTATATATCGCAAGAAAGCGTTGCAAAAAACTCAAAAATCGCTAATATCTCGAAAACGGTGGGTCCTAGGGTCATTTTGACCCCAGAAAACTGCCTACCACGTAGTGTAGGCACTCCAGGGGGGTATCTACCCATATGAAAAGTCTTAACTAAAACATTGTGGGTTGCATCTCAAAAAATGAAGGGGCAAATTTTCAAAATTAAATATCTCAAGAACGGCTTGGCCGATTCTAATGAAACTTGGTATGTATGTACCTGTTAACCTCCGTTACATATTACAAAACCCTAAACTCTGTACTGCAGGTAGTATAAAAATAATTGAAGGAGTTATATTTTAAAAATCAATATCTCAAGAACGGTTTAGCCGATTTTAATGAAATTTGGTATGTGTGTACCTGTTAACCTCCGATACGATTTACAAAAACCTAAACTCTGTACTGAGGAAAAGTATCAAAACAACTGCAGGAGCTATACTTTAAAAATAAATATCTTGAGAACGGGTGGGACGATATAATTGAAACTTGGTATATAGGTACTTGTTAACCTCCGCTACGATTTAAAACTACTCAAACCGTGTACTGCAGGTAAGTATCCGTAAGAAATGAAGGGGTAGAAATCCACAGCGGCGCGAAGGTCAGCGGGACTAACAACGGTGCATATTATCAAGGTAAGTAATAAAAAGAATATGTTTACAGCTAAATTAATTTATTATACATATATAACACTAACTAGTATATACATTTATCATGGTCTGTCGCCAGACTCCCGCTCCTGTCTCCCGGCATCCTCTTCTTCTCCTTCTTCTTCTGCTCCCCTCCCCCTCTCTCCAGGTCCCGCCAGCCACAGCCTTCCCCCGTCAACTGTAACAGGGAAAACCCAAGGTTAGCCACTATCTAACAGCAACATCCGCAACAAGTCTCTGTCAGCAAACTTGCCGTTACCTGTTAAAATACTGTTCTGTGATTGGCCGGAATAAGCTCGCACCCCATTGTTTGTAATTAGACGTCCTGCCCTCTGATTGGTCTATACACCCGCAACAAACAACACTATTGCATCAGCCACCTCCCCACAACCCCCAATTACCGCTATTTTCCTCTCACTTTGCTCTCAGCTTTCATTGCGATCAGACGTGTCCCTGTGTTGCTCCGTTTGCTGCGTTTTGCAAAGATAACCTCACTTTTTTCTAACCTCAATCTTGAGCGTTTGCTTACCCTATCTTACGTGTAACATAACCTCACTTTTGAATTTGTATTATAATATTTTAGAGTAACATAACCTCACTTTTTATTTGTATTATTGTATTCTGTGTAACATAACCTCACTTTTGATTTGTATTATTGTATTCTGTGTAACATAACCTTACTTTTGATTTGTATTATTGTATTCTGTGTAACATAACCTTACTTTGTTCTATAGTAATCCTTCCAAAATGGCTGTAAATCCTGTCGAGATACTCAGTTCTGACGATACTTATGTGAAACACTTTAGACTTTACGGAACAAGAACAATTTTTAAATTTTCTAATCCTCCTCCTGAAACTACCGAAATTGATTGGCTACGACAAGGTTTTGCCAAAATTGTGAATGAAATGAAAGAGCGGGCCCATGAAAACGATCAGCTTGGCTTTACTTTACATAGTCTAAATTTAAAATCAAAAGAACCTGGTTTTGTAGCTTTCCGGCCCGCGAACGAAGTAAATGAAGACATCCTTTGGCAAATTTTCGGGGGTATTGTTCAAAGTAACTCAGAATCAATTAAATCCACTGATACGTTTCAAGTTGAATGTACCCGAGTTAATCTCCCTGTAGGTTCAGGAAAAGTAAGGCCTGGCTTTTACAATACGTTCGATGAAGAGTGTAAATCCAGGAAGGGAATAGTTGTAGTAAATAACAAAGATAATTTGTGTCTCCCTCGGGCTTTGGTGGTGGCCATGGCTAAAGTGACAAATGACCCAGAGTATAATCTTGTACGTATGGACAAGGGTAAACGACAGACAGTGAGGGCCCAAATACTGATGCAAAAGGCGAGGGTAGAGATCTCAGAGGAAGGCGCCGGTATCCCCGAATTGGAAAAGTTTCAGGATTTGCTAACTAATTTCAAAATCACAGTCTACAACTATGACAGAAAAGGCCGTGATGTTTACTTTGAGGGTCGGGTTGAAAATCCTAAATTTAAAATAAACCTTCTGTTTCACAATCGGCATTATAACGTAATCAACAGTTTGACCGCGGCTTTCGCCTGCACTTACTTTTGCGAAGCTTGCCATGTCCCTTTCGAACACAAAGCATATCACAGATGCTCAAACATCTGCCCTCAATGCCAATCCATCTCGCCTCCCTGTAAAGAGGAGCATGGGGGAATAGTTTGCCCGGACTGTAACATGACTATGAGAAACCAGCGCTGTTTTATTGCCCATAAGGTTGACAAATGCAAAACAGTAAAAAAGTGTTTTGACTGTGAAAAATTGATTAATTTAAAAGAGAGATCAGGACCTCACAGATGCGGGGAAGTTTTTTGTAAACCCTGCAATGCATTCAAAGATCCCAATCATAAATGCTACATGCAACCCAATGAAGGAAAACCTAAAACTAAAGACTACCTTTTCATTTTCTTTGACTTGGAGACTCGCCAAGACGAGTCTCTTCCCTCTGACCCTGAACAAAAAGTACATCAAGTTAACCTGTGCGTGTCACAACAATTTTGCTTTAATTGTATCGATGGTAAATTTTGCATGACATGTAGAAACCGTACAAGAGTCTTCAACTCTGACCCGGTTCACCAATTCATGGAGTATGTGATGCAAGTTCGTAAAAAGTTTAAAAATGTCTGTGTAATTGCCCACAACGGGCAGGGCTTTGATTTCCAGTTTCTACTAAAACATATAATGGAAGAAACAAAATTCACGCCTGAGCTGGTAATGAGGGGAACTAAAATTATTTTGATGGAAATGGACAATGTCAGATTCATTGACTCCCTAAGCTATTTCCCCATGGCCCTCTCTGCGCTCCCTAAAGCCTTTGACCTGCCTCCCGAGAAAAAGAAGGGCTACTTCCCGCATCTTTTCAATACATTGGCAAACCAAAATTATGTAGGCCCTATGCCCGACAAAAAATACTATTGCCCCGAGTCTATGTTTGAGAAACCACACAAGGCCTTTGAGATTTGGTACGAGGAACAAGTAGCGAGTAACTATATTTTTGATTTTCAAAAAGAAATCTTGGAGTACTGTATTTCAGACGTAGAAATCCTAGCTCAGTCCTGTCTTAAATTCAGAAGTATTTTCTTGAAAGAATGTAACGTAGACCCTTTCCTCGAGGCCGTAACTATTGCTAGTGCCTGTAACTTGGCCTTCCGCCGCAATTTTCTAAAACCAGACACAATTGGACTTATACCAAAATCAGGGTACAGACTGACTGACAACCAATCTACAGCGGCCCTTCAATGGCTAAGCTGGGAAGAGGAGGAACGGGGAGTGAGGATTGAGCACGCTGGCCGAGGCAAAGAAGTTAAAATTAACGGGGTAAAAGTAGACGGGTTTGATTGTGAGCGAATTTATGAGTTTCACGGGTGTTATTGGCACGGGTGTCCAAAATGTTTCCCTTACAATCGAGAGGCTCCTCTGAAGGAGGATCCCTCAGATTCACTTAATTTAAGATATGAAAGAACTTTGAAAAAGATGTCAAAAATCAGTGACTACGAAGTTGCAGTAATGTGGGAGTGTGAGTTCCGTAAACTAAAGAAAGATAAAAACCTTAAACACTTGAACAGCCTGCCGATCCTCAACAACCTTCCCCTTGACCCCAGACAAGCGTTCTTTGGAGGCAGAACGGGCAATGCAAAAACATACCACAAATGTGAAGGGGGAGAATCAATCCAATATGTAGATGTTTGTTCTCTCTACCCCTATGTAAATAAATATGGCAAATATCCTTTGGGCCACCCCACAATCTATGTGGGAGATAGGGAGTGCAGGCAGAGGGGACTAAATGTAGATGGTTTGTTGAAATGTAAAATTCTGCCACCTCGGGATCTCTACCACCCCGTACTCCCTGTTAAAATGAATAATAAATTAATGTTTGTGTTGTGTAGAACTTGCGGGGAAATTCAAAACCAGCGAGACTGTGAACATGAGAGTAGTGAAAGGGCGTTAGTTGGGACATGGACTATGGATGAAATCAGGAAATCTGTAGAGAAAGGATACGTTGTGCTTGATATGTATGAGTTGTGGGAGTACGAGGTAGCCACATACGAGAAAGGGGGACTTTTTACAGATTTTATTAATAAATTCTTGAAAATGAAGCAGGAAGCCTCAGGCTATCCTAGCTGGTGTAAGACAGAAGAGGATAAAGATAAATACATTTCAGACTATTTCCAACATGAGGGTATTAAATTGGACAAGGACAGAATCGTTAAGAACGGGGGTTTGAGACAATTGGCAAAATTAATGTTAAATTCATTTTGGGGAAAATTCGGACAGAGGGAGAACCAAACTAAAGCAACAATTGTAAGGGAATCTAAAGTTTTGTTTAACATGTTAATAAGTCCAGAAGTACAAGTCAATAGGATTCAGCTTGTTAACGAAGAGGTTGTTGTTGTAAACTGGGAATATATTGAGGAAGTTGGGGAACCTTTGAGAAATGTAAATGTTGTAATTGCGGCCTACACCACTGCCCAGGCGAGACTTAAACTTTATGAACACTTGGAGGCTTTGGGTGGGCAAGTCTTATATTATGACACAGATAGTTGTATTTATTTCTACCGGGGAGGGCTGTACAGGGTCCCTACGGGAGATTACCTCGGGGAAATGACCGATGAATTGGCAAGCGAGTACGGGTCCGGCTCTTATATCGTTGAATTCGTTTCTGGGGGGCCTAAAACTTATGCATACCTTGTCTGGTCAACCAACAAACAAAAAATAGAATCTGTGTGTAAAATCAAAGGCCTCACCCTCAACCTAAAAACCTCCGAAACGCTAAACTTTGAGCAATTGAAAAAGATGGTCCTTAGTGAAACTGCTGAAATTTTAGAAATTGAAGAAAACAGAATCAGGAGGACTAAAGACAGAGATATTGTAACAGTAAGTGAAATTAAAAAGTTTAAAATCACAGGACCTAAAAGGAGGCTCGAGGGTGAGTACGACACCTTACCATTTGGCTATAAAAAGATACAAAGACTCGAGTAACCCGACAGGAATTACGGGAGGAGCGATTCGCTCCCTGCGCTGCTCTTTGCGTAACATAACCTTACTTTCGATTTGTTTGTTTAAAATGTCTCATATAACCGCCTATATATTTAATGATCTGCCCGTACAATGCTGTACAGTATCAGTAAATATTGATGAGGAAGTTAAGTGTAATGATTTAAATATACTCTCTCTGAATGGCACTGAGTTATCTCCCCCCTTAGTAATATATTGTAAGTAATAACAATGAATTTTAATATATTTTAAATAAAGCTAAAGAGGTTATGAGGAGTTATGGTAATCACTTTGAATTTGCCCATAACAACATCCTCACCTCTGTAAATATAGTTGAGCATGTATTGAATAATGCAAAAAAATCCCCACTGTATGAGTGTGTGTGTGAATGAAGGTCTCTGGCGTGGGTGACGAAAAGCCCCGTAAACCTGAATGAAGGTCCCTGGCGTGGGTGACGAAAAGCCCCGTAAACCTGAATGAAGGTCACTGGCGTGGGTGACGAAAAGCCCCGTAAACCTGAATGTGTGATGAAGGGCTTAGTAGATTGAGGCGCCGGGCTAACACCCCGGCTACTCCTTCGAACAACCCGGTGTGAATGAAGGACCTTGTACATTGAGGTGCCTGGCTAACACCCAGGCTACTCCTTGGAACGGTCCGGTGGGTGAAACAAAAAAAATATATAAAAGTAAAATACAAAAAAGTATAAAAGTAAAAATAAAAAAACGGGGGAGACAGCTAGTTTGTTTTTGGAAGGTCTCCACGGGCCATGGCGGTGGAGGGGCCATGGTTTGTCTTTAAAAAAATCTCTATCCTTTGTTTGCTCAAAGGGAGAGGACATTAGTCTGTACTGGGCATCAACCAGGTAATCTGGATTGACTCACGCACGGAATAATGTTTAACCTGGGTGCACATGCACGGATGGTCTCAAACCCCATCCAAGCAAACAGACACTTACAGGGGGTTTATTACGGTGTGCAAGGGTTCCTAGACTTCTGAATCAAATAGTAATAAAAAGTGCCAGTCATTTTAGGTCATATACAAATTTAATACGTTGATATAATTCATTGGTAATAAGCGGTAAAGGTTTATCTAAGTACTTTAGTTAAGAACAATATAGAATAGTTTACACGGGGTTTGGGAAATGGTTTGGTGTTAAAGTAATTTTTGTTATATTATGTTGACTTTTACCTATTTTTTAGGAGCAGTTGGGTTCGTCAAGCTTTACCTAATTTTTAGCCGTTATTTAGGGACGTGTCTCTAAGGTCTCTCTGCCTTTTTATTATATAATTAGTACATTAACTGGGTATAAGTCCCGAGCTTGTAGAGGCTAGTATGTGGGAGTTGGAAAGCCTAAGTTGTAACTTCTATTTTGTATGTTAAATTAAGTGAATAAATTCCTGGCTCTTTGATTTAAACCGTTTTGAATTGGCAATACAAAGGGTGCGGGGTAGGGAAGGGGGTCAGTCGCCAGACCCCTCTTCGCTAAAATGGCTCTCAGGCTAATTTACAGAGCCTTAGCCGTTACGATGTATAATTTAAATCAGTTATTGTTCAGATATGTTTACATTTTACCTGTTATCTATGAGTATTTTTCCAGTTGGGTTCATATTTACAACCCGTCTACAAGTCGGAATATATTATTTAAGTGGGTTCTGGCTTCATGTGTGGAGATTCTTTTTTTTTGCTTTTTAGTATTGTTAGTGTATGTAATTTAAGACGTTGAAGAATACTTGTAATACCATGCTTATAAAAGCAGGATTCTTTCAATTTCGATTACTTTGGGAAACTTTCTATGCGTTTAATTGTTTAGAAACCTCAAGATACTAAAAACAGTAATTTAAAGGAGAGAAGAGGCTTATAAACACAGACAAAAAAAAGCTATACCCCTATTCCAAGGGAAGCGAAACGCTCCCTTTTGATAACATTACACCGGAAGTTGTAGGTCCAATCTGGACCCACTTTGAACTGATTCTAAGTGTTAGACACAGCTAAATGCCGGGTCCAACGTGTTTGAATTAAATTAACGTTCCGAGAAAGAGACAGATGACAGTAGGGTACTTTTGTAAAGTTAAAAAGGTACAGAGATTACACACTTTAGAGGTCAGATGTGACTTTTTGTTGTAGTTAGTTGCTTGTTAAACTCTGTTACGATATACCAACAACCGGAATATATACTCTGTCTTGAATACCTGCAGTCTGCATTCACAAGTAAAAAGATTTTTATCAACACCAAAACTAAATTTAACGAGGAGTTGACCACATCAAAAAAAACCATGAACAAGAGTAAATCTAAGAAGGCAACAAGCGGTGAAATTCGTTCTTTATAAGGACAGCAATTATGGAGTGTTTTCTCCTCGGTAGTTTTATTTTTGTTTTCCCTGAAACCAGAGCAGCAAGCAGTGTGAGGGGGCCGAGCGCAGCAAATGAAAGTAGCATGACGTAATAAATATATACATATAACAATCAGTATAATTTAGCGTGACCTAGTATTGCAAGGAAAAAAATAGGTTGGCAGCGCTACAAAGAAAAAAAAACCAGGTTGGCAATACGGTCCTAATGTAGGTTAGGTAAAGTGGTATAAGAGGCCAGGAGGGAAGGGGAGGGGGAGGTGGAGGGGGAGTGGGAGGGGGTGGGTGGGGGAGGGGTGGGGGAGAAGAGGGGGAGGGAGGGGAGGGTTTTAATTTCCCTTTGACGGTGTTATTCCTTGGTCATTTGTATCCAAGTCCGGTGAAACGACGGGGTCGTCCTGCGGTTTTACGGTGTAATCTCTCGGTCGATTGTGTCTACCAGGGTTACATTTAACATGACCGTAACTTCTTAAAGTTCCTTGCCAAACGTCTGTCACCGAGTCCGCTAAAACTGTCCACCGGGGAAACATTTAACCTTACCTAAATATTTTAAATTCCCCTGGTCAAACGTTTCCAAGTCCCTCCCTTGATGTTATCATGAGAATGGGGTCACACGCTCTGTACTTCTCACATCAATATCAGTTATGGAGCCGGCTTGCACAGATTTTGTGGTATTCTCAAATTTTCATGCACCCTTACGGATGCTTAATGTTTGTCATCCGATACATGGTGTGCAGGTGACGCATCACATGCACATCATGTATCATTATTGTCTCCTCCATTGCCTCTAGGTTGAGTAACGTGCAGATAGTATGTGTGTGGGGTTTTATTGCCACGTTTGCCATTTGAACTCCTGCACTGGTTGGCTGGACAACTTTTTTTTTTTTAAAAGGTATGTGTAAAATATCTTTAACTCCAGTGTAATCAGGGAGAATACAGCTTGGAAGTTTCACACTCATCCTCATTAATACATTTAAAGCAGTACTGTTGAGAAACGCACAAGTTACCTTTATGAACTTTTTATCAGGGTCTGAGGGAAGCGACTCGTCCTGGCGAGTCTCCAAGGAAAAAAATATGAAAAGAAAGTATCGGTCTTTTGGTGTTCTCCTATCTACCCTTATGAAACACTGATGCGCTGGGTCCTTGAACGCATCACAGGGTTTACAATAAACTTCTCCGCATACGTGAGCTGTCTTACTTTTTTTTTTTGATGAATCATTTTCTTACAGTCACGGCAAAGTTTTAAAGTTTTACAAACTTGCCCCTGATGGGCTATTAAACACCGCTCGTTTTTGAAGAAACGGTTGCAAAAACGACATGTGATGCCTCCTTGTTCTAGTTTACAGGGTGGGGAGATGGTATGGAAGGAGGTGCATCTGTTTGAGCATCGATGCTCTGCTTTGTGGTCAAAAGGGATGTGGCAGGCTTCACAGAAATAACGGCATACGAAAGCAGCAGTTAAGTTTGTAATTACATTATAATGACCGTTATGAAAGAGCAAGTTAATTTTGAATCTAGCGTCTTCATTACCTCCTTCAAAGTAAACATCTCGGCCTTTTTTATCGTAGTTGTAGACGGTAATTTTGTATTTTTTAAGATGGGACTGGAATTTTTCAAGCTCAGGGATACCGGCACCTTCCTCCGGCATTTCTACACGGGCTTTTGCTATGAGCTTATTAGCTCTGAAAGTTTGTCTTTTACCTTTATCCTGACGTATTGCTTTATACTGAGGATCATTTTTTGCAAGTGCTTTACCTACTACCAACGCTCTAGCCGGGCATAAATTGTCTTTACTATTAATTACTACAATACCCTTCCTAGCATAAAATTCCTCGTCAAACGTGTTGTACATCTCTGGATGTACTCTCCCCTTACCTACTGGTACGTTAATCCTAGCTACATCTACTTTAAACGTGTCGGTAGATTTAATGGATTCAGCGTTGGATTGAAGAATACCCCCGAAAACTTTCCAAAGGACATCACCGCTAACTTCAGAGATCGGTCTAAAATCTACGTACCCTGGTTCTGCACTTCTTAAATTTATCGATTGCATTTTAAACCCGAGATAATCAGTGGGTACAGCGTCGGCTTTAGCTTTTTCAACAATTTGATTAAGACCCTTACGAATCCAATCAAACTCAGAGACACCCTTGGGAGGGTTAGTGAATTTAAAAACAGTGTTAGTCCCGTTTGCAAAAGTTAAAGCTGTAGAAATTAAAGACTTCAGTTAGTTGCTTGAAAAAAAATTCCGTTACGATATATACCAGCTATCCACCACGATACATACTTTGCCTTAAATACCTGCAGTTTACATTCACAAGTAAAAATATTGTAATCAATACCAGAACAACTAAAATTATCGAGGAGACACAACATGGACAAGAGTACATATCAACAGACAATTAAAGCATAAAATGTATTATTTATAAAGGCAATAATTATGCAGATAATCTAAGAAACTTGATCAGCCGTGTCTCATCGTTAGGTTATGTTATGCTCTGTTAAGTTAGGTTTGTGCATGGAAATATGAAACATCGTCAGTCTTAGTGAGGTTTATTGATGCAGGTTTAAGTTAGGTTTGTCGATGCCAATTTTTGGACATCAACAACGCGCGCGATGTTGATGTCCAAAAATTGTCATCGACAAACCTAACTTAAACCTGCATCAATAAACCTCACTAAGACTGACGATGTTTCATATTTCCATGCACAAACCTAACTTAACAGAGCATAACATAACCTAACGATGAGACACGGCTGATCAAGTTTCTTAGATTATCTGCATAATTATTGCCTTTATAAATAATACATTTTATGCTTTAATTGTCTGTTGATATGTACTCTTGTCCATGTTGTGTCTCCTCGATAATTTTAGTTGTTCTGGTATTGATTACAATATTTTTACTTGTGAATGTAAACTGCAGGTATTTAAGGCAAAGTATGTATCGTGGTGGATAGCTGGTATATATCGTAACGGAATTTTTTTTCAAGCAACTAACTGAAGTCTTTAATTTCTACAGCTTTAACTTTTGCAAACGGGACTAACACTGTTTTTAAATTCACTAACCCTCCCAAGGGTGTCTCTGAGTTTGATTGGATTCGTAAGGGTCTTAATCAAATTGTTGAAAAAGCTAAAGCCGACGCTGTACCCACTGATTATCTCGGGTTTAAAATGCAATCGATAAATTTAAGAAGTGCAGAACCAGGGTACGTAGATTTTAGACCGATCTCTGAAGTTAGCGGTGATGTCCTTTGGAAAGTTTTCGGGGGTATTCTTCAATCCAACGCTGAATCCATTAAATCTACCGACACGTTTAAAGTAGATGTAGCTAGGATTAACGTACCAGTAGGTAAGGGGAGAGTACATCCAGAGATGTACAACACGTTTGACGAGGAATTTTATGCTAGGAAGGGTATTGTAGTAATTAATAGTAAAGACAATTTATGCCCGGCTAGAGCGTTGGTAGTAGGTAAAGCACTTGCAAAAAATGATCCTCAGTATAAAGCAATACGTCAGGATAAAGGTAAAAGACAAACTTTCAGAGCTAATAAGCTCATAGCAAAAGCCCGTGTAGAAATGCCGGAGGAAGGTGCCGGTATCCCTGAGCTTGAAAAATTCCAGTCCCATCTTAAAAAATACAAAATTACCGTCTACAACTACGATAAAAAAGGCCGAGATGTTTACTTTGAAGGAGGTAATGAAGACGCTAGATTCAAAATTAACTTGCTCTTTCATAACGGTCATTATAATGTAATTACAAACTTAACTGCTGCTTTCGTATGCCGTTATTTCTGTGAAGCCTGCCACATCCCTTTTGACCACAAAGCAGAGCATCGATGCTCAAACAGATGCACCTCCTGCCATACCATCTCCCCACCCTGTAAACTAGAACAAGGAGGCATCACATGTCGTTTTTGCAACCGTTTCTTCAAAAACGAGCGGTGTTTAATAGCCCATCAGGGGCAAGTTTGTAAAACTTTAAAACTTTGCCGTGACTGTAAGAAAATGATTCATCAAAAAAAAAAAGTAAGACAGCTCACGTATGCGGAGAAGTTTATTGTAAACCCTGTGATGCGTTCAAGGACCCAGCGCATCAGTGTTTCATAAGGGTAGATAGGAGAACACCAAAAGACCGATACTTTCTTTTCATATTTTTTTCCTTGGAGACTCGCCAGGACGAGTCGCTTCCCTCAGACCCTGATAAAAAGTTCATAAAGGTAACTTGTGCGTTTCTCAACAGTACTGCTTTAAATGTATTAATGAGGATGAGTGTGAAACTTCCAAGCTGTATTCTCCCTGATTACACTGGAGTTAAAGATATTTTACACATACCTTTTAAAAAAAAAAAAGTTGTCCAGCCAACCAGTGCAGGAGTTCAAATGGCAAACGTGGCAATAAAACCCCACACACATACTATCTGCACGTTACTCAACCTAGAGGCAATGGAGGAGACAATAATGATACATGATGTGCATGTGATGCGTCACCTGCACACCATGTATCGGATGACAAACATTAAGCATCCGTAAGGGTGCATGAAAATTTGAGAATACCACAAAATCTGTGCAAGCCGGCTCCATAACTGATATTGATGTGAGAAGTACAGAGCGTGTGACCCCATTCTCATGATAACATCAAGGGAGGGACTTGGAAACGTTTGACCAGGGGAATTTAAAATATTTAGGTAAGGTTAAATGTTTCCCCGGTGGACAGTTTTAGCGGACTCGGTGACAGACGTTTGGCAAGGAACTTTAAGAAGTTACGGTCATGTTAAATGTAACCCTGGTAGACACAATCGACCGAGAGATTACACCGTAAAACCGCAGGACGACCCCGTCGTTTCACCGGACTTGGATACAAATGACCAAGGAATAACACCGTCAAAGGGAAATTAAAACCCTCCCCTCCCTCCCCCTCTTCTCCCCCACCCCTCCCCCACCCACCCCCTCCCACTCCCCCTCCACCTCCCCCTCCCCTTCCCTCCTGGCCTCTTATACCACTTTACCTAACCTACATTAGGACCGTATTGCCAACCTGGTTTTTTTTTCTTTGTAGCGCTGCCAACCTATTTTTTTCCTTGCAATACTAGGTCACGCTAAATTATACTGATTGTTATATGTATATATTTATTACGTCATGCTACTTTCATTTGCTGCGCTCGGCCCCCTCACACTGCTTGCTGCTCTGGTTTCAGGGAAAACAAAAATAAAACTACCGAGGAGAAAACACTCCATAATTGCTGTCCTTATAAAGAACGAATTTCACCGCTTGTTGCCTTCTTAGATTTACTCTTGTTCATGGTTTTTTTTGATGTGGTCAACTCCTCGTTAAATTTAGTTTTGGTGTTGATAAAAATCTTTTTACTTGTGAATGCAGACTGCAGGTATTCAAGACAGAGTATATATTCCGGTTGTTGGTATATCGTAACAGAGTTTAACAAGCAACTAACTACAACAAAAAGTCACATCTGACCTCTAAAGTGTGTAATCTCTGTACCTTTTTAACTTTACAAAAGTACCCTACTGTCATCTGTCTCTTTCTCGGAACGTTAATTTAATTCAAACACGTTGGACCCGGCATTTAGCTGTGTCTAACACTTAGAATCAGTTCAAAGTGGGTCCAGATTGGACCTACAACTTCCGGTGTAATGTTATCAAAAGGGAGCGTTTCGCTTCCCTTGGAATAGGGGTATAGCTTTTTTTTGTCTGTGTTTATAAGCCTCTTCTCTCCTTTAAATTACTGTTTTTAGTATCTTGAGGTTTCTAAACAATTAAACGCATAGAAAGTTTCCCAAAGTAATCGAAATTGAAAGAATCCTGCTTTTATAAGCATGGTATTACAAGTATTCTTCAACGTCTTAAATTACATACACTAACAATACTAAAAAGCAAAAAAAAAGAATCTCCACACATGAAGCCAGAACCCACTTAAATAATATATTCCGACTTGTAGACGGGTTGTAAATATGAACCCAACTGGAAAAATACTCATAGATAACAGGTAAAATGTAAACATATCTGAACAATAACTGATTTAAATTATACATCGTAACGGCTAAGGCTCTGTAAATTAGCCTGAGAGCCATTTTAGCGAAGAGGGGTCTGGCGACTGACCCCCTTCCCTACCCCGCACCCTTTGTATTGCCAATTCAAAACGGTTTAAATCAAAGAGCCAGGAATTTATTCACTTAATTTAACATACAAAATAGAAGTTACAACTTAGGCTTTCCAACTCCCACATACTAGCCTCTACAAGCTCGGGACTTATACCCAGTTAATGTACTAATTATATAATAAAAAGGCAGAGAGACCTTAGAGACACGTCCCTAAATAACGGCTAAAAATTAGGTAAAGCTTGACGAACCCAACTGCTCCTAAAAAATAGGTAAAAGTCAACATAATATAACAAAAATTACTTTAACACCAAACCATTTCCCAAACCCCGTGTAAACTATTCTATATTGTTCTTAACTAAAGTACTTAGATAAACCTTTACCGCTTATTACCAATGAATTATATCAACGTATTAAATTTGTATATGACCTAAAATGACTGGCACTTTTTATTACTATTTGATTCAGAAGTCTAGGAACCCTTGCACACCGTAATAAACCCCCTGTAAGTGTCTGTTTGCTTGGATGGGGTTTGAGACCATCCGTGCATGTGCACCCAGGTTAAACATTATTCCGTGCGTGAGTCAATCCAGATTACCTGGTTGATGCCCAGTACAGACTAATGTCCTCTCCCTTTGAGCAAACAAAGGATAGAGATTTTTTTAAAGACAAACCATGGCCCCTCCACCGCCATGGCCCGTGGAGACCTTCCAAAAACAAACTAGCTGTCTCCCCCGTTTTTTTATTTTTACTTTTATACTTTTTTGTATTTTACTTTTATATATTTTTTTTGTTTCACCCACCGGACCGTTCCAAGGAGTAGCCTGGGTGTTAGCCAGGCACCTCAATGTACAAGGTCCTTCATTCACACCGGGTTGTTCGAAGGAGTAGCCGGGGTGTTAGCCCGGCGCCTCAATCTACTAAGCCCTTCATCACACATTCAGGTTTACGGGGCTTTTCGTCACCCACGCCAGTGACCTTCATTCAGGTTTACGGGGCTTTTCGTCACCCACGCCAGGGACCTTCATTCAGGTTTACGGGGCTTTTCGTCACCCACGCCAGAGACCTTCATTCACACACACACTCATACAGTGGGGATTTTTTTGCATTATTCAATACATGCTCAACTATATTTACAGAGGTGAGGATGTTGTTATGGGCAAATTCAAAGTGATTACCATAACTCCTCATAACCTCTTTAGCTTTATTTAAAATATATTAAAATTCATTGTTATTACTTACAATATATTACTAAGGGGGAAGATAACTCAGTGCCATTCAGAGAGAGTATATTTAAATCATTACACTTAACTTCCTCATCAATATTTACTGATACTGTACAGCATTGTACGGGCAGATCATTAAATATATAGGCGGTTATATGAGACATTTTAAACAAACAAATCGAAAGTAAGGTTATGTTACGCAAAGAGCAGCGCAGGGAGCGAATCGCTCCTCCCGTAATTCCTGTCGGGTTACTCGAGTCTTTGTATCTTTTTATAGCCAAATGGTAAGGTGTCGTACTCACCCTCGAGCCTCCTTTTAGGTCCTGTGATTTTAAACTTTTTAATTTCACTTACTGTTACAATATCTCTGTCTTTAGTCCTCCTGATTCTGTTTTCTTCAATTTCTAAAATTTCAGCAGTTTCACTAAGGACCATCTTTTTCAATTGCTCAAAGTTTAGCGTTTCGGAGGTTTTTAGGTTGAGGGTGAGGCCTTTGATTTTACACACAGATTCTATTTTTTGTTTGTTGGTTGACCAGACAAGGTATGCATAAGTTTTAGGCCCCCCAGAAACGAATTCAACGATATAAGAGCCGGGCCCGTACTCGCTTGCCAATTCATCGGTCATTTCCCCGAGGTAATCTCCCGTAGGGACCCTGTACAGCCCTCCCCGGTAGAAATAAATACAACTATCTGTGTCATAATATAAGACTTGCCCACCCAAAGCCTCCAAGTGTTCATAAAGTTTAAGTCTCGCCTGGGCAGTGGTGTAGGCCGCAATTACAACATTTACATTTCTCAAAGGTTCCCCAACTTCCTCAATATATTCCCAGTTTACAACAACAACCTCTTCGTTAACAAGCTGAATCCTATTGACTTGTACTTCTGGACTTATTAACATGTTAAACAAAACTTTAGATTCCCTTACAATTGTTGCTTTAGTTTGGTTCTCCCTCTGTCCGAATTTTCCCCAAAATGAATTTAACATTAATTTTGCCAATTGTCTCAAACCCCCGTTCTTAACGATTCTGTCCTTGTCCAATTTAATACCCTCATGTTGGAAATAGTCTGAAATGTATTTATCTTTATCCTCTTCTGTCTTACACCAGCTAGGATAGCCTGAGGCTTCCTGCTTCATTTTCAAGAATTTATTAATAAAATCTGTAAAAAGTCCCCCTTTCTCGTATGTGGCTACCTCGTACTCCCACAACTCATACATATCAAGCACAACGTATCCTTTCTCTACAGATTTCCTGATTTCATCCATAGTCCATGTCCCAACTAACGCCCTTTCACTACTCTCATGTTCACAGTCTCGCTGGTTTTGAATTTCCCCGCAAGTTCTACACAACACAAACATTAATTTATTATTCATTTTAACAGGGAGTACGGGGTGGTAGAGATCCCGAGGTGGCAGAATTTTACATTTCAACAAACCATCTACATTTAGTCCCCTCTGCCTGCACTCCCTATCTCCCACATAGATTGTGGGGTGGCCCAAAGGATATTTGCCATATTTATTTACATAGGGGTAGAGAGAACAAACATCTACATATTGGATTGATTCTCCCCCTTCACATTTGTGGTATGTTTTTGCATTGCCCGTTCTGCCTCCAAAGAACGCTTGTCTGGGGTCAAGGGGAAGGTTGTTGAGGATCGGCAGGCTGTTCAAGTGTTTAAGGTTTTTATCTTTCTTTAGTTTACGGAACTCACACTCCCACATTACTGCAACTTCGTAGTCACTGATTTTTGACATCTTTTTCAAAGTTCTTTCATATCTTAAATTAAGTGAATCTGAGGGATCCTCCTTCAGAGGAGCCTCTCGATTGTAAGGGAAACATTTTGGACACCCGTGCCAATAACACCCGTGAAACTCATAAATTCGCTCACCATCAAACCCGTCTACTTTTACCCCGTTAATTTTAACTTCTTTGCCTCGGCCAGCGTGCTCAATCCTCACTCCCCGTTCCTCCTCTTCCCAGCTTAGCCATTGAAGGGCCGCTGTAGATTGGTTGTCAGTCAGTCTGTACCCTGATTTTGGTATAAGTCCAATTGTGTCTGGTTTTAGAAAATTGCGGCGGAAGGCCAAGTTACAGGCACTAGCAATAGTTACGGCCTCGAGGAAAGGGTCTACGTTACATTCTTTCAAGAAAATACTTCTGAATTTAAGACAGGACTGAGCTAGGATTTCTACGTCTGAAATACAGTACTCCAAGATTTCTTTTTGAAAATCAAAAATATAGTTACTCGCTACTTGTTCCTCGTACCAAATCTCAAAGGCCTTGTGTGGTTTCTCAAACATAGACTCGGGGCAATAGTATTTTTTTGTCGGGCATAGGGCCTACATAATTTTGGTTTGCCAATGTATTGAAAAGATGCGGGAAGTAGCCCTTCTTTTTCTCGGGAGGCAGGTCAAAGGCTTTAGGGAGCGCAGAGAGGGCCATGGGGAAATAGCTTAGGGAGTCAATGAATCTGACATTGTCCATTTCCATCAAAATAATTTTAGTTCCCCTCATTACCAGCTCAGGCGTGAATTTTGTTTCTTCCATTATATGTTTTAGTAGAAACTGAAAATCAAAGCCCTGCCCGTTGTGGGCAATTACACAGACATTTTTAAACTTTTTACGAACTTGCATCACATACTCCATGAATTGGTGAACCGGGTCAGAGTTGAAGACTCTTGTACGGTTTCTACATGTCATGCAAAATTTACCATCGATACAATTAAAGCAAAATTGTTGTGACACGCACAGGTTAACTTGATGTACTTTTTGTTCAGGGTCAGAGGGAAGAGACTCGTCTTGGCGAGTCTCCAAGTCAAAGAAAATGAAAAGGTAGTTTTTAGTTTTAGGTTTTCCTTCATTGGGTTGCATGTAGCATTTATGATTGGGATCTTTGAATGCATTGCAGGGTTTACAAAAAACTTCCCCGCATCTGTGAGGTCCTGATCTCTCTTTTAAATTAATCAATTTTTCACAGTCAAAACACTTTTTTACTGTTTTGCATTTGTCAACCTTATGGGCAATAAAACAGCGCTGGTTTCTCATAGTCATGTTACAGTCCGGGCAAACTATTCCCCCATGCTCCTCTTTACAGGGAGGCGAGATGGATTGGCATTGAGGGCAGATGTTTGAGCATCTGTGATATGCTTTGTGTTCGAAAGGGACATGGCAAGCTTCGCAAAAGTAAGTGCAGGCGAAAGCCGCGGTCAAACTGTTGATTACGTTATAATGCCGATTGTGAAACAGAAGGTTTATTTTAAATTTAGGATTTTCAACCCGACCCTCAAAGTAAACATCACGGCCTTTTCTGTCATAGTTGTAGACTGTGATTTTGAAATTAGTTAGCAAATCCTGAAACTTTTCCAATTCGGGGATACCGGCGCCTTCCTCTGAGATCTCTACCCTCGCCTTTTGCATCAGTATTTGGGCCCTCACTGTCTGTCGTTTACCCTTGTCCATACGTACAAGATTATACTCTGGGTCATTTGTCACTTTAGCCATGGCCACCACCAAAGCCCGAGGGAGACACAAATTATCTTTGTTATTTACTACAACTATTCCCTTCCTGGATTTACACTCTTCATCGAACGTATTGTAAAAGCCAGGCCTTACTTTTCCTGAACCTACAGGGAGATTAACTCGGGTACATTCAACTTGAAACGTATCAGTGGATTTAATTGATTCTGAGTTACTTTGAACAATACCCCCGAAAATTTGCCAAAGGATGTCTTCATTTACTTCGTTCGCGGGCCGGAAAGCTACAAAACCAGGTTCTTTTGATTTTAAATTTAGACTATGTAAAGTAAAGCCAAGCTGATCGTTTTCATGGGCCCGCTCTTTCATTTCATTCACAATTTTGGCAAAACCTTGTCGTAGCCAATCAATTTCGGTAGTTTCAGGAGGAGGATTAGAAAATTTAAAAATTGTTCTTGTTCCGTAAAGTCTAAAGTGTTTCACATAAGTATCGTCAGAACTGAGTATCTCGACAGGATTTACAGCCATTTTGGAAGGATTACTATAGAACAAAGTAAGGTTATGTTACACAGAATACAATAATACAAATCAAAAGTAAGGTTATGTTACACAGAATACAATAATACAAATCAAAAGTGAGGTTATGTTACACAGAATACAATAATACAAATAAAAAGTGAGGTTATGTTACTCTAAAATATTATAATACAAATTCAAAAGTGAGGTTATGTTACACGTAAGATAGGGTAAGCAAACGCTCAAGATTGAGGTTAGAAAAAAGTGAGGTTATCTTTGCAAAACGCAGCAAACGGAGCAACACAGGGACACGTCTGATCGCAATGAAAGCTGAGAGCAAAGTGAGAGGAAAATAGCGGTAATTGGGGGTTGTGGGGAGGTGGCTGATGCAATAGTGTTGTTTGTTGCGGGTGTATAGACCAATCAGAGGGCAGGACGTCTAATTACAAACAATGGGGTGCGAGCTTATTCCGGTCAATCACAGAACAGTATTTTAACAGGTAACGGCAAGTTTGCTGACAGAGACTTGTTGCGGATGTTGCTGTTAGATAGTGGCTAACCTTGGGTTTTCCCTGTTACAGTTGACGGGGGAAGGCTGTGGCTGGCGGGACCTGGAGAGAGGGGGAGGGGAGCAGAAGAAGAAGGAGAAGAAGAGGATGCCGGGAGACAGGAGCGGGAGTCTGGCGACAGACCATGATAAATGTATATACTAGTTAGTGTTATATATGTATAATAAATTAATTTAGCTGTAAACATATTCTTTTTATTACTTACCTTGATCATATGCACCGTTGTTAGTCCCGCTGACCTTCGCGCCGCTGTGGATTTCTACCCCTTCATTTCTTTCGGATACTTACCTGCAGTACACGGTTTGAGTAGTTTTAAATCGTAGCGGAGGTTAACAAGTACCTATATACCAAGTTTCAATTATATCGTCCCACCCGTTCTCAAGATATTTATTTTTAAAGTATAGCTCCTGCAGTTGTTTTGATACTTTTCCGCAGTACAGAGTTTAGGTTTTTGTAAATCGTATCGGAGGTTAACAGGTACACACATACCAAATTTCATTAAAATCGGCTAAACCGTTCTTGAGATATTGATTTTTAAAATATAACTCCTTCAATTATTTTTATACTACCTGCAGTACAGAGTTTAGGGTTTTGTAATATGTAACGGAGGTTAACAGGTACATACATACCAAGTTTCATTAGAATCGGCCAAGCCGTTCTTGAGATATTTAATTTTGAAAATTTGCCCCTTCATTTTTTGAGATGCAACCCGCAATGTTTTAGTTAAGACTTTTCATATGGGTAGATACCCCCCTGGAGTGCCTACACTACGTAGTAGGCAGTTTTCTGGGGTCAAAATGACCCTAGGACCCACCGTTTTCGAGATATTAGCGATTTTTGAGTTTTTTGCAACGCTTTCTTGCGATATATACATGTAATAGTTTTATATATTGGGTTAGCGGCACTTTCTTGCGAAATATACATTGCCATAGGTTGGTAACACATCGTGGCGTGACGTAATATATACATATAATAATTTAGATAGTTTGACATTATATATATACATATAATAATAATAATTTTTCGTAACTGATTTAGGTTTTGTAGGTTGCGTTTAGAGTGGCAACACTGGCTAAGTGTCTAGCCACGGAAGGCTAACCACAGCAGGAAGTGAGGTTAGATAGCCACTTACCTTTCTGGTGATGGTATATTATACACTATTATGGTACATATATGATTATACACTGTACTGTATGTAATGATACATATAATTATGTATGGTACATTAGCTCTGCTAAGTTGGTAACACTTTGGAGGGAAGAAAAGTGAGGTTATGTTTGGCGCCAATTTTTTTTTTTTGGCGCGCAAATTTGGCGGGAAAATGTTCTTCTTACTCTTTCCGGATTAACGCGCTCTAACCACTATGCCATTTCCGGTTCTAACTTCCCGCGACTCCTACTATAGTCAATAGAAGAACTTTAACTCAGCTAAAGCTGAACCCAGTTAGGTTCTTTTACACTAATGTTTTAGGCAAAGATTGGAATGGAGTAAGGGATATTATGGATTCCATGAAAACCTTAACTACTGTAAGAGAGATCTATGAGATGGGCTAGAGAAATTAAAAGAAGGGCTTACATTTATTGATATGATGAAGATCAAAGATGTTTTCGTTCAAATTCACCTTCTTCCTTAACAGTTTCTGGTTTAGTCTCTTTCAGGCCGGTGACAACAATCAATGATATCTAAACAATCATACCGTATTTTTATTTTGTTAAATTTTCCTAAGAGGAAGGCAGCCTCTTTTTGCCTTAGTTTGAACATCCATATAGGTCACAGATCTGAGCAGGGAACGTAAACCGCAGGCTAAGGGGTGAGCCGTTATAGTTAGAATTTCACAGTTATGGTAAAATTTACGTGTCAGGACTTGGATGCGAACGCATTACAGGACCATTAAGCCCATTATAGGATTTTTTAACTAATAGAACATTTATTACTGCAAACAATGTTGGAATAATGTTTATTTTGACAATTTGGAAAGGTTGCATTATTGAATGTTTGTTCACTGCAGTATTAGTATTTAAATAAATCTAACTGAATAACAAACGAGTATTACTCATAGTGTCTATAAAGTTTAAATCTTTTGGATGTTAACTTTAAAAGCATTACTATTGAAAGAGGTTGAGGGATAAAACTCCTTCGAGGCTAAGGGATCCAAACCGATCCTTTAGTGGACCTCCTATAAAAATAACTATTGTGACCCCTTGGAATTAAAAATGCTAATGTTATTGCATCAAATAGCGCAGTTGAGTTATATTTTACCCGGCTTTCTTTCCTATATCTTTCATTGCAGGTATTGGGTTGACGGATGTCAGGACTACGGTTTTCTTTCCTATATCTTTCATTGCAGTATTGGGTTGACGGGTATCAGGACTACGGTTTTCTTTCCTATATCTTTCATTGCAGTATTGGGTTGACGGGTGTCAGGACTACGGCTTTCTTTCCTATATCTTTCATTGCAGTATTGGGTTGACGGGTGTCAGGACTACGGCTTTCTTTCCTATATCTTTCATTGCAGGTATTGGGTTGACGGATGTCAGGACTACGGTTTTCTTTCCTATATCTTTCATTGCAGGTATTGGGTTGACGGGTGTCAGGACTACGGCTTTCTTTCCTATATCTTTCATTGCAGTATTGGGTTGACGGGTGTCAGGACTACGGTTTTCTTTCCTATATCTTTCATTGCAGTATTGGGTTGACGGGTGTCAGGACTACGGCTTTCTTTCCTATATCTTTCATTGCAGTATTGGGTTGACGGGTGTCAGGACTACGGCTTTCTTTCCTATATCTTTCATTGCAGGTATTGGGTTGACGGATGTCAGGACTACGGTTTTCTTTCCTATATCTTTCATTGCAGGTATTGGGTTGACGGGTGTCAGGACTACGGCTTTCTTTCCTATATCTTTCATTGAAGTATTGGGTTGACGGGTGTCAGGACTACGGTTTTCTTTCCTATATCTTTCATTGCAGTATTGGGTTGACGGGTGTCAGGACTACGGCTTTCTTTCCTATATCTTTCATTGCAGTATTGGGTTGACGGGTGTCAGGACTACGGCTTTCTTTCCTATATCTTTCATTGCAGGTATTGGGTTGACGGATGTCAGGACTACGGTTTTCTTTCCTATATCTTTCATTGCAGGTATTGGGTTGACGGGTGTCAGGACTACGGCTTTCTTTCCTATATCTTTCATTGCAGTATTGGGTTGACGGATGTCAGGACTACGGTTTTCTTTCCTATATCTTTCATTGCAGGTATTGGGTTGACGGGTGTCAGGACTACGGCTTTCTTTCCTATATCTTTCATTGCAGGTATTGGGTTGACGGATGTCAGGACTACGGTTTTCTTTCCTATATCTTTCATTGCAGTATTGGGTTGACGGGTGTCAGGACTACGGCTTTCTTTCCTATATCTTTCATTGCAGTATTGGGTTGACGGGTGTCAGGACTACGGCTTTCTTTCCTATATCTTTCATTGCAGGTATTGGGTTGACGGATGTCAGGACTACGGTTTTCTTTCCTATATCTTTCATTGCAGGTATTGGGTTGACGGGTGTCAGGACTACGGCTTTCTTTCCTATATCTTTCATTGCAGTATTGGGTTGACGGGTGTCAGGACTACGGTTTTCTTTCCTATATCTTTCATTGCAGGTATTGGGTTGACGGATGTCAGGACTACGGTTTTCTTTCCTATATCTTTCATTGCAGGTATTGGGTTGACGGATGTCAGGACTACGGTTTTCTTTCCTATATCTTTCATTGCAGTATTGGGTTGACGGGTGTCAGGACTACGGCTTTCTTTCCTATATCTTTCATTGCAGTATTGGGTTGACGGGTGTCAGGACTACGGCTTTCTTTCCTATATCTTTCATTGCAGTATTGGGTTGACGGGTGTCAGGACTACGGTTTTCTTTCCTATATCTTTCATTGCAGGTATTGGGTTTACGGGTGTCAGGACTACGGCTTTCTTTCCTATATCTTTCATTGCAGGTATTGGGTTGACGGATGTCAGGACTACGGTTTTCTTTCCTATATCTTTCATTGCAGTATTGGGTTGACGGGTGTCAGGACTACGGCTTTCTTTCCTATATCTTTCATTGCAGTATTGGGTTGACGGGTGTCAGGACTACGGCTTTCTTTCCTATATCTTTCATTGCAGGTATTGGGTTGACGGATGTCAGGACTACGGCTTTCTTTCCTATATCTTTCATTGCAGGTATTGGGTTGACGGGTGTCAGGACTACGGCTTTCTTTCCTATATCTTTCATTGCAGTATTGGGTTGACGGGTGTCAGGACTACGGTTTTCTTTCCTATATCTTTCATTGCAGGTATTGGGTTGACGGATGTCAGGACTACGGTTTTCTTTCCTATATCTTTCATTGCAGGTATTGGGTTGAAGGATGTCAGGACTACGGTTTTCTTTCCTATATCTTTCATTGCAGTATTGGGTTGACGGGTGTCAGGACTACGGCTTTCTTTCCTATGTCTTTCATTGCAGTATTGGGTTGACGGGTGTCAGGACTACGGCTTTCTTTCCTATATCTTTCATTGCAGGTATTGGGTTGACGGATGTCAGGACTACGGTTTTCTTTTCTATATCTTTCATTGCAGGTATTGGGTTGACGGATGTCAGGACTACGGTTTTCTTTCCTATATCTTTCATTGCAGGTATTGGGTTGACGGATGTCAGGACTACGGTTTTCTTTCCTATATCTTTCATTGCAGGTATTGGGTTGACGGATGTCAGGACTACGGTTTTCTTTCCTATATCTTTCATTGCAGGTATTGGGTTGACGGGTGTCAGGACTACGGTTTTCTTTCCTATATCTTTCATTGCACATTGCAGGTATTGGGTTGACGGATGTCAGGACTACGGTTTTCTTTCCTATATATTTCATTGCAGTATTGGGTTAACGGGTGTCAGGACTACGGCTTTCTTTCCTATATCTTTCATTGCAGTATTGGGTTGACGGGTGTCAGGACTACGGCTTTCTTTCCTATATCTTTCATTGCAGGTATTGGGTTGACGGGTGTCAGGACGACGGCTTTCTTTCCTCTATCTTTCATTGCAGGTATTGGGTTGACGGATGTCAGGACTACGGTTTATTTTCCTATATCTTTCATTGCAGGTATTGGGTTGACGGATGTCAGGACTACGGTTTTCTTTCCTATATCTTTCATTGCAGGTATTGGGTTGACGGATGTCAGGACTACGGTTTTCTTTCCTATATCTTTCATTGCAGGTATTGGGTTGACGGATGTCAGGACTACGGTTTTCTTTCCTATATCTTTCATTGCAGGTATTGGGTTGACGGATGTCAGGACTACGGTTTTCTTTCCTATATCTTTCATTGCAGGTATTGGGTTGACGGGTGTCAGGACTACGGTTTTCTTTCCTATATCTTTCATTGCAGGTATTGGGTTGACGGATGTCAGGACTACGGTTTTCTTTCCTATATCTTTCATTGCAGGTATTGGGTTGACGGATGTCAGGACTACGGTTTTCTTTCCTATATCTTTCATTGCAGGTATTGGTTTGACGGGTGTCAGGACTACGGCTTTCTTTCCTATATCTTTCATTGCAGTATTGGGTTGACGGGTGTCAGGACTACGGCTTTCTTTCCTATATCTTTCATTGCAGTATTGGGTTGACGGATGTCAGGACTACGGTTTTCTTTCCTATATCTTTCATTGCAGGTATTGGGTTGACGGATGTCAGGACTACGGTTTTCTTTCCTATATCTTTCATTGCAGGTATTGGGTTGACGGATGTCAGGACTACGGTTTTCTTTCCTATATCTTTCATTGCAGGTATTGGGTTTACGGGTGTCAGGACTACGGCTTTCTTTCCTATATCTTTCATTGCAGGTATTGGGTTGACGGATGTCAGGACTACGGTTTTTTTTCCTATATCTTTCATTGCAGGTATTGGGTTGACGGGTGTCAGGACTACGGTTTTCTTTCCTATATCTTTCATTGCAGGTATTGGGTTGACGGATGTCAGGACTACGGTTTTCTTTCCTATATCTTTCATTGCAGGTATTGGGTTTACGGGTGTCAGGACTACGGCTTTCTTTCCTATATCTTTCATTGCAGGTATTGGGTTGACGGATGTCAGGACTACGGTTTTTTTTCCTATATCTTTCATTGCAGGTATTGGGTTGACGGGTGTCAGGACTACGGTTTTCTTTCCTATATCTTTCATTGCAGGTATTGGGTTGACGGATGTCAGGACTACGGTTTTCTTTCCTATATCTTTCATTGCAGGTATTGGGTTGACGGATGTCAGGACTACGGTTTTCTTTCCTATATCTTTCATTGCAGGTATTGGGTTGACGGATGTCAGGACTACGGTTTTCTTTTCTATATCTTTCATTGCAGGTATTGGGTTGACGGATGTCAGGACTACGGTTTTCTTTTCTATATCTTTCATTGCAGGTATTGGGTTGACGGATGTCAGGACTACGGTTTTCTTTCCTATATCTTTCATTGCAGGTATTGGGTTGACGGATGTCAGGACTACGGTTTTCTTTCCTATATCTTTCATTGCAGGTATTGGGTTGACGGATGTCAGGACTACGGTTTTCTTTTCTATATCTTTCATTGCAGGTATTGGGTTGACGGATGTCAGGACTACGGTTTTCTTTTCTATATCTTTCATTGCAGGTATTTGGTTGACGGATGTCAGGACTACGGTTTTCTTTCCTATATCTTTCATTGCAGGTATTGGGTTGACGGATGTCAGGACTACGGTTTTCTTTTCTATATCTTTCATTGCAGGTATTGGGTTGACGGATGTCAGGACTACGGTTTTCTTTTCTATATCTTTCATTGCAGGTATTGGGTTGACGGATGTCAGGACTACGGTTTTCTTTTCTATATCTTTCATTGCAGGTATTGGGTTGACGGATGTCAGGACTACGGTTTTCTCAAAATATCTCGTTTCGGTTAACAGTTGAATATAGGAAAGAAAACATATTCATGATAGGAGGAATTGGACAAAATAATTACAACTGCAAAGATGTAAAATTAATAATCAGGGAAGATTCCTGAACAGAAGGCTGATGCATAGATTCATCTGACACAATGGAGCGGAGAGACGTAATGACGAAGCGATATATTGCAGCGGTGCATATAATCCCATGTCACCGGTAGTTGCAAGCAAACGGACATTCGTATGTGACAGCGTTTCAACACGATTCAATGTATTAAAAGTCTTTGTTCTCAAATATGGTTGTATTAAATATATTACTCAATCGTGCATGGCTTCGTAGCACTCTGGATTTATTACCTACTTACTTCCTAATTTATCTGATATACTACTAAGAACCTAGTGTCTTTCAATTGATCTAGTTTTGTATCACAAAAATTTATTGGTGTTTACAAACTTCAAGGACCTTTGTATTTATGAAAGTTTAAGAAAAAGTCGTTTAAAGTAGTTATCTAAAAGGGTGAGACATATAGTTCTTTTTGTGAAATATAATTACACATATACACATGTATTAATTACACCTTTAACCCGGTGGGGTGTGGTTTTATGATAAGACATATTAACCATTGGCCATTAGGAGCCTCTTCGCGGTTTTGTGCACGTAAACTATAATTAAAGTAGCATGAAATGTAAATTTACTTATTTATGATGCTAGGAGTACATTCTGTTGCAAACCAGTCGATCATCTAAAATTTCAAATTTTCATCAGTTGTTTTACTTTGCTGTTGACCTAAAGTAATTAAAAGTTTTTTGTATAAGATTAACTTAGGACATTTAAGGTCTATGAAGCGGAGTTAGTTTACTTGGCAAAGGATTTAATATTAAATGTTTCATATATTAAATGGGCGGACATTAACGTGTTTTTCTGTGTTTAAAATAACGAAATGTATTAACTACTTTTTAATTATTGTGTAAATTCAGTTTAAAATACCTCATATTAGAAATAAAATCGTCCTACAAAATCATATACGCCATGTGTCCACTTAGAACTTCTCATAATTAAAGAGAAGCTTCGCTATTACAAAACAACAGATGTTTAGAACTATTGGAGAGTTTCCACTCCTATCGCACAGCCAACCACGTCATACCGCATCAACGGCAACGGTAATGAGCGATGAGTCAATGTTGACTTGAGGCCAACCATTGCTAGCGCTGAGCCAACACCCACGTCATACCGCATCAACGGCAACGGTAATGAGCGATGAGTCAATGTTGACTTGAGGCCAACCACTGCTAGCGCTGAGCCAACACCCACGTCATACCGCATCAACGGCAACGGTAATGAGCGATGAGTCAATGTTGACTTGAGGCCAACCATTGCTAGCGCTGAGCCAACACCCACGTCATACCGCATCAACGGCAACGGTAATGAGCGATGAGTCAATTTTGACTTGAGGCCAACCATTGCTAGCGCTGAGCCAACACCCACGTCATACCGCATCAACGGCAACGGTAATGAGCGATGAGTCAATGTTGACTTGAGGCCAACCATTGCTAGCGCTGAGCCAACACCCACGTCATACCGCATCAACGGCAACGGTAATGAGCGATGAGTCAATGTTGACTTGAGGCCAACCATTGCTAGCACTGAGCCAACACCCACGTCATACCGCATCAACGGCAACGGTAATGAGCGATGAGTCAATTTTGACTTGAGGCCAACCATTACTAGCGCTGAGCCTACACCCACGTCATACCGCATCAACGGCAACGGTAATGAGCAATGAGTCAATGTTGACTTGAGGCCGACCATTGCTAACGCTGAGCCAACACCCACGCCATACCACGTAATCGGTGACGCTAATGAGCGATGAGTCAATGTTGACTTGAGGCTGACCATTGCTAACGCTGAGCCAACACCCACGTCATACCACGTCATCGGTGACGCTAATGACCGAAGAGTCATTGTTGACTTGAATCCAATCATTGCTATCACCGAGCCAACAACCACATCATACCGCATCATTGGCGTCGCTAATGAGCGATAAGTCGATGTTTACTTGAGGCCAACCAATGCTATCGCTGAGTCAACAACCACATCATACCACATCATTGACGTCACTAATGACTGATAAGTCAATGTTTACTTGAGGCCAAACATTGCAATTGAATCTGCAACATTCGTAGTAATCAGTCTGGATTGTGTGAAATGCACTAAAATGAAGTTATAAATATGTAATACTACACCGCTACTACTACTGATTTGTTTCGCTAGCCTAAAGGTTAGCGTCTTAGACTTCCTTTTAAGGGATTACCGGTTCCTATCCTGGGGTGCCCACAAACATTTGAGAGGTTCGTACGACATTCCCTAAAAGCGATTCCGTGTTCTCTTACCAAAACTTCCGAAATAAAATAAAATAAATTAAAAAGGTCTTTCTTTGGAACATGGTGTGACTGGTCCAGGAGGTACCGGGTTCGATCCCTACCAACCACCAAAGACATTCACCTATAACGCCGCGACCCGGTTGTTTAGAACCCACAATAACCTGACTTAAGGCGCCTTATAGAAAACTAAAATGCACAAACATCTACGACAAGGAAATTTGTCTCTTTGTAAAAGGCTCTCCTCCACCAAAATCAATGAGAAATGTATTTATTTTGTTTGAACTTTATACGTTAATTTACTACGTACATTTTCCTAAAAACATTAGCTAGAACACATTTATTGTTCGCCACATCTATTAAAATTATAACTTGAAATCCTACTATCTTGATACATTTTTTTGCTTTAACTTTGGAGTAAGTAAGAACACTCATTTCATTATGTAAAAATTAAAACAAGGCGAGTTGAAAATTGCTGCAATGCCTTTGTAAAGCACAAATAACATATTTTGCTTAAAATCTAGTATATCGTTAAATCAACTTACTTCTGCACGAACTAATACATGTGACAGCTTACCTGAAAAAATAAGGATGGATATTAGATAAATAATTATAGGTTTTATATTGATTTACCTCAGTGTTTACAAAATTATTATAATAAGTAGGGTACGCCAAAACACTACAAAGGATATTGATTTATTAGTGAATTTCCTTTAAAAAATGAACTATTAGCATGACCCGCACGGTGAAACTTAAGCCCGGGACTACCAGGGACGTTCCTAACGTGACCCCCTGAACACGTTTTGGGGGTTCGTTTAAAATGTTTTATATATATATATATAGACATATATATATATATATATATATTTATGTGTGTGTGTTTACACTCTAGCGGCCACACCTTTTGTCCGATTTACTTCAAATTTGGTAGGGACATTCCTTTCTGTAATCAGTTGGACAAGTTCGTTGGGCAAAACAATCAGAAAACTCTAAACCCCTTTTTTGGGATTAATATTTCAAATGTCGGGTTTTAGGTCCCAAAAAGGGTCAGAAAAGCCCCGTATGTAAAATTAATGCATGTAAAAAGATGGGAATTAGTAAGGTGAAAGTTGTAAGCCCTCTCTCGTCATTTTAGCCCTCTCTCATCATATTTACCGAGTTATTAAAGAAAATGGGTTTCGACTAAACACAGTACGTTGTCACAAAACCCCCCAAAAATACCCCTTCGGATAGGTCGATCTGTCTGGTTTTCGAACTTAAAGTCATAACTGCTGTTTTACATGTTTATAATAAATTTCATCAAAATCGGATAATTTTTACGAGAGTTATCGTGCTCACGGACAAACATATACATATATATATAAAGTTTCGAACGAATAGTGTTTTGGGGTCTGGAGACCTCAAAACGAAAAGTTATCATGGTCCCGGGCCTAGGTCTTACCATGCCGACTACGGTAATAGCTTCTTCCCTATAGGGGAAATTCGCTAAAACCACAAAAACACTCTCAACCAAACATGAAAACAGGAGTAAATACCCCCGTAGCAGCAAACCTGCGTACTCAGCGAATTTCCAATGCATATATATGTATCTTAATACCACATAAACCCACATACCAAGTTTCATCAATATACATTCATAAATAAACGATTTATAACAATTTAATTATTCTCCATAAGAATAACATGGCAGCTGAGTATGCAGGTTTGCTGAAGCAAGGAACACAAAAAATGGGGTTTTATACAAATATCAATATAACTCATGTAGGTAAAGCCACATACCAAATGTCATTAATTTATTTTCATAATGAAGGCAGATAGCACGTTACTTATTCTCCATAAGAATAACATGGGGCTGAGTACGCAGGATTGCTGCTATGGGAGCCTTGGGTAAAAAATTGTCTTTTTGAGCAAAGATCAATGGTCCACAACCAGATGAAGCCGTATACCAAGTTTCGTCAGTATACGTTCATAAATAAGCGAGATATAAAATTTTTGTTTTTCTCCATAAGAATAACATTAGACAACGTACTGTGTTTAGCACTTTCAATATCTCGGTAACCAATTGACGTAGAGAAATGATCAAAATACCAAATTGTGTGTTTTTTTAAGCTGAATCCAATGGGAAAACTACAATTTGACTTTTTCCAAAATTATATGTAAAACATTCGAAAAACCCATTTTTGGGGTACAAAACCCCCCCAAAATAATACCCCTTCGGATAGAGCGATCTGGCTGGTTTTCAAACTTAAAGTCATAAATGTTGCTTTACACGTTTATACCAAATTTCATGAAAATCGGATAATTTGTACGAGAGTTATCGTGCTCACGGACGTATATATATATAGTTTCGAACGAATGGTGTTTTTGGGGTCTGGGGACCTCAAAACGAAAAGTTATCATGGTCCCGGGCCTAGGTCTTACCATGCCGACTACGGTAATAGCTTCTTCCCTATAGGGGAAATTTGCTAAAACAACCCTATGAAATTTGTGTAGATATATTTACATATGTGTTAAGTTTTATACTAAAAAATAGGTGTACAACAATTTAATTGACATTGTAATTAATATTATACCTTGCATTAATATAATTAACTTAAATAATACTTAGATATAACCATTTATTTTTTAGTCTAACTTTCCTGAAATAATTGTTCAAAAGTTTTAAAAACTTGTCTTATATTCATATGGAAAACACAACTAATACATGTGATACAATAAAAAATATTTAATCTTAGTTTCAATTTATTTGTTAAAAGGAAAAATTTGGTTTTAAATAACTCAGAATTGTTAAAAGAACAGGTAATTGAACATATCGCCGTGTGTTTTTGAATGACTAAGCTTCAAATTTCAATATTAAGGGTGGAAGTCATCAAAACTTTCTATGAGGGTATCGGAAGAGCGGACTAAGAAGGATTTACAGTATTTATACAAAACTTTTAAAAACATATTATTTGATAACTTTCGTTAACCCCCTACTTAGCTTTATGTAATAACTTCCTCGGTTTTAATAACATTGTTGAGTTTAGTCAGAGGATTATTCTTTTCAATGTTTCGTAACTTTTAAAATGTTAGAATAATTTGAAACTAACTTTGAACGCAGATGATGGTTTCATCAAAATATTATTGTTTAAGTTGTTTTTTTTAATCACTTATGATGTCTTTATGACACTAATGCGACTTACAGGTACAGTGATGATGATAACTGCTCTAATATCTACCAAAAAGAAATATAAACTTGATATTTTCCTTATTAGAAACTGTATAAAGATTTTCTTCGAATCATCTCTTAGGCAATTTTTAATCACTAATGCTATTTATAAACCCAAATATCTATCACATCCATAGATAGGTGTTGGAGATACTTTCTTGTCAAACTCAAAAGCATTATTAACATATACAGCGTATTTTTCCTCTTAATCGCCCTAATCCTATTCTTTATAATTTAATAAACTTTCCATATTATAATCGGAAAACGAATTTCTATATATTTATAAAAACATCTCCGCAGGAGAATCGTTTTCCCCCGAAGACAACGTTGTTATTAACGTGGTGAACCTAAAGACGGACCCACACTTCTCACGATCATGCCTGAACATTCGACCGAACATCTCCCCAATGTTCACTGAATATTCCGTCCCGTATATTCCCGCATGTATTCAAAGGTTTGTGTACCTCCCGCACTTTCCACACCTCTCGCGAATACTCCGAACATTCACAGTTCGGCCGAATGTTCGGGCGTGTTCGCGAGAAGTGTGGGACAGCCTTTATATGATAAGTAATTCGACACATGTCCTATGCAAATGACTACCGTGATAGAGGAGTCAATCATGTTTACAGCAGTAGTGATCCTCAAGTGTGTTAACATATCAGGATCGCTAGGGAATATTAGGGATACTACTCTATACGTTTATGGGAACACAGCCAAAGTTCTCGAAGGCAGTACAACAAACAATATCACTCAGTTTTAGTAACTCTGTAATCTTTACACCATTTGGTATAAGATTAATATAAAAATATAAATGAATATGTTTTCTAAGTATAACTTTAATTTAGTAAGATTCAACAAAGGAACAACTAAAAATAAATAGCAAAATTATTATTAGTGTATAACTAAAAAAACAGAATTTATACAAGTTAATTTTAAAACAATAGTTTAGAAATATTTTATGTTATATTCTCAAAGATCATATTTTCATTATATTTTCACTATATTTTCATTTATTTAGTGTTTTAGCGAATTTCCCCTATAGGGAAGAAGCCGTTACCGTAGTCGGCATGGTAATACCTAGGCCCGGGACCATGATAACTTTTCGTTTTGAGGTCCCCAGATGCCAAAAGCACCATTCGTTCAAAACTGTATACATACATAATTTTAAACAAATTGTACTTTTTCGATTCATTTTATACTCTATCCAAAACTATTTGTCATTTTAAACGGAATAATAAAACGTGATATCTTTGTTATAAATAAATAAATATATATATATATATATATATATATATTGATATACTTTCTTCTTTTGCTCATTTTAATAACCAACAAATTTAAAATACATCGATCACTAATTAATTATTTATTTTAGCTCGAGACCTTTCGAATACAATGTACCTAACCTGATGATGATTTATTCTATTGGAAAGTCACCATGCTGGAATAAAAAAATATTGGTAGATGTATTGTCTATTTTGAACTATTTAAAACTTAGATAATTATTAAATACTAATGGCTTGAAGGGGCCATAGCCCCTAACCTTGCTCCAATATTCTGACTTCAGTTTGTAAACAAAGTAGACACTTAATCACATGTTTTAATGTAAACAAAGCAGACTTTTTTTAAATCCCCATGCTTTTCTTATGGAGGATGTTTTACGTTATTTACCGTTTGCTGGTAACTTTATGGAGATGCTGCTATTGCTCCCGAGTCCCTGAGATCGAGACCTTTAATTTGAGCCGTCTCCCATCACCCTGCGACTTGCCAAACTCCCACAATTTTGACTTAAAAATTTCGTTTACAGAATTATATGTAACGATATATTGGTTTAAGGCAAAGGAGAAGTGACTAGAGCCTTTCAATTGATTACTAGGAGAAACAGTATTAGAAGTAGGGGATTGGTTACCACTTTATTAAACAATACATGTAAAAGAATAGGAAAGCATAATTTAATTACTTTTATTATATAAAGTAGTAGAAAAAGATGCAGAACAATAGTTGGAAAAAAGTTCATCAACTCAAAAGGCACATCATATTGGAATCATCAGGATTTCTTTAATAATTATTTACAGTTTTAATTCTAATGTTTTAACGCAACTTGAAGAAAAATGTTCTCTTAAAATTCGGGTTTGGGATTTTGTGTTGGAAAAAGGTCCCTCGGGTCTATAAACTACAACGAGAAGGCATCGATACATTTAGTAATTACATTTGGATGGAACATAATCTACACTAATAAAGTATTGTTTTATAATCATGGTTAACAAATAGACTTTACGTGTGAATGACAAGTTTTACAAAAAGCAATTATGTTATATTCAGAGAAGGTGCGACAGGAAACCAAAGTGGTGTTGAACATAATGCAAAAGCCGTGTTGCCTTTTCCATTGTGTGCTCTGGAACGGGTCTTTTATTTTTTATTTTTCGTTGGCATCCCAACCCATTTAGAGCAGTCGCAGGAAAGACAAAGGAACTTTCTATTCAAAACATTTTCATTACAGTGAGTGGAGACTGCCCACATTATGTGACCAACCATTGAAATAATGGTTCAACTTTATCGCTCCTAGGAAAGGTTTTGTTTATTACTATTGAAAGCATTAGGTTACTTTCATTATTTTATAAAAACATCAAATCGATGTATCACATCCAAAGATATATGATGGAACTTTTAAGTTTAACACAGTCCAATTAGCATATTTGATTTATGGATTCAATGTCAATATTTATTGTTTATTTGTGATATCAATAGTTAGTTTTTTGGTGTGTTTATATTGGAATGTAGTGTCTTTAGTATATAATAGGTTTTTAAGTGTTAAAAGTATTTAAATACCCCGTAGCAGCAAACCTGCGTACTTAGCGAATTTCAAATGCTAATATACCATTAATATGTATCTTAATACCACATACTAAGTTTGATCAATATACATTCATAAATAAATGATTTATGACATTTGAATTATTCTACAAATGAATAACATGGGTGTCTGAGGATGCAGGTAGGCATGGGTGTTTGCTGAAACAAGGTACACAAAAAATGGGTTTTATGCAAATTTTTGTATAACTCAACTAGGTGAAGCAACATACCAAATGTTATTACTTTATGTTCATAATTAATGGAGATAACATTTTACTTTTTAAGAATAAAATGGGGGCTGAGTGCACAGGTTTGATGCTACGGGATATATAAGCAAAAAATAGTTTTTCGTACAAATATCAATAGACTACAATGGTATGAAGCAATATAGCAAGTTTCGTCAGGATAAGTTGATAAATAAGTAAGATATTGAATTTTTCTTATTCTCCATAAGGATAACATTGGACAACGTACTGTGTTTAGCACTTTCAATATCTCTGTAACCAACTGACGTAGAGCAATGATCAAAACGCCAAATAGTTTTTTAAGCTGAATTTAATTGTGAAAACTAAAATTGGATTTACTAAAACATTATACGTAAAAAACTCAAAAAACCCATTTTTGGGGTACAAAACCCCCATAAAATACCCCTTGGGATAGATCGATCTGGCTGGTTTTCGAACTTAAAGTCATAAATGTTGCTTTACATGTTTTTACCAAATTTCATCAAAATGGGACTATTTTTACGAGAGTTATCGCACCCACGGACACACACATATATATACTAAGTTTCATCAATATACATTCATAAAAATAAATGATTTATGACATTTGAATTATTCTCCAAATGAATAACATGGGTGTCTGAGAAAGCAGGTAGGCATGGGTGTTTGCTATATAGTTTTGGATAGAGTATAAAATGAATCGAAAAAGTGCATAGTAATTAAAATTAATGATGAGTTTCAACTCAACGGACAACAGCTCTCAACCCCCGCGCATATTCGGAGTTCCGCCCACACAGTCATTAGACACCCCCGTCCGCATCAGCTGATGATGATGATATCGATGATCGAGTGCTAATTAAAAACGATACTGGTGGGAGTATCTTCATTTTAATTTTGAAGTACATTTTCACTTTATCCCAAGCTGGTCGCATTTTAATTTAATATTTAAAACAACTTTTTTAATTAACCCTTGCTAACCCGCAATATAAAAAAGCTTGTCTCGAAGTCGATTATACAAATTTCAGGGGTTCGCCATCCGGCCGGTCTGGCGGTCGGTCGGCAGTCGTCTCCTGCCGCCGCCAAACGGTTCACCAATCAGAGCGGGCTCGCTACACGCGCCATCCGGCCGGTCTGGCGGTCGGTCGGCAGTCGTCTCCTGCCGCCGCCAAACGGTTCCCCAATCAGAGCGGGCTCGCTACACGCGCCATCCGGCCGGTCTGGCGGTCGGTCGGCAGTTGTCTCCTGCCGCCGCCAAACGGTTCACCAATCAGAGCGGGCTCGCTACACGCGCCATCCGGCCGGTCTGGCGGTCGGTCGGCAGTTGTCTCCTGCCGCCGCCAAACGGTTCACCAATCAGAGCGGGCTCGCTACACGCGCCATCCGGCCGGTCTGGCGGTCGGTCGGCAGTCGTCTCCTGCCGCCGCCAAACGGTTCACCAATCAGAGCGGGCTCGCTACACGCGCCATCCGGCCGGTCTGGCGGTCGGTCGGCAGTTGTCTCCTGCCACCACCAAACGGTTCACCAATCAGAGCGGGCTCGCTACACGCGCCATCCGGCCGGTCTGGCGGTCGGTCGGCAGTTGTCTCCTGCCGCCGCCAAACGGTTCACCAATCAGAGCGGGCTCGCTACACGCGCCATCCGGCCGGTCTGGCGGTCGGTCGGCAGTTGTCTCCTGCCGCCGCCAAACGGTTCACCAATCAGAGCGGGCTCGCTACACGCGCCATCCGGCCGGTCTGGCGGTCGGTCGGCAGTTGTCTCCTGCCGCCGCCAAACGGCTCACCAATCAGAGCGGGCTCGCTACACGCGCCATCCGGCCGGTCTGGCGGTCGGTCGGCAGTCGTCTCCTGCCGCCGCCAAACGGTTCACCAATCAGAGCGGGCTCGCTACACGCGCCATCCGGCCGGTCTGGCGGTCGGTCGGCAGTTGTCTCCTGCCGCCACCAAACGGTTCACCAATCAGAGCGGGCTCGCTACACGCGCCATCCGGCCGGTCTGGCGGTCGGTCGGCAGTTGTCTCCTGCCGCCGCCAAACGGTTCACCAATCAGAGCGGGCTCGCTACACGCGCCATCCGGCCGGTCTGGCGGTCGGTCGGCAGTTGTCTCCTGCCGCCGCCAAACGGTTCACCAATCAGAGTGGGCTCACTACACGCGCCATCCGGCCGGTCTGGCGGTCGGTCGGCAGTCGTCTCCTGCCGCCGCCAAACGGTTCACCAATCAGAGCGGGCTCGCTACACGCACCTTGCGATCGAGGCGTCTTCATTCATATGGTCACGTAGCACAATTAAATTTCTATCGCCTAACTCCATAATACCAGTACTTATTCTTTAATATAATTTGTTTATGCTGCAAATGTTAACGTTATATATTTACAAAATAATAAATTTACTTTTAGTGCGGTTCATCTTAAACTCGTTCACACCTCACATCTTTTACTAACTACCAGTTAATGTTATGTACACAAAGTAATAAATTTAATTTTAATGCGGTTGCAACTTAAACTCGGTCATAACTTTGACTAACTATCTAATATATTTATTTCATACGTGTAGCGTTACTCTTTTTCTTTATATTAAGTTGTTTCAATCTGCGAAGTTGGCAGTCGTACTGTCAGCTGTGTTATTACACCCTTCCAGTTTTGTTAAAATTAATCTTTAATTATCTTAAATTATTAATTATCTTTACAGCAGCCAATGACGATTCACATAATGTAGCATCGTGTGTGATTTCATTGGCTAGCAAGGTTTTATTCATTAAGTATCCGGCCGAACGACACACCGACCCAACTCGATCATCCCCAAATTTGAGAATTAAATATATTTTAGTATTGTACAAAAATAAATCCATTTAAGTTATTCACTTTGAATGAAATGGTAACGAAGCACTAATTAATATGGTAATATGCTATATTTTAATGTAATAACCTTAAAAATGCTATCACTTGCTTTTAAGATAAAGAAGTGATAATATTTATAGTAATTTACGAGTTAAAACTCAAAAAATAACTATTTAAAATGATAGATTTTTTATTTCCACCTTAAGCCAAAAGTGAGTATCATAAGATAATAAATCTTATTTACAAAGCATTTTTTTAACCACACCCGTATTATATAATGCTTCAATATGATTTCTATGCGTCCAATTATTCATAAATATTTTCCTAACATCACAGAGAGCATTAGCTTGAAATATTAATCTTACAAGAGTTAAGGTGAAAGGAATATGTTATTTGGAGTTTCATCAACATCGTTACGCCTGACTCTAATTGAGGGAAAGGCATTGATGAGTTGGAGTTTCATCAACATCGTTACGCCTGACTCTAATTGAGGGAAAGGCATTGATGAGTTGGAGTTTCATCAACATCGTTACGCTTGACTCTAATTGAGGGAAAGGCATTGATGAGTTGGAGTTTCATCAACATCGTTACGCTTGACTCTAATTGAGGGAAAGGCATTGATGAGTTGAAGTTTCATCAACATCGTTACGCTTGACTCTAATTGAGGGAAAGGCATTGATGAGTTGGAGTTTCATCAACATCGTTACGCTTGACTCTAATTGAGGGAAAGGCATTGATGAGTTGGAGTTTCATCAACATCGTTACGCTTGACTCTAATTGAGGGAAAGGCATTGATGAGTTGGAGTTTCATCAACATCGTTACGCTTGACTCTAATTGAGGGAAAGGCATTGATGAGTTGGAGTTTCATCAACATCGTTACGCTTGACTCTAATTGAGGGAAAGGCATTGATGAGTTGGAGTTTCATCAACATCGTTACGCTTGACTCTAATTGAGGGAAAGGCATTGATGAGTTGGAGTTTCATCAACATCGTTACGCTTGACTCTAATTGAGGGAAAGGCATTGATGAGTTGGAGTTTCATCAACATCGTTACGCTTGACTCTAATTGAGGGAAAGGCATTGATGAGTTGGAGTTTCATCAACATCGTTACGCTTGACTCTAATTGAGGGAAAGGCATTGATGAGTTGGAGTTTCATCAACATCGTTACGCTTGACTCTAATTGAGGGAAAGGCATTGATGAGTTGGCACAGGATTAGTGAATTTAAAAAAGAGCGTGTTAATAAACTTGTGATCGTAATAAAATAAATTTTAATATTTAAATATTTACCACGCTTTATATGACCTTCTTGTGCATTAATATACCAATGTTTAAGTTATCAATATTCAAGCCATTGACAAACTTATGGTATATACAGAGAGCTGTTGTTTTTTTATGGTATGGATGCTTTTATTAGTGAGTATTTTTAAGTTCATATAGTTTTGTACACGGGTAAAATTTACACATTCTGAACCCTTTTTCATGAAATACTTTATTAAGGCTGTATTTAATCAAATGGCTTCATATTTAAATTCATTATCATCAGACTCAGGATTATCATGTTTGATAATCCTGAGTCATTGAAGTATATTAGTATTGAGGCCTCAATATTGAGTTGTTGGAAACTATCTTAGAAGCTGCTAATTTTGGTAAAATATTTAAAAACTAATTTGTTATACCTCATAACAAATTATACAAATGGTAATGGTTTGACGGTAGTTATGGTAGATGGTGGTATTGTGGTGGTGGTATTCTAATATATAATTCTTCTAAGGGTTAATGCGTAGTACTGAAGCGCTTAAGAAATAAGTGAACACCTGAGTTGTCAAAACTACCCATTTTGACGATGATGTAGATTTGTTTTACTAAACAAGTCTATTATAGTTAACAAATTGTGTAATTTAGCTAATATTATAATTTCATATAGTTTATTATAAACTAACTTTAAGCTCCGTAAGGGTCTAATTCAGAAGATAATATGTTAAATAAAGAGCTACTAGTAATTATTTTTGCATACAGGTGTTTTTTATCAAATTAACAATAAAAAGAAAGGAACAATAATAGCAAGGATGCATTTTTGTGCAAGAGCTATCATCATATTTCAATTAAATAAAACAATATATAAAACAAGTATTAAAACGATAAACCTAGTTAACAAACCGTGAAATACCCCCGTCGCAGCAAACCTACATACTCAGTGAATATCCAATGGTGATATAAATGTCTTAATATTTCATAAAGCCACTTACCAATTTTCATAAAAATATATTCACAAATAATCGATATATGCAATTTTAATTATTCTCCATAAGAATAATATTGGGGCTGATTACGCAGGTTTGCTGCAACAAGGAACACAATAAATGGGTTTTACGCTAACTAGCTGAAGTCGTATACCAGTTTTTATTAATTTATGTTCCTAATTAAGAGAGACATACCATTTAATTATTCTCCATAAGAATATAACATGGGGGGGTACGCAGGTTTTCTCGTACGGCAGCCTTTTACAAAAAATTGTTTTGTGATCAAATATCAATAGACCATAACCAGATGAAGCCGTATACCAAGTTTCCTCGGTATACGTTCATAAATATAGCGAGATATATATGTTTTTTCCTCCACAAGAATAACATTAGACAACGTACTGTGTTTAGTATTTTCAATATCTCGGTAACCAATTGACGTAGAGGAATGATTAAAATACCAAATTGTGTGTTTTTTTAAGCTAAATCCAATGTTAAAACTAATATTTGACTATTTCAAAAATTACATGTCAAAAATTAAAAAAAACATTTTTGGGGTACAAAACCCCCCCAAATTATCCCTTCGGATGGAGCGATCTGGCTGGTTTTCGAACTTAGTCATAAATGTTGCTCTGGGGACCTCAAAACGAAAAGTTATCAATGTCCCGGGCATAGGTCTTACCATACGGACTACGGTAATAGCTTCTTCCCTATAGGGGAAATTCCCTAAAAATAGCATATTTCAATAAAATCGCAGGTACAAAAAGTACACTGTGATTAAAGATTATATTTCGACATTTATAAATAACAATAAATAATAGTATTAAGCTATTAATATTGATAGGTTTTCACATTAAAAAGAGAATAAATTCAAAACAGAAACAAAATAATTTTAAATATCTGATTAAATTTTAAGGCTAATTAGTTAATAATAATTTAAAAACTTAAGTGAACAAAGTGTTCCAAAACTATATCATTATTTTTACTTAAATCTGAACATAACACTGAAGTTTTTGGTAGCGATTAAATTAAATTTTACTAGACTTAGCAAACCTTTCCATTATAAAAACCATGTAATGAAAAAATATGAAAAGAAAGTGGGAACAAAGGTATGTAAAGCACTTTTGTGAACGTGTTATTGTAACACGTCCTGTTGCCCTTTCCATTGTGTCTTCTGAAGTTGATCTTTTGTTTTGGTGTTTTGTCACACACAGACTCATTCAGAGAGCACAACAGTCGTCATGTAAAAGGCTCTTTCACTCAGTGTGTGGAGCGGACCAACTAGCGTGAGAGACAGAATGTTTTAAAACACGTTTTCTTTCATTACCAATGGCTTTTACACTGTGTATTAGAGAAACCTTTCGACATGTTTAACATTCTAGCTGTAAGGGTTTCCAAATTATTTTAAAGCTATTTATTTAATACAACCAACCAACAAGATGTAATATTATAACTCTTTAATAGTAAGTACGTCAATTTAATAACAATTTGGAAAACAATATTTAATTTTCAAACACAATTGTTAACGAATATAACATTTTCTTTTCAATTGCCGTGTTTATTTCCGTTATAAAAATGTACTTTTACATGTAAAAGGTAACTACAACTGGCAGCATGTATTTTATATAGTCAAGTAATCCAAAATATCAAATTAATATTTAATGTAATTTATTAATGTCTTCAATGCTATTTACTTAAATCTATATTAATTACATAATGTTAAACATAGGACATAAGAGCATCTACAATTTAATTATTATATATTTTTACTTTACTTTTATTATTATTATTTTTACTCCAGTACTACTTAACATTTACATAAGAGTGCAGCACTTTACGATAGCGGTAAGCTCAAATATTCGCGTTTAAAGATGAGGGAACTCAGAAAAGACAATTGAAAACCAAAATGTAAGCTCTAATCAAAAGTTCAGAAATATCAAATGTTCTAGACTCAGGAGACTCTGGGAAAATATAAATATATATTTAATTAGTTTTCCAGACTAAAGGTGAATATTTTTTGTAAAAATTACAACAAATATTAATAACTTTGCTTCGGTAACGTTATAAAACATTGTATGGTTCACCACTAAATGAATATACATTTGGTATTTCGCCTATGAGTGCCTGTAAAGAATCTTAGGCTTAATTTAAGTTTTAGATCCCTCCTCAAACTTTTCAGTGATAAAATCATTTTTACAGATTCAAGTTATAATGGCATATCGAAAGTTGGATAAGCTATGTTAAATATCGTTTATTTTTTATGTTCCGAATTTTGGTGTTGTTAAAGTTAAGTTCTAAGAAATGAATAAGTAGCCCATATATTTATATATTCAGGTAATTATTAATGGTTTAATTAGTATACACTCAATAAATATGGCATGTAATTAAAAATCTCCTACAAAATTTCAGACTAAGTTTACTACTGAGTAAACAATGTTCACACTCACGACAATAAATATATTCGGAAGAAGGTACAACGGCCACGTCGATCGCCATCAGGACCATGCGGAAATATGTACTTTATTGCAAATAACATACAATTTAACTAACACTTTTTTCAATATCAATAACTGATTTTAACCTGTATGACATCCGAAACAGTTTAAATTAGAACAATGAATTTAATTTGCTTACCTACTTTGCTAGTTTAAACATGACTGGATAATAATGGTAGTATAACAATATATATACATATACACATGTTAATCCGGACCAAAGTTAGATTTGTAATTATTTTAAAAGTGTTAACGCGCAAGTCTTTAAATCAAACATAGTAGTTTCCCATTGTAAATTCCTTCCCTTGAATCAAATGCAATTAATTCAAACACCTAGAAGCATTTATGTCACCTTAGTGCTGGATGACTGACGCACTCTTCATCCAGTTTACGAGTTGCAGAAAACCTAGCTTTACCTTAAGTCCTGAGGATTGTAACGATTACATAAGTTTTAGCGAATGTCCCCTATAGGGAAGAAGCTATCACCGTAGGTCCCATGGTAAGACTTAAGCCCGAGACCGTGATAACCTTTTAATTTTGAGGTCCCCAGATGCCAAAAACACCATTCGTTCAAATTTTGTATATGTGTGTGTGTGTGTGTGTGTGTGTGTGTGTGTGTGTGTGTGTGTGTGTGTGTGTGTGTGTGTGTGTCCGTAAGCACGATAACTCTCGTAAAAAAGCTCCGATCCTAATGAAATTTGGTACAAATGTGTAACGTACACATTTATTTGAACGAGTTCAAAAACTAGACGAATCGCACCATTCGAAGGGGGGTTTTGGGGGGTTTTGGGGGGGTTTTGTACCCCGAAAATGGGTTTTTGGGGTTTTCACATGTAATTTTTATTTCAATCAAATTTTGATTTTTACCATTGAATTCAGCATAGAAGAACAAACAATTTGGTATTTTGATCATTATTGAAAGTGCTAAACACAGTACGTTGTCTAATGTTATTCTTATGGAGAAAAACAAATTGTATATCTCGCTTATTTATGAACATAAACTGACGAAATTTGGTACAAGGCTTCATCTGGTTGTCGTTTATTGTTGCATACCATCCGATGGACGACTGGAATTATAGGTTACAAATAACGCATTTATTCAGTTATTCCAAATTAAATACATATAAGTGCAGCACTCCTGAAATTGGCAAATTGTGTAGGGGGTGTTGTACAATACACATATATACAATCATATACAAATTTAAACGAATGGTGTTTTTGGCATCTGAGGACCTCAAAGCGAAAAGTTATCATGGTCTGGGGCTTAAGTCTTACCATGAGACCCACGGTAATAGCTTCTTCCCTATAGGGGAAATTCGCTAAAACAAAACTTAAGACATTCCAGAAAGCCTCTAGTGCCGCCCTCAGTCTTATAATAGCAGTTGGAACAAGAAAACTTAGATTGGGCTCAGTAACCATCATTACTTTAACAAAGTTATTCGAGGGTTAACCGGAATATTAAACTAGTTGTTAAAGTCGTAGTTTATCCGTCTATGACGTAACTTTGCAATCGTATGAGAGTAAGCAATAGAAAAAGTCAAAACTTGAAACTTAATTACATGTTTTACAACATAACTATGGCGTTGGAAATTAGAAACAGCTTATTTACGTGTACTTAGACTGTTTTTTTTATTTGGATACAAACCTATAAATATTATTAAATATTGTATGATATTGGGCAGAATATTAATAAATAAATGAGTATAAAAATGATATATTATTATTATTTTACAGTGTTCATTTTTTATATTGCTTATATATTCTCACCTTATATTTTATTTTCGGGGTTTGCCTTATACAGAATACAGACATTGACCTATGGAATTAAATAAAAACTATTATAAAGCGTTTAAGAAACTATAATAGTTTAACCCCCATAACAAATACTGAGTAATTTTGATCTTAGTAAAGTGTGGGGTCACCTAGTTTTAATGTGTCTGTACAGAACCAGATAACAAGTCTCTAACCTATAAGTGACATAAATTTAAGTAACCCAGATGTCAAATTATTGCCTGTACAATTTTTATTTTTAATTTCAACGCCAGAGGCAATTTTTGAAAATTGGAGAGAGATAATGAATTATTTTAAATGTAAGTCATCCATCCTTCAATGCTATTTAGGATTAGTGTAGTTAATTTACATCTACCAATGTCGTCCGAGGATCATGCTTAATTAGCTCCTTACACTCTACTATTCTCTAAAGAATTCCTTCAACCCATACACCTTCAATTAGCAGTTTATAATAAACTATTGAATTAACTATTTTATTTATTTTCTAAAACCCAATATACTCGTATCTAATTTTACTCTCTATCATTTTACATCTAACTAACCACTATACCCAATAACTAATGCTAAAGTTAGAGATTTTGACTTTTATAATAAAATATGACTTCACATGTTTTAAATTAATGTAAACCCATAAATATAATACTTCCATCTCCAGTCTTTTATTGAGATTGAGTTAAATGAACCGTAAACTATAATATCGATAATACCAAACAAATTATTGAAAATTAATTATAAAATAAATTTTGTATTTGATTATTACTATTTTCTCCACAGTTAGACAAATATATTTACTGCTTAAAATAATATTCAAGGAACAGGCTCTACTTTGTAACCGGTATTCAAGGTGGTAACTGAAGTAAGGAAAGGGTCAAGTGGCTCGTGGTAGGGTGGAGGACGTCTTACACCCTCCACCAGAAGATTGTGGGGCAACAAGCTTACAAGTTTGCAAGTAGCTTCCTATCTCATAACATGCAACACGACATGCATACACTGCTACAACTTTGCTGAACGAGGTATGTAATATAATCTACGTTATGTGCACACACTCAAGCTTGCTTCAATGTAAAGTTTTAAGTTTTAGGAAAGGCAAAAAACCCTGAAACCAAAAAGTCAATTATTTTGAAGAGCACTCTCCTTGACGAGTGGGGTCGAGTAACAAAGGTCCAGAGAGAGAAAGGCAGCTTTTGGGGCAAAGAAGGATGAATAATTGAAATTTATAAAAACCTTTTACTAGTTTTTTGGATGAACATAAAACAACGTTGTCACTTTTCAAATGAAATTTTCCTTTTCTAGTTGCAATCTATGGATATGTTATAGATTTATTTGTTAAACAGGTTTTGACCAAGTTAGCGAGAGTAATAGTTCTATAATTAAAACAATTAAAGTTACGTTTTTATACATTTAGATTACATTTTTTTCTAAGTTGATATCACCCTAAAACCTAAACCAACAAGGAACTCTGGCCAAAATATTATTAGTATGCAGATAGAATAGTCTCTCAAACAACCATTATTATAACACATTTACTGTCATAAATATGACCAATGAATCTTTATTTACTACGTATTTTTAATATTTATACAATCCCTGTAATTTAAATAGTTTTATAAAACTTTAACAAATATTATAAATTTTGAATTTAATGTGCAAAAAATGCTAATTAAATTTAAAATTTGTAAAAAAATGTCCACGAATTAATTGTTTACCATCCGATGGCTTACAATCTAAAATATATATTTCAATATAAAAAATCCTGTTAAAGGTTACAATATTGTCAAAAGTAGTATCTATATAAATTAGAACTTAAAGAAGCTAGTTTTAACTAACTGTCTTCTATCAGGTTAAATACAGTATTCTTATAGTTACTTGAACATATTAGTTAACTTTGGTTAGTATCATAATACTTAGTATACTAAGTGGGCCTGTTAGTAATATGTATACTTAGTCACATGTTGTGCCTTAATTAGTTTTATGTCGTTTTGTTAATTTCGTTCTGTCACATGTGTTATCTACATTATAGAAATGTTTGTTTTCGTTTCCTTGAATTTGTAATATTTTTCCTATTTCCTTGTACACATATTTGTAATAAGGCAAAAGCTAATACCTTTTAGTGCCTTTGGGTGTTTTAAAAAACAGCAATCTTCTGGATACCACCCCATTGGACTTCAACGTTCTAATGGACGTTACAATTGCATTGAGTCAGATGATAACACAATCAGATGTTTTTGTTTCGAAATATTTAAAAATATTATCCACAGGATATAAATAACATAAATGTTGTATTTTTCAAATTAAACTGGGTAATTTAGTGTCTATTAGTATATAAAATAGTAAAATAATGCAATATAAATACGAATAAATATGTATATAACAGCAATATTATAATTTTTCCTTGTGTAAACTTTCACGCCGTATATGCTGACACAGCTTCAGTCGGTGTTATTACAACCTACGTCTGAATATTACACTACATTTATTTATTGCAATAATAGATGAATTTAAATTTAATTCATTGTTTGATAGCCACCAAGTTACATATATTTTATGACATATTCGAAATATGTCATCACTAGGGTCGAAAGTGACGCTTTTCGATACAAGTTCAAGTTTAACGAGCTTCAAGAAAATGAGCGAGGATCGAAAAACCACTTTTGGCTCATGTGATGAACTATATTTTTTGTCTTACTGCACAATATTATTACGCTAATTGCTTTCTCAAAACTAATATTTTACAACTTGTTTAGCTTTAAAATCTTGCTCCCAAAATGGCTTCCATCTTGTTCTGAATATTTAAAAAAAACAGCAGTTACTACAGATGCATTCAACAATTGTCTGTAACGTTTGTGTTAGTGTTAGGTTAGACTAACTATAACAATAGGTATATTGAATACTGTGAACTATCGATTGCATGAAGGAATACTTTAGTCAACCGTTTCGAGCTATATCAGGAATCAGACTCGCTGCGAACAGCGTTATCGTTAAGCTTGTCTTCTCCCTGAGGCAAAATTAAATATTTATTCACCTTCTTGAAATAGTTTACTTTAGTATTATTCATTTTTAATAGATTACTATTTTTGCCTCAGGTGTGGTAGAATGTTTTGTTAGATAGTCGATACACAACCGAAAATATCTGTTACTACAATATATTAGGCTAATCTAAATACAAATAATTACAAAATAAAAAAATTGACTTTATAAGCAACCATTTATTGATATATTTATTTTTAACCTATAGAATGACAATGCAACAATGAATTACAATCGATAAAATAATTGATTACAACTCTCGATACAATCTATTACTTACAATCGACGTACACAAGTTTGCAGATTCACTACATTGATATTTATAAATGCATAAACGGAACAGCTAATGACCTCGACACCAGCTGATTCTTTTCCGCCCTAGGGCTGAAAAGAACTACTTTCGCCCCGCAACGCATGTATTGAAAACAACCGTTTTCCAAGCAGCATGACGAAAAAACAGTTTTAAAAATGCCTACAAAAAACTCACTACAATAATAGGCTTTAGTATGCAGGGTGCAGAGCCCCTGGGTAAAGTGAATTTGTTTCAGGTCACCGGATAAACCCATTCGTATGTACATCAGCAAACGCGCTATTTGGGTTAAGTAACTGATGAAAACGTGCTAGATTTAAGCTAGTTTCCCGTTAAATTCAAACCACGGAAAGGCTGTTGTCAAACATATTAAACGCGGTAATAGTTTTCATCGATCGCTTCATAATACAAAAAATAACTGCAAGTTATCTCAATCGCATTATAAGACTCAAATTAGTGTAAAAACGAGTTCGCACGCAGCACGCTGACGTGAGGTAAGTGAATTTCCACATAACAAACTTTAAAAACACAAAACCGGTGTAAAAACGTACATGTATTTCAATTTTCATAGTAATTCGAAAACATTGATTTTTTGGCTGTTCTTGGCTGTTCCCTGGTTTGATTTACCTGCAATGCTTGGAATAAGATTTTGCGCATTATAAGGTCAGGAGAAGGTCCAGTCAGGCTTGAAAGTAGGTGTGAGGTTGCTGGTTATAGTAAAAGTACTCCAACAATGAATAACAGGCTTTTCTAATGTAAAAACCCCATAAGACTGTGTTTGTTCGATATACTTTTTTCTTCAATAACTCGGTAAATATTCATACTAGAATTACGAAAGAGGGCTTAAAAGTTTCGCCTCACTAATTCCCACCTTTTTAAATGCATTAATGTTACACCCGGGGATTTTCTGATCCTTTTTGGGCCCAAAGACTTGAAATTTGAAAGATAAATCCCCCAAAGAGTGGTTTAGAGTTTTCCGATTGTTTTTCCCAACGAACTAGTCCAACCGATTATAGAAAGGAACGTCCCTACCACATTTGAAGTAAATCGGACGAAAAATGCGACCACTGGAGAGCAAACACATATATATATGTCTGTATATATTTGTTTCGAACGACCTCCCAAAACGTGTTCAGGGGGTCACGTAAGGAACTTCTATGATGGTCCTGGGCTTATGTTTCACCGTGCGGGTCATGCTAATAGTTCACTTTCCATAGGAAATTCACTAATAACATACGGTATTAACTTTTATAACACCTTTTTTAAGCCCAAAACCATGCACATTAATATAATAAGTTAGGAGTTTTACGAGGCTGGGCAATATTATTCAGCAGTTTAACCATTTTTTTAAGTTTTGTCAGTCTTTAGCTAATTCCGAACCTATCTAATGAAACCGAAGGATCATATACCCAACTTTCAGTTTCAGAGCTTAACGAGGAAATAAGTAAAGATAAATTTAATTTCAACCTGCAGAATGTGACTCCATACCAAAACCTAATGACCGTAGTTTAGTATGTATTATTTAGTCACATATAAATCATAACTTTTCGATAAGGCAACTCATTAAGATTTAATAAATTCAAAATAATGTATTGGGTTTTACATCATTTTGTAGTTATTGTTTCATATTCAGTTGATCTAAATTTTAAGCGTTATATAATATTTTCACTAAAACAAACCAGTAAACTATTTCCAGCCTACATCAGCGCGTGTTGCCCAATTACCTACGGAATCAACGTAGTTATTCCGGGGAAATCTGCTTTGCGGCTCCGTTACCTGCTTCATAATTGCCGATAGATGCTATCACAGCGCTTGTTCGATAAAGGAGAAACCGGAGGTCATAAAACTAAAAGATAACAATATTATTAGTGAATTTCCTTTGGAAAGTGAACTATTAGCATGACCCGCATGGTGAAACTTAAGCCCGGGACCACCATAGAAGTTCCTAACATGACCCCCTGAACACGTTTCGGGGGGTCGTTCAAAATGTTATATATATATATATATATATATATATATATGTGAGTGTGTGTGTGTGTGTTTGCACTCTAGCGGTCGCATTTTTTGTCTGATTTAATTCAAATTTGGTAGGGACGTTCCTTTCTGTAATCAGTTGGACAAGTTCGTTGGGCAAAACAATCAGAAAACTCTAAACCCTTTTTTGGGGATTAATCTTTCAAATTTCGAGTTTTTGGGCCCAAAAAGGGTCAGAGAAGCCCCAAATGTAAAATCTATGGATTTAAAAAGATGAGAATTAGTGAAGCGTAAGTGTTAAGCCCTCTCTCGTCATTCTAGCATAAATATTTACCGCGTTATTAGAGAAAATGTGTTTCGACTAAACACAGTACGTTGCCTTATGGGAGTTTTACCCTAGAAAAGCCTGTTATTCCTAAGTTAGAGTACTTTTATCGTCCCCAGCAACCTCACGCCTACTTTCAAGCCTGTCTGGACCTTCTCTCCTAACCTTATAATGCGCAAAATTGTATTTCCAGCTTTGCAAGTAAATGAAACCAGGAGTATCAGAACAGCCAAAATATCAATGTTTTCAGATTTCAATAAAAATTGGACAAATGTAAGTTTTTACTCTGATTTTGAGTTTTAAAAGTTTTTACGTGGAAATTCCCTTCCCTCACGTCAGCGTGCTGCGTGCGAACTCGTTTTTATTGTAAAACCTTTTTTCCTTAATATTACTCGTTTAGAGCTAAAAGTCACAGTGAAAAAACTAAATCTAACTGTCTATATATAGACTGAGCCATGACAAGTTCCTACCGGGCGGATGTCACCCTTTTCAGTTATAAGAGCATATGTGTGTTATATTGTTGGGTTGGCACTACACAGGGTGGGGCGCACCTTGTACCAGTGTGAACCCTACACCGTAAAGGCAGAAGACGAAGCTACTTTCGCCATTTTGTTGTATTTTTTGTAAAGTGTAAAAGTCAAAATATTCTCAAATCGTGCGTGCTGTGGGTCCCAGAGTGGGAGGGCATTGCCGTGCCCGGGGGCAGGTTTCTTGCAGCTTCGGTCACCAGCTTCTTCATTCATTGGTTAATACTTTTTAGCGTATTTTCCCTATAGGGAAGAAGCTATTACTGTAGTCGGCATGGTAAGACCTAGGCCCGGGACCATGTTAACTTTTCCTTTTGAGGTCCCCAGACCCTAAAAACACCATTCGTTCGAAACTATATATATATATATTAAAAATTACAGAGTGATTAGGGCTACTAATATGTTAGTTTTAAGCTATATATATATATTAAAAATTACAGAGTGATTAGGTCTACTAATATGTTAGTTTGAAGCATAAATATATAAACAGAGTACCCTTTTTGGTTTTAACATAATATGTTTTATTAGACGACTAGTTTCAAACCTTTAGGTCATTTTCATGTCTTACGTTAGTTTTGTAACCTCAAATAGTTCAAATTATTAAATGGTAAACAAATTAAGAATCATATGTTAAAATGAAACTTGGAATATGGGAGATTTTCATGAATAAAATATGTTGTTATTGTCTTCAGGTATATAATATGAAATTATTTCTTTTATCCTTTTTTTATATGACCAATTTTACCGAAAATCGGATTTCTTTGACGTATGTTCACGGTGTTCAGCAAATTATTCGGGTTATTTTCGTAATTCATATATATATGAAAGTCTTCTTTTACATATAATTTATCTCTTTCTTTTTCGTATTCTAATATTGTTAAGTTGTCATTGATACTTTTATAGCTGTATCTTGTTTCAATTAAATGTTCAGCGAAGTTTGATTTCACTGTCGTCCGGTTTCCAGATTTTAAGGCTTGGATGTGTTCTTTAAATCTCGTTTTAAAACTTCGACTGGTTTGCCCGATCTAGTATTTTTTCACAGTCGCTGCATTTAATCTGATAGACACCTGATTTGTTTAAATATCTTACATGGTTGTTTCTTTCATTTAGTATTCTGTTGCTCATAATTCTATAAGCATTATTTTTTGTTCTATAGCTGGTCTTAATATTCGAATTATGAAATGATCTTCTTGTAGCTTTATTTATGATTGTATGATAAGGAATACATATATATATATATTCTTTTTCGTCTTCTTCCGTTGACGTTTCTCTTCTTTCTCTTTTTGATCCTCTTTCTTATCATTCTTTCAATCATAGTCGGCTTGTAGCCATTCTTTACTGCCAAGCATTTTATAAGATTTTTCTCTTTATTGAAATTTTTATTCGACATAGGAACATTGATTAATCGATAAGTAATTGAATGAAAAACTGCTAACTTATGTTGCCACAGGTGGTTTGAATCTGATATCATTGAATTTAGCTTAATAAAACACACGCAATTTGGTATTTTGATCATTCCTCTACGTCAATTGGTTACCGAGATATTGAAAGTGATAAACACGGAACTTTATCTAATGTTATTCATATGGAGAAAAAGAAAATTGTTTATAAGGCTTATTTATGAACGTATACTGACGAAACTTAGTATAGGGCTTCATCTCGTTGTGGTTTATTGATATTTGCTCAAAAAAACTATTTTTTCCAAAGGCTCCCATAGCAGCAAACCTGCGTACCCAGCCCCCACGTTATTCTTATGGAGAATAATTAAATACTTTGTCTCCCTTAATTATGAACATAAATTAATAATACCCCCGTCACAGCAAACCTGCATACTAAGCGAATTTCCAATGAATATATAACATAACACATTAAAACACTTAACAGGATTCATAAGAAATGTATTCACAAACAAGCGATATTTAAAATATTAATTATTATCCGTAAGAATAACATTGGGGATGAGTACGCAGTTTTGCTGCAACAAGGAACACAAAATAATGGGTTTTTATGCAAATATCAATAGAACTCATCTTAGTGAAGTCACATACCAATTTTCATTCATATACATTCATAAATAAGTGATATATAACATTTTAAGTATTTTCCATAAGAATAACATGGGGACCAAGTACCTAGGTTTGCTGCTAGAGGAACCATAGGCGAAAATTTTTTGTGTGCAAACAACAATAAACCACAACCAGATCAAGCCACATAACAAATTTCGCCAGTTTATGTTCATAAATAAGCGAGATATACAATTTTTTTTTTTCTCCATAAGAATAACATTAGACAACGTACTGTGTTTAGCACTTTCAATATCTCGGTAACCAATTGACGAAGAGCAATGACCAAAATACCAAATTTTTTGTTTTTTTAAGTTGAATTCAATGGTATAAATTAAAATTTTATTTAAATTAAAATTACATGTGAAAACCCCAAAAAACACATTTTTGGGGTACAAAACCCCCCCAAAAACCCCCCCTTCGGATGGTGCGATTCATCTTGTTTTCGAACTCGTTCAAATAAATGGTACTTTACACATTTGTACCAAATTTCATTAAGATCGGACCTTTTTTACGAGAGTTATCGTGATTACGGACATAAAATTTGAACGAATGGTGTTTTTGGCATCTGGGGACCTGAAAATGAAAATTTATCATGGTCTCGGGCTTAAGTCTTACCATGAGACCTACGGTAATAGCTTCTTCCCTATAGGGGAAATTCGCTAAAACTTGGTAATTGGCATTATGTAGTATAAGACATTTACATCTCCATTGGAAATTCGCTGTGTATGAAGGTTTGCTGCAACGGGGGTATTTAAGTATACCATGAGTGTGTGCTACTTTGACAGTTTACTGTTTATTTATTACAGCTGTTATTATTATTTTGTTTTGATTTGGAACAGCATAAGCCCAAGGTCGAAATGTATAACCTCCAAATGAGATTTTTCCTAACGAAACATAATTTTCTGAGGTTATGGTTTTCGCCAACTGATTTTTCAGGTCCAAAAGTCCCTAATTCAAAATATTTTGAGGGAAACAGGGTTTTTTCTACTCTTAAAAAGTGATAAATTAATTTTTAAATATGCATTTAAATGTCAGAACTGTTTTTTGCCAAGAATTATATAAAGGATTTAACATTGTGGCTTGTGAACTTCAGGAAAAGTCCAGACCTTCAGTGTAAACATTTATAAGAGTGCATTGTTTGACTGGTTGAACGATGTTTTCATTACGCTTGTCCTTCAAACAGTGTGTTTACATTTGATCCTTCGCGCAATTAGGTAAATTACGTAGGGTTGTAGGCCCCCCTCCCCCCGGTGTGTCGCTCGGTCCACCTCGTGTTTGCCTGGGTTCGGGGGGCGGGGGGGCAGAGGTTCAATACGATAATTAACAGGACTTACAGGGAAATAACCCCTCCTAATCAGTGTGTACAATGGTAACATCAGTAAAAATGATACGTTAATCTTATGGGCATAAGTTTTAACTAAATCCACCCGCCGTGGCAAACCTGCATACTCAGCGAATTTCCAATGACAATATATGTCTTAATAACACATTAAGCCACATAACAGGATTTATAAGAAATATATTAAAATAATACACCCGTCGCAGCAAACCTGCATACTCAGCGAATTTCCGATGGATATATAAGTGTCTTAATACTACATAAAGCCACTTACCAAGTTTCATAAAAATATATTAAAAAATAAGCGATATATACAATTTTAATTATTCTCCATAAGAATAACATTGGGGATGAGTACGCAGGTTTACTGCAACAAGGAACACAAAAAATGGATTTTTATGGTAATATCAATATAATTCAACTAGGTGAAGTCGTATACCAGTTTTTATTCATTTATGTTCATAATTAAGGGAGACAGAGCATTTAATTATTCTCCATAAGAATAACATGGGGGCTGAGTACGCAGGTTTGCTGCTACGGGAGGATTTAGCAAACAATATTTTTTTGAGCAAATATCAATAGACCACAACGAGATGAATCTGTATACCAAGTTTCGTCAGTATACGTTCATAAATAAGCGAGATATACGTTTTTTCTTATTCTCCATAAGAATAGCATGGGACAACGTACTGTGTTTAGCACTTTCAATATCTCAGTAACCAATTGACGTAGAGAAATGATCAAAATACCAAATTGTGTGTTTTATTAAGCTGAATCCAATGGTGAAAACTAAAGTTTGACTATTTCAAAAATTATATGTAAAGATTTCAAAAAACCCATTTTTTGGGTACAAAACCCCCCTAAATACCCCTTTGGATAGAGCGATCTGGCTGGTTTTCGAACTTAAAGTCTTAAATGTTGCTTTACACGTTTATACCAATTTTTATCAAAATCGGATATTTTTACGAGAGTTATCGTGCCTACGGATATATATATATATATATATATATATATATATATATATATATATATATATATATATATATACAGTTTCGAACAAATGGTGTTTTTGGGGTCTGGGGACCTCAAAACGAAAAGTTATCATGGTCCCGTGCCCAGGTCTTACCATGCCGACTACGGTAATAGCTTCTTCCCTATAGGGGAAATTCGCTAAAACAAGCGATATTTAAAATATTAATTATACTACACAAGAATAAAATTGGGGATGATTATACAGGTTTCTACAACAAGGAACGCAAAACAATGAGTTTTTATGCAAATACCAAAATAACTCATCCAATTAAAGTCACACACCAATTTTCATCCATATACATTCATATATAAGCGATATATAACATATTAATTATTTTCCATAAGAATAACATGGGGACCGAGTACCTAGGTTTGCTGCTGCGAGAACTATAGGCGAAAAATGTTGTTTGAGCAAACAACAATAAACCACAACCAGATGAAGCCAATGTTATTGTAACTTCACACGCATTCATCATAATCTTTTTCATAGTAATACCTATTATAATTGGTGGATTTGGTAATTGACTATTACCACTAATAATCGGGGTACCAAATTTCATCGGTTTATGTTCGTCAGTTTATTTCGTCGGTAAATAAGCGAGATGTAAAATGTTTATTTTTATCTATAATAATAACATTAGACAACGTACTGTGTTTTGCACTTTCAATATCTGAGTAACCAATTGACGTAGAGCAATAATCAAAATACCAAATTGTTTGTTTTATTATGCTGAATTCAATGGTAAAAATTAAAATTTGATTTAAATAAAAATGACATATGGAAACCCCCAAAATCCCATTTTTAGGGTAGGAAACCCCCCCCCAAAACCCCTTTGGATGGTGTGATTCGTCTGGTTTTTGAACTCGTTCAAATAAATGGTACTTTATACATTTGTACCAAATTTCATTAATATCGGACCTTTTTTCGAGAGTTATCGTGCTTACGGACACACACACACACACACACACACACACACACATTTATATATATAAATTTGAACGAATGGTGTTTTTGGCATCTGGGGACCTCAAAATGAAAAGTTATCATGGTCTCGGGCTTAAGTCTTACCATGAGACCTACGGTAATAGCTTCTTCCGTATAGGGTAAATTCGCAAAATTATAATTTGGACACCATTATATATTTTAATGATCATTTAGTCAGCTGATTAAACATCTTTTTTGCTAATCTACAACGGATTCAAAACCAAACAGTAATGGAATGTATTGTAACTTGACCAAGGAACACTTGCATCCCTGGAGAGTGGCATTTTAAGATAAATTTTAAGAGGTAGGCTTTGTGATATATTACAGCTGAATTTTGTGCGTTTGTCAGTTGAGTAGATGTTTTGAAGGAAGGTAACTAACTATAAGCCATACCGGGCGGCGCCGTAGAGTGGCCGGTAGGCAATGTGAGTGGTGTAGTCATATTGCGTCGCCCGGCTTGCAGGCGGTATTGAGACTGACCGATCCAGCTGCTATAATCGTTACATTTATTACGATGATGTTACAAATATATTTGTTAGTTTATCTTCTTCCTCGTCTTTATCTATAGTTCGATTTGTTATTTTTACAAATCTAACGAGATTCGTTTACAGAACGCCACTGTTATTTTTGAGCCGTATTCGACGATTGAGGTATGGAAAGAACAAGGTTCGTAGAGCTTTCAGACCAGGTGTGCTGAGTCGATCTATTTAAGGTTTTCTACTTGACCGGAAGAGACCTCGTAAAACAGCTGGAAGGTCACGTGATCACCAATCCAATCTGCAGTGTTGCTGGAAACACGATATTTATCGTACGAGTACCATACTTTCCTCATCTGTGAAATTAGAATTAACATTGTTTAACTGCTTACATTCTATGATAAGCTGTTATTTTATGAAACTAATTTATTGTTTTGATTTATTTGTATTATTAGATTAATGGATTAAGGGTTTAAATTTGTTTGTGCATGTCCTGTGACAGTTTAAAAATAGGTGTACCATTATTATACCCTTAAGGTAAGCAACACTTTATGGTATGTTGTTGATTTATGAATCAGCTGGACGCCCTCTAAGACATCTTTGCTACGAACATTACTCTTATGTAAATAAGCACACCTAGTCTGAAAACTCTACGAACCTTGTGGAAAGAATGGTCTTGACTCGTAGTTTTGCAAAGTGGTTTCAACTTCTATACCTCCATTCTAAAGGGCACAATTCACCCTCATAGTTCGCTTTTCGCCCATAAAGGCGGTCCCACCCTTCTCGCAAGCAGGCCTGAACATTCGGCCGATCATTCTCCCGAATGTTCACTGAACATTCCGTCCCGTATGTTGGCGTATGTATTCAAAAGTTAGCGCAGCTCCCACACTTCTCGCGAATACTCCGAACATTCGCAGTTCGGCCGAATGTTCGGGCGTGTTCGCGAGAAGTGTGGGACCACCTTTAGGATAATAAGGAGGTCAGTTTTAAATCAGTTGAGTTATAGAACACCAATTTGTTCAATATTATAGGCCTACAGTTTGACAACATTAACATCTTATATTAAACTTGTAAGTTTCTATAGCAACAATTTTTGGAATAATTTATTGGGGTTATGAAGTTTAAAATCAAAACAAATGAAACAGAACTTCTGTTTGAAAAAAAAAAAAAAACAGTCAAAAGTCAAAATAACACTTACTTGGTAACGTATCATTTTACGATTTCGTGAGAACAGTGATTAAAGTCAATGATATAATAACTTAAATACATACAATATTAGGCTATGTATACATTGTTAGACCAATACAAATTTAAGATTGCATATAAAGTGGACATGTCCAATCAAAAAGAGAGAAAATAAGCAAATTTACTCGCCATGGGGAGGGATTGTGGGGAAAAGAATTTGGAACAAACCAACTGGCTTTTAGATCAAAGCCGGTCCCCCAGGTTCTTTTCAAGTATAATTAACTTTTCGTAACATTTTTATGTGATCGCAAGCAAAGCCGTGAGAGCAACTGGTGATATACATACCACTAGCTCAGGGATGATAAAAAGTTAGTGAACCTTTATTGACATAAATAATTGCGTCAAGCTTTAAACGTGATCGCGTTGTTATATTTCCATTAAAGGTAATTTGATAAATTACCCCTAATAAACCCTGAGCAGTGCAGCGTTCCAGACAATCCAGGAAGGCATCCGACAGCGAAGCTTCGCTGCTAATTGCTTTATAATTGCGGCAGATTGTCCGGCAGGTTTGGCAACACAGGACAATATCGCCTAAGATACTTTAGATGTTAAAAGTTATTACACATGTAGGTAACGAGTTACTTTTTTACATATAATTTTTATTTTGTAAGTAGGTTTTTGATATTTATGTTAGTTACAAATTTATTACCTTTTTTTGGAAGTATAATACTTTGTAAAGTGCAAAGTATAGTTGGTTAAAACATCTCAAGTTTAGGACAATCAAAATCAGGTGTTGAAGTGCAACGAATCACCTTAGGAACAACAAATGTTGTCCTTTTAAGAATAAATATGATGACGAATCAGTTTTGTCTTGGACTGTTCGCAGGCTTACAAAATTAGTTACAATAATACTTGAGGAAACTTAAGGAAATATAAATTTAACGTTTTAGTGACATTGCAGTAATAGAGGAAAATAAGTAGAAACAAGATTGGAAACAGAGTATTTAGTATATTGCTGTACCTCTTCCACGTTTTAAAGTGGATTTTTCCGGGAAAATAACTTAAAATAGGAAAGACTGTGTATGATAGTTTTGTGTTTGTAAACTAAAAACTGATTATGACTTTAAGCCGAGTAAATGGTGCATGTGTTTCATCTCGTTAGTAGAAGTGAACTTGATACTTATTAATCAGTACACTAATTATTACTTAAGACATAAATATGGTAAACTAAGAACAATAGAAGTAACTATTCCGTATAACAAGCTATATTAATTTTTTTACTATAGAAGATTTTCTATATTTACAAAAGGCGACATGTAATTTTAATTACATGAAGGTTGAACTTTTGGTTAAGTAAGGTATTGTTTCCTTATTTAGTTAGAACTGTGGGCTCAGAGTGATTTATTAGCATAACCCGCAGAAACGATGAAACGATGAAACTTAAGCCCGGGACCACCATAGAAGTTCCTAACGTGGCTCCCAGAACACTTTTTGGGGGGTCGTTCAAAATTTGTATATATATATATATGTGTGTGTGTGTGTGTGTGTGTGTGTGTGTGTGTGTGTGTGTGTGTGTGTGTGTGTGTGTGTGTGTGTGTGTGTGTGTGTGTGTGTGTGTGTGTGTGTGTTGCACTCTAGCAGTCGCATTTTTTGTCCGATTTACTTCAAATTTGGTAGGAACGTTCCTTTCTATAATCAGTTGGTTCAAAAAAATTCTTGAGGTACAAAACCCTTAAAACACCCCCTTTAACATAGAGCGACCTGTCTGGTTCTCGAACTCATGAAAATAGATCCTGCCATACACGTTTGTACCAAATTTCATCAAGATCGGACCATTTTTACGAAAGTTATTGTGCCTACGGACCCATATATATATATATATATATATATATATATATATATATATATATATATAAACCAGAGGCACGTTGGTTTGTGGTTTTGCGTCTTGGTGTTTTATATATATATATATATGAATTTGAATGAGTGGTATTTTTGCATCTGGGGGCCTCAAAACGAAAAGTTATCATTGTCTCGGGCTTAAGTCTTACCATGAGACCTGCGGTAGTAGCTTCTTCCCTATAGGGAAAATTCGCTAAAATACTCAATTTTGGTTATAGCCATTTTAATAGAGCTTAAAAAACAAATTTAGTATTTTGAATCCATAACCTAGGTTAGGTGGCGGAGAAAATTCAAAAAAAGTGTCCATAAAATTTCCCAAGTTAATCTTATGGGATACTGGTTTTTAGGTTTTTCTCAGATAATTTTACTGAAAACTTCACATTTATTTTTACTAATAATTTTAGCTCTACAAAACAATAATTTTGGTATGTTAATTGTTGTTCTACGTCCAACCGTTGCAGAGATATTCAAAGTGCTAAACACAGTATTTTGTCCAATTTTATTTATAAATGTATATTAATAAAACTTCGTATGTGGCTTCAATTAGTTGTGGTATATTGAGTTTTTGTTGAATTTCTTCGTAGCAGCGAACCTGCATACTCGGTCCCCATGTTATTCATATGGAGAATAAGTAAAATGTTAAGTCTCCCTTAGTTATGAACCTAAATTAATAAAACTTGGTATGTAGCTTTACCTGGTTGAGTTATATTGATAATTGCATGAAAACACATATTTTGTGTTCCTTGTTGCAGCAAACCTGCATACTCAGCTTTCAATGTTATTCTTAAGGAGAATAAACAAAATGCTATATATATCACTTATTTATGAATGTATTTTTGTGAAACTTGGTAAGTGGCTCTATGTAGCTCTGGTAGTGAGCCACATGTAGATGCATTGGAAATTCTATGAGTACGCAGGTTTGCTGTGATCGGGGTAATTTTTAATGCATAATTTTCAACATATTACGGTGTGTAAAATATCTACACGAATGTTTTCAAATTACACATAAAATACGTAGTTAAAAATATATAAATATACAGTTCCACTGAGATACCCGTGTGCGGTGTTTGCAACTGTGGCCAACCTATCGGATTTAACTACAAATGGTTCCACTCTGCAAGAGAGAACCATCAACAATGTTTACCTTCCATTGAACCATTGAATCGCTTCCAATATTCAGTGTCTATTTACCAAATGCTCTACCCCTTGTTGTTTGACTATGGGAGAATTCATGACTGAATTTGAAACAAACAACTAAATACTGTTTTTCACTTAAAAATGCATTGATCAACGCTGCGGTCTAGATTTATAACATGATTTACTGGCAGTTTCGGTTCAGTTCCCAAAAAATAGTCTTTGACCGATTGTAAGCAGGGCAAATATTTGTTATTTATATTCACTATACTTAAAATATATTCGCAGTGCAAAATAAAAACAAACAAAAAACCCAATATAACACAACATGTACTCTAGATCCAAAATCTTTATTGTCATTCGAATATGTACATGGCATTGATAAGCATAAAGTTGCATTACCTTGGGAGTACTAAAATATTACAATAAACAACATATAATGAATGAATAAATTAATTATTCCAGAAAAAAATTATAACAAATACAAAATCGTACAGCACTTATAAATATCCAAAAATATATATACATACATTATTATTATTTTTTTTAATTAATAATATAATAACAGACAACTATTCATACATTTGTAATCATATCAGGCAACTATGTGGTTTATAAGGTATATGTAGTAAAGTGTGGAAGCATACTTGACTAACAGTTTAGTTGGCTAACGCAAAGGTATAAAATATGTACTTCAACCTTTATCCAAGTTTTAAGACGATAATACATCGTGAAGTTCCTTATTTCGCAGCAAGTCGATTTTTAAATTTTAAGATAGAAAAAATTCAATAAAATTCGAAATATGATTTCATAATTGTTTTAATATTCAAATATGTCTACTATTTATTACTAATAACCTATTGGTTTAATGCTCAATGAGTTACATCAAAATCTCAGCATACTCCGTAGTCTTTCATTTCAATAATTGATTTACCTTCAAAGAGTATGAGTTGTATAATATTGTTGAAAAGGAAGGAAGACATTCGGTTTAAACAAGTGGAAAATGTTTATTCAATTTTAAATATATAGCTGTAATACAGAAAACCCCTCACTCATCATTAAATACACCAGATAGTTCTATTGAACCACAGGCATATTACAGTATAACTGTTTTCAAATAACTTTTACAATAAAAACAAAATGCAAGAGAAGCGACCGCACTGGACGTGGTAGCCGATTGCATCTGTATCACAACACATTAGGTGCGGCCACAAATGGCCCCATTCCGCCAGCGAAACCCATTAACAATATTTACATAGCACCGTATCATTCCAACCCATTGACGCCTTATACACTAAAAGCATCGCGTCGTTTTTGTACCAATTTAATGTAGAATTTTCAATTTGGGCTTTCATTCACTCCTATGTGGTATTATTACTTCGACAGACGACCATATCCACCATTTTAATAATAACTAAGAATAAAATAGATGTGTCAACAAAGTTTTTATTTTTAAAATTATATCTAATATTTTGCGTTATGTGATGAAAATCGTGTTTAACACCTGTTGCCTGATATCTAAATAATGGTAAAGGTTTTAGGGTCTAGTTGATATTGCAATCAGGCTTATTTGTATAGCAACCATTTCATCCAATGAAACCTCAACAGTTGGACCAGAGCTACAAATATTTGAGTCAGACCTCAACAGTTACCTAGTTGTAATGTTGTAGTAATGTTGTTTATAAACAGTGTCAGTTAGGATAAGATGAAGTGTATAGGTTCAAAAACAAAATGTATAGTGTAAAATGCCAGCTTGTAATTATAAATGAACAAGGGGAGGTTGGATGTTAAAATAAACATGACCAAATAGTCAAAACTAAACCAATGATTAGCACGATATTTACAAAATAATTGTTTTATTTATAAAAAGCGTATCTGAGCTGGTATTGAACAACACATCCACAAACACGTAGTGTTTGATTGCAACGGCAGCAGAATACATTGAGTGTACCCACATATTGATCTCTACATAGACACATAACCATGTTTACTCTTCGTTCTACAGTTCCCTGATGTCTTGTGTCTGTTCATCCACTACATGTATTTCGTATTTTCCAGGGGTCCAACAAAAGAAAATCTGCAACTAAACTCTTAAAACCAAAAGATAAATACATTTTTAAGTGTAGACGATGTTTTTGTTCATTGTTGCGAATGAAGTGTAAGTTCAGATGTGACAATACTAAGTTAAACCGATACAGTATTGATGTGTCTGTGATGAAGTTAAGAAATAAACAAAGAAAGCCACGTCTACTGTATTTAAAGTCGGATCTCAAGTTGAGTGTTTTATTTGAAATATATTTTACAGTGTTTATAGAAAATAATTCAGTCATTCTCTGATTGGGCCTGGTGATGACCGGTGTGACTAGTTGATATCGACCGCCTTGTAACATATTTTGTGTATAGTTACCGTGTTATTTGTAAGTAGAGTGTACGTGTAATGTAGTTACATTGTGTTCATTGTGTGACTAAGTTTATTGTGTCCTGTTTAGTTGTAAAAACACATATCATGCTAATTAGGAGACCAAATAAATCTCACCTGGACAAAGTTGTTTTTATCTATACTACTGTAAATGGAAAATTGTGTTTTCAACCTGTTAACACATCTTTGTTCAGTTTTATCGCAAATACTTCTTTCTGAACCGCCGCACTGAGGATGTTTTACTTGAAACCTGAGAGCAGCTGATATAAAGCTACATATATGCAAACTCTCGTAAACAAACTTAGTGCTCCACACAACAGGTATTCAAAGTTTAAACATTGATTTGCTAATTACAATGTAAAACACACCCCAACCAACCAACCAACCATGTGTGTTTGATTTGCCATAATCTGCTTGTAATGTACATAAATCGTCTGGTTATTATTGACTGTGAGATACGAAAGCACTTAACTCATTAATCATAAATTTTCTCGTATATAAATTGTGATCTTAAGTAAAACGCGATATTGTGGTTTGGTAAAAATATATAACAGCTTTAAAATGTTTAATTCTTTGTTAAAACAACACAGAAAATATTAATAGCGTATTCCTTTGGTATTTTTGATAAGAAATCATAGTTCAAATTTTGAACATTTTTGCAGGTTATAATGCACTATAACAAACCGCTGAACTATTTCCAGCATACATAATCGCATGTTGCACAATTACCCATATAACCAACATTATTATACCAGGCAGATTTGCTTTACGGATATGTTACCTGCATTATAATTGCCGATATATCTATCCGAGTGCTTTTTCGATAGGAAGGGTAATTTTGAGTTAAAATATTTGAAACCAAAACACCTCACAATATTAATAATATTTTTAAGCAATGGTCCTTAAAGTTTGCTCTGTCAGTGCTGCAAGTATTGATGCACCATCGGAAGACATTCATGCAAGTAACCAGACTCCTTCCATAGTTTGATAGCAGAGTCTTTTAGTTCAACAACATATCTAATTAGTATATTTAGGATTTTAAACGATAGAAAATAATTAAATATATTTTGCCTTAAATAAATATCTATGTTTATATTTTTATAACGCGATTTTAAAACAATATGTTTTCATTCTAATTACATTTATCAAAATGTTTTAACAAATCAAATTGTCCCACTCTTTAAAGAGTACAATAATTTGAAAACCCTTACTTTATTTCATATTTAATGTCAACATAAATAGCTATAGAATACTTAAGTACTTAGTATGACCACGTATTAAGTAGTATGGTATGTGTTGTTATAACTTAGTAAAACAAATTAATAAAATATGTTTGAACATAAATGCGAATGTAACTGTAGCCAATCGGTCCTTTAGTTTAGGATGATAGTTTAGGATGTTTATATGAAGGCGGTGCTCTGGGTAGTTGACTTAAATAGCGACACTGATCAAAGTCTCAGTTTTAATTATAGTTTTATACAGGCCGTTTTTTTTTAATTAGACCAAATTTTAAAATACCAAAATTTTCAGTTTTAGATATTGAATTTGGCAGTCTTTACTTCATTCTCCTGAATGAATTTTCTAAAAGCTGTGTATTATATGTCCTGTTATTATTAGACTAATGAATACAAATTACAAATATAGTTTTCCAAATTGTTTGAAAAACGAGCTGATGCGGAAATGCTTTAAGTGCTTTATTTCAGCACATGTAACTAAATTGTTCAGTTAAGATGTTAAAGGAAACAGATTTAGCAAGTGTCAAAAGCAATAAAATATTTCAGATAAGTCAGTTTTTTATAGTGTTTACTCTAAACTCTAGATTGCATTTGAAGGACACCGTGTGTTTAAGAGATATAAGTCGTATTGTCGTAAAATATAAGTTTATTTACGTAAAGTAGTGATCGCAAATGCATATAGTTCATTCATATTATCTATATTTACTTTACCTACTTTAATCACGAGCAATGAAATGATGTTATAGATAATTTATTTCCATTAACAAGGTTGCCCCATACTTAGAACAGAATTGTGCAATTATATTTTAATCAAGAGTCCTCTGGCAAATTACCTCTAATAAACCCTCTAAACGCTGGCAAATCAGACTCAGACAGTATAGGAAGGAATCCACCACCAGAGAAGCTACGCTAATTGCTTTATAATTGCGGCAAATTTTCGGCAGGCCTGATAACACAGGAATATTTTGCCAAATATTATATTCGAAAAATATCTTTCGCATGTATCCTACATATGGGTAAATATTGTAAAGCTATTATTAACTCTTGTTATATTTATTTTGAGGCTCTATTTTTGTTTATGTAATTTATATATTTCAGTTTATTAACAATTATAATGCCTTGGTGGGAATCCATAAATGTAGAAAACTAGATAACTTAAATATATAAAGGCGGATTTATTACATAAATTGTATTTATTAAGTACTTCAACTGACCTTGATAAACTGGAGATCTCTAGTGCCTCCAAGTAGACCTGAAACAAGATTGTTTGTACTATATAAATAATGCCTTCACTAACGTGATAAGTGTTGTTCCATCTAAACAGAATACAATAAACTAGGTCTCACAACACTATAACATGTGTATGTGTTTACTGGTATGTTTATACTGTACTTATTTGCAGATAACAATATAAAACATATTCTCTAGTGGCGTGAGACTTTATTTTATCCTGTTGCTACATAACTCCTGTAACTCTTGTGTAATCAACCATTTTTATTAAAAGCTATACAAAAAATATAAATATTTAGCTGTATTGCATTGAGGGAAGAGATATAAGAGGAGGAATTATATGTTAACTATTTAACCTACAAATGCTTGAACCCCATTAATGTAAAATTAAAACTATAAAAAAGCTACCTCTATATCTATATATCTATTGTATATAATCCTTCCAATTAGCACTTAAAATATTGTATTACCAATCTTAAAAAGTCTGAAAAGTGGTACATGAAATTCTTCTTCAAAACAGTACAACGTCATTCGACCAATAATAAAGCATCGACTATTTCACTCAAAAAGAATAAATTGTTTTCAAAGTGAAATTGGCATTATTATAAATTCACCAAAAACCTTTATATTATGTCCACAAACAAATACACAGTGTGTGTCAAAGCTTTAATGTATTCACAACACAAACGGTGACATTTCTGACTAAAACCTTATAAATCATTTATATTCGGCGCAGTTTCCTCAAAAAAGCGCATTAGTGCTCGATTCGAGCCAATCGAATAAAGTAATCAGTCAAATAACTCGATTTTTGATCGATGGCATTAACTATTCTATTTATCTGATTGAAGTTACTTGGGTTTCACTCAGATTGAGTTTTACAAACATATTCAGTTATGGATCGCAAAATGCCCTTTTACAAATATCAACAGTAAATTTTGGTAAACCAAAGTTCTGGTATAAAGCATTATTTAGTAAATGTACAAATTTAAGCAGCACGAATAGTATATTGCACTACTAGTCACGAAAGTGACCTATTTTGGGGAAAGGTAGCATTTTACGCGCGAGGCGAAACCGAGTCAGCTGTTTGTACACAGAATCGTCAAAAATAACGAAATCACACTGGCGCTCCTGTTGTGAAAACGGGAACTTCAGTTGTTTAGGAGAGGAAAAGTTTTGTTTGGGACAGGCAAAGTCAGCTGATCATTTTTTGTTATGTTACAAGGAAATCGACAATGTTCGTGTATCTCAGCTGCATGGTTATTTTCAAATACATAGTGATGAAAATATGTAAACAAGTATAGTATTGCTTTAATTATTTATGAGTGTGTGTTTAAAAAATATAAATTTCAAATTAGGAACACTTGTTTAGACGATTCTACTAAGTTATTTGTCTTTCTTTGAAGTTAAAATTGTTTAATAAATCTTATTAAGTAACTAAAGCCTTTAAACCACGTTTCAAGAGTATAAAACCAAGTATCATTTAGTTGTTTAACACGCCGAATGAGTCTGTATAGTGTTTAATAATATCAAGTAGTGAGTAAATAACAAAAAAAATTTAATTAAAAGACATATGGTTAAAACTAAAATCCTAAAAATTAGTTTGATTTATTTTATAGTAATACTTACAAAAACACAGGAACTAAAAACATGTTACAATTTTGAAAATGTAAAAGATGTTTCCCTTCGTGATGGAGTTGTTCAACATAACGCAAGTTCTGCTAAAAAGTTGTTGTGAAAATGGAAAACTTGTTCCCGTATTCCAATTTCAAAGAAAGTGGGAATTCCCTTTTATGAAATTGTTATTTTATCAAAGTCAAATTAAAGGGTTACATTAGCTTATTACTAAGAAACAAAGTCAACTTAATTTATAACAAAATAAAAAAATATAAGTAACAGAAATGATGAAAATATACGAGCAAACATATTTGTTTGGCTGTGAGCAAAGACTTTTGAAAATTAAAAAACATGTAATAATAGTTTCGCTCAAGCCAGTGATAATAATCTAAGGAACGGCTTAGAAGCCGTTCCTTAGAATAGATTCAGCTGATCACGTTATAAGTGATAAGAGCCCTGATAAGTATGATTAGAAGATGCAATCAGTATGTGCAAATCTTGACCTACTTAGTCCCTCTAGAGAAAGCATGTCGTGTGCCAAGTGTGGTTTTGTTCCTCACCCTCCTTAGTCTATTTACATCGAGTGCAATGTACACTAAGTTTATAAGAACATTCGATTAATTAATATGGGCTATGTATGTCGTACATTGTTCTTTCAAACAAACACGTAGTTTTAAATCCTACGCCTTTTTTTTACTTCGTGTAGTCTTAATAAGTTTTTTAAACTACAAATTGTCTTTAAAATGGTGCAAAATAATGTTACACATATAATTACGATTAATCACTGGGAGAATAACCTTGTAATTGAAAGCCAGTAGTGCTTTGATTGCTTATTAATTTATTACATTGCAGCCTCTATAGAGTAACTACAATAGTATTAACTTGATAACATAGTAATTATTATTTATATAATTTATAAAAAATTGTAAGTTAATTGACTACTGATGATCTACAATAAAACATTTTTTCTATTATAGTACTCACTACTATTTTACTGCTGTAAAGGTTTTCAATAATTTAAAATGAAAGTACATCTAACAAACCTTGCATAATATACATTTACTATTGCTTATAAATTTATATTCATATGTGCTAAGGAAAAACAAATATAGATCGCGAAACAATATTAACGCAGTTAGTAAAACAAACAAAAAACTAAAAAACTCTTTCCAAAATATTTATAGGTATGATAAGAGGATTGTCTTTCTTAACTAAGCCCTATGACAGTAAAAAGTTTAATTTTGGAGTTGTTGAAGGTTGTTGGTTGTTGCTTTTATCACTTCACTAATCATCACCTGTGGTTATGATGCATTGTTATTACAAACGTTTATTTTTAGTTGCAGTAAAAGGTAGAGAACAGATTACGATGTAAACATAGACACGGCCACCGGCCCCGTGGGAGCGTTAACATTGATGTGGTGCAGTGGCCTTGGCTCCGAGCCAGACTAACGCGACCAACACCTGCAGACTGATTAAAACTGCTCAACTTAAGTACTCGTATTTTTATATTTTTACAAAACCTAAAATTCCTTAGCATACCTCATTATGAGGTGAAACTTACAATCGTGCAATTTCTAAGTCGACTACAATGAAAGAGTGGCTGTTTAAAAGAAACAACCCCTAGACCCTATGTGAATGAAGTTTAAACTTGATGATTTGACTCTTATAAGACGTATTCCAATGTATTCTGTTTAACCGATAAAAAATTATGTATTATAATACAATATTCTCACAACACACTACGTAACTACTCGTGTTATATTTTGGAAAATTATCAAAACTTTACAACAGTTTGGGTTTTGGTTTCTACATAGAGTATTAACATTAGTAAACTACTCATCGCGTTCGTCAATCGATTTAGTTTGTTCTTTCTTTTCGTTAGTTTTTATCGATTTCGTCTACGACAGCTATTGCCTAGGAAGAATTAATTCCCCTGCAGTCCTGGACGAGTGCACGTAATGTAGTACCCGATAGAATATTTATGATTTGTTATACATGTTGTTATCTAGTTGTAATTACTAATTGATTGATGTATAAATATTGTTACTGCTATTGTTTAAGTTTACTTGTTCCGACACAACATTCTTATTGCTTTAATTTGTTATCCTATACAATCATTAGCAAAGCATCTTGTTGTATCGTCACAATTTTTTGAATATTTTTAAATAGATTTGTATTAATTTTAGCGAATTTCCCCTATAGGGAAGAAGCTATATCCGTAGTCAGCATGGTAAGACCTAGGCCCGGGACCATGATAACTTTTCGTTTTGAGGTCCCCAGATACCAAAAACACCATTTGTTCAAAACTGTATATATATATATATATATATATATATATATATATATATATGTATGTGTGTGTGTGTGTGTGTGTGTGTGTGTGTGTGTGTGTGTGTGTGTGTGTGTGTGTGTGTGTGTGTGTGTGTGTCCGTGGGTGCAATACTCTCGTAAAAATAATCCGATTTTGATGAAATTTGGTAAAAATATGTAAACCATCATTTATGACTTTAAGTTCGAAAACCAGCCAGATCGCTCTATCCAAAGGGGTATTTTGGGGGGGTTTTGTACCCCAAAAATGGGTTTTTTGAGTTTATTACATATAATATTTTTGTAAATACAATTTTAGTTTTCACTATTAAATTCAGCTTAAAAAAACAAACAATTTGAAGTTGTGATCACTGCTCTACGTCAATTGGTTACCGAGATATTGAAAGTGCTAAACACAGTACGTTGCCCAACGTTATTCTTAAGGAGAATAAGGAAAATTGCATATCTTGCTTATTTATCAACTTATCCTGATGAAACTTGGTATATTGCTTCATATCGTTGTGGTTTATTGATATTTGCACTAAAAAACATTTTTTCCTATAGTTCCCGTAGCAGCAAACCTGCGTACTCAGCCCCCATGTTATTCTTACGGAGAATAAGTAACGTGTTATCTCCCTTAATTATAAACATAAATTAATAAAATTTGGTATGTGGCTTCACCTACTTGAGTTATATTGATATTTGTATAAAACCCCATTTTTTGTGTTCCTTCCTTCAGCAAACCTGCATACTCAGCCGCCATGTTATTCTTATGGAGAATAATTAAAAAGGTCATAAATTGTTTATTTATGAATGTATATTGATGAAACTTGGTATTTGGTCTTCTGTAGTATTAAGATATATATGCATTGGAAATTCGCTGAGTACGCAGGTTTGCTGCTACGGGGTATTTATATACCTTACATAAAGTATTATTGGATCGTAAAATTTTTTAAAGTTGCTCTGCCGTTGGAATAAATAACATAAATAAGTTATTTGATTTTTTTTATTATAAACCTATGTGGTGTAACACGACCCTTAACAGTGGGTCGTGAATATATATTTTACAAACTAATCTGGGACCCCAGCTGAAAGGTTTTGGAAATTACTGTTGTAGGTTAATTATGAACTTTTAACAAAAAAACATTTAACGACAAACATTCACAGTAATATTATACTATGATAAACTATTTTAATATTCCCATCTTTATCAACACACTTGGGTAAAAATCCAATCATAAAGTGTTCTATTAAAACTATAGCAAAAGTCTTAAGTAGAGCTAAGATTTCTATTCTCTGGCTTTTCATTTTTCATCCAGTAAAACTGTTGAACCAATAAAACTCTTTAATACTGGCATAATCTGATAGTCCTGCAATTCTGTTCTTTCTGGAGCATTAATTAATTGGAAGAGTTAACAACATAGAAATTACGATAATCAACAATAATAAATAATCAATAATCAATGTATATTGTTTTTTACCCGCTTTTCCTCGATATGTCCAATACGTATCTACATAGAAATTACGATAATCAACAATAATCAATAATCAATGTATATTGTTTTTAACCCGCTTTTCCTCGATGTGTCCAATACGTATCTACATAGAAATTACGATAATCAACAATAATCAATAATCAATGTATATTGTTTTTTACCCGCTTTTCCTCGATAAGTCCAATACGTATCTACATAGAAATTACGATAATCAACAATAATCAATAATCAATGTATATTGTTTTTAACCCGCTTTTCCTCGATGTGTCCAATACGTATCTACATAGAAATTACGATAATCAACAATAATCAATAATCAATGTATATTGTTTTAACCCGCTTTTCATCGATGTGTCCAATACGTATCTACATAGAAATAACGATAATCAACAATAATCAATAATCAATGTATATTGTTTTAACCCGCTTTTCTTCGATGTGTCCAATATTTTTGAAAAACTAAGTTTCATTTTCCCTTTTAGCGAATTTCCCCTATAGGGACGAAGCTATTACCGTAGGTCTCATGGTAAGACTTAAGCCCGAAACCATGATAACTTTTTGTTTTGAGGTCCCCAGATGCCAAAAACACTATTCGTTCAAATTTATATATATGTATATATATATATATATATTATATATATATATATATATGTGTGTGTGTGTCCGTGAATGCAATAACTTGAGTAAAAAACGTCCGATTTCGATTAAATTTGGCTCAAATGTGTAAATTGACATTTATGACTTTAAGTTCGAAAACCAGAAAAATCGGACCATGGGAAGGGGGGTTTATGGGGATTTTAAATTTTCCAAAAATCAGTTTTTTGAATTTTTTACCCTAAAATTTTTAAAACACTTACTTTTGGTTTGGACCATGTTATAGAGCTTAAAAAAACAAATAATATGGTATTTTAAATTATTAACCTAGCTTAAGTGGTTGCGGAAAAAAATCAAAAAAACATGCTCTTAAAATCTCCCATGTTAATCTTATGGGAAAAAGGTTTTTGGCTTTTCCTCAGTTAATTTTACTTTAAACTTCACATTTGCTTTTACCAATCACTTCAGCTCCACAAAGCAATCATTTTGGTGTTTAAATTGTGATTCTACGTCCAACCGTTGCAGAGATATTCAAAGTGCTAAATACAGTACGTTGTCCAATGTTATCCTTATGGAGAATAAATAAAATTTGATATCTCGATTATTTATGAATTTATATTGATGAAACTTGGTATGTGGCTTCACGTTGTACTGGTATATTGATATTTGCACAAAAAATAAATGTTTTGTTGATTGTCCCCGTAGCAGCTAACCTGCATACTCAGCCCTAATGTTATTCTTATGGAGAATAAGTAAGTTTTATATCTCCCTTAATTATGAACATAAATTAATAAAACTTGGTAATTAGCTTCACCTGGTTCAGATAATTGCATAAAAACTCATTTCTTATCTTCCTTGTTGCAGCAAACCTGCGTACTCAGTCCTAATATTATTCTTATGGGGAATAAATAAAATGTTATAAATCACTTATTTATGAATGTATTTTTGTCAAACTTGGTAAGTGGCTTTATGTAGTAGTGAGAAACATATAAATGCATTGGAAATTCGCTGAGTACGCAGGTTTGCTGTGACGGGGGGTATTTACTGATACATTGTGTCCATTATTTTACTTGTTTACTATATGTGTTTGTACAATAGTAATAGTATACAAAACTAAAAACATTATTTTGTTATTTACTGGTATTTCCCGTAAACTTAACAAAGGAGGGTTTTCAACCAGTGTCATATTGTATGAAGCTCGATTAATAACCGATGATTGGCCAGAGTTGGCAACCACTTGTGTTTCAGTTGGCCGAGATCTCGTCAAGTTTGGTTCTGTATAATTGACCTCCAAGGCTGACAAACTCGAGCTCACATTTACCAAAGACATTAAGCGCTGTAGCTACATGTGCAAGTTTATCTCTCTTGAGCAACTTTAGTTACTTTTCAATTGTAACTAACAACAATCATTATTAGTTCCTTACTATCCAAAACTGTTTCAGAGTAAAACGGTTTTCCCGAAGCTAAAATTTACTTAGCTTTTAAAATGTAAACTGGTAACATAAATGACGCAAAGTGCTAGTATACTAGTTCACTACTACACAGTATTAGTTAAAATTTTACAATCTATTTTTTATTAATTAATAATTGATAACACCCTGGTCGTGAACCAGGTAATTTACAATTTTCTTTACCTTTCGCTAATGCTTTTTTTAATGATTTTATTTTCATTCCGTAATTGATTTTCACTTAAATTGAATAACCTATACACAATATGATTAGGATAAAATTATAATTGATAGTATTTTTTAAGTGTGTTTATTGTTAGAATATTTTATTTAGCCCCACACAAATGTATCAATACTCCAGTAATATTTATTACTACAACTATCATTATTTCAATTATGTTGAAGTAAAATGAACTGTTATTATTATAATTTTTTAAATAACAGATTTCTTCCAGTGCTTAGTGATTTGTGTGTTTTAAGACTCTTTTAGAGTACGAGTTGACGTATATTTTATTTTTATCATAGTATAGTTCTTGGTTACGCTACGTCATATAGTATCAGCCTGATAATTACAAAAAATACTGAATTAAAATTACGAAAGTAACTAAGTTCAAACTAAAAAGACAGTGACATGTATGGAATGAATTAAAGTTGCAGATATGAATTAAATTTATAATCGGTGGCTGTTTTTAGCTTACTAAACGCACTTAGGGAAAAACGTTGGGTAACTAAGTTTCTTTTAATAAAGTAGTAAAATTGTTCAAAGGCTGTATAAACAAAACTAACACAATTTGTAAGATAGATTGTATATGTAACGTTTCACAGGTTCGCAATGTGTTATAAAAGATATCGGTGCTAAACACCGCTCTGTGTACACTGGAGTTGGCGGTTCCTTGTTTGTCAGCTTAATAAGCACCCTCGGTTGTGTTAATATTGGCTCTTCAAAGATTCTCAGGGAAGGTTACCAAGTCTTGTATTTGTTCACGACTCTCAACAATCGTAAATTTCATTTGATTTTATTTATAAACCCAAATTTGAGTATTTTACCTAATTCAATCCCATCTAGTAAAATTTTGAAATATTTGATTTTGAAATATGAGTCAGCAAGGGTTTTGTTGAAATGTGTAAGGTATGAATGGGAGAAGATTGTATTGGAGTAATATAATTTAATCCTTAACTTAGTAATCGGTATGCACGAACGTATTGTTAGGCGAAGGTGTAGCAAATAATGTAAACGTGTTAATAACAAAAACAGTTTGTATAGTTTTAACAACTCCTTTATCGGTATGCACGAACGTATTGTTAGGCGAAGGTGTAGCAAATAATGTAAACGTGTTAATAACAAAAACAGTTTGTACAGTTTTAACAACTCCTTTATCGGTATGCACGAACGTATTGTTAGGCGAAGGTGTAGCAAATAATGTAAACGTGTTAATAACAAAAACAGTTTGTACAGTTTTAACAACTCCTTTATCGGTATGCACGAACGTTTTGCTAGGCGAAGGTGTAGCAAATAATGTAAACGTGTTAATAACAAAAACAGTTTGTACAGTTTTAACAACTCCTTTATCGGTATGCACGAACGTATTGTTAGGCGAAGGTGTAGCAAATAATGTAAACGTGTTAATAACAAAAACAGTTTGTACAGTTTTAACAACTCCTTTATCGGTATGCACGAACGTATTGTTAGGCGAAGGTGTAGCAAATAATGTAAACGTGTTAATAACAAAAACAGTTTGTACAGTTTTAACAACTCCTTTATCGGTATGCACGAACGTATTGTTAGGCGAAGGTGTAGCAAATAATGTAAACGTGTTAATAACAAAAACAGTTTGTACAGTTTTAACAACTCCTTTATCGGTATTCACGAACGTATTGTTAGGCGAAGGTGTAGCAAATAATGTAAACGTGTTAATAACAAAAACAGTTTGTACAGTTTTAACAACTCCTTTATCGGTATGCACGAACGTATTGTTAGGCGAAGGTGTAGCAAATAATGTAAACGTGTTAATAACAAAAACAGTTTGTACAGTTTTAACAACTCCTTTATCGGTATGCACGAACGTATTGTTAGGCGAAGGTGTAGCAAATAATGTAAACGTGTTAATAACAAAAACAGTTTGTACAGTTTTAACAACTCCTTTATCGGTATGCACGAACGTATTGTTAGGCGAAGGTGTAGCAAATAATGTAAACGTGTTAATAACAAAAACAGTTTGTACAGTTTTAACAACTCCTTTATCGGTATGCACGAACGTATTGTTAGGCGAAGATGTAGCAAATAATGTAAACGTGTTAATAACAAAAACAGTTTGTACAGTTTTAACAACTCCTTTATCGGTATGCACGAACGTATTGTTAGGCGAAGATGTAGCAAATAATGTAAACGTGTTAATAACAAAAACAGTTTGTACAGTTTTAACAACTCCTTTATCGGTATGCACGAACGTATTGTTAGGCGAAGATGTAGCAAATAATGTAAACGTGTTAATAACAAAAACAGTTTGTACAGTTTTAACAACTCCTTTATCGGTATGCACGAACGTATTGTTAGGCGAAGATGTAGCAAATAATGTAAACGTGTTAATAACAAAAACAGTTTGTACAGTTTTAACAACTCCTTTATCGGTATGCACGAACGTATTGTTAGGCGAAGATGTAGCAAATAATGTAAACGTGTTAATAACAAAAACAGTTTGTACAGTTTTAACAACTCCTTTATCGGTATGCACGAACGTATTGTTAGGCGAAGATGTAGCAAATAATGTAAACGTGTTAATAACAAAAACAGTTTGTACAGTTTTAACAACTCCTTTATCGGTATGCACGAACGTATTGTTAGGCGGAGATGTAGCAAATAATGTAAACGTGTTAATAACAAAACAGTTTGTACAGTTTTAACAACTCCTTTATCGGTATGCACGAACGTATTGTTAGGCGAAGGTGTAGCAAATAATGTAAACGTGTTAATAACAAAAACAGTTTGTACAGTTTTAACAACTCCTTTATCGGTATGCACGAACGTATTGTTAGGCGAAGATGTAGCAAATAATGTAAACGTGTTAATAACAAAAACAGTTGGTACAGTTTTAACAACTCCTTTATCGGTATGCACGAACGTATTGTTAGGCGAAGATGTAGCAAATAATGTAAACGTGTTAATAACAAAAACAGTTGGTACAGTTTTAACAACTCCTTTATCGGTATGCACGAACGTATTGTTAGGCGAAGATGTAGCAAATAATGTAAACGTGTTAATAACAAAAACAGTTGGTACAGTTTTAACAACTCCTTTATCGGTATGCACGAACGTATTGTTAGGCGAAGATGTAGCAAATAATGTAAACGTGTTAATAACAAAAACAGTTTGTATAGTTTTAACAACTCCTTTATCGGTATTTTATAAAAATTCAATAATACTGATCTACTTTACTTATGTGAAATACGCTCTCAAAAGCGTATAAGTAAGTCAATGTATTAGAGGATACGTATTAGCCACTTCCAAATTGTTTTAATAGACCCTAAAGTAAAAATAAACTTCCTTAAACAAAACCAGAAAACTGTAGTGAACTTCTTAAGTACAATTTTTCAGTACTTTTTAAAGTTATCCATAATTTTTTTAACTCGCATATAAATAAACCAGATGCTGTTTTACTTTATGAATTTAATTTTAATTTATGTTCGCAGCACCAATGTTTAACATTATTTTATTATATTGTATGATAATTAAAAAAATATATATAGTAACCAGAATAGCTCTTCGGAAGATTAAAGAATCTTATAAAAACAACAAAGCTGCACACACAATTTTTTTGGTTAAATTATTATCTTTTAATTATATTTTTCCAATTTTAAGACTTATTTTCAAGATTTCACAATTTGACCACTTTTTAACTTGTGGCAACAAATTTCATATATATTCAACCATAGAACTTCTAGTATTTTTTTGTCTATATAGAATTTGCTAACATAAAATTATGCAGATCGATCGATGGATATGTAGTAGCAAATAAAAGTGAATCCAAAACACGTTGTTACAGGAGCGGTCAGTACATCATTGTAGAAGGAGATGTGAAGCGCAAAGCCCCACTAGACGTCGCTAGTAGAGTGGAACACGGGTAAACGGACCAGTCCACGATCCTTTGTAGCATTCCGGACGTTCCTGAGCGGTCCATTTCCGTTCCTTTTGTAACCATTTCAACGAAATAATGTTCAGTTTATTATGTGCAAACTGTGCAGAGTTCATCCCCGGTGTTCTTAGTAACCTGCATTTTGTGTTTAACGTGTACAATAAAACCCTAGAAACTTGAAATTATAACTATTAAAATTAAATAAAACCTCTATTTTTCATAAGGATATATTTTACTATTTTTAGTTTAATGTGTTAAATTTTTCAACAGTATTTTCAATGAGTATTGTTTATGTTTGAATAACATTTAATCATTTAACAATGGGTCGACAGTTTTTCTTAAATGCCGTGTATGTGATTAACGCTTATAATAAATTGAAAATATTACTCTAAAATTGTTTGATAAAACTAGTAATATCATATGATTAGTCCATAAAGTATATAAAGTCATTTTCTCTAAAAAATATATGCGTAAAACTCGATACAATTCGAATACGTTACCCGATGAAAATTCAATTTCTAATTGTAAAATACTAATGGATAAGGACATGGACCAGCTAAATTCAAGCGTCAATAGTTTTATGTAGAGTTGCTTTTTTAAAAGGTAAAAAAGTGAAGGAATAAATTTATCTCATTATCAAGCAAGTATGGGAGTGTTAATAATTCGTTTGTGATTGAGTTACATAATGTCACTATAAAATGTATACTATTATATTATACTGTACTATATTAATCAAATCAAATTTTCTCAAACGAGCTGATGATGAAAATGAAACTACCACATTCAAGATGTATTCAATTGCCTAACTTCAATTTGGCCTTGTCAAATACAATATGTAGTAGAAACGCTCGGCATATAATTACCACGTGCTTATTCCAACATCGTATCCAATATAAAGCCCTTGTCAAATACAGTCTGCGAGCAAATTACGCATACGAGTTCCTTAGTCTTTCAACTGAAAGGCAGTTTGAATCCAAACCTTTTTTCCCAAGTTGAACCTCCTCCATTTTTGTTCATAATTTAAATTCTTTATCTCATCGTCTGACTGGTCAAAACTAATGTTCTGGAGTCTAGCCTTGTTCAGTACTTATTACTTCGCTGTTTTGCAACTTACTGTAATTTTCGTTGTTTTGCAAATCGTCGGCGGAAAAGACCTTGGAAAATCATTTTGGGGTTGTTTCCCATAATAAATAAATAAACGAAGGATTTCTCAAATATCGAATTTAAAAGTTGTTTATGTACCTATTTGAATTTCATCAAAATTGACTGGTTATAAATGTGCTTCCTAATACACGCTGAGCGTGTTTGGTAAAGGCTAAAGTGAAACGTTTAATTTTATGTTAAACTGCTCGTTCATAATTAAATAATACCAAACCTTTTGGTATGAAATAAAAATATTGCTTTGTTCGATAAGAAACAAAAGGTGGTAAAACAGTATAATATTTCATCACTAGGACCAAAAGTGACGCTTTTCGATCCGAGCTCAAGTTTAGTGGCCGAGGATAGAAGATGAGCAAGGATCGAAAAGCCACTTTTGGTCCGAGTGATGAAATATTTTTTGTCATTCTGCAAACAATATTAATATAACAATTTATCAAAATCTAAACATTTTTTACTTTTTTACCATTAAAAGTTTCCACATGTTCTTATTACTACTTCAAACAGCTGTTACACAATAACTCATATTAACAGCTCATTATCTCGACCGAAAAGTGCCATCCAATGATGATTTTAGTCATAGGACGAAAAATATCATCAAAATGATACTTTTCGGTAGAGGTCATCAGCTGTTTGTCCTAGAAGTAAAAATAACGACTTTAGTATATCAACGGTGTGAGCTCTATGTATAACTGCAGAGACTACTGCTGGTTGGATTTTCTTGCCATCATCGGCAGAATTTTTCCCTCTATTGGGTGTTCCATAAAGGTCCCCCCTCTCTTAATTTTTGGACGACTGTAAATGTTCAAACAATCTTTTGTAAATGTTACTAGTATAAGTCAAAGTATTCTTTTAAGTGGTTAAGGGTTTCACCCACACCCCTCTAAATAGGGGTTGCAGGGGGTTGTTTTCATTTTTTAAATAGCAACCCCTATCAAGTTGCATATTATTTTAAAGAGGGTAAAATAATAAAATGAATGCTGCAAACTAGACCTCTGTGTGTATTTAATGTAATTTTATGGCCATCAAAAGATGTATTAATTTTGTAATTTAAACTGCTAAGATTCCCCTCCGTACCAGAAAACAGATACAAAATAGGCAAATCCAACTTTCCCTTGATTAGACCTTTGAATAAAGATAATTTTAAGTGCAAGAAAGTCATTTCAAAACATTATTTATTTTTGCCGAGAGGTGAATGGAGTCCTTTTTTTAGCAACATTTACCAAAGATTGTTTGAAAATTTACAGTCGTTCAAAAATTAAGAGGGGGGACTTTTATGGGACAACCGGTATAGTACCAACTTTTACATGTTGTTCGTTGTATTATGTTGGTACTAAAGAGGGGAAATATTGTGCTTCCAGCTGATTCTCTATGGCACGTTTTTTGTGGGAAACTGCGTGGCAGTAGTCTCTTGATATTGTATAGGGCTAACAAATCAACGCATGTGTTGAAAAAAGTGATTTTTGAAGCAGTATGAAAAAAATAGAATTTATAGAAAAAAAGGGTAATATATCAATGATAGGTAAAAAGAGCCAATTCAGCATCACAATATTTCAATATCAGGAACAATATAAAGATGTGTTCAATGTTTGCTTTTCAGTTGTTTGCCAGTTTGTTATCACCACCTACTTGTATTTGTCTGCACTCTCATAACACGGTGTCGCATGTAAATACGATATTGCCGTCGTCGTTGCTTCCTTCTTAAATAAAACTCGGCCGGCTTCTTGTTGTAAATATTCTGTAGGAGTCGACATGAACAGAATAATGTTTACATTATCTCAGTCTTGGAAGTTTGAATATTGAATATTAACTAGTTTCAACCGAACATTTACACATTGTAAAGACCTTTCTTATCTTAAGTATGTCGAATAATACAATACAAATTTGTTTGTATACTAGAGGTGTACACTAGGATATTTATCGTGTTTGTGGTGAAAATATCGAGTCTATGATAAATAATTTGAAATTTACCAGTTCATGTACATTCATATACATGTAACTATAATTTTTGTTTTTGGTTTAAGGGAACTTAAAATCAAGACTTTTTATTTTTATTATTTATTGAAATTTCCCATTTACAAAGATATAACTCATTTATGTATAATTATAAAGTAACCGGTTGAAAAAACAAAATACTGAAGGCTTGCCAGGGAGTAGTGACAGCTAATACATTACAGGGGCTGTTTATTACATTTTCCGAAACTTTGATTTTTTTATTTATTTATGTCACTTTTCTCAGACAATTATATAGATATATTTATGAAATTTGTATGGTGTTTATATAGCACTATTACCTAATAATATTTACCGAGAGATTTAATGAAAACTCCAAATAATACTCAAGAGAAAAAATATTTAAATGTGAAATTTCTATGTAAAAAAGTGATTTTTATAAAAAGAAATACTTAGACATATTATATTGAAAAATCCCTGTGTTGTATACTAATAAAAGTGATTAACTACAAGCAGAAAAAATTATGACAGTATCTCATACGGTTTTCGAGAAATATGGCATCTAGTTAACATTGAGTTCGATAGGCGTTCGAAGTCCCCTTGAAAACTCCAGTCGATTTTACCACCGATTTTGAGTTAAAGCGTTGCAACGCGATCTCAAAATTGCCAGTAATATCGTATTAAAAATTACAGGAGCGTATAAATCATGTCTTTGTACAGTTAAATAAATCTGCAGTTAAACTAATCAGACGATAACATTTAATCTCACATTGAAAGCCCTCCCTTAGTACATGATCAATACGACAACATGTCTTGAAAACTAGCAACAAAGTCCGTTGTAAAAAAAAATAGAAAGGTCTCTAGAAAACTGCATCACGTAACAAAATCACATCACTTGTCATATCTATACCAATTTCAACCAACCACTGCATTCGTTTATCAGATCTAACAAAAACTTCATATCGATTTTTAGGAAATGTAATAATATTGGTTTATTTTTATCACTGTGGTCAATTTGCACACCGTCTTTGACTACAGATAACAATTCAAAACTATATCTGGATATGTTAGCTAGTAAAGAATTTTTAAAAACAAAACCGAATAACATTGTATACATTTTTATTTGGTCCTCCGAACGGGGATTTTGCGGACACAATACCCCAGAAGAGCAAGAAAGAACAGCGTAATATTTTTTTAGTTTAAAAGTTTCAAATAAGGTAGATAAAATTAACAGAAACAACCTTGATACACATTCTTTTATTGGAATAAAACTCAAATTTTCTATCCTGTAAAAATTGCCCTAAGGACTACATTGGTAAAACCACAACAGCCCTTAGAGTACGCATGAATGGCCACAGGCATGATGTTAATCATCCTTCGATAGAAAAGCCTGTTGCCATTCATGCCAGAGAACAATCACAAACTTTTCAGGAATGTTATTCTCTGAAGGGCGTATGTAAATTGGCTACTGACTGTCAAGATAGACAGATAAGACAACTTGAGCAGGCCCATCAATTAGTCCTGAAATCAAAAAACCCATTTGGACTTCTTAAGATAACCAAAATGTATCATGTTGTATACGATTTATTTATTTTATCACCTAACAAATTCTTAATGCTATTTATTCATACCACTGTTTTTTTTATCGTGTTTTTGTTAAATGCTTAAAAATTAATTTAAATGTTCATTTTTATATACAAAACCCTGCTAGTGTATAAAGTTTATGTATATAGATAACAACTTAACCATCTAATTCTAAATAAGTTTAATAAGTCATATTTTTTACTTTTATTTTTGTTTATCGTTTTGTTTTTAAAATTTTTTTACTCCTGATGAAGGCTTAAGCAGAAAATTTGAGGTTTATTCCAATAAAAGGATGTGTATCAAGGTTGTTTTTGTTAAATAAGGTAGATAAATAAACGATAATCAAGATTTACTCTCAATATTAGCTTTCGTGTTTAAACTATCTTTCAAATTTGTATTTTACAGTAAATATTTTGAAGCATTGATTCAATTTCTCAAGTAGACACTATCCCGAAAGTATTTGCAAACCAACCACAATCATTGTGAACAATTGAATATAAATATCAGTATTAAATATTGTTTTCCTTTCAGTCGTAAGTTTAACTTAACACACGACCAATATATTATTTAGTATTTAACACTACAATAAGAAAAAACTTATTATTCGTTATTTAAAGAAAAAACAAACTGTACCCAGTGGAGTGTACTTGTTATGCAATAGAAGAATTCTTGACTAGTGATTATTATGCATTGCTGCAAGCACACTCCTTTGTTTTCCTAGTGAAACTGACTATTCCTTGCCTCACAGAACACGGACAGAATAAGCAAGTAACAAATAAGTAAGTAAGTAAGTAACACAGTCATGCGAGAGCTCAATTCAAAACCATCGGTGAAGGATGATGCATCGGGGAAGAAGTTTTGCGTTATCATGTACCGATTTCACTTTATTTATCTAACCGTCGTGAAACAACGGTATACTTAACTTACCGTTTTAAAACGTGTAATTGTTCATTTTCCACGCCAGATATTCAATTAAATACAATAACACTTAATCATCTGTTGTAAATTAACAATAAATACAATTTTTCCAGCCTCAGTGCAATTTTTAATGACATTCGAATATTATTTGTTGGCGATTAAACCATATTTTTCAAAAGTTAAACGATTTAATTCATCTGGCGAAAAAACACAATCATACATAATTTTACAATATATTATCGTAGCCCAAATTCTTCTAGTCTGTTTTTAATACAAGCTTTTTATCGGTAAAGTAATATTTTTCTCACTATTTTTAAGTTAAAATTTTACTCATAACCAAACTACAATCGTATTATCTGGATTTTTGTAAAATTAACTGATTTGCTAGTTATGGACTTGGATGAAACTGTTTTTTCGTTTACAATTGTAATGGTAAATTACAAAAAATATTACAAATGGTTTATTATAAGTTTACAAACTTGGTCATTATCTATCCTACCGTCGGAAATAAATGATATATCACTTAATTCAAACAAGTTCAAAACGTTTTGAGAAAAACTTCTGCTTCAGGGGAAACCTAGGACTAAATCCTATACAGTTGGATATTATAATATGTATTTTTCAAGCGGAGTTATTTTCATACCTATTAAATAAGGATGGCCTAAAATTAATTAAAGGTTAGCTTAGACAATAGACATATAAGTAATACTACTTCTTTTCCACTGATACACAAAATTAAATTTTAAACATTAAAATACTTTATTGCCAAGTAATTCACCTTGATAAACTGGAGATCCCAAGTGCCTCCAATGTAGACCTGAAAACAGTTGTTTTGTTAGTAATGTGTCATCAATAATAAAATCCAATGTTAATCTTATGGAGTTAATCAGTTGATTGTAATGTAAAAGATTCAAATTGCCTGGCTCTAAGCCTTGGAGATCCCTCATGTAGAGCGTGAAAATTGTTGATCAATAACAAACTGCCGAGCAAAATATTCTATTAATAGTATAGATGTCGTAGAATGGATTTTTATTTCAAAATACAACCTAAGAATAGTTTATTTTAATTAAAATATCCAGCTACAAAAAACCATCATAAACAAATAAACCTTTTATACACAATTCTTAGATAGCAGCTGAGCGAGCATTAACATCGGTTTGATGAACGTTTAAGGAACTTTCGAATTTAAGTTCTCAGTTCAGGTTTTGGACCGTTCCCTATCAAAACGTTAAAAAATAACACTGGCGTAGATAGACACAAAAACAAAAAAACAGTCATAACTTGAAAGGTGTTTAAGAGCCCTCTGTAAATATATTACATAAAAATGTTATAGAACAGAATGCTAACTTAAAATAATAAAGCAACCAAACAAATATTTGTAACAGCATGTAATTACATGTAGCTTGCAGCATTTTGGAATTACGTAGTCGTGTGTATCGTCGTATGTTAGTTGGAAAATTCTTTCTATCGATTCCTCTTAGCAAAACTAATTAGCAGCGTAATACAAAAATACCTATGTGTCACAAAGTTCAATAATAAACCCCTAATAAAAATACTAACCCAAATAATAGAAACGTGACATTTTATACAGGTTTTACAACTAAAATATAAATGAAACACAAAATTATCAGCTGTAGGTGAAATATTATTATTATTAACTGGACTACCTGGTACCCGGCGCGTTGCTGCCGCAGAAGAGGCATTGAATTTGTTTTATGTTAAATACTCGTTCATTTTCATTATAAGATCGTTCGCTTCGCTCATTCGCCTATCGAAAAAATAGTTTAAGTTGCCAATCAAGTAGTTTTTTATTTCCATTATGAGAGTTACCTTTCAAGTTGATTTTTTATTTCCATAACGATAAACAGCTGTTTACAATATTTTAAGTTATAGATATCATCTGATAAACTCAAAAGAAATCTTTCTTCCATAGGAACTTTAAAACTTTGAAGTCCAGTGGGGCACAGCCCTAATGTCCTAGGACTTCGGTTAATGGCCTATAACCTTCCCAGTGTTAACCTGTGTTACTATGCAAAACTTCAAAGAAATCGGATGAACGGTATGACAGCGCATAAAATACGAACGGACAAACACTGACATATTAGATTATTAAGTAACGCTATTGAAGAGAATATAAGTGAACTAAGGCAATTCATTGACATTTAATGAAGAATAAAAAATAAAATATAATAATAATTAGGTAAATTCAAAGTGAGACGAAACACCACAACTAATATCATTCTCAGTAACAGTACTAAACTCCGTTTAATTAAGTGGTTATCAAACTGTCGGCTTTCCGTTATTCACACGGGGATTTCGCAGTCATAGCGACTTGTACGTTTAGAATATGTTACTTACTGTTACAGTGGAAATCAGTAAATACACCACTGTAAATAGATTCGCAAGAATAGCATTGCAACTTTGAAGGCCTGAGTGGTTTTATAGCAAACATATACGGAGCAAAATAGACACATTTCCCACCTATTTTACCCACGTACTTGCAAAGTTTAAACGGACCGCCAAAATCAATCCTTCGTTTATCATTTCAAGGGTAGATGATCCTATTTAGATGTACATCAAATATAAATTTACTATTTGTGGCCCCACGGTGTATTTACTAGATAAAACACTTCCGCTGACATTCCGCCGGCGAGATAACATGAAACAATAACACATTCAATAGTCACATGTTAAAATGTGTAACAAATCATCTAAACCAGCACTTCGATCAGATACTAAATAAATATGATTTAAAAGGTTTATTGGATACCATTACGCCAGGGGCCGTGTTACCCCAGTTTCAGGAACGGTTTATTTAATCAGAAGTTGTATCTAGCTGGAGTTAAACCTTGAATACATTAATAACTTCAATAATAACTTTAATAACTTCAAGTTCTATTATTTTGTAATTTTAAAAGGTAGTTTTTGGTTCTTTATTCAGGTCAACATTTGCATCCACTGATTGTAGCGAATTATTTCACTTATGCAGTTTGTACGTGACCTGCTTGGGCCGGTAACTTAGAATTAAGGCCAATTTTCAGAATAAGAGTAGTGGGTTATACCTTTGGCGAAGAATGTTATGCGACATGTCTATACATAAGTGAGACTAAGAAACAAACAATCTAAAATATAAGAAACCATCTGCGTATTTGTAACTACTGAAGTGCGTTTTAGATCGTAAACTAGTGTTTTTATTCGTTCATTGAAGACTTTAATTAGCCAAATGAAACTCAATATAGAACCTTAAATGAATTTAAGTTAATGCCTTATATACAAAAACTTTTTTTAAAGTTGATTTAATCAAAACACTAAAAAACAGAATAGAGGAACTAGGAAAAATATATATATTTACAAAATACAGTTAACAAATTTTATATCAGAACCTTTACCAGTTACATTAATTAAAATATATTTATCGAAACACACAAGAAATCTGTACATTCAATGTCAAAATGTCTTTAGTTATATACGAATGTAGAAGCCAGCAATAATTACATATCTTATAAAAACGTAACCATCTCAATCATTTGTATCCCCTTTTTTTGTTTTTTAGCTATTCTGGCTAACTAAATACCTAGTCCCTGCCGCTGCAGTAGACCCGCTCTGTCAGTAACGTGTCTCCCAAGTCGCCCAACGTCACGCGCCGTCTTGATGGATTCTGGAAGCGCATTGAGCAGATGAATGCGGTTGTGCATTACATGCCTTTTAAAGTAATTGGTCTTACGTTTTGGGGGTTTTACGTTAATGGAAAAACCTAATACTGTACTTAGTTTGCTGGTATGATGGTTGAAAAAGATTATTAGCACTGTGAATATAAACTAAACAACTGGGAATATATATAAAAGGAAAGGTGAGAATTTTATTTTATTTGAAGGGTAACTTGCAAGAAGAACGGTGACACATCAGTAACAATTGATATACAAATAACACAGCAAAGAGAAACAAAAAACCCTCCCTATAGCAGCCTAATAATAGTATTTTTGTTGTATTTAGTTATATTTTTTATTAAAATTTATTTCTCCTATTACGAATTTTATTTTTGGATTTTTAAAGTTATATAGTTATTTTTTATTATTTTTTCATAATTTGTCATGAGGTGTCGTATGAGGTAAGGGTTGCGCATCTTAGCTTGATGCCTTCATTACAACTCATTCCAAAGATACTTATGAGAAATATTTGAAATTTGTATTTATTTATTGATACGACTCTGAGGCTCTTGTTGATCTTAATGTACTGTGCTGTCAGCCTGAGTTTATTATTATATTAATTTACTGACCTTAAAAGGACTTAAACCAATTTTTTTGGTAAATTATTTATTACAATTCCTTATTTACAATGATATAAGTCATTTACGTATAATTATAAAGTAACCGGTTGAAAAAAATAAAATACCGAAGGCTTGCACAACATTTCAGGGCTCTGCCAGACAGTAGTGACAGCTACTATGGGTGGGCCATTTATTACATTTTCTGAAACTTTGATTTTTTGATTTGTTAGAGATGTTAATTTGTTTCACAATTGTATAGATATATTTATGAAATGTGTAGGGTTATATATCACCTAGTATGTACCAAGAAATGAAATGAAAACTCCAAATAATACTAAAAAAATAAATGTGAAATTTCAATGTAAAAAAGTGATTTTTCTCAGACAATTATATAGATATCTTTATGAAATTTGTGTGGTGTTTATATAGCACTATTACCTAATAATATTTACCGAGAGATTTAATGAAAACTCCAAATAATACTCAAGAAAAAAAAATATTTAAATGTGAAATTTCTATGTAAAAAAGTGATTGTTATAAAAATTACTTAGAAATATTATATTGAAAAATCCCTGTGTTGCATACTAATATAACAGATTACCTTTAAGCAGAAAACAATTATGACAATATCTCATACGGTGGGAAAAATGGCATCTAGTTAACACTGAGTTAGATAGGCGTTCGAAGTTGGAAGGATTTGAATTCCGAGGTCTGCAGTCTCTTTTGACGACTCTAGAAACCTATTCGTTTTTAAGAAGAGGTTTTCAAACTTATAGCGACAGCAGCACATCAATATTCATAATATAAAAATCAAACAGGTTTGGACTTTAAAGTTTCAATGTATCTAATAATCCTTAATACCCAGCTATCTTATGACTCCTTGTTTTCCGTACAACAAGACCAGACATCGCAACAATGTCCAGAGAAACAAAGGCCAGTCTGATAAATCTCCAGGTAAGTCCTAATAAAAATGAGCCAAACAAATATCTAACTTGTATATCAGTTTGAAAAAGATAATAACTAATATATATAAAACGTGAACACAATTGAGCAAGATGCAATCGTAGAAGAAAAAATAGATTGCAATCGCTGCTTAGAGCGATTCTTGAAAGCATAAATGAATATTTAACCCGGACACTCAAATCTGCATCTTCTGTTGATCAAGGGAACTTTATTTAATTAAGTCTGTCTTTGATTTAACTGATGTTTCAAAGACAGCTGAGTGAAGGTTTAATGAGGCGAAAATTGCAATCGTATTAGGGGACTACTTTATCTCAATTTTATTACCATTACTCAAAACGCAAGTTGTTTATATTTTGGCTTGATTTAATTTTAAATGGTGGTATGTCAAGTTAAACCTGTGATTTAAAGCATTATCAACATCATAATGTTTACTGTATCACATACGTTTTATATCCTATATTAATGTAATGAATATAGTAACCATGTCTTTATAAAGTATATGTAATATAAAAATAAAATACCTATTTTAATATAGAACAGATTTTTTGCAATATTTTTTATATTTATATGTTTCTTTACTTTTTATTTTTTGATTGGCAAGTTCTTATTTTGTAATGAGAATGGTTTTGGACTTAACTATTTTGAATAATTAAAATAGTGTTTTAATTTACTTTAAATCCTTAGACTAATATTATTTGAGAAATTATTGCGAACGTTTTCTTAAATAACATAAACTCACCATCGCCAACATTGAATTTTAAAGGAATAAATTAGACTAATGTTCAGTTTAAATACATCCTGTAAATTATATCATATAAAAATTGAAAACAAAAAATTCTGTTCGTAAAAAATATTGATAACGAGTCATTATTTTCTAGTAGAACTTGGACCGTGACATCTTCTCAAATTGCATTATAACAGGTCGGGGGAAAACACTATCAAAGTGACAATTCACGTGGAAACTACAAATAAAAAGTAACGAGAAAATTATTGTAATAAAGATAAATGTGTAACTACTCAAGCACTATAACTACTTTTACAAATAACAGGACGGTTTCTTTCAACAGCCAATCAGGTGCGAGAGAGTCCGTCAGCGATAATTGGCAATCAGCTGATGATTGAGGACCGATCACAAGCGAGCAACTCCACTACATGCTTGATTGAATCATCAAAGAGGGGGAATTACTGCTCATCACCTTGATGGAACATAATGCGATTACCTAGCTTGTTTTTTAAATGATTGCATTGTGAAGGACACTGTGGGAATTGTTTTATTTAAAATATATATATAAAAAACCCCGTCGCAGGAAATCTGCGTACTCAGCGAATTTCCGATGCATATATATGTGTCTCGCTACTACATAGAACCACTTAACCACGATAATTTTACTAAAAACTTCACATTTCTTTTTACCAATCAGTTTAGCTTTACAAAACCATTTTGGTGTTTAATTGTTGTTCTACGTCCAGCCGTTGCCGAGATATTCAATGTGATAAACACAGTACGTTGTCCAATATTATCCTTATGGAGGATAAATAAAATTTTATATCTCGAATGATATTAGGGCTGAGTACGCAGGTTTGCTGTAACGAGGAAGATAAGAAATGTGTATTTATGAACTCGGCCAGGTGAAGCTACAAACCAAGTTTTATTAATTTAGGTTCATAACTAAGGGAGATATAAAAATTTACTTATCCTACATATAAATACTGTAACTTGGGGCCCAGAATGCGGGTTCCTGCTACGCGGAAAATCAACAAAACACTTTTTTGTGCAAATATCAATATACCACAACTATTTGAAGCCAAATACCAAGTTTCATCAATATACATTCATAAATAATCGAGATATCAAATTTTATTTATTCTCAATAAGCATAACATTGGACAACGTCCTGTGTTTAGCACTTTGAATATCTCTGCAACGGTTGCACGTAGAACAACAATTAAAACACCAAAATGATTGTTTTGTAGAGCTAAACTGATTAGTAAAAAGAAATGTGAGTAGTAGAAAGTAAGTTTTTAGTAAAATTATCTTAAGAAAATCTAAAAACCTTTTTCCCATAAGAATGGCATGGGAAATTTTAAGGACGCGTTTTTTTTACTTTTCTCTACAACCACTTAACCTAGGTTAATAATTCAAAATAGCAAATTATTTGTTTTTTAAGCTATATAAAATGGATCCATCCAAAATTGAGTGTTTTTAAAATTTTAGGGGAAAAATTTAAGAAACAGATTTTTGGAAAATTTAAAACCCCCATAAAACCCCCCTCCTATAATCCGATCGATCTGGTTTTTGAACTTAAAGTCATGAATGTTACTCTACACATTTGTGCCAAATTTCATCGAAATCGGGCGTTTTTTTCAAAATTTATCGGGGTAAAGGACACACATAAATAAATATATATATATATATATATATATATATTTATATATATATATATATATATACTTGAAATTCTGCATTTTACATATATGTAAATTTTAACGAATTGTGTTTTTGGGGTCTGGGGGCCTCAAAACGAAAATTTATCATGGTCCCGGGCCTAGGTCTTCCCACGCCGACCACGGTAATAACTTCTTCCCTATAGGGGAAATTAGCTAAGATTTACCACTATATTGGCTTTTTATCTGTGTACTTATAAGTTACATAACATAAAATAAGCCCTCGTAGAGTTCCTGTTTTGGCTGCTCTAAACACTACTGAGCGTACAATCTTAGAAGGTTTTTGTAATTGGTCCACAAAGGGATGTCTTTATAAAACGTCTTCTGTGGAACCTTCACGTGGTAAAAATTCAATGTAAAAATTCAAACTACTGTAAATATAAAGATTTTGCTAGTTTTAAGATAATTTTTACATAATCATGTTCGCACTTTTGATAGCCGAGTTGACATTATATTTTTTTTTTTCAAACAATAATTCAACTTCATTAGCAAATCTAGCTACTCAAATTCGATCGAATACGTTTTTTTTTAGATTAATTTGTGATGCCAATCCATAAGTCAGCTTAAAACAGCCGATATTTCTTCTATACCGTGTTTTGTCACCTTCAGCAACTGTCAAATGCTCAATTTCAATGATTACTGTTCTTCCATAAAATTAGCATTGCAACTTTGAAAGCCTGTAGGGCGTAGCTCTGAGAGCCAATGTAAATTTTTATGATTTTCTGCAAACCTACGCATTGATACTTTTCCATAGAACTTCAATTATAACAATCACGCGGGTTCCTGAGATCTCAGCGTGACACAACATCTGCTTGAGTATTAAATATTAGGATAAAAGTTAGTGTAGACCCCCAATGTTGGTGGCAGTGTTATTTCTATAGTGTTCAGTACGTTTCCCTTTGTTGCACATTAGACAACCACCCCAATTCTTCAATCCCATTTTCCGTCCGTTATGATAGAGTTACAGTTGCTGAGAATGGGTAAAATTAATGAAAATTGCATACTTTTTGAAACTAGAACAGGATTGGTTTGATTGTTTATTTAAAACATATATTTAGTAATTTAAATATTAAAATACCACAAAAGGTGTAAGCTATGACACCGTCTGCAGATGTTTATTAGTGTAAATTTGGCAGAGAGCCATGGCCACTGCACCACATTAATGTTAACGCTCCCCCGGGGACCGTGGACGTGTCTATGTTTACATCGTAATCTGCTCCTTATCTCCTTGCCCTTTTATTACACTGGTGAACAATTATTAACCGGTATTATTATTTTTATCAGGCCAAATGTAATATAAAAAGGAAGTCTAATAACACACCATGAGCCAACTATTTAAACCCCAGTGTCTATTTAAGGCCTTTTAGCGAATTTCCCCTATAGGGAAGAAGCTATTACCGTAGGTGGCATGGTAAGACCTAAGCCCGGGACCTTGATAACTTTTCGTTTTGAGGCCCCCAGATGGCAAAAACACTATTCGTTCAAATTCATATGTATATTAATAAGGAATAAAGGAATATATATATATGTGTGTGTGTGTGAGTGTGTGTGTGTGTGTGTGTGTGTGTGTGTGTGTCCGTAGGCACGATAACTTTCGTAAAAATGGTCCGATCTTGATTAAATTTGGTATAAACTCGTAAGGTAGCATCTATTTTCATGAGTTCGAACACTAGTCAGATCGTACCACTAGAAGGGGGATTTTGTACCTCAAAAATGTGTTTTTTGAACTTTTTATATATAATTAATTTTAAACCTAAAATTGAGTTTATATTATTGGATATAGCTTTAAAAAATAAACAATTTGGTATTTTGATCATCGTTATACGTCAATTGGTTACCGAGTTATTGAAAGTGCTAAACACATTACGCTGTCCAATGATAATCTCATGGAGAATAAGTACAATTTTAAATCTCGCTTATTCATATTAATAAAACTTGGTATGTGGCTTTATATGGTTGGGGTTTACTGATATTTGCATACTAAACCCATTTTGTGGTCCCCATGGCAGCAAACCTGCGTACTCAGCAGCTATAATTTTATTCTTATGGAAATAAGAAACATGTTATATCTTGCTTGTTTATGATCATAAATTGGTAAAACTTGGTATGTTGCTGCATCTAGTGTTTATCCATTGGTATTTGCATAGAAACCAGATTTTTTTGTCCCTGATGCGGCAAACCTGCATACTTAGTCCTAATGTTTTTCCTACGGAGAATAATACAAAGTCATATATCTCGCTGATTTAGGCTATGAATTTGGTTTGATGAAAGTTGGTAAGTGGCAAAAATTATTATTTTTGATACGAAACCAATCATAGGTGGAAAACCTCCTAATGATAGTATATTGATTCATGACTTAGTGAAATCCCATTTTAAATTCGCTGAGTATGCAGGTTTGCTGCAACGGGGGTATTTTAATGATGTTTTCAATTAAATTTTCTAATATTTATGTTAATTAATTAATTTAAGGGAAAATTTAGATTCAATTAATTTCTGATGTTTTATATAACTGAGTTCTCAAACAAATGCAAATTTAAATCCTCCCAGTCTTTTTTAAAGCATTAAAACGAAGTTTTTATAACGGCAATATAAAAGCTTTTAGAAAGGTTTTTCATGTAGCATTAAATATACCTCAAAACGCGATCAGGAGCGCAAATGGTATTTTGATCGGTTAAAGCGAGACTGTTAACCGAATACTGGCGACTCGCTAGCCAACCGTTAGCGTCTCGGACTTCGGGTCAAGTGGTCACGGGTTCGATTCTTGGGATGACCTTCGCTGTGTGGGTTTGGACTGCTTTCCCTACAAGCAGAATAACACTTTTAAAATTGGTTTACTTTACCGAGTGAATTAAATGAATTAAAGACTAAAATATGTAAATTATTGGTTATAATAACATTGAGTAGGATAACTATGAACATTTTTTTACTGTTGTATGTGGAACTAAATTGTTTAACAGACACCAGATCAGAAATATTATTAATTTAAGATTAATTTTTATCGAGTAAAAACTCCTTTTTAAACCCTTTTATGTATTCAATATTTTAGAACTCATTAATTATTTCAGTTCTGGCAGAGCTTTGTTTCCTTTTACTTTAAAATTGTGATATATTTTTGATAGTTGTGAGTATTATTTATTCACTAAATAAAACGCATTGTTACGCAAAAAACAACAATGACTCATATTACATGGTGTTAATATATTCGGCAGACATCTGACATCTTCAGAAGAACTAAACACTTAACATTCGAAATATATCCCCGCCATGAAAATAGTAGTTAAGTGCAAGTTTATACAAATACCGGGTGTTTGAAAAATAACTAAGCATTTTCGAGGACAATTTTAATGGTGAAACATACATAATCTTACATTTCTGAATACATAGCGTGAAAGAGAATATCTTCAAGTTTTGGTTTTGTCCTAGTAAACTTCAACGTGCGCATCATTAGTTGCTCAACACCGATCAAGACGATGTTCCACTTCTCGCCAGGTATTCACCAACATTGCAGGTGTGACTGACGCAACAGCTCCGATGATCCTTAGTCGTAAATGATCAATGTACGGATATTTTCAGCATATACCAAATTCTTTATATGTCCCTAAAATAAAAATAAAAATCCCAACGGGTTAAATCTGGGCTTTGAGGTGACCAGGACAAAGGATTACCGGAGCAGATTCGTCAGACACACCTGCAATGTTGACGAATACCTGGCGATAAGTGGAAAATCGTATTGATCGGTGTAGAGCAACTAATTATGTTGCTCATCGAAGTTTACGAGGACAGCACCAAAACTTGATGATATTCTCTTTCATACTATGTATTCATAAATGTAAGATTTTGTATGTTTCACCATGAAAATTTTTCTCGAAAATAGGGAGTTATTTTTCTTTTCAAACACCCGGTACTTATATTGTTGTTTTACCATGTAATACTTTAGACTTTTAAATTATGTTACTCTCCAAAGTAAATAAACGTGTTTAAAAAATCTTCCTGAGCTAGTATTGTGTAAACAACATAATGATGTCACATAACCATTAAATTACACATCAATATAAAACACAGGGTCATCATTACGTACTTCCGGTTTAAACATGCAGCAGTTGAAGACGACTACACACTTTATAGTACAGATATGTTTGTTTTGTTTGAAATGTCCCAATTTTAGCGATATAAGTAGTAAATCTTGACGATTTTACGGTATTAAAATAATATAACAACAAATTAAACTTTTTGAGGGGAATTTAATAGGATTTGAACAGAATGTGTTTTGGCTCTAGATGTAGAACGGTGTAAAGGGTAGACTGTGGGCTGCAACGTCACCCTCGATGCTACAATAATTAATCTGCAACGTGATGCCAGCCATGATAACAAAGGAGTAACAATGTCGGGTAGGCTAGATAGGCTGCCACTAAACAGTGTCGCTTGTAGAGACCATTATTAGCATTTAAAGGTCTTTTTTATGTACTCACATCAATGCGTGTATTAATTAATAGTGGTTAAATTAATAATCCCTTGTACAAAATAAATAGCTAAGAGAAACTTCAAATTTGGAGCGGATAGAAATATTTGGGTTGGTTTTTAATGTAATATACGAAATTGAAATACAAACTACCTCTCTCTGTAACGGGCATTCTGTATTCGGGTTCAAGTCCGGGGCTGTCTACAAAAACTTAGGGGTTTGGACCGCTCGCCCTGAAATCGTTTGTGTACTCTGTTAACGAAAATGCTTTTGGCGATGATATACCAAAAATTAAATTACCGCTTTAATCTATTTATACGGATTTTTACTCATATTTTTCAGTTAAATCAATGAATACTAACAACAAAAATATAAAAATACATAAGAATTTTGAGATTTTTTTATTTATATAGTGTGTGATAACAGTAAATAAAACAACAAAACGTTTAATGAAAGTAAACAATAAATAATTGTGCTAAGATCACATAAATGTTTATATTGGTCCGTAAATTATTTTTCGATTCGGGTGTTGCCCGGCGGAACTAGTGTCACAATCATAACTGAAGAAGAGGTCCTCCATAGCCAAGGCGTGTTGGTGTAATGCACTCAACAATAAGCGGTAACTGGGCTTGAGCTAGCAGCTGCTGCTATTACAGTTGACCCCTAGGGTGTTGCCCGGCGGAACTAGTGTCACGATCATAACTGAAGAAGAGGTCCTCCATAGCCAAGGCGTGTTGGTGTAATGCACTCAACAATAAGCGGTAACTGGGCTTGGGCTAGCAGCTGCTGCTATTACAGTTGGCCCCTAGGATGTTGCCCGGCGGAACTAGTGTCACAATCATAACTGAAGAAGATGTCCTCCATAGCCAAGGCGTGTTGGTGTAATGCACTCAACAATAAGCGGTAACTGGGCTTGAGCTGGCAGCTGCTGCTATTACAGTTGGCCCCTAGGGTGTTGCCCGGCGGAACTAGTGTCACAATCATAACTGAAGAAGAGGTCCTCCATAGCCAAGGCGTGTTGGTGTAATGCACTCAACAATAAGCGGTAACTGGGCTTGGGCTGGCAGCTGCTGCTATTACAGTTGACCCCTAGGTTGTTGCCCGGTGGAACTAGTGTTACGATCATAACTGAAGAAGAGGTCCTCCATAGCCAAGGCGTGTTGGTGTAATGCACTCAACAATAAGCGGTAACTGGGCTTCAGCTGGCAGCTGCTGCTATTACAGTTGACCCCTAGGGTGTTGCCCGGCGGAACTAGTGTCACGATCGTAACTAAAGAAGAGGTCCTCCATAGCCAAGGCGTGTTGGTGTAATGCGCTCAACAACAAGCGGTAACTGGGCTTGGGCTGGCAGCTGCTGCGATTACAGTTGGCCCCTAGGGTGTTGCCCGGCGGAACTAGTGTCACGATCATAACTGAAGAAGAGGTCCTCCATAGCCAAGGCGTGTTGGTGTAATGCGCTCAACAACAAGCAGTAACTGGGCTTGGGCTGGCAGCTGCTGCTATTATAGTTAGCCCCTAGGGTGTTGCCCGGCGGAACTAGTGTCACGATCACAACTGAAGAATAGGTCCCCCATAGCCAAGGCGAGTTGGTGTAATGCGCTCAACATTAAGCGGTAACTGGGCTTGGGCTGGCAGCTGCTGCTATTACAGTTGGCCCCTAGGGTGTTGCCCGGCGGAACTAGTGTCACGACCACAACTGAAGAATAGGCCCTCCATAGCCAAGGCGTGTTGGTGTAATGCACTCAACAATAAGCGGTAACTGGGCTTGGGCTGGCAGCTGCTGCTATTACAGTTGACCCCTAGGGTGTTGCCCGGCGGAACTAGTGTCACGATAATAACTGAAGAAGAGGTCCTCCATAGCCAAAGCGTGTTGGTGTAATGCGCTCAACAATAAGCGGTAACTGGGCTTGAGCTGGCAACTGCTGCTATTACAGTTGACCCCTAGGGTGTAGCCCGGCGGAACTAGTGTCACGATCATAACTGAAGAAGAGGTCCTCCATAGCCAAGGCGTGTTGGTGTAATGCGCTCAACAATAAGCGGTAACTGGGCTTGAGCTGGCAACTGCTGCTATTACACTTGGCCCCTAGTGTGTTGCCCGGCGGAACTAGTGTCACGATCACAACTGAAGAATAGGCCCTCCATAGCCAAGGCGTGTTGGTGTAATGCACTCAACAATAAGCGGTAACTGGGCTTGGGCTGGCAGCTGCTGCTATTACAGTTGACCCCTAGGGTGTTGCCCGGCGGAACTAGTGTCACGATAATAACTGAAGAAGAGGTCCTCCATAGCCAAGGCGTGTTGGTGTGATGCGCTCAACAATAAGCGGTAACTGGGCTTGGGCTGGCAGCTGCTGCTAATACAGTTGACCCCTAGGGTGTTGCCCGGCGGAACTAGTGTCACGATCACAACTGATGAATAGGCCCTCCATAGCCAAGGCGTGTTGGTGTAATGCACTCAACAATAAGCGGTAACTGGGTTTGGGCTGGCAGCTGCTGCTATTACAGTTGGTCCCTAGGGTGTTGCCCGGCGGAACTAGTGTCACGATCACAACTGAAGAATAGGTCCTCCATAGCCAAGGCGTGTTGGTTTAATGCGCTCAACAACAAGCGGTAACTGGGCTTGGGCTGGCAGCTGCTGCTATTACAGTTGGCCCCTAGTGTGTTGCCCGGCGGAACTAGTGTCACGATCACAACTGAAGAATAGGCCCTCCATAGCCAAGGCGTGTTGGTGTAATGCACTCAACAATAAGCGGTAACTGGGCTTGGGCTGGCAGCTGCTGCTATTACAGTTGACCCCTAGGGTGTTGCCCGGCGGAACTAGTGTCACGATAATAACTGAAGAAGAGGTCCTCCATAGCCAAGGCGTGTTGGTGTGATGCGCGCAACAATAAGCGGTAACTGGGCTTGGGCTGGCAGCTGCTGCTAATACAGTTGACCCCTAGGGTGTTTCCCGGCGGAACTAGTGTCACGATCACAACTGATGAATAGGCCCTCCATAGCCAAGGCGTGTTGGTGTAATGCACTCAACAATAAGCGGTAACTGGGCTTGGGCTGGCAGCTGCTGCTATTACAGTTGGTCCCTAGGGTGTTGCCCGGCGGAACTAGTGTCACGATCACAACTGAAGAATAGGTCCTCCATAGCCAAGGCGTGTTGGTTTAATGCGCTCAACAACAAGCGGTAACTGGGCTTGGGCTGGCAGCTGCTGCTATTACAGTTGGCCCCTAGGGTGTTGCCCGGCGGAACTAGTGTCACAATCATAACTGAAGAAGAGGTCCTCCATAGCCAAGGCGTGTTGGTGTAATGCGCTCAACAATAAGTGGTAACTGGGCTTGGGCTGGCAGCTGCTGCTATTACAGTTGGCCCCTAGGGTGTTGCCCGGCGGAACTAGTGTCACGATCATAACTGAAGAAGAGGTCCTCCATAGCCAAGGCGTGTTGGTGTAATGCGCTCAACAATAAGTGGTAACTGGGCTTGAGCTGGCAGCTGCTGCTATTACAGTTGGCCCCTAGGGTGTTGCCCGGCGGAACTAGTGTCACGATCATAACTGAAGAAGAGGTCCTCCATAGCCAAGGCGTGTTGGTGTAATGCGCTCAACAATAAGTGGTAACTGGGCTTGAGCTGGCAGCTGCTGCTATTACAGTTGGCCCCTAGTTTCTGATCAGTTTAACACTATATAGTTAACTACCTTCAAAGGCTGACCAACTTAAATCTTAAGTTAACAAAAACTTCATGTACCATTATGTATATTCTGCGTGTAATTTTTATAAATTTTTATCGTGGTATGTATTGTTCTTGATCTGCATGATTAAATATAAATCTACCTTTATATAACATTAACATTCAGTTGTGTAACATATGAATATACTTAAACCAATTTTAAAAAATACTTTGGGTGTCAGTATAAACTAACTAGTAAACAGATACTCAGTATATAAACAAATAATCCAGCCACTTTCCTTTGAATGCCGAATTCTTTAAATCTCCGACGAGGAAAAGTCCCACTTAAACCAAATCTCACAGCAAAGGGAACTAAATCGGTATTGTCTTAAAACGACGCCCCAATGTCCCTCAATGGAGGAATGTCATGTTCCAAGAATTAGATAAGGGAATTTGATCCTGTCTTTTCAATCATACGTGCTTTAACTCTTGACTTTGTCTTATAGTAAAGAAAGTATTACATAGTCCGAGGACTAATTTCAATTCTTATCAAAGGTCACGAAGAAATTAATACATTAAAGTGTTTACTATCTGAGATGTAATTAATCGCATCTGACGTTTAATTTTTTGCTTCGAATAATAAAAACAAACAACACTTCAAACAAGAAGAACATAATATTATATTTTATAGTCTTAAATTAAAAATCTAAAAATGTTTATCATTTTTTTTGATTTCTTCAAAATATTAGATAAACAAATTAGTAGTTGTTTCGTTTTTATTTTATATGGACCTGCTTTTCAAGGTAACAATTATTAGCGTATAACAAGTTCCGGAAGTGCTCATATATTTTATATAATTATTTAAGATCGTTCTAAACTTTCTAAGCCTTACTCAAGTTTTATTTACTACCTGTTCGTATATGAACAACATCCTAGACAATATTTGTTTATATTTAATGGCAAGGATTTTATCCTTTAAACACACTTTACCCTTCCAGCGGCTCTATGTAGGTCAACATTTGCATGCGCTGATTGCTGAGTCTTATCAGAGCTGCCAGGGCTCAGCGATGTCACGTGACTGGCCTCAGCAGCTGACGAAGTGTTACAGTCTATTTGGTGACGAAACATAACTGACAACGTGTTAAACCAAATTGTTACAGTATAATACTTTTGATATAACAATCAGATTTTGTGTAAGGGTAAGATCTAAGAAACTAATATGAACATGTTTATGTCAAGGAGGTTAAGGAGAAGATTTAACGAAATAAATAATTTAAATCCAGTTTTAGGACGCTGTCCCACAGGCCATCTAAGCATCTGAGCAATCCTAATAAAAGCAAAAAATAAAATAAAGGCAATCAGTTTAATTGTATATTTAACAATAAACATAACGACAAGAACAGATGTTACATTCATTATGTAAATACAATTATTTCTATAAATACAAGTTAGTATCCTGAGTAGGTATTAGGAGTTTGCAAATTCAGGAGTATTAAGATAATGTCTTCTTAAGTTAGAGCTGTTTATCCTATAGTTATTTTATTTTAAAAATCAGTCGACTCAAATTTTCAGTAAGTGAAGGAATTACAATTTAAATAGTTCACATGACCATGACCATACATCAAGTTGTTCCTTACATTATGGGTGAGATACGGTACATTTTTGCATCAAACCAAACAATCTGTATTTTAATAAAGATATAATACGTATATTATGCATACATCTTTAAATAAAATAAAAATACGAAAGAAAATAATCAAAACAGTTAAGTAAATAATTAATTTGCAGCGGGAAATTGCGACCGGTTGTCGTGAATCACTTGTAATCCGATAATGGAAGAGTCCAACAAACTAATCAATACACAATATAAAACCCATTACTTGGCAATGGATTCCATGGACGGGATGAGCTGTGAAATATTAACCTTTATATAATGTATTTGTTGCAAATACTTCGAACCTTTTTAACTCCAATAATTCTTAGTTAACTGACTGTCAAAAGTGTTAAATCTTAATGTAATCAAATATCAATTTACCTTAAATTGATACTCTAATTTTGATATTAGTTGTAAATGAGACATTAATATTTTCTTAACAAATACCATTTTCTTTGGTCAGAAATTGTCACCAATTTTATTTAAATAAATACAACATTTTCTAATTGTACGTCAGAAAATATTTTATTTAAATAAATAAAACATTTTCTAATTGTACGTCAGAAAAAATATCTCTAAATAAAATCTTACACCAATGATTGCTTTTAAATTTTCGAGGTATTGATTTTTCGCTCGAAAAATGCAAAATGTGTGTATATAACAAATAAACCTTAATTAGTAGAATAATGTACTTCAGAGTAAATAGTATGATATGGCATTTCGGTGTATATTACTCAAACCGGTTCAAGATAAAACTACCGATGGTACTTTGAAATTTCAGTAAACTATTCTACTATATACGACAAAATATAAAAAGTATTAATATTATATTTTTTAACTATCAGTTATCGGTTCAATTTTCATTTACATTTTGACTGAAATACTTAACTTCATTAAAGGAAGTGTTTAAATTATCTTAAAAGAGGCATTTAAAACTTCAAGTTACAAAACAACTTTAATCGAACGATCAAACACAGAATTTTAAATATTTTATAAGACAAATCTTGGTTTAGAATAAAAAATAATCAGGCCTTATTATCACTTTGTAAATTATTTAAAATACTATTTGTAATCATTTCCTTGATAGATAATTATTTTTGGTGAAATTGTTATTTATAGTATGTAATTTGTGCGTAGTACAATAAGGAATGTTTATTTCAGATTATTTTTACTGCTAACCTCATCGGACTTTGCGACTCAAGAACCATTTATATGAACCTACAGCACATATACATATACACTGTAATACAGCGATAACTGTTACATAGATTAACGGTTTTTTGTATAATTAAATTCCAGAATATATCACTCCTTCCCACCACTAAACATATAAGTTTAAAGGTACTATATAGCGCGTGACTTTATTCTATGAAGCCCTGGGTCCAATTCCCAACATTCGCCAAGGACTGACTACAACGTATTTGTAACCCCTGCCTAGAGTTCACCTTTGAAGAAAACCAAAACTGTTTCTGAGGCGAGGAGAGATCCCCAACAATGAAACCCGTAAACTAATGAACACTGTTCATAATTTCTGGGAATATAATTAAAAGGAATCACAATTAATATCAATCGTTCTTGTTGCACCGATTCCTTCAACAGCCATTCGTACGTGAACAATTCCGTCAGCGATAATTGCCAATCAGCAAATGATTGAGGACTGAACATGTGAGCAAACTCTGCAGAACGCTTAATTGAATTCTCAAATTCTGGTAGTAATTAGTTTGTTTTTTATATTTGGTAGTTTACAGTTGTCTTTTTTCTTGTATGAGTGTATTACTATAACTTTAAGAAGGGCAGGCATTTTCATAAAAATATGTCCTATAACATTGTCGAGGAACAAATAATAATAAAATCGTGACTAAAAACCCAATGATAACCCTGTCCAATTCCAGTTTAATCATAATCATAATTAATTCGAAGTGATAAAAAGCTTTATTATAGGACATTTACATTTTTCGGAGGAAATAATTTTGTATTAATCTTTTCCCATACACATTCTATGTGAAATAAATGTCTCGGCGAGTCTAAAATAATACTTGACCAAAGTCATAAACCTATGTTGAAAGGTTTACCTTTAAAGGATGAGCCTCGACTATCCATTAAAGGACTGTCGTACTACATTCTACCTGCTATTTCATAGTTATCATCTCTAATACTTTTTCACCAAAAATACTCACTTCCATTCTTCTACTACGTAAAAGGCACAATTTGTATTCGTAATAAACTTAAGTAACATATTTATAGTAGGTCACCGACCCTTTGTCTAAGGGTTACTAATCCTTAGACAATCTTAAAGCATTAGTTATTCAATTTGTAAACACTTTTAAGTAACACATTTACTACAAGATTTGTTAGTATAATTTTACATCTGCATCATATTACCTTTGAGAGTGCTATTTCCCCAACGGTGTTTATGGATCATTTTGAGATAAGTGGCTAAATAATACTCAGGTAAAATACAGCCGTTTAGTGTCTGCAGGTGTTGGTCGCGTTAGTCTGGCACGGCGCCATGGCCACTGCACCACATCAATGTTAACGCTCTCACGGGGCCCGTGGCCGTGTCTATGTCTACATCGTAATCTGCTCTCTACCTTTTACTGCTTTTACAGATGATTATTTAATGGAACGTATAAATTATATCTCATTATTTTGGTGTATTTTAATAAACATAATTACAACTCAAAATGTTTATTAAAACGATAAATGAAAAAGAATAAATTATAAAACTGTATGACAAGTACCTAAGTGGGAAAACTATTTAATAAAATAATCGGGTCATTTATTTCACGCAGATTTGAGACAACCACTTGACATTTGTTTATATAAAGGTGCGTAGACAGTCGTAACGGAGGCAGAACTTTGATTTAGGCCTCAGGGTTCTGCCCCACGGGTCTTTCAAGTTACCATGCTATTCATTTGGAGCAGAGTTTTATTTGGTTTATGTCACATGTGTTTTATCTTAATTCAATAAGCAGCTGTTATAAGGATTATTTCCGCAAAATATTTCTGGGGAACAGCTCGTATATTTTCATCATCATTAAAGCCAAACTATTATTACAACCGATAAATTTATTTGAAGATAATAATATAAAAAAATCACTATTAAACTTTCTTTTGTTCAATAAGAGTGAGGCTAAGGCTTTATTCGACACTGAGTTCGTTGGTCGAATCTTAACATAAACAATGCACCGACTGTCTTTCAAATAAATTTAATCACTAAGCTTGCGATGGCTATGTTCTAGAAAAGGTTTTTTGTCGCGTACTCAAGTTTTGGAAGGGTATCTCACAAGCAATCGCATTGCGAGGTGGGAAACAACGTTGACAAACCCACAAATACCAGACAAGGAAGAACTAACAACTGGTGGAGACTTACCATATACAGTGTGGAGGACCCTTAACCGAATGAGGGTAGAAGTACCACAGTGCAAGACAAACCTGCAGAAATGGAGGCTCTTACCAGAGGATGAGGCCATCCTATGTGTGAGGGGCGCTGCTCAAGACCCAGCCCACTTGCTTGCCTGCCCGCGCCTTGACCAGCATTGCACTATGACTGACATTTTGATAGCAAATGACAAAGCCATATCAGCGGCTATTTTTTTGAAAAAAGAAGTCTAATATTGGACATGGAAATTAAGTAAGTACTAAGCTTTATCTCGCTTGGTTTTCATCATGAATACCTTAAGATGCTAGTCGATATTTATTTACGTAATTCTAATGACAACAAATGGATTATTATTTAGAGTGGATTTACTTTGGTGCAGTTTATAGCATCCCCAACAAAAAGAGTACACGTAGGGGTTTGTCCAATTAAGACTAGGTCAGAATTTGCAGTGCCTGATTGTAGCACTTCATGGAACTCATCGGGGGAAATCGATCAACACATCGCGAGTGGCTCATCGTTGGGGCGCGCTTCAAGATTAATTATTGTCCCAAAAATATTAATACTAATGCTATAAGTGTTAATAATTAAAGTTCGGAGACGTCCAAATGTTAAACTCTAATATTTCATATTGGAAAACTACCACATGTAAAGTTCTTAATTTCATTATACATGAGCAATCAATAAACTGTTTTATATTTTGTAAATGAAAGTAATAACGTATCAATTTTAAGTATATAAACAGAATTCCTTTCATTTATATCTACATCCTATTAAAATTTGTAGTCACCAGTTCACTTAACTGTCAAAAGGAAATATTTTATTTTGATTTACCTTAAACCCTCAAGTTTATAGTGTTAGCTGATTGTATCATGCATTAATAACAAGACCAACAGTTTTTGATCCAAAAAAGTTATTTTTGAGTCCGTAAGTTAAACCAAAGATATTTATTATCTAAATATTTGTTAGATTTATTACTCTAATCACACTAACGCACACCATTCATCGGTTACTGAAAATACCCTATTAAATTAGTGTTCAAAAACGTTTTCATGTGAATTTAAATGTTCAAAATTCGATTAAGATCGTAAATGAGTTTTTGATCCGTTAATGGACGACTCCGAACCAATCGCGTTAAACCCAATATGAAGCATGGTAATGGGTTGGTTAAATGGATTACAGAGTAAAATACGTGAGCTGTGTCCATCGCTGCAGTGTGAAACTAAGGTAAAAATATTCCTTTATCAAAGCTCAGGGCTTTTATAAAAATGCCTTTATAAAAGTTCAATTGATAAGTATTCGTTTCAATAAAGCCAGTATGTTATTGGTTTTATAATTTCGGTTTACAGTTTTATGTTCTGTGTATTATGTAGAAAATGACGTTATTCCAACATAAGGACGAAAATGTTTATTCACCTGTAAACGAAGCGACATTGAGCACACCGACTGGAATTCCAGTAACGGTCAATCACCCTAGTGGACTAGTGCGGCTAGTCCATGTATAATATGTTTACGTGTTTTAAAACGACTCGAATTATTAATCGATGCTCTCTATTGTTTTGAAATGCTCACTATTGTTTTGAAATGCTCAATATTGTTTTGAGATGCTCACTATTGTTTTGAGATGCTCACTATTGTTTTGAGATGCTCACTATTATTTTGAGATGCTAACTATTGTTTTGAGATGCTCACTATTGTTTTGAGATGCTCACTACTGTTTTGAAATGCTCAATATTGTTTTGAGATGCTCTCTATTGTTTTGAAATGCTCACTATTGTTTTGAAATGCTCAATATTGTTTTGAGATGCTCACTATTGTTTTGAGATGTTCACTATTGTTTTGAAATGCTCACTACTGTTTTAAGATCTCACTATTTTTTGAGATTCTCACTACTGTTTTGAGATACTCACTTTGTTTTGAGATGCTCACTATTGTTTTGAGATGCTCACAAGGAACTGAAATTGGAGCTTAATCCGGACTGTTTAAATCTCAGTTGGGAAAATTATTGAAAAACCTTAATTACTAACTTTTAAATAGTCAGTGATATAGTATTCACCAAATGCCTAATGCAGCAACGAATTTCAAAACTAGTTGTTTTAGATTATCTAGGATTAAAAATAATTTTATAAATTAACTTTGAAAAAAGTTTGGCATGTATATTGGTGAATGTTAAACATGCGTGCGTCTATTATTGTAAGTAAGTTTATATAACGCAATCATTTACAATAACTGCTCTTTGATGTTTGCATTGCAATAATATCATTACGTAAACCACATTGTATTATAATGTTTTAGTATTATATTAGTCGATTTATTATTTTATACATTATGATTTCCTTTTCGTAATTTAACAAATTTGTAGTGTAGAATCATTAATATTATTAGGAACTAAACTTTTAGTAAGTATTAAAATTTGAGTCAAACAAAATAATTACTTCTAAAACTTATCCACAGATTTAAAAATATTTTAAAACTTTAAATTAACAAGTCCATTCTTCTCAAACTTAACTGCACATTAAAACATGTTTAAAACGGCAAAGAAATAAAATAACTTCTTCTCAAACTTAACTACGCATTTAAACATGTTTCAAAACGGCAAACAAACTAAAAACTAAAAACTACGGATTTAAAAATGTTTCAAATCATCGAATCATTATTACTCTTTTCTTCCACATGTTCCTAACTATTAGCCATAATGCACAACACTTGATCCTTAATAAACAGAGAGTGACGCTGCTATAAGTGGTAGTTTCAACCATGTTAGTATGTTCAGCTCGTACAAAGGCTTTATGAAAGAGCGCATTCGAATCAAGAGACCGGTCCAATTCCCTGATCCAATTCTCAGCCGTGACAGTGACACTTGTACGCCGCTCTCAAGACTGAAGTTGCAGGATTACTTCATCACGGACGTTCTCCTGTGTCAGAGATAAGAGGTCACTGAACTTCTCCGACGAGATAACATAACACTAGGGAGAGATGTAAACAATAAGAGTTAAGCTCCAATCTTAGTTAACAATAAGTAATGTAATGTTATAAATTGGACGTAATTCATTGATTCCCTTATTTCCGTACATACAATACAAGCTCATACAATTATAAAACCAGTTAAAGTGTTTTATATTTATAATTATATTTTTTTATTAAAAGAAAAAACTTATTAACCACTATTACGTTTTAAGGCTTAATATGACAAATATATCAACTAGGGATAATATTGATGTCATTTCACCCCACCCTTATATGAAATACACTTAACAACCTGTACTCAGATGTCAAAGCTACGTATCCCTAATACGTTTTTAATCTACCTAGGGGAACATTTTACCACACAACTTAGGCTAGTACTGTACTATGTATATTTCAGTTACATCATTATGCGCAGTTCTTTCGATTGTATTAAATTAGGAAAAATATGGATCGCAACTGAAAGTTAGTCCTATACTAGTTGAGTGATGTCTATATCAGCATTATCATAAATTTTGTATTGTTTTGTCATAACATAACTGCGTAGTAATGTTATAACAACTTGTTCCCCAAGTCTCTGTATCCAAGTTCTTCAGATTGTAATTGGTTTGGTTTATAACGAACTTGCAATGCAACATACCAATCCAGTTTATAAATTCGGTTACCAAAATTTGCTACATTCCTTGAATCATGTACATTTGATACAAGTTGAAACACGTCAGCCTCTGAGGGCAATGACAGTGAGTTAAAGCAACACAAGTTGGCGGGTCTTGGAGAGCAGCAGCTGCCAACTCCGGACCAACTATCGCTTATTAGTTGAGTGTGGTACAATCATAACACCTCACATGGCATTAGGACGAATACGTTTTGTATTAATATTATAATTGTAAAACTGACCAATTTATTTGTCATATTTCACGCACGGTATCCGGTTTATTGAATGCATGCATTTTAGTTTTTAGGTTTCACATTTTTAATGAGCTCCTCTCACAATGATTGGCCAGTAAGTTTTTATCCGGCGCCGTCGTCTCTAAACCGTATATTGGTAACGATGTTGACGTCATCGGTAAGACAGTTTACTCAAATTGCTCTAATTTCGTTGTTTAGCCAGCATCGAACCGAGTAGGCACACGACCAGACCACAACTTTCTATTACTGAAACACGACCGTCTTGTGAGGTTATTAGTGAACTTCCTATGAAAAGTGAACTATTAGCATGACCCGCACGGTGAAACTTAAGCCCGGGACCACTACAGAACTTTCTAACATGATATTTCCTAACGTGACCCAAGAACATGTTTTGGGGGGGTCGTTCGAAATTATACATATATATATATGTTTGCACTCTGGCGGTCGCATTTTTTGACTGATTTACTTCAAATTTGATGAGGACGTTCTTTTCTGTAATCAGTTGGACAAGTTCGTTGGGCAAAATAATCGGAAGACTCTAAACCCGTTTTTTGGGAATTAATCTTTCAAATTTCGAGTTTTTGGGCCCAAAAAGAGTCAGAAAAGCCCCGAATGTATAATTATGGTTGCATGTTAAATTATGGGAATTAGTGAGGCGAAAGTTTTAAGCCCTCTCTCGTCATTCTACCATCATTATTTACTGAGTTATTAAAGGAAATGTGTATCGCATAGTATCGTTATCGTACAGTATGTGGGTAAATGTGTATCGTTGTGTCATGGGGGTTTTACATTAGAAAAACCTGTTATTCATTTTGATGGTGTACTTTTTATCATACCCAGCAACCTCATGCCTGACTGGACCCTCTCCTAACCTTATGATGTGCAAAATTGTATTACCAGCATTGCAGGTAAATGCAAACAGGAGCATCAGATCAGCCAAAAAATCAATGTTTTCAGATTTCAATAACAATTTTAATAAATGTTTGTTTTTATACTGATTTCGAATTTTAAAAGTTTTACGTGGAAATTTACTTCTCTCCCGTCAGTGTGCTGCGTGCGAACTCGTTTTACACGTTCACGCCTTCATGCATGTTTGGTTATTTTTGTTTATTTAAATATAAATAGGCATTAAATTCAAACAAATCAAAAATACAATTTCGTAGCAGTCATTTCCTGTTCCTGTCCTTTAAAAAATAAAATAAAAGGATACCGTAGTACAAAAATTTAATCTCCCAAAGTTGCGGAAATGTTTTAATGGGTATTTTATCACTTTTATTAATTTGGTAGCTAATTATAAATTAACTTGCTCCGCAAAAACATATTGGATCTTTATCATAACTTAACACTTTTTATTGAAACCGATGAGTAGTAAAATTGTTCAAGTTTCATTTAGGAATTACCTACTTACAATTAAAACTAATCTTGTTCTATACGGATTTAACTGTAACATATATTTTAAAAATGGCGTCAAGGTTGGTTTAAAACAAAAGTATTTGTATTAATAAAATATATGATGTTATAACTTTATGTAACCAGTACATAATTTATTTACTATTCGGATATATTATTTAGTACCAGAAATACTTTGTTGAATACTCTTTTTAGGGTTCAGTCCCCGTATTTTTATTCCAGAACGTCAATAAAACACAGACGACACAGTAAAACACACTAAACACGAAAAACAGATATAACTGTCCCAGAAACCCAACCGAGGTTCCGCGTTTTGACAGGCGTCCCACCTCATCAGGGTGTTGCACTTGTTCATCCGGCACGCGGGGTAAATGCCTAATACGATGGAACAAATTTATTAACAAGGTTTAAAAAGCTGTCAAAAAGTATCATATTTTTACATGTTTTAGAATTTATTGTATTTAACTGTCTAGACTCTTTTATCTCTGACCACTCCCAGAATAAAACCAGGTGAGTGAAGCCCAAAAACAATATAGTGCATTCAACAATAAAATAAACATCATCCAGAAATTTTATTTAGAAACACAGATAAATTATAACTATTTTGCTACAGTAAATTAATATTCCTCTCAGCTGAGATAAATCTAGACAGAGATATAATACAGCGCTGTTCATCGTTTATGGCCTGGGTCAAACGTCCTTTACGTGAATTATAAAAGATAATCGGAGTTCTCGGGAGGCCACGTTCCGATGCTGTGCTGTGATGCTGTTGCTGATGCTGAGAGCTGGACGTGTCTCGAGCCACTCTGAGGGCTGTGCCGGGACTTTGTAAGGCTGATTTATGTCACTGCTGCAGTTTATCTCAGTTAAATAGAAGGGGTAATGCTAATGCGTGCCACTTTTCAGCTTGTTTAATTTGTAAATACAAACATTTTAAGTCATCTAATTTGCTTTTCAACGTGATTACATTTCCTATCCTAAATTTTACAACAAATATTATAACATATATATACACCGATCTTTCTTTCGGTTTTCATGCCTATCAAAATATGCTTTGAACAGTTCCTAAACGAGGATAGTGAGTAGATTGTATGATATTTTTCGTTTTTTGTATTACGTAAAACAATAACATTTGATTCTAGCTAATAAAGTTATATTTTAAATTTTAATGTAAACTTGCTAGATTACGTTTAAATTACAAAGATAATTAATTTAACACTACGCGTGATTATTTTTAACGTAAAATAGTATGATTACGGGGTATAATCAAATTAGCACTTTAAATATATTTACTCTTACATTTTGCACTTGCAAATCTGTAAATATGCAAAGAATATAAGCCTTGTACAAACTTTATCTGTGTTTATCGTATTACAAGTGAGTACAGTGGAAGAGTGAACATATTTTGGAGATTAGTAAGACTCTTTTATTATACCCCGAATTACAAAAGCACGTACTTTGGTAGTAAAAAGGTTGTTTATATAAGAATTTAAAACTCTTAATAAGCTCTTGAATTCGTATCCAATTAATATATTTATAACTGTTAAAACTATTGATAGCTCTGTACACAGTTGGAATACCACAAAGTTTATTACGGATAAGTTGAAAAATCTCTATTTATTGAACTTTTACAAGCAAAGTTCTTTGATTGAAAAATAAACTAAAAATGTCAACCCGATAATAAACAACAAGAACAAGTTGTTCCAGGTAGGAAACAATTACAAAGTTGTAAGACTCTCGTTGGCCTTTGAGCAATAAGTCGTTCGATACACCGTTAGGTTGCAATTATAACTTTGAAACTATTGGTGTTTTTATTAATTTTGTATTAGTTTATATGTTTTTGTAAATTATATAACTAATGTACAACATTCGTACATAAAAGATATTTTTTAAACTAAAATAACAGCTTTGGTTCAGTCATCAAACAATTTGAAAAACAATATTATATCTTACACTACGTACTACACCGTACTGTGTTTGATAGTCAGTTATGTAAACATTGAATAAACTGTTTTCTAAACTGCCAATTTTGATAAAAAGTTTTGCTAATGTTTTGCTAAGTAATAGTTTATTCATAACGACAACCTTTCAATGTACACTTATGCATAATATAGATAAAACTGCTCGAACTAAAACCGATTTCTAAGTGAGTTTAATCCGTTCTTGTAGTTGATTATGTGTTACCCCACAAACGTAGTCAGGTGTAACCAGGTTTACATAAGTACATAAGTGTAAATACATAAGTGTCAGCTGTTTTACAGGGATACAGTGATACAGCGAGTCGGGAAATAACGTACTCCGTGCACCTGACTGACACTTCGTATTACAAGTGTTTAAATTAGTAATCCAACTGTTTTGTCATTAGTATTGTGGTAGTATTGTGTATAGTAAATTGTGGGAGTTTGGCTAAACGCCGGATAGTGGGAGAAGGCTCAAATTAAAGGCCTTGATTCCAGGGACTCGGGAAAATAGCAGCATATCCAAAATCTTACCGGCAAACGATAAATAACGTAAAACATCCCCCATAAAAAAAGCATGGGGAATTAAAAACATATGCTTTGTTTACATTAAAACATGTGATTAAATGTCCACTTTGTTTAAAAACTGACATGTGTTCCTACTTACACTGTTTTTATTCAGCATTTAAAGTGGAAAGAGATCGGAGTGTTGGAGCAAGGTTAGAGGCTAGAGCCCCTTCAAGCCACTAGTTAGTACTATTTTTCTTAATATAATAACTAACACAAACACATTTCAATACTAGAAAAACTAAGATTCAAGCGAGTTTACTTAACTTTGTCAGCGGTTGATTCAGTTGCATTTTACTTATGATTGGTTCGATTTTAACGTGGGAAACTTATGAAGGCAGAGTCTAATACTAGTTTAAGTCGATTTCCTTTGATCAAAGTTTATTGTATTTTATTGTATTGAGTTTGAAATATTTTAATTTATTGAAATAGTATTTTACAGTCAACCTTTATTTAAACCGATATGTTACATGCTTTCCTCTACGCGAGATAACATTAGGTTTCAAGGTAAATATGCTCTAAATACTACTAAAAGGTTCTGTTGGATAAATTAAATAATATGAAACACTCTAAAGTAAATTACCAGTTGATCTTATTCTTAATTAAAACGCTTGAACGCTTGGTTTATGTGTGGAGAAACATTTTGCAGAGCGACAGAGTACACTGGCAAAAGGTTTATTGATATAAAAGCCAATGGAAGGATAGTAAACTTGTTAGTTATTATTACTGAATTAGAAAATCCACGACTTCCACAAGCGGGAATTTTGCGCAGGTTGCCGGAAGGATATGATATGCGGGAAAGGAAATGGTAGAATGGGACATGCAACTAAATTGGCCTTTCACAGGGCCAACTCCTGTTCTCCTGTGACATCTGTGATCAGGCTCAAACAGACGGGCCCTCTCTTGCCCTCCAACTGGCCAATTCGATTGACAGGGTATCCATGTACAACAGCCAGGGACCACATTCTCGGGTCAGGACACGAACCCGGACTTCCATCCATAGCCACTGCAAACGGAGGGACCAAAGTTGAAAGGGAAGCTAGTCACAGTGAACAGGCAATAGACTTAACCATACGTAATGACAACTTCATTTGCTGTACCCAACGTCAGCCTCGAAACTGGTATAGACTAGTTCTAAGGTTGTCCTGGGACGTAACTTGACGTATCTATCTTTTTTATCTGTTTGCACGGTTCACAACTAAGGGAATGGTTTATACAAAAGTGGCTGTTTAGTGATTTAAAAAAACTGTATTCCACTGTACACAATAGTACAGGGAAGTTTTTCTTTATTAATTAACCAACAAAATTATTATGTAGGTAACGGCGGCATTATGTTCAAGATGGTCTGTTACAATATTATTCATAAGTTACATTTTAATTTTAAAACTCTAAAGATCATTCCGTTTGATCATATCCTGTCAATGACAAGTAATAGATATATGACTATAATAACATGGCAATTTTATTATACTCAAAAAAGATTTATCCGAATATCACATTTCACCCTGCATTTAAGAACTACCCTTAGAGTCGTAAGAAAGCACAGCGTAACTTTGTGTGAAAGGTTTTATGTAATAACCTTCATTTAACCTTATGTTCATACCAAATTAATTTGGGGTAATATTTATATATCACTGAATAGAGATGTTATATTTTCGTAGAGACAATGAGTAAAGAAATTTATTCAATAAATGTTTAAAAGGTTTTTAAAACAAATCATTATCAGATTATCAAGTTTAGTCATACACTGCAAGACAATTTGATGGATGAAATATTTAATAGCGTTCCTTTTCTGAAGCCTTTAAGTTTATTCCAAATGTACGAGAAGTATTAAAAACGTGTTCCGGAAGATGCCCGTGCTGTGAGTTGGTTTATCTTTCCTTGTTTGTCAATTTTGTGTTCCCTTCCGTTGTGTTTACATTGGCTCTTCAAAGCAGTCGGATACCCTTGTAAGCAACCCCACCAGGCGTCGACGTTCTTACAATAAACGGTATCAAGGGAACTGACACATACTTTCTGTGTTCCCTTCCGTTGTGTTTACATTGGCTCTTCAAAGCAGTCGGATACCCTTGTAAGCAACCCCACCAGGCGTCGACGTTCTTACAATAAACGGTATCAAGGGAACTGACACATACTTTCTGTGTTCCCTTCCGTTGTGTTTACATTGGCTCTTCAAAGCAGTCGGATACCCTTGCAGGGAAGCAGTAACCCCACCAGGCGTCGGCGTTCTTACAATAAACGGTATCAAGGGAACTGACACATACTTTCTGTGTTCCCTTCCGTTGTGTTTACATTGGCTCTTCAAAGCAGTCGGATACCCTTGTAGGGAAGCAGTAACCCCACCAGGCGTCGACGTTCTTACAATAAACGGTATCAAGGGAACTGACACATACTTTCTCCATTTTAGCCAATCTTTAATGAATATTTACTAAATTATAGAATACAAAGCACGGTCGAATGTACAGAAAATCTTGTAAACAAGATGTTTTAAAAAATATCCACCCAAATCCCTGTTTAGGAGGCACTACAGAATACATCGCTAAACACGTGGTTTTAAGAGGGTAAATGCCCCCTATTCCCCCCCTCAGGGTTATTAAGGGGCAACATATTTCGAATTTCCTCTGTTGGTCAATGCTAACTTGACGAGCATATCAAGTTTGAACAAAATTGATCAATAAATAAGAGAGAAATAGTAGTTTTTGTATTCCCCATAAGAATAACATTGAACAACGTAGTGCGTTTACCGCAAAATGAAAATTTAAATTTTCTCCGCAACCAGTAATCGTAGAATAGTAATTAAAAATACTGAATTATTTAGTTTTTGAGATCTTTTTAATGGTGAATAGTATTATTTTTTATATTTACGTTTTTTATGAAAAATCAAAATTGATATTTTAAATATTATAATTTCTGAACTCGAATTTTTACAGAACTTCGAGTGGTGTTACTTTGTTGTAAAACTTAAGTTCTACAAACGACTAAAGTTTAATCACAATCGTTAGAGCCGTTTTTGAGAAATCTTGATTTTTCATGTCTTTTGGCGGTTTTTGGGGGATAATTACCTTTAAAAATCAAAAATTTAAAAAATGAAAAAACACATGATTAGTGCCTACATACCAAATTTCAGAAAAATCGGACCGTTGGTTAGGGCTGTAGCTCTGTACACATCCAGTCAGACAGACAGACAGACACACTGACATCACGTAAATATCAATTTTTTGGGTTCTGGGAGCACCAAAACTAATATTTCCACTAACAACTCAAATTCGAAAATTTTGACGAAAATACTTTCTCCATATACTATGTATAAGGGGGAGAAAGTAAAATACATCGGTTATTATGTGTTGTGTATTTATGTATTTCAACACTTATAAAAGTCAATAAAACTATTATAAATAATCCATAACTTTAAAAAATACACTCTCTGTGAGTTGTAAAGTTTCCCGATGATTTTATTTTATTTAATAAATAGAGGAATTTCGCAACAAATATGAAACTTTAAAGTTAGCCAGAGAGGTTTTTCTTTTATGATAAGCTAGTTTTATAAATTTGTTTATGTTTAGGCAACACCTGCCTATTTTGTTTGTGTTTATTGTAGTGTCATAGGCATTCAAATCATAAATTTATTTATTTCTCCTTGTCCTTCATTGATAATAATTAATTTCATAAATAGGACGTTTTAAAATAATAATTATAAAACACATAGTAGTTATTTCATTGAACAGCAGACTAGGTATCAGAGAAGGTAGCGCGTGCATAATTGTTTACATTCTAGTATTTGTTCACAGTTAAACACATAGTAGTTATTTCATTGAACAGCAGACTAGGTATCAGAGAAGGTAGCGCGTGCATAATTGTTTACATTCTAGTATTTGTTCACAGTTAAACACATAGTAGTTATTTCATTGAACAGCAGACTAGGTATCAGAGAAGGTAGCGCGTGCATAATTGTTTACATTCTAGTATTTGTTCACAGTTAAACACATAGTAGTTATTTCATTGAACAGCAGCCTAGGTATCAGAGAAGGTAGCGCGTGCATAATTGTTTACATTCTAGTATTTGTTCACAGTTAAACACATAGTAGTTATTTCATTGAACAGCAGACTAGGTATCAGAGAAGGTAGCGCGTGCATAATTGTTTACATTCTAGTATTTGTTCACAGTTAAACACATAGTAGTTATTTCATTGAACAGCAGACTAGGTATCAGAGAAGGTAGCGCGTGCATAATTGTTTACATTCTAGTATTTGTTCACAGTTAAACACATAGTAGTTATTTCATTGAACAGCAGACTAGGTATCAGAGAAGGTAGCGCGTGCATAATTGTTTACATTCTAGTATTTGTTCACAGTTAAACACATAGTAGTTATTTCATTGAACAGCAGCCTAGGTATCAGAGAAGGTAGCGCGTGCATAATTGTTTACATTCTAGTATTTGTTCACAGTTAAACACATAGTAGTTATTTCATTGAACAGCAGCCTAGGTATCAGAGAAGGTAGCGCGTGCATAATTGTTTACATTCTAGTATTTGTTCACAGTTAAACACATAGTAGTTATTTCATTGAACAGCAGACTAGGTATCAGAGAAGGTAGCGCGTGCATAATTGTTTACATTCTAGTATTTGTTCACAGTTAAACACATAGTAGTTATTTCATTGAACAGCAGACTAGGTATCAGAGAAGGTAGCGCGTGCATAATTGTTTACATTCTAGTATTTGTTCACAGTTAAACACATAGTAGTTATTTCATTGAACAGCAGACTAGGTATCAGAGAAGGTAGCGCGTGCATAATTGTTTACATTCTAGTATTTGTTCACAGTTAAACACATAGTAGTTATTTCATTGAACAGCAGACTAGGTATCAGAGAAGGTAGCGCGTGCATAATTGTTTACATTCTAGTATTTGTTCACAGTTAAACACATAGTAGTTATTTCATTGAACAGCAGACTAGGTATCAGAGAAGGTAGCGCGTGCATAATTGTTTACATTCTAGTATTTGTTCACAGTTAAACACATAGTAGTTATTTCATTGAACAGCAGACTAGGTATCAGAGAAGGTAGCGCGTGCATAATTGTTTACATTCTAGTATTTGTTCACAGTTAAACACATAGTAGTTATTTCATTGAACAGCAGACTAGGTATCAGAGAAGGTAGCGCGTGCATAATCGTTTACATTCTAGTATTTGTTCACAGTTAAACACATAGTAGTTATTTCATTGAACAGCAGACTAGGTATCAGAGAAGGTAGCGCGTGCATAATTGTTTACATTCTAGTATTTGTTCACAGTTAAACACATAGTAGTTATTTCACTGAACAGCAGACTAGGTATCAGAGAAGGTAGCGCGTGCATAATTGTTTACATTCTAGTATTTGTTCACAGTTAAACACATAGTAGTTATTTCACTGAACAGCAGACTAGGTATCAGAGAAGGTAGCGCGTGCATAATTGTTTACATTCTAGTATTTGTTCACAGTTAAACACATAGTAGTTATTTCATTGAACAGCAGACTAGGTATCAGAGAAGGTAGCGCGTGCATAATTGTTTACATTCTAGTATTTGTTCACAGTTAAACACATAGTAGTTATTTCATTGAACAGCAGACTAGGTATCAGAGAAGGTAGCGCGTGCATAATTGTTTACATTCTAGTATTTGTTCACAGTTAAACACATAGTAGTTATTTCATGGAACAGCAGACTAGGTATCAGAGAAGGTAGCGCGTGCATAATTGTTTACATTCTAGTATTTGTTCACAGTTAAACACATAGTAGTTATTTCATTGAACAGCAGACTAGGTATCAGAGAAGGTAGCGCGTGCATAATTGTTTACATTCTAGTATTTGTTCACAGTTAAACACATAGTAGTTATTTCATTGAACAGCAGACTAGGTATCAGAGAAGGTAGCGCGTGCATAATTGTTTACATTCTAGTATTTGTTCACAGTTAAACACATAGTAGTTATTTCATTGAACAGCAGACTAGGTATCAGAGAAGGTAGCGCGTGCATAATTGTTTACATTCTAGTATTTGTTCACAGTTAATTGTTTATTTATGTTTCTGTTACGGTTCCAGAAAGATTCTCGTAAATATGAGGACATGTTTTTAAAACTAAATTAAATATATACAAAAATTTCATTCCTGTAAATCGTATTTTACTTGTGACGAAAATAAAATAAAAATGCTATCTTTGCGTAAAAGTACAGTATCCCATAAAAAGCGTGATATCCTTCAGGCGAGGTCGGTGCTACCGTTTCACTACATTGATACAGGATCAGAGGTGCAATTAAATTCCATTTAAAGCCATAGTGATGTTCCGTTTTACAGGACAATTTACATTTTTCTGTCACCAATAATACGATATATTCTAACCACTACGCTATCCTCCTGGTTAGCATTCTTTTCGTTACAAAATAATATTCTTTGTCTCTAATTGTTTACTAGATTTTTGTTATTTTATCAAGTTAATTTTGTTATACTGTAAATTCTACATTCAGTGTGTAGGAGACAATACAATTTTTTTTATAATACGATTGAAAACTTTAGAAAGACAGCATTAAACGAATAATTAACAATTAATTAACTTTGTAATGTAAGAGTAATTCAGCCTAAATTTTAGGGCAAACAGGTACCAAAATGAACTCCAGCAGAAGCATCGGATGAATATGTAATGAAACCAATTACCTGCCTTGGAGCAACAGGGACCTAGCGAGCCGGCCAATCGCAGACAGCTGTTCCTCAATGTTTAACGAGCCTGCCATTAGAGTTGGTAAGCATATTCAACACTATCCATGATTTTGGTAGTGGATTTAACTGATTTATATTCAATTTATTCAGATATACGACACTTAAATATTAAAACTTAATACATAAAATGTATGCAGTCAGTCTAATTGCAAAGCTCCATCTTGGCCTACACAAATCAAGTATTGAGTGGTCGGCGTGACTCACAGTTACCACTCACTCTACGTTATTCGCAGTCAGTCTAATTGCAAAGCTCCATCTTGGCCTACACAAATCAAGTATTGAGTGGTCGGCGTGACTCACAGTTACCACTCACTCTACGTTATTCGCAGTCAGTCTAATTGCAAAGCTCCATCTTGGCCTACACAAATCAAGTATTGAGTGGTCGGCGTGACTCACAGTTACCACTCACTCTACGTTATTCAAACTCTACGTTTCCATGGTCTCGACCCTTGCACACCTGTATGAAACTGATGCGTTCTATGCATACGAATTCCTCATTCACGGAATGGAAAGGTACTATGGGCCGAAAGCTGTTGAGTTAGCATATCTCAAAAGCTGTTTACTTTTCACGCCATCCCTGTCCTTAAACATTTAAAAAATTCGTCGTAGTTTTCCTTGTTGTGTGTTTATATTTTGATCAATACGTATTTTGATCTTCATTCATATTTACTTGTCTTCTTGCTGGACTATTTTGTTAATTTTTACAACTGTACTACTTGAGAACCTACAATCAAATGATATGTCCGAGTATTATTGGAAATAAACACATTAATCGTATCAATATGTTACAAATTCATTAAATAAATATCAATACATCAGTCCAAATATTTGCAATGGTAATGAGGCAAATCAGTAAAATAAAGTATTTAAACATAAATCCATTAATTTTGAGGAACTAAACCTACCTAGGAGAGCAACAAAAAGTATTTCCAAAGCATGAAAGGTTACTAATCAAGTTTCCTTGAGTAAATGGAATTATAATAACTAAATTACAATGTATTTCAGATGTAGGGAAAGAGTGGTTGCCTCTTAGTTTACCAACTTTCCATCCTTGTTCAGCAGAACTGTGGTTCTTCGTTGCTTCTTTTATAGTAAAAGTAATTGTGATTAATCCCTTCACATAGTGTTTTACATGATTTTAAACGGATCGTCCTTTGCCGCAGTTTTCGGTCAACGATTTTCTCATAAATTATGAAAGAATTTTAGGAAAGCTTTCTTTAAAACTAATATTACAGGTTCTTAAAAAAAATCTTTTTTCCATGGTAAAGTTTTTTCTTTGCGCAACTCTATATCATCTTAATAGGAATAAAAAGATTACATTTTCTAAAATATAAGCCCAATTATAATGCAAGAACTATTATTACAAATACAATAAAATGAGCAAGATTTTAACTTGTTCTAACATGATAAAATTTAATTAAAATAATACCCCTCGTCGCAGCAAACCTGCGTACTTAGCGAATTTCCAATGCATATATATGGGTATCACTACTACCTAGAACCACTTACCAAGTTTCACAAAAATACATTCATTAATAAGTGATATATAGCATTTTATTTATTCTCCATAAGAATAACATTAGGGCTGAGTACGCAGGTTTTCTGCAACAAGGAAGATAAGAAATGTGTTTTTTTGCAATTATCAATATAAATCAACCAGGTGAAGCTACATACCAAGTTTTATTAATTTAAGTTGATAACTAAGGGAGATGTAAAACTTTACTTGTTCTCCGTATGAATAACATGGGGACTGAGTATGCAGGTTTACTGCTACCGGGAAAAATCAATAAAAACGTTTTTTTGTGGTAATATCAATATACCACAACTAGTTGAAGCCACATACCAAGTTTCATCAATATACATTCATAAATAATCGAAATATAACATTTTATTTATTCTCCATAAGGATAACATTGGACAACGTTCTGTGTTTAGCACTTTAAATATCATTGCAACGGTTTTGACGTAAAACAACAATTAAAACGCCAAAATGATTGTTTTGTAGAGCTAAACTGATTGGTAGAAAGAAATGTGGAATTTTTAGTGAAATTATCTGAGGAAAATCTAAAAACCGTATTCCCATAAGATTAACATGGGAAATATTTTGGACACATTTTTTTACTTTTCTTCTCAACCACTAAACCTAGCTTAATCATTCAAAATACTAAATTGTTTTTTAAGCTCTCTAAAATGGCTATAACCAAAATCTAGGGTTTTTAAAATTTTAGGATAAAAGTTCAAAAAACTGATTTTTGGAAAATTTTAAACCCCCATAAAACCCCCTTCCCATAAACCGATCGATCTGGTTTTCGAACTTAAAGTCATAAATGTTACTCTCCATATTTGTGCCAAATTTCATCAAAATCAGGTGCTTCTTTCAAAAGTTATCGCGGTAACGGACACACTTATACGAGTAAATGTGAACGAATAGTGTTTTTGAAATCTGGGGACCACAAAACAAAAAGTTATCATGGTCTCGGGCTTAAGTCTTACCATGCCACCTACGGTAATAGCTTCTTCCCTATAGGGGAAATTCGCTAGAAAGCTAGTTTTTTCGTATTTATCTGCCCAACAAAACAGTTTGCCATATCCTAACATGTGGCAAAATAATGACACCGATGAAACCGGTTGAGGCCCCTTGTATCGTTAAATTGAAAATAAAACTATATTTTCTCCAGCCACAAAGAATGTCTTAAAAGTTAAATAAGATCCATTTTGAATAACGCATGTCATTCCTCAAAATAATGTAATACAAATCAATTTAACACAAGAAAATTGAGAAATTTAATGTCCTTGAAAGTAGGATGAATGAAGGTATCTATCTTTTTGTACGTAAACCAGTAATATTTTTTTAAAATAATTATTTTGCCTAAATTTGTAATCACTACACTAGGTGTCAAAAGGTTTTATAAAGACGATTTATATTTGCTGGAACGTTTGAAGCTTACTGCAAAATATAAGGCAACGTTGAGCGGTTTAAGAGGAGGTTAACATTTTGAAGAGTGAGCCCCTCGACCCAGAGGCCCAGAGGTTAGAAGCCTCTACAGGAGGGTGTGTTGTTAATGGAAGTAATAGATAATAGATAATGGGATAATGGATAATAGGTAATAGATAATGGAAGTAATAGATAATGATAAATACAACAGGTCACTAGTTTTTAGTTCGTGCCTCTGTGTTTAAAATGTGGATAATTCAGGAAATATAAAAACCTGCGTCGTACCATATATAAAGATTTGTTTCACACAGCGTCATATAGGAATAGCCTGCAGGGTACTTCGTTATGATTTTTATTACATTATTTCTTTAAATAGTATACTAACACTGATCAAAAACCTAGTTCAATTTTATTTAAAATTCTGTATGTTGAATTGATTGAAAAAACAAATTTTTTTGATTTTTATTATGAGGTTGGCGGCCTCTATTTCCTCAAATATTTCTCGCCTACAATGGTATTGAGCCTGTCCGAGGGGCATATCAAGCAAGGCGAGGAGTCAGCCGTTAGAGTACTAGGGAAGTACTGACGTAATTTTATTTACTTGGGTTACAACTTAGGTTTTGAACCCACGCCAACACCCCTGCCACAGGTCCGAAGTCCGTCAATTTGACCACTGATCTAATTAAATTAGGTATGCATTTTTCAGGTGGAATTTACATAATTTAACATAAATTAAATAGCAGATAAAAAACACATGTTAAAATCAAAATTTTGGACTTACATTTAAACTTATCTTCAGCCTGCATCAACTAAGGTTAGGATTAATATTAATGATTAAGCAATATAATATGTATTGTACGAAGCATTATATGATCGTAGGGAATTTGTATTGCATTAAAGAGTGTATTATAATCTGTATTGTAGTTCAATGTACATTTTTGATAGTTTATTGGTGTAACAAGTGTGGTTGTGTTTTTCTCTTATATCACAGTTTATTTAACAACCAAATACATAACTAAGTTACGGATAACTGTGTAACCTTATAAAGGTGGTGAGTGAAAGTTCGGTGTAGGATTATAAATGTAGGTACTTGGGATTTATTTTTCAATGTAGTTACATTCCTAGCAAGAAGTATTTGTTCGTTAATTCGATGATGAGGAACGAGGAGTTGAATGTGGAGGGTATTGGGTGGAGGGAGGAGGGAGGGGTTCTACCAGGAGGTGGTGGGAGGAGTGAACTCTGCAACAATGAATGTCGCCCCAGCGGTGCTATAATTAATCTACAATGTGATACAAGTCTGGATAACAAAGGGGGCGAAACAATGAGTGGCGATAGACAGAGGGGAGTTGTACTTAACGGCATCGAGGCTGCATTGTTTACGTTGTATGTGTCACGTATGGATAACAAATTTTTGGAAGTAAAACTGGGATATATTAAACTAAATGCATATATACTGCGTCCTGTTTGAATTATAAATAGTTCAAATCGATTTTAGTAAAGGCAAAAATTTAAACTTGTTGATAACACTACGGTCTATTGGGGAATAACGTATATCTAGGCACGTAGCATATCAATACTAAACTACATTTATAAATGGCGGAAGATTTTAAATATATCTCACGTAATAACATGTTTTAAAAACATCATATTCATATACTTTGTATTAAAGTCTGTAAGAGTTGACCGCAACTCGTGTATTGTTTAACCGTCCATAATTTCCCTCGAAATGGCAACCCGTTTTGTAAGAGTTGACCGACATTTCGTGTAGTATTCAACTGTCCATAATTGCCCCCGTGATGGCAACCCGTTTTGTAAGAATCGGCCGACATTTCGTGTAGTATTCAACTGTCCATAATTGCCCCCAAGATGGCAACCCGTTTTGTAAGAGTCGGCCGACATTTAGTGTAGTGTTCAACTGTTCATAATTGCCCCCAAGATGGCAACCCATTTTGTAAGAGCAGGCCGATATCTCGTGTAGTGTTCAACTGTTCATAATTGCCCCCGTGATGGCACCCCTTTTTGTAAGAGTCGGCCGACATCTCGTGTAGTGTTCAACTGTTCAAAATTACCCCCGAGATGGCAACCCGTTTTTTAAGAGCCGGCCGACATCTCGTGTAGTGTTCAACTGTTCATAATTGCCCCCAAGATGGCAACCCATTTTGTAAGAGCAGGCCGATATCTCGTGTAGTGTTCAACTGTTCATAATTGCCCCCGTGATGGCACCCCTTTTTGTAAGAGTCGGCCGACATCTCGTGTAGTGTTCAACTGTTCAAAATTACCCCCGAGATGGCAACCCGTTTTTTAAGAGCCGGCCGACATCTCGTGTAGTGTTCAACTGTTCATAATTGCCCCCAAGATGGCAACCCGTTTTGTAAGAGTCGGCCGACATTTAGTGTAGTGTTCAACTGTTCATAATTGCCCCCAAGATGGCAACCCATTTTGTAAGAGCAGGCCGATATCTCGTGTAGTGTTCAACTGTTCATAATTGCCCCCGTGATGGCACCCCTTTTTGTAAGAGTCGGCCGACATCTCGTGTAGTGTTCAACTGTTCAAAATTACCCCCGAGATGGCAACCCGTTTTTTAAGAGTCGGCCGACATCTCGTGTAGTGTTCAACTGTTCATAATTGCCCCCATGATGGCAACCCGTTTTGTAAGAGCCGGCCGACATCTCGTGTAGTGTTCAACTGTTCATAATTTCCCCCGAGATGGCAAACCGTTCTGTAATATTCGGCCAACAACTCGTATTGTGTTCAACCGTCCATAATTGCCCCCGAGATGACAACCCGTTCTTTATTAGTCGGCCGACAACTCGTATTGTGTTCAACCGTCCATAATTGCCCCCGAGATGACAACCCGTTCTTTATTAGTCGGCCGACAACTCGTCCTGTGATCAACCGTCCACAATTGCCCCCGAGATGACAACCCGTTCTTTATTAGTCAGCCGACAACTCGTGTTGTGTTCAACCGTCCATAATTGCCCCCGAGATGGCAAACCGTTCTGTAATAGTCAGCCGACAACTCGTATTGTGTTCAACCGTCCATAATTGCCCCCGAGATGGCAAACCGTTCTGTAATAGTCAGCCGACAACTCGTATTGTGTTCAACCGTCCATAATTGCCCCCGAGATGGCAAACCGTTCTGTAATAGTCAGTCGACAACTCGTGTTGTGTTCAACCGTCCATAATTGCCCCCGAGATGGCAAACCGTTCTGTAATAGTCAGCCGACAACTCGTATTGTGTTCAACCGTCCATAATTGCCCCCGAGATGGCAAACCGTTCTGTAATAGTCAGCCGATAACTCGTGTTGTGTTCAACCGTCCATAATTGCCCCGAGATGGCAAACCGTTCTGTAATAGTCAGCCGACAACACGTGTTGTGTTCAACCGTCCATAATTGCCCCCGAGATGACAATCCGTTCTGTAATAGTCATCCGACAACTCGTGTTGTGTTCAACCGTCCATAATTGCCCCCGAGATGGCCAACCGTTCTGTAATAGTCGGCCGACAACTCGTGTTGTGTTCAACCGACCAACCCCCCAACATTGCAACTTGTTTTGTAAGAGTTGGCCTATAACTGGAATAGGGTTAACCGTCCATAATTGCCCCCGAGATAGCAACCCGTTTTGCAAAAGTCGGCCTTTATCTGGCGTAGTGTTTAACCGTCCATAATTGCCCCCGAGATAGCAACCCGTTTTGCAAAAGTCGGCCTTTATCTGGCGTAGTGTTTAACCGTCCATAATTTCTCTTGCTCGAAGCAAATAAACTCCAGTCAAAACTCAATCTATGTTAGTGGATTTGTAAATCATTTAACCTTAAAAAGTGCAAATCCTGTCAAACTAGGTTCATTCAGGTTTAATATGAGTCTATATCACTGCCTGCAAGATTCACAGCGTTTTTATCTAATGTAACCTCATGTTAAACACAATATAATTAACGTTGCTTTTTCTCTTAAGCTAAACTTAACTTTATAAATACGTGTTACTAAGGGTAAACTGAAAAGTAAGTACACAAATATTATTTTGATAGAATAGGGTGTCGCGTAGGGTGAATAGGGTGACTATTCATTTGCAGACGCTATGCAAAGCTTACATTTTACCTTAAAGATAAAATGTTGCCACTTAACCCAGGGGGTGAGAGGGGATTCCCCCACTTACTTTGTAAAACCTCCAATAAAGGGATTTAGTGAGTCATTTATTAAACAGGTATACTAAATGTTTTTAAATGTATGTATAGTCGTATTCTATACATAGTAAATATAGAGTAATTGATTTATTAAAAGAGGTTTTGAAGGAAGAAAGTGTGTGTCAGTTTTTGTGATACCACTCATTTTATTATATTGCAAGAAAACTGGATAGTTCATTGGTGGATTTTAAGCCGTCTAACCTTTATTTCAAATCATCTGTGGGGCAGTTTCGTCGATTGGCAATCAGTTGATTGTACTCCAGTGTATAGTTAACTTCTACAACAAAATCTATAGACTTCTAATTTAAGTCTAAAATAATTATTTCTAACTGTTAACCTATGTGATTTCATTGCTTTAATTTAATTTAAATCACCCTCAAACCATCCTTTTTTTGTATAAGTGCGTAATTTAAAGCTAGTTTAAACAATTGTATTACAATAAGCGTTCATATATTTCACTTAAACGCTTACCTACGCTTTTAAATGTATATACCTACTCATCACTCCACCTCAAATATCTTTTATAGAATAATCTTAGCTGGGAGCATAATTTTGTTCCCCAATTTGAGGAGAACAATACAACTGTTGTGGCAACAATACAACTGTTGTGGCAACAATACACGCTCTAAAGGTCCTACCGAAGAAATTGTTCAGTAAACAGCCCGACCGGTCTTCGGTGTAATTTTAAAGGTTCATTCGATAGTTCAGTAGAAATATCAATGTTATTAATTTATTAAATATGAAAAATATTTTTATTATTACAATTTTTAAACACGTTAAACTGTAAATTTACATTTGCCTTTGCACCTTTATGAAATTTCGAAGGATTTATAAAGATTTACACGTTTGGTTGTTTACAAAAAGGCTCCACGTAATGATTGAAATATTGGCTGCCTGATCATTGAATGATCAATGAAAGTATTTGAACTGTTAATTGTTTGTTTAATAAATAAGTTTTATAAATACACTGGTGAAACACAAAACTCTAAATTTCAACGTAAAGATTTCTTTGAATTGAGAAAAGCGTTCAAAGGTACAAACCACAAAGGTCCTCTAGTAGTAGTGTTCTAGTTTGGAGTTTTCTGTACTTTCAAATAACAAACTAATACAACTTTTTGGTTCTATAAGCTTTTACAAATATCAAACTTTCCGCAGTGTTTTTTTCTTTAGTTTTATGTTTTAGAAATATTAAACCATTTACTTACTCACATACTGGTATTACTTCATAATTATAAACAATTGAGCTATTTATGTTATGTAGTGGAATATGTGTTTAGGTAATGAAAAGTCAATAAGACGCTGACATAGTGTGTGTTTCATTTTGTGCACTTAAGGAAAATATTTAGTAATATTTGGAATTACATGTAGGAATATGTAATATAAAGTCTTAAAACTGAAGATACTGGAGGAAAATGTTTCAAGCTCAGGTATTAGGTTAGATAATTCAATTTAGCAATAAAATAACTATTTTTTAGCTCAGCTATTAGATTAAAGAATTTAATTATGCATTCAGTACATCCATTTTGTTCAAACATATAAAACAATGAATAATATTTACTTATGATTTGCAGAAACAAATTATTTTACAATATCAATATTTTATTTAAACTTAACTTGTAGACGAGGAAAACTGAGATTTTTGATGCGACAGTTTTAACTACAGATTTTATCAGGGTCTTTTCTTTTTCATTAAGAGCATGCCATTTAGGGGATGCATCAAATTTAATACATTGGTGGCTTAGTGAGTAGATGGTGCAAACCAAAGGTACGATCATCATACGCTAACTACTAGTGCGTACGGCCGTGTTGTGCTAAAATACCCCCGTAGCAGCAAACCTGCGTACTAAGCGAATTTCCAATGCAAATATATGTTTATTAATTCCACATAAAGCAACATACCAATTTTCATCAATATACAATCATAAATAAACGATTTATGACATTTTAATTGTTCTCCATAAGAATAACATGGCAGCTGAGAATGCAGGTTTACTGAAACAAGAAACACAAAGAATAGGTGTTTTTACAAATATGAATATAACCCAACTAGGTGACACCACATACCGAGTTTTATTGATTTTTGTTCATAATTGTGGGAGATATAATATTTTACTTTTTCTCCATAAGAATAACATGGGGGCTGAGTACGCAGGTTTGCTGCTACGCAACCATCGCTAAAATTTTGTTGTGCTAATGACAATAGACCGCAACCAGATGAAGCCATATACCAAGTTTGGTCGGTATACACGTTCATAAATAAGCGAGATATGTAACATTATTCTTATTCTCCATAAGAATAACATTGGACAACGTACTGTGTTTAGCACTTTTAATATTTCCGTAACCAATTGACGTAGAGCAATGATGAAAACGCCAAATTGTGTGTTTCTTTAAGCTAAAGCCAATGGTGAAAAATAAAATTTGTCTTTTTCAAAGGTTATATGTAAAAAATTCAAAAAAAACATTTTTGGGGTACAAAACCCCCCCAAAAATACCCCTTCGGATAGATAGATGTGTCTGGTTTTTGAACTTAAAGTCATAAATCACGTGTGTACCAAATTTCATCAAAATCGGACAATTTTTACGAGAGTTATCGTGCTCACGGACACACACACACACACACACACACACACACACACACACACACACACACACACACACACACACACATGTATATATATACCTACAGTTTTGAACGAAATGTGTTTTTGGGGTCTGGGGACCTCAAAATGAAAAGTTATCATGGTCCCGGGCCTAGGCTTTACCATGCCGACTACGGCCTGTAGCTTCTTCCCTACAGGGGAAATTCGCTAAAAACAAATCGTCAAAAACAAATCGCTAAAAACAAGCCTTTAAACGAAATTTTGTCGTAAGTTAAACACGGAAGTCGCAGAACGGGTGGAACATTGAATTTGACAAGAAGCTGGAGGAAAGCTGCACAGTGAAAAGAAGATGAAGGTACAAGAAGCTTTGTGTCTTAATTTCGTGAATCGTCTCTCTCCTTTACTTTGTCGTATTAAAATTGCACTTACTCTATATTTATCTGTTAGATGTTGATTTCAAACGTGACTGTCAAATGTTATATACTAAATTTAACCTTCTAATTAATATTTTCTACACATTTGTCAAATATCTTGTGCCTAAAACATATTATTTTTATAAGGATTCTTAAGGTTAATTTATTTGTTTAGTGCATCATCAAACATTATTACTCATAATGTGTTGCAATGTAAATATAATGCTGTTTTTTTACCGGTTATGATTCATAATAATATGTATTATTTTAATAATCACTTTCATTTATATTTTAACAAATATAGCGTCATTGATGCCGTTCAACAGTTTAAGAAACTTAACAGTAATTACTACAAGTTGTAACCTACTGTATTCGTATTTCATAAAAGTTATACAAAATAAGATTGTTTTTAATATCTTTTACATTTTCTTTTAAACACTGACGGAGCTTTCATCACTTTACACCACAACCGTTAAATTAAAATCTAACATCGCGTTAGGTTTTTTCTGCAAACTTGTATTACTTTTACTAACTCAACAAATGTCAAAACGTAAATAGTGCTAGAATTGGCTGCTAAATTGTACAAACACACTCAATAAATACAAACGTCGACTTAATTCAAAAAACGTATATCCTACTTTCAATTTTCAAACTTATTTTGTCCTATAGGGAAACGAAAAATATGATTATATACAATATAATATTACTAAGTAGTAGATATTCTAGATAAATTTATATTATAAAATATTTATAAAACAAGGCGACCAATAGAACAAATGAGTCTCAATTCTACATCTTAAAAACAATTGAATATTAAAAGAATTAAAGCCTCACAAAATTTAAATGTTATATTACGGGATATTGTTAGGATATAAAACATATTTACGAACACAGATACATTTTTTTATTTCACGATTATTAATTATCACTCTTTGCTCAAAATTAGGGAAAAGAAGGCAAACTAAAGCAACTTTGTCTAAAGCATGCGCGAATTACACAATTTCTGCGTTACCTGCAATATATTGTACCGCACAGCACGGAACACATGGAATGTTCCAACAAAGTCATGCCTCCCACCTACAGCGAGAGGATCAACGGACAGAGGGAATGTGAACAATTATTACTTATTGATCTCCATTTACTGTTTATGAATTGATAATTAATTACTGCATATGTATCATTAATCTTGGCTACTGATCGAATTCCAGTAATATACGTATCCAGTGGATACAAATAAAGAAATTAAATTTCGTTCGACATTCTTAAAATCATATATTAAAATTATTTTATAATTTTCATATGTGTTTTAGTAAGGCTTTTCATTCCAACTTTGACCATATTACACAGTAAGGGCCGCTTTCCCCAAGAAAAGTTTAACTTAAACTTGAGTTTAAACTTAAGTTTATGAGAAATGTTGCTTTCCAAAAGAGTTATGGGTAGTTTAAACCCGGTTTATGTTAAACCTATAGAGAGAACTGTATTTAACGCTGTTATTCTATGCCAACATAACCTAAAATCCTTTGTAAAAATATTTGTTTTCAGTTTAAATATAGGGTATACAAACAAACAAAATCGTATGAAACATGTTGCCTGCCCGATAGTTTGTGAATTAAACTAAACTGGCTAGATCAAATGTTGGGGAAATCGAATTGTGCCTTAATCCCTAGTTAAAAATAATCCCAGGTTTAGTTTAAACTCGAGTTGGGGAAAGCGGCCCTAAACCTGTGAATTTAAAAGTTGGTAAAACTATAAGGAATAAAATGCTGACTCTAATATTTTATCAAACAAACAACTAATTCCCAACAGTTTTTGTAAAAGTCAAAGAATTTTTTAATCCAAAGACGTTGAAAAGAAGTTCTCCAACGAAAAAACTAATGAAAAATGAGTCACTATTCACAGCTCTAAAATGTTTACACACAGACGTATCATAATTCAAAATAATTAATACTCGAATAAGAGTAATTAATAATTGTTATAATCTATTATATTGTTCTATTATATTAATAGGCAAGCATGATTTTTGTCGTACGTTTTTCACAGCTCGTGCGCATCGTAGGAAAAATCCAAGCACACCGTTAGAAATGTATTTTTCTGTAGATGTGCACAATACTATCGTAATTTACATTAGTTTCTGAGAAATGGAGAAAATTTAATTTTAAATTTGAAAAGAAATAACATTGGCCTTATGGGTTGCCACGTTGGTTGCGGAATAACAACGAAATATAAATATAACTTTCAAATCACATGTTAGATTGCAGCGTGCATTGAAAACTGTGCATAGAGTACGTGATCATACCATTTGATAAGGAAAAAAGAATATTACATTCAACCATTACTACGCAACTTAAGTGGTGGACTCAGTGGAGTGTAATACAAATTTTTAAAAAGCAATCACATGTTGAAATATAAAATATAAACAATAACAAACCGAATTTAATCATCAATAGTGATATGCACGATTTTTTACTATTTATTTTTGGTTTTGTGGTAGTGAAAAGTCTGCGCTTCATGAGAAACTAATTATTATTTGACAGTGTTTGTTTTTTTAGGTTTTTTCAGTAGTGTTATGTCCGATTTTTCACCGTTTATTTTTTATTTTGTGCTAGTGAAATGTCTGCGCGTCATGTGAAACTAATTATTTTACTATGTTGTTTCACTAGCTACTGGAATGGCAACACCCTTCTATATCCTTTTTACCTCCACGTTAAAAAAAATTACCTGGGGGTGAGGGTTGTGGAGGGGGAGGGAGAGAGAGAGAAGGAAGAGAGAAGGAGAGAGATATGAGCGCAAAAAAACCCACTAAATATTAAACTTGTTTCAAATATTCGTAAAATAAGATTTGGTAGAATGTCGACCATTGGGTGGTTTCTAGTATTCATAATAATTAAGCTGAATCCTTTTCAAGCGAGAACTATTGTCGTTATATTCCTTTCAACTGAAGTTTCAAAGTCACATAAATTATGCATTTCTGAAATTATTTGACATTCTTTTTGACAGTGAAATAATTTACAAATGTTCTTAACATTGATTTTAAAATATTAGGGTTTTACAAATTGTATTACGTCTACATAGCCTTTTACTTATCCAAAATAAAACCTGTTAGAAAGTAGGTATATTAATAATTAGTGTTGTGATATATTTATAATTTTAGATAAAAAAGGCGATCTCACAATGAAATAATTCAATTCTACAAGAATATTGTAAAGCATAACTTAATTTAAGCCATTTCATTTAGAGCAATCAAAATCTGATCCAATAAAAACCAATGTAATGTGCAATTACAAATCTATTACAATGAATCAAACAATTAATTAGGATGTAGCTAGATTTTATTTATATATATACTTATTATATGTTACGATGTAATGCATTGAAAATCTTCTTCCCATAACGTATTGGTTGCCTGGAAGCTAGGATGATGAGCCCCGTTGTGTGGGGATAATAGCCAGTCCATTGTGAAAGTTAATAATATACTTAACGTTATCGCCGTATATTACACCAGTTATTTTTGGTCTCTTTGTCTTTTAAGCATCTTATTTTTTCTCAGTTGTGGTTTTAGTTACAAAAACAGTTGTTAAAATATACTCATGAGGGCTAATCAACAAATGAAAATAACATTTCCAAACATTTCTATGAATACTCATGATATTATTAACTAAACACATACTGACTTTATAACGACTATTTGTCACATAACTTTACAAGAATAATCGTAAGTAGATCTTATTTTGCTAGTTCTTGTAATCATTTATCAATTATTCCACTTTTTAACCTCTTTCCTCTTTTATTTAGCAAAATTTCACGTTTTTTTTAATTTTAATATATTTACTACTTAATATTTTTTATCAATTATTAGGCTGTCTTTCAATTTGATCTTAATAAAACGTAATTTTAAAATATCTAGATAAAAATAAAAATTTAATCTTCAGTAATACAAAAATTGGTAATCAAATCTCGTTTCAGTTGCGCAGTTATTATTTGCAATCTAAAACATTTTAATTGTTAGGCATTGTACAATTTAATTAAGTATAGGTTCGGAAATAGTGCAAATAAAATTACCTTGAGTCGATGAAAAAGCAGTTTCCTTACAACACAGACCTGAAACAGAAAGGTATAACTAAGATTACATGGAAGTGTGAAATTAAATATCTGTACACAAATTATAAAGTTATCGCTACCTGGTAACTCTTGTCTCATGTTTCGCGCCGTTAACATAAATTTTGTTGAATCACTTGTTATTACACATAAAATAGCATCGATTTTAGGGGTCGTGCATATATTATGTGACGCCTCCCCGGGGGGGGGGGGTGCGGCACATCGTGATAGACCGTGACACGGGTGAGGGGGGTTAAGGGCTGCGCGACGTGTCACGGTTAATGGAGTTGAAGCCTGCGAAATCTTCAGTTACAGTGACGTAATACCGTACGCCACAATCCAATACTTAATAATTAATAAGTGTGACGTGGCAGGGGGAGGGGGGAGTAATGAGCAGCGTGACAGAGCGTGATACACAGGGGGAGGGGGTCGAAAAGGGCTGAATATAGCGTGACGTAATTTATGCATGGCCCCTTATTTATAAAAAAAAACATTTAAAGCACCAGAAATATTTCCTTAAAACAATAAATAGAGTTACGAAACTCTGTAAACTTTAAACATGATAAACCACAAGTTGAAAATTAGTTTATACTAATTTTAGTAGCTACAGTTTTTAAACTTTAACTGCCTTTAAATTGTAAATCGAATACAACCTGCCCTACACTTTACAAGCATTATAATTATTTTAAATTACTCCAATTATTGTAGTGCTTTACATGAGATTGTATTATGCTTGAATAAATATAAAACTTTAAACTAATGCAGTTTTTGAACTCAATGTTTTCTATGTATTTTTCAAAAAAAGCATTATGAATAGAGTACTTTTCCTAAACTCCATATACTAAAATTATTTATTTATATCTTTATACTACAATACGATAAAAGCTAAACCTGTTAGTTTTATATTTTTATTATTATATTAACAACCATTTGAACTATACGATGTATTTTTATTTTCTTTTGTAATCACAAGCCAGTTAATTCAGTGAGCGTTTAATTCAACTGCTTCTTTTATATTTTTAACTAAGTTTGACCATTAAAAAATAATTTACAATACATACTAAGGACTGCATTTTAAAAAAAGCGGAGTTTAAAAGCAGATTTGTCTTGCTTACGCTTTTAATCTTTAATTAGATGGATATTGCTTTTACAAAAATTGGAATACCGGTTTATCCAAAAAACACACAACTCAAATGTTAAGGAAATTATTTCTTTTTAGGTGAAACTAAAAACTACATACTCTATTAGGTGCATTAAAATGTATTTAGGAAACAACAAGTCCCAAAACGTAAATCAATATTATACACTACCTAATAATTTGCACTATCAATGTTTCCCAAAAATGCTAAACTCTAGTTTAAAAAATTAACTTATCCGGAGAATATATTGACGAACCAACACGTATGATAACCGATGCTGTTATCAGCTGGTAGCAGATTGTTGATTTATTGTTTGCCATCGCTGTGACGTCACACACCTTTCCCCCTCCACATCGCAGTCGAGAGAGGTCACCCGTTGATGGCTTTCAACTCCACATATCAAACAATGAAACAGTTCAATATGTGTCATAAATGTGTATAAATTAGTCAAAGCAGTAGACTTGGAGTTTTTTTATTTGACGGATATTTAGTACTTGGATAATTACGCTTATATTTCCGGGTTTCGTAATAAATGGAAAGTGGTTTATAATTTTTAGTCTGATGTACAACTATTAAGAGCTTTAATGTGGCAGTAATATTTTGTGAAGGCATCCATACTGGATCCAGCCGCCATTGGTTACTGGGCTACTAATTAATCCTGGCTAGAGAATCGGTCAGTAACAAGACTACACGAGGCACTTCACCCATTCCACACTCATCATTCATTCATATTAGCCTTGAAATACACCCTAGTTGCATCGGCGTCTTACCCAATTGTTAAGTGGATTATATATCCGATTATTATTTGTATTCTTACTAAAGTAAGTAAGTATGCATGGAAGGTATCATGTATTGTTTGTGTCTCTTATGCAATATGGCATAGAGATTTGGGGTAGTAGTAAATGCTGAGATGTTTTTCAAAATTCTGAAGAAGTATCTTAGAATAATTATATTTTATGCCCTCGAACTTCATGTCGTGATATTTTTAAGGAGTATTTTAAAATGTATGCTTTTCGATAGATAAAATGTCAGCTCTACTATGGAGGCACATCACTTTCATGGGTTTAATACGAGGCACAGAGATATTTTGCAGTTACCTTCCCATAGATTAAGTTCAACAAAATACTTATAAAAAAAAAACAGTAAACCTCCCACCTGGTAATAATGATAAAAATACAAATAACACTATTTTGTTTAAGAATAAGATGGTTAACAAGGCCTATTATAGTATCAAACGTTACTGTGTGATACAATAATTTAATATTTACATTAACATTAATGAAATGACTTTAATGTTATAATTATACTGTATTGACTTTTAGGTTTAGTTTAATACATTTTAAATACTGACAATGCCACCTGTTCCTCAACTGTGCTGGATAGTGGAAAATGTATTTTTGCATTAGTAAAGTTTTTGATTTTTTATAAGTTGTAGCTAAAAGCCCCGAACTGAAAATGAAGACTGATTAACCATGTGATGGAATAAAAAGAAACTAGTCATAAAACCGATTCACACAATCATAATAAGAAGCTGCTGTTTAAAGTACTGTTATATAACGATATTTCATGAAACATAAGGGTTGAAAATAAAAGAGCACGGGTCAAGGAACAAAGCCAAAAAGACAAAGCTTGCATTTTTACGACTGACATTTGCCTGAATGCTAAAGGCAGCGGTGGGATCTTTAAAACACACTTCCGGGCTGAAACCTCATACTCTCACATAACCTCATACTCTCACATAACCTCATACTCTCACATAACCTCATACTCTCACATGACCTCATACTCTCACATGACCTCATACTCTCACATAACCTCATACTCTCACATGACCTCATACTCTCACATAACCTCGTACTCTCACATGACATCGTACTCTCACATGACCTCATACTCTCACATGACCTCATAATCTCACATAACCTCATACTCTCACATAACCTCATACTCTCACATGACCTCATACTCTCACATGACATCATACTCTCACATAACCTCATACTCTCACATAACCTCATACTCTCACATAACCTCATACTCTCACATGACCTCATACTCTCACATGACCTCATACTCTCACATAACCTCATACTCTCACATGACCTCATACTCTCACATAACCTCATACTCTCACATGACCTCATACTCTCACATGACCTCATACTCTCACATGACCTCATACTCTCACATAACCTCATACTCTCACATGACCTCATACTCTCACATGACATCATACTCTCACATAACCTCATACTCTCACATAACCTCATACTCTCACATAACCTCATACTCTCACATAACCTCATACTCTCACATGACCTCATACTCTCACATAACCTCATACTCTCACATAACCTCATACTCTCACATAACCTCATACTCTCACATAACCTCATACTCTCACATAACCTCATACTCTCACATAACCTCATGCTCTCACATAACCTCATACTCTCACATGACCTCATACTCTCACATAACCTCATACTCTCACATAACCTCATACTCACACATAACCTCATACTCTCACATAACCTCATACTCTCACATAACCTCATACTCTCACATAACCTCATACTCTCACATAACCTCATACTCTCACATAACCTCATACTCTCACATGACCTCATACTCTCACATGACCTGATACTCTCACATAACCTCATACTCTCACATGACCTCATACTCTCACATGACCTCATACTCTCACATAACCTCATACTCTCACATAACTTCATACTCTCACATGACGCTTCAACACTATTCGTATTTCATAGAGAGGATTTTGTTTCCTGCAATAAAACGTTTATTACAGTTTATATTATTGTATCTTATAGTAAAAACCTATTATGGAGACCATTTGTGGAATATCCAGTGTATTTAAAAAGTCTCGGAAAAGTGTCGTATTTATTTATATGTTGTGTGAATTGAAAATTGGATGTATAGAGTTTTCAATCTGTTTTTATTTGTATGTTACAAGAGGACATGCCCATAAGTGAGGTTTTACATCATTTACTTTATGGGGCGCCCCCCAAGAAATATAGAAACTAAACTAATAGTTTAATTAAGTGAATGCGTGTTTTACAAAGTTTATATTTCTTATAATTGTCTATGTCTTATGTATTTATGTATTGTGTTTTCTAGGTATAATTCGAAATGGGAATTCAAAAATATCATTCCTTCAACAGTATTTTAAAACACATACAAATTTATTTTGAGTCGTGTTAAAACCACGATGTGTATGTCCCCTGTTGCCCTGTGTTCGTAAGTGTGCATAGCTGCTGTGAAGGAGCTGCTTTATCCTCTAGAAAGAAACCTCACAAAGATCCACACTAATATGATTTACTTGAGATTGATATAAATTAATAACAAAAGTTCAGAACTAGTTTAACATGAATACATAATATAGTGGAACTTACTAGAGAACATTTTATAAAAGAAAATTGGCTTTATAGATATGCATAAACAAAATAATCCCAAATATTCTTACCGTGCATCACATTGATGCTTTATTTTTACAAATAAATCATTTTAACATCAACGTATTTACTGTTTCTGGTACATAAACTGTTTTTTGGAATTAAAATACTTAAGGACCCTGTGTTTAAACCAAACATTCAACAAAATGCTTCCAGGAAGACGCCTACCTTAAGAGAGTGCCAAAGGTTTATTCAACACTAGCTGATGTACCAGTTCTTCGTAAAGTTTACCAGTTTGGGTAAAGGGGTTTACTTTACCCGTTCTTTAGTTAATGCAATTTGCATTTTAGTTAGCTTGAAACAGCTGTTCTTGCTTTTTCTCTTTAAGCTGTCAAATGAAAGTATCCACAGCTGTTATTCGTATTACAGTTCCTCAATGTTTACTTTCTTCTGAAATGTAAACATTGAGACTTAGGACGTTCACGGGGCGTAGCCCGAGGGGATTTTAAGGAAGTGAATAGGCCTATATGTTGCACGGGTTCAAGATCTACCTCTGTGTAAAGTTTCAGCCCAGTCGGTTCACTAGTTTTTGCGTTAACCCGGAACATCAGACAGACAAACAGAAACCACCTCTTCTTTATAATATTATACAAGATATCGATAGCAAACATAATACTAAATTAATAAAAAATATTGATTCTGCTCAAGTTTTAAGAGCTAAACAAAATTTTGAAATATACTAATGGGTATTTATTGGTTCAGTTTATGAACAATAATTTTTTTTTAAATCTATACTTATTTTTAAAATTTAAATTATATATAGCCTATATAACCAATATATAAAGTCTACACATAGAAGCCCCTATAACAACATAATGGGAATATTTGAGGGGGAAAATAGGGGAAAATATGGGGGTGTTTGAAGAAAATAATGACCAGTTGAGGGGTTGTAAGGGAGAGCTCTCAGGGACAAGGGGTTGGGGAGAGACAGATGATTATCTTCTCTCGCCTTCTCTTTTTGACGTAAAATGAAAAGGCTTTGCATGGGGTTTGCGTGTTCTGACCTCTAAAAGGATTGCATTTTAAATATGTGAGACTTGACCGGTGTGGCGTTTTACTTGAAACATTAATTGTCAGAGACCGATGACGGTCGATGAAATACCAATTAATTGACTATTGATTTAGTGGCTATTGGGTTAGATGTTTATAAACGAGGAAATAACACTTCTTGAACTCTTTATTTTATACGTGTACCTTACAGACGTTTTTACTAATGTGATGACTTTTTCCCAGTTAATTATCTGTTTTGTACTCCGGCGTAAAATATGTACGACACTATAAACACATCCGAACCTAGAACCTATGGTCCTATATGTCATACCTGCTAAAAGTGGTTTTAAAACGGTCTTTTCCTCTACTGTACTCAACAGCTAAGCTGTTACCTACGAGACCGTGTATGTGTCTTTTGCTCCGTGGTTTCGGGTCATTTCAAAATACATCCTTTGCTCCGGGGGTACAGCAGGTAGAAATCGGGGCCAATGGCAACACCACTTTTGCTCCGCGAGGGGGAGAGTAGCTGACAGCTATTGCGTGTCCAATGGTGTTAGTGAACACAGTGATTTTATTAGGTTATGATCAAATATTATTATTCATGATTATCATATGCTTTATATCATAATAGTGTAAATTTAAATATAACGATAGTTCAAATTAGAAAACTTAAATGTCACAATAATATTACTATAAATTTAAGTCACCAAATATCAAATAACCTTTGCAAATCTAAATTAAGAAAAACATTTCGAGTATTGCAAATTGTACATTCAAAATCAATTCAATAAGTTTTCAGGGTACTGAAGTAATATCTGTACTGCACCAAGTTATTTCTGGGAATCTAAGGAGGGCAGTGGCAATGGTTCTCGGGTGGATCGACGCTCGGGTTCGCGTCCAGTGTTTGGAACACAGGATTAGGGCCGGCCAATATACCTTAACTTCATCATTTTGTAGGTTTCCCACGGTAAGGAATAAAATCTAGAGTATTTCGAAAGAAAGTTTGGATTGACTTTGCTCCTCCAGTTAAGCTGAAAGAGAAAGAATTTGGGGGAGAGGGAGTGTTAGCTACTCTCCCACTCGCGGAGCAAAGGAGGTGTTTTCAGCGGCCCTGATTTCTACCTGCTCTACCCCCGGAGCAAAGTATGTGTTTTGAAATTACCCTAAACCGCGGAGCAAAAGACGTTCAGCCACGAGCCCCATGAGAACCTACGAGATTTAATAGAAAGACATCTTACGAGACTTCAAACGAGTTCGCACGCAGCACGCTGACGTGAGGGAAGTGGATTTCCACAAAATAAACTGTTAAACCTCAAACCCAGTGTAAAAACATACATTTATTCCAATTTTATTGAAAACTGAAAACAGTGATATTTTTGCTGTTGTGATGCTCCTGGTTTAATTTACCTGCAATGTTAGGAATACAATTTTGCGCATTATAAGGTTAGGTGAAGGTCCATTCAGGCTTAAAAGTAGGTGCGAGGTTGCTGGGGATGAAACAAATACACCAACACATGAATAACATGCTTTTCTAATGAAAACCCCCATAATACAACTTACTGTGTTTAGCCTATATACATTTTCTTTGATAACTCGGTAAATATTTATGCTAGAATGACGAGAGAGGGCTTAGAACTTTTGCTTCACTAATTCCCATCTTAATATTTGCATTAATTGTACGTTCAAGGCTTTTATGACCATTTTTTGGGCCAAAAAACTCGAAATTTTTAAGATAATTCCCCAAAAAAGAAGTTTAGAGTTTTCCGATTGTTTTGGCCAACAAACTAGTCCATCCGATTATAGAATGGAACGTTCCGACCAAATTTGAAGTAAATCGGACAAAAAATGCGACTGCTAGAGTGCATACACACACACACACACACACACAAACATATATATATATATATATATATATATATATATATATAATTTTGAACGAACCCTCAAACCGTGTTCAGGGGGTCACGTTAGGAACTTCTATGGTGGTCCCGGGCTTAAGTTTCACCGTGCGGGTCATGCTAATAGTTCACTTTCCATAGGAAATTCACTAATCATTCAGTCCACTTTATTTATATACAAGGCAGTAAATAATAATATGGCACAAGACAATCGATTTCAACCGGTCACCGAACATCATCAGGCACAATAAAAGAGTTTTGGGTGTAGAATATTTCCACTGTTAATTTAACCTCAAAAATTCTGGAAATACAATACTTTCTCCATAAACACCGTATATAGGGGGAAAAAAGTGGTATGGTTTTGTAGTGGGAGGGAGGCCGCCAATTAAGCGGGAGTTTTCCTCGCCTTAAGACTCCTGCACTTCTTTTGTTTTTGTTCCTTTACAGGTGGACCAGCGGTCTAACGTGACTTCCAACCCACGGGAGCGACCGGCCGAGCTTTTTATCATGAGCCGGGAGTTGAACCCGGGCCCGTTGGGTGATAACGAAGAGCTGGTAGAGCTCTGGGTGTATAAAGGGAGATAAACGTTTATTGAAATGATCCCCTTCGTTGTTAATTACAGAATTATGTTTCCTAAAGGATTGCTCACCACAAATTTCTTTGCACCGGTTAACGCGTACTCGCTTGCAAAAAAGGTAACGAAGAGCTGAATAGTACCACATTTTGTGGTTTGTTGATGAAAGGTGGAGGAAGAGGTCAAGTATTCTGGGGTAGGAACTCTCACTCCCCAACCCTCTCGACCCTCCCACTCCTTTCAACGAAAAGGAGTCGTTGTAAACCATACAAATCCTATCTATAACGGATTTTTTTTATACCAACGAACTAAAAGGTTTTAATTAGTCAATTTTTGGACTATCAGAATTTTTTTAACAGAACAATAATGCGTTAGTGTATAAAGTGAACAAAACATTACTAACTCGCAATTATTTACTGGTGGGTCTACAAAATAAAGTCCATAAACTAAGTGAATCCTGCAAACAGCCTTAAGTTAAGTGAGAGCTTAGATTTTAACCGCAAGCTGCAAGAATCGTCCAGGCGTGAAACCCACCACGGAGTCTAAGCTGAAATCCGATTATGACGTCACCACCTCTCAGCTGCTCTGGCTGGAGTCTGTTGTTAACGATAATTATAAAATACCCCCATAGCAGCAAACCTGCGTACTCAGCGAATTTCCAATGCATGTATATTTATCTTAATACCACATAAAGCTACATACCAAGTTTCATCAATATACATTCATATATAAACATTTATGAAATTTGAATTATTCTCCATAAGAATAACATGGCGGCTGAATATGCAGGTTTGCTGAAGCAAGGAACTCATCAAATGGGGTTTTATGCTAATATCAATATAACTCAACTAGGTGAAGTGACACATCAAATTTCATTAATTTATTTTCATAATTAAGGGAGATAACACGTTACTTATTCTCCATAAGAATAACATGGGGCTGAGTACGCAGGTTTGATGCTACGGGAGCCTTTGGCAAAAAATTGTTTTTTTGAACAAATATCAATGGTCCACAACCAGATGAAGCCGTATACCAAGTTTCGTCAGTATATGTTCATAAATAAGCGAGATATAAAATTTTTATTTTTCTCCATAAGAATAACATTAGACAACGTACTGTGTTTAGTACTTTCAATATCTCGGTAACCAATTGATGTAGAGAAATGATAAAAATACCAAATTGTGTATTTTTTTAAGCTGAATCCAATGGATTAAACTAAAATTTGACTATTTCCAAAATTATATGTAAGAAATTCAAAAAACCCATTTTTGGGGTACAAAACCCCCCCAAAATACCCCTTCGGATAAAGTGATCTGGCTGGTTTTCGAACTTAAAGTCATAAATGTTGCCTTACACGTTTATACCAAATTTCATCAAAATCGGATAATTTTTACGAGAGTTATCGTGCTCACGGACACACACATATATATATATATATATATATATATATAGTTTCGAACGAATGGTGTTTTTGGGGTCTGGGGACCTCAAAACAAAAAGTTATCATGGTCCCGGGCCTAGGTCTTACCATGCCGACTACGGTAATAGCTTCTTCCCTATAGGGGAAATTCGCTAAAATATTATAAACTATTGTATTATTGCTATTGTAATTATCTAATCTAACAAAATCTTAATTCGTGTTACAACGGGAAATCTAAGATTATTTTTCATTTTTTCATGCATGCTACGAAATATACTGGTAAACAATAACATTTTCTCCACGTGCCTTACTGAAAAGGATGTTATTTCTACTTAGCTAACATTGCTCATATAAATAAAATACCCATGTTGCATCAAACCAGCGTGGACAAATTTCATTAGTACTTTTTAAAAACCAAAAACATTTTTATCTTCAACATTTTCATGTTTTGTTTTTATGGTAAGTAGAGTGTCATGGGTTTTTACCGTAAGCAGAGGAGTTGATAATTTTTCTTTTTCAATTTAAAAGGTTAGTCTTAATAAAACATATTTTTGTTCCAATACTCTTGGTTGATTACTTGACATTTTCATCTTCTTCTTTAAAACTATATTAATATCTACACTGTATTACGACAACAAATACACATGTTTCAGTAAAATGTAATAACAAATAATATGTATGTAGGACATTTTTCATCTCCAAAAGTATAACATTAGCCGAGTAACTACGTTTGCTGCAACGGGGACCACAACAACTGGATTGTTCTTCAAATAAAATAGGTGACAACCAAATGAAGCCACATGCAAGAGGATATTAAGTAAATACATGAATAAAAGATAAGTAAATTTGTAATAATTCCCCTTAAGGAGTACTGCTCGACGTACTGTGGACAGGGTTACATGGGACCTCGGAGAAGTAATCCAAATATTGAGAACGATATGACTGAGCGATAGGACAGAGTGATAGGACAGAGCGATAGGACAGAGTATGCAGGTTTGCTGCTCAGGGGATACTGTATCGAAGTATTTTTAGACAGATAAAACCGTTCAACTATGACTGCGGGACAGGCCCTTCCCATTATGGGAAATCCTCAGTTAGGGGTTAATTTGTGTTCTTTAAATACTTCTAATTTTAAAATAAATATGTTTACTTTTTAAAATTGTGTTAGCAATCTATTTTTCTTTTTGTTATAATGTAAAGCATACTTAGCTGATATTCCATAAAGTCCTGGCTAACTTTCATAAATAAGGAAAAGACATTTTGAGTTTGAACTGCAACACAAAAAATGTATGTCTAGTTCAGGTAATATTATAAGAAATAACTTGTTTTGATCTTGTTTAGTTAAAATCGGATTACTGTAAAGTGTCGCATGTTGCTGAAATACAGATCTCTTGTTAAAGCCTTCCTCGTCAAAAGAACATATTGACGATCGACCCCCTAACAACCGTTGCTGTTATCAACTTGTATCAGGTTGGTGATTTATTGTTTGCCATCGCAGTGACGTCACAGCCCCCTCCTCTCCCTCACCCATCTATTCATCGTCGTTCCACTTTGGGTAAAGCATCTTATTACATGTGGGTTTATATTTCAAACTGTTGACGGAAGTTGTTTTTGTATTGAATGTTATTCTGAATTTGCTTTGAATTTTCCTTTCAGATTACACCTCATTAAAACGTTGCAGTGATATCAATTTTACAATCCCTTTTAAGTCATATTGAATCATACGATAGAACAAATATGAGAATACTAGACAGTTTTTTAAAATCAAAAATCATCTAATAACATTTTTCCCTTTGGATTGCATGGTACTATACCTTCGTATAATCCCTTTAACTAAAATATGAAATTGTTTCTGCAGCAGTTGCGGGTATATTCGATCCCCACGCGCAAGCATCTGCTATTCAACATCCCACACATTTCAAATGAGTTTCTGAAATTCTAAGTCAATGGATGCAGATCGTTCTAACGAGTGTTTTGAGAAGTAATACTAACAATTACAGCTCAACATAAAATACTCGTACAGCCTCATCAAGCACCTATTAACGGATTAACAATTACCCTACGTATTAAACAAATCTGCAAGTCTTCATATGTTGAATTTTGATTTCTGCTAGACTAAATTAAGTCTCAACATAGGGATGGGTGATTTTTACATGTTTCGTACTTTAAAAGCCTGGTGATGTTTTACACTAATGACTTAATATACAGGGTGATTGATGTAAGTGTGCCAGCTGTTTTTCTTGAAAGTATAAGAGCTATTTCAAAAAGTTCAATAGAAACTTCCCTGTTTAATTTTATGATTTTTAAATTTGTATTTTATCCGTCATTTTTCCAATATGGCGGCCAACTTTAATTTTTCTTATAGAATGCCCATAGTTTTATTATTGAATCAAGTAGAAACTAAAATTTTAAAACGTTTTTATTAATTGTATTTTTCATTAATCTTAACCGTTAAGGTTATTTTATTGTTTTTAGCAAAGAGTATCTCACCTCATGTGTAGCTCTGGAGGGTAAACAGTTAGGTTTAGGAAAGAAACACCAAGAATAAAAACGTTTTAAAATTACATTTTTTACCCTATTATTTAATATTATTAGGGAAAAGTCAACAGAAAATCTTTTAAATTGGTTGCCATATTGGAAAAATGGCGGGAAAATGTTAGAAATTTAATTTTTCCTAGTTTTAGGGTATTAATTAATATGGTAGAAAATGTAATTTTAAAAAGTTTGTATTCTTGGTGTTTTTTCCTAAACGTAACTGTTTAGCCTCCAGAGTTACACATAAGGTGAGATACTCATTTCTAAAACCAATAATATCACCTTAACGGTTAGGTTAGTGTAAAAGTACAAAGAATAAACACGTTTTGAAATTTTAATTTCTACCTGATTCAATAATAAAACTATGGGCAATCTATTAGAAAAACTAAAGGTGGCCACCATTTAGGAAAAATGGCGGATGAAATATAAAATTAAAAATCATAAAATTAAACAGAACCAAAACTCCAGGGAAGCTGCTAATGAACTTTTTTAAATAGCTCTTATACTTTTCAAGAAAAACAGCTGGCACAATTATATCAATCACCCTGTATAAGGCATGAAACTAAAAATAATCTAGTACAGAATTATTTTAGACAACCGATTGACACATTCTAAAGCGGTTCTATTAAATAATATCTATTAAATAATAAGGTACATATGTTTTGACTCATTCTGATGGATAATAGTACTTGAGAAAACATACGAGCTAAAAATAAAATAACAAGGGTCAAGGAACAAAGCCGAAAAGAGAAAGCTTGAATTTTTACGACTGACATTTGCCTAAATGTTAGAGGCAGCGGTGGGATCTTTAAAACCCACTTCCGGTTCCTACATCCACACTTTTATATGCCGCCTACACTATATTTGTATTTTATGAACTATTTCAATTGCTATTCCCAGATTGAGGCTAATAAAACGATGGGCTCTGCTCAATTTTAATAATAATTTATATTAAAACATATATCAGTATTTGTAAAATCCATAATTTTTGTATACTCTCCAGTATTTTACTTCAATTACTTAAAGGTGTGACAATGTTTTTATAAATAGTTTCTTGAGTAGCATAATACCTGTTGTTGTAAAAATAAAACTACGTCTCACAACACTACACAATGTACACTTATACTGTACTTACAAACAAGACGGTAAATATACAAAAATATGGTACAAGGCAATCGATTTCAACCAGTCACACCGGTCATCATCAGGTCCAATCAGTGAATGACAGAAACAAGATGGCGCACAGCTTATATACTATTGGCTACCGGAAGTTCCGGAAACAAGTTGCAAAAAGTACCACCAGAGCCAAAGTTAACATGTTCATTTAATCAGTTTATTCCCAAATTTTATATAAACCTTGGCAATTAAATATGCTTTCAATCTAAACAGATCTTTGGGGTTTGAAATACTACTATATTTGGAATAATTAGCTTTAACATGCTAAGTTTCAAGTTGCTATATTGTACGGCCATTCATTTATAAAAAACGACAATATCCGCAAAAATTTACAGATACAAATCTAGCCATTCCAAAAAATATTTCTTCGCTGTTTTATAATTTTCTTGACCGAGGAAATAATCTACAAAAATGGTCCCATAAGATTACAAACACTCTCTATATACAGAAATTTAAGCAATAGAACTCCTTTGTCTAGTAATTGTTTTTCCTTAAACATTTCTGCCTTAAGAGCCAGTGGTAAAATTCTCTACTCAGCAAAAAACACCAGGGAGTGCATGCTATATTTTTAATTTCATTTATAGGTAAATTCATACAAAATGTTGGATAAGTAGTGATAATAAATTTACTTTTATGACAAATAAATAAGTAAATTATGACTATTTCATTACCATCTATAAATAACTTTATCAAAGGTCACTATTTCGTTATTATAAAGGTAAACTATGAGAAAATAATGGAGATGTTTGAAGAAAATAATGATCAGTTGAGGGGTAGTCGGGAGGGGTGGGAGGAGGGGAGGGGGCTCTCAGAGACAAGGGGGTTAAAGAGAGAGCGACAGATTATTATCTCTTCTCGCTCACTCGTCTCCTTTTTGGCATAAAATAAAAAGGCTTTTCGTCGGGTTTCGTGAACTTGATTCCGGAAAGGATACTTTCTCAAGTTATGCAACTTCTCCGATACAGCGTATGGACTTGGATAACAATGTTCCAAAGACTACAAGAGATCAAATGAACAACGTATTCACATGTGATTTGTAATTTAGGGATAGTAGTTGCTTGTAACCAAACAATTGCAGTTCTTCAACTCCTGACGTTAGACCTATCTTAACCTAAAATAATGTTTACAAGTATGATAACTAGTTTTAAATATTTGTCTAAAATACAAACTAATTTAATACTGGAACAAGAATTGTACAATAAACTATTTAATTTAAAACTTTATAAAAGCAGTTACGTAATTAAAGAGCCAAACGTTTATAATTTATGGAATGTGAAAACTACAAATTCCTTTTAATGTATGGCTGATACTTAGATCTGAAAAGTTTCCTTTACAATATCTACACTTTGAAGTACTGTTGAAATATAATAAAACGAATACTGGATACAGTTTAAAATAAAGAGCTGAAATTGCTCCTAAGCTTGAAACAGCACAGTGTTTTAACGCTTAGTGAGCTTGTTGGTAATGGATCATTGTTGTTGAAAGCACATAAATGTTCGGAATATCTTCTGGACTAAAATAGATTTCTGATGTATGTTCTTGAACAAAAATTAAAGAAAGCTAATTTTCTATTGATGTTTTTTTTATAGCTAGTAATATTTTAAAGTTGTATAACTAATGTAATGATTTCAAATGAACATGGCATTACAGTCCAACTATAGATATATTTCAGGTCAGCTATTTTATAGGTATATATAGGTTACTACAGTATAGGTATTTTATAAATATAATATAGGTATTTTAATAGGTCAGCTATTTTATTTAACTAGTACATCAATGTCCACTTCGCTCTTACTTGGTTAGTTTGAGGTTTATTTTGTCTATTATAATTATGAAAACTTTGTTCAATTATGCCTAGATTAAAGTTTCTTTGGTTGCATAAATAATTTTAGGCCTACTTTTTAATTTAGCATTGGATAAAGCAAAACAATATATATCAAAACAATATGAAGAAAGGTATTTATATCAGTCTTAAGTATAACTGTCATTGACGGTAATGTTTATTTAAAACATAATTATGCTGCAAAAAGTATTTGTTTAACTTATATTTGTAAGTACAAATAAAATACTACATATTTGTAGTTTTCAGATTATAACACTCATTTTATTTCACTCCGTTCTCAATATTATGTCAAAAGGGTGGAAATATTGTAAATTTGTTTAAATAAGTTTTGCAGTCGGATCATCAATATCCGAAGAATTTAACATATTCAGTTTGGGTAATATTTTAAATCAAAAACAATTTCTTGCTAGGGGCTCACTTTTAAACAAAATACAAAGATCTGAAGAAGGTCACATTTTGTAGTTAGTTGAAGAGAAGTGGTGGTAGGGGTCAAGTGGTGGGGGGGTAGAGGGAACCTCCTCCACCCCCTCAATCCCTTTCACTTGTTTAAAGCGTCAGAGAGTTCGCCCTAAAAAAAATAAACAGCTAACCTTTAGCGTATTTAATTTGAAAGCGTATTTCAATCACATTTATCAGCAAGAACGTTTATCCTCACATTGTAATTTACAACGAGTGTTTCGTGTTTATAGTTTTTGAGCCATCAACCTACTAGAGGGTTTCATCATGTTAAGGCGGGCAAAATTAAGCATATATAAGATTAGCGGGTAGTAGTGTGAGCATTACAAAGTATAAATGTACAATGTACAAGAGTCGTACTGATTCGTTATAACATTTAGGGATAGAAAATATGGTTGGCCTTTGAATTAAAAAAAAAACAGAGTGGAAAACTAAAATAACTTTAAAGCTGAGCGAGAACTTAATTTTGCCTTCAGGCTGGAAGAATTATTTGCGCGAAAGACCACCACCAAGAAGCTGAGATCCGATAAAGACGTTACAACCTCGCAGCCGTTGTGTCTGGACCTTGTGTTAGACAATGATTGGTCAAAGTAAAAACACTAAGATTTTTATTTAATATTGTTGATAATATCAGTTTTAACTAATGATGTTTTAATAGTAAATTAAATAATATTTTATACGAAATATTCTTACCAGATACCATTTTTGTGATCGCTAATATTTCAGTCACTTTCTCTCATTGAGTTTTAAAATATTCAATTTCTTTCTTGAAGTTATACAAAAATTAAAATTAATCGTTTGATATTCATTTCATTTACGTAACAATAAGTACAAATGAAAAACTACATTGTTACTACATTATTTTGTAGAAACAATTTTAATAATCTTACATCTTCGGAACCCTAATTAGTTTTTAAATTGAAATATGATATCGTCAATCTTCCACTGTGAACTTGAAATATGATATCGTCAATCTTCCACTGTGAACTTGAAATATGATATCGTCAATCTTCCACTGTGAACTTGAAATATGATATCGTCAATCTTCCACTGTGAACTTGAAATATGATATCGTCAATCTTCCACTGTGAACTTGAAATATGATATCGTCAATCTTCCACTGTGAACTTGAAATATGATATCGTCAATCTTCCACTGTGAACTTGAAATATGATATCGTCAATCTTCCACTGTGAACTTGAAATAGGATATCGTCAATCTTCCACTGTGAACTTGAAATAGGATATCGTCAATCTTCCACTGTGAACTTGAAATTAATCTAAGTTGACATAAAACAGTGGTAAGTTTACTTTTCTTGTTATTGTTTGGTTCAGGTCAGATTATTGTAAAGTTCCGCAGTTGTTAGTTGGATGGTGACCTGTTTAGTTTTATTATGTCACAAACTATTTGATCTATCTTGCCATACAATAACTTAAGGTGTCTTTTATAACCCCAAACATCTTTATCAAAGATTTTCTTTTGAATTGAATTATTTCCTCATGAAGTTTGGAGTACTGAATGTGAATATTGGATTTAAACTTATTTGTACTTCGGAAGGCTTGAAGAAACCTTTCATCGCAACTTTACAACAACCAAGTTTTCCAAGTTTTCACTTGTGAGTTTTTACAACTTCAGAAGACTACCAAACAGCAGCACGATTTGTCCAATTTTATTTACAGTGTTTCTTTTACAAAACACTAGTGATACTACTAGTATTTATAGCAATATTTCTACGAGTATATCAGATATCTATAAATATGTGTTTCAATGTAGAAAATAGTTTTTTATATCAGATAGTTACCAAAGGGTATATAAGTAGAAATTCTTACACATCTATGGCATATATGAACGATTATGATAAACACTAAATTTATGGAAATTAAAGGTTAATAAGCTTACCTAAAATATGAACCGCAATGTTTAGTATAAAGTTTTAGCATTTAATATATCTAGATTAATTTAAACTGGTAATAACTGATTATACCAAATGTTAAACTCTGATGTACTTTTGAAATAATCAGTACCTGTTGACTGTCTAAAACCAATACTCTCTTTAAAGGTTCAGTGTAAATCTGATGTGTATACCAGATTGAACAGCCAAATTGTTCGTGTATTTCAACATGTTAAAAATCACTAAAAGAAAAACCAGGGAAAAAATAGGAAAACGTGGGTATAATAAATTGGTAACAATGAAATTTTGAGTCACAGGGAGGCGGAGGCGGAGCCCTCGGGCAAACCTCTGAGATCGAGCGAGAGCTGCTTACCTCTCTGCGCCTCCTTGTCTTGCTGGGATAAAACGTAAAAGCCCTTGCAGGTTGTCATAGCTTTGGAACATTTATAATCTTAGCGAGGGGAGGGGTATGGTTCACATAATCCTTGTGACCTAAACAATAATCAGTATAATCAAAACTAAGAAATATTCCGGTTAAAAGTATGATGTTAATTACCTAACCTAGATATACGTTAAAAGAGAAGAAAGTAAAAACTAAAATGTATTTCAAAATGCAACCTATTTTGCCTAGAAAATAAATATAATAATGTAATCCTATAAACAATTTCTGTAAATCTAGTATATTATTATTTAATTTTATTTATGACGGATTTTATTTTGTTTGGGAATTATTAAAATACACGATGTCATAAAAATTTGTTTTCTTAAGAATGTAAATACAACATAAAACCAGAAATTCCACTTGAGCATATGTATTGTTTTACTAAAAACTGTTCAATGAATATATATTGGATGATGTATTATCCTTAATTTTGAGCTTCGTTCGTCGATGATGGTTTCCATTATAAGAATTATATAAGATATAAAACAGCTCTTGCGGGTAAAATTTAGTAGACACTTTCAATAATCAAAATATTTAAGGAGTTTTTTTAATATTACTTACTTTTAATAAAGGTTGCAGTTATAATTTAAATAAAGTTCAAATGAACTTTAAAACAACGTTGTTAACTGTTTTGAATGAACCTATTTGTGCGGTGTTATTGAATGGTGAAAATCCTACTAAGGCAAAACAACGTTGTTAACTGTTTTGAATGAACCTATTTGTGCGGTGTTATTGAATGGTGAAAATCCTACTAAGGCAAAACAACGTTGTTAACTGTTTTGAATGAACCTATTTGTGCGGTGTTATTGAATGGTGAAAATCCTACTAAGGCAAAACTACGAACAACTAGAAAAACACGTCTAGGAACTGGTAGCTTTACTATTACTATAATTACGTACCGGTAATGTAACATTTAGAAGTTGAAATGTTCGTTGATACACTTTAAAGTAACTTTCAAGTACTAACCATGCAATATCTCGAATGCAAATATTCTCATTTTGCTTATTTTTATATTAACGATGTCACTGTTATCTTTTGCCAGCCTGTTATTATTTTAACAAACCATACCCTCCATATCAGCCTAAAACAAAACCCGTATCAGCTATGTCATGCGATAAGCCCAGTGCTGCAACCTTTGAACGTTAAAACACAAATTAACTTCCGATATATTTTTGATTTTTGAAACACTTTATGTGGTATATTTGTATTGGATTTTTTTCATTTTATATACAGGACCACAAACAATATCTGTCCTTATTATCAAACCTTTAGTAGATGTTTCTTTTTTATGTTTTGGTAATGAATTTGATCTACCTCTAATTATTATAAATATTTAAATTGTACAGTTATAAAATCAAAATAAAACTTAAACACATTGCTACTAACATTGCTATGTTGAAACGTTTCGCATCACCCCTGACAAACCCCCAAATCAACAATGTTCGTGATGCTACTAACATTGCTACGTTGAAACGTTTCGCATCACCCCTGACAAAGCCCCAAATCAGCAATGTTCGTGATGCTACTAACATTGCTATGTTGGGACGTTTCGCATCACCCCTGACAAACCCCCAAATCAACAATGTTCGTGATGCTACTAACATTGCTATGTTGGGACGTTTCGCATCACCCCTGACAAACCCCCAAATCAACAATGTTCGTGATGCTACTAACATTGCTATGTTGAAACGTTTCGCATCACCCCTGACAAACCCCCAAATCAACAATGTTCGTGATGCTACTAACATTGCTATGTTGAAACGTTTCGCATCACCCCTGACAAACCCCCAAATCAACAATGTTCGTGATGCTACTAACATTGCTACGTTGAAACGTTTCGCATCACCCCTGACAAACCCCCAAATCAACAATGTTCGTGATGCTACTAACATTGCTACGTTGAAACGTTTCGCATCACCCCTGACAAACCCCCAAATCAACAATGTTCGTGATGCTACTAACATTGCTACGTTGAAACGTTTCGCATCACCCCTGACAAACCCCCAAATCAACAATGTTCGTGATGCTACTAACATTGCTACGTTGGGACGTTTCGCATCACCCCTGACAAACCCCCAAATCAACAATGTTCGTGATGCTACTAACATTGCTACGTTGAAACGTTTCGCATCACCCCTGACAAACCCCCAAATCAACAATGTTCGTGATGCTACTAACATTGCTACGTTGGGACGTTTCGCATCACCCCTGACAAACCCCCAAATCAACAATGTTCGTGATGCTACTAACATTGCTATGTTGGGACGTTTCGCATCACCCCTGACAAACCCCCAAATCAACAATGTTCGTGATGCTACTAACATTGCTATGTTGGGACGTTTCGCATCACCCCTGACAAACCCCCAAATCAACAATGTTCGTGATGCTACTAACATTGCTATGTTGAAACGTTTCGCATCACCCCTGAAAACCCCCAAATCAACAATGTTCGTGATGCTACTAACATTGGTATGTTGAAACGTTTCGCATCACCCCTGACAAACCCCCAAATCAACAATGTTCGTGATGCTACTAACATTGCTATGTTGGGACGTTTCGCATCACCCCTGACAAACCCCCAAATCAACAATGTTCGTGATGCTACTAACATTGCTATGTTGGGACGTTTCGCATCACCCCTGACAAACCCCCAAATCAACAATGTTCGTGATGCTACTAACATTGCTATGTTGAAACGTTTCGCATCACCCCTGACAAACCCCCAAATCAACAATGTTCGTGATGCTACTAACATTGCTATGTTGGGACGTTTCGCATCACCCCTGACAAACCCCCAAATCAACAATGTTCGTGATGCTACTAACATTGCTACGTTGAAACGTTTCGCATCACCCCTGACAAACCCCCAAATCAACAATGTTCGTGATGCTACTAACATTGCTATGTTGGGACGTTTCGCATCACCCCTGACAAACCCCCAAATCAACAATGTTCGTGATGCTACTAACATTGCTATGTTGGGACGTTTCGCATCACCCCTGACAAACCCCCAAATCAACAATGTTCGTGATGCTACTAACATTGCTATGTTGAAACGTTTCGCATCACCCCTGACAAACCCCCAAATCAACAATGTTCGTGATGCTACTAACATTGCTATGTTGGGACGTTTCGCATCACCCCTGACAAACCCCCAAATCAACAATGTTTGTGATGCTACTAACATTGCTACGTTGAATCGTTTCGCATCACCCCTGACAAACCCCCAAATCAACAATGTTCGTGATGCTACTAACATTGCTATGTTGGGACGTTTCGCATCACCCCTGACAAACCCCCAAATCAACAATGTTTGTGATGCTACTAACATTGCTATGTTGGGACGTTTCGCATCACCCCTGACAAACCCCCAAATCAACAATGTCCGTGATGCTACTAACATTGCTATGTTGAAACGTTTCGCATCACCCCTGACAAACCCCCAAATCAACAATGTTCGTGATGCTACTAACATTGCTATGTTGAAACGTTTCGCATCACCCCTGACAAACCCCCAAATCAACAATTTTCGTGATGCTACTAACATTGCTATGTTGGGACGTTTCGCATCACCCCTGACAAACCCCCAAATCAACAATGTTCGTGATGCTACTAACATTGTTATGTTGAAACGTTTCGCATCACCCCTGACAAACCCCCAAATCAACAATGTTCGTGATGCTACTAACATTGCTATGTTGAAACGTTTCGCATCACCCCTGACAAAGCCCCAAATCAACAATGTTCGTGAAGTTGTTCTGCTGGAAGTAAAAAAGGCAAGTCAATATCCATTTAAAGGTGTATTTTATATATTAATAAAAAGACAACCTTCATGTTTATTAAAGTTCGTGATAAATTAAAGTTGCAGTTTGCATTGTTTGGTTACTAAAAAGATATATTTCATATGACAAATGTAATTAAGCTAGATGTTGGTTCTACCTAATGATGCATGTGATTTTTATTATCATTATGAAATGTAACAGTAGATGTTTTTATATTTTTTGATAAATGTAATATAAGTAAACATCATCGTAAAGTATAAAATAGTTAAAGTATATAGCCTATTTACAAGTTTTTTGATTACTTGTAATTGGATCAAAAAACCAGTTAGTTGTTTTTTGTGTTCGGTTGTTGTTGGATTGGTCATGTGTTAGTAATTTTGTTAAATCAAAAAGTCATAAACGAGTAACTTAATAATTTTAGAAGATCGATCTGAAGTATTTTTCTACGACAAGAACCGTGCCTAACCGTGCCTAACCGTGCCTAACCGTGCCTAACCGTGCCTAACCGTGCAAACTTTGTCTAGATTTGATCTTCCAATAATCGTCAACACGCTTCGTTCCGACAGGGCATCTAAAGATGTTACTAGATCCTAGCAGGTAGGTGAAAACTATCAAACCACATCGACAATATAGAAATGTATCTGAATATCTATCGTAGCGAACAATCCGCTTCATAGCGTCTAAATAGATATGTAGAGTAGCATTCCTTTAACCAATGCGATTTTTAATCAAACAACTTCATACGAAACTGAAAAATAATTAAGGAACTTAGGTTTTTGCTGATGCTAACTAAGTGTAGAAAATCAAAGAAATGATTTTAATCACACAGAATAAACTGAGATTTCCGTTTATTTTGAATATAAATCAAAAATTTGGAACTGAGATAAAATAAAATGTTGTCACATTTTGTAGTTAGTTGTAAAGAGGGTAACAGGAGAGTTAGGGGTCAAGTGTTTAGAAGGGGGGAGGTTGGGAGGGGTTGTCCTCTTAACCCCCCCTCGCCGCTCCCCACGCCAACCGTTTTCACTGGCTTGAACGTAACACATAACGGTGCTCCCTCGCATTTTAAACTTCAACTTCACTGTATCTAAGGTGTTGGTATAAAATGTAACAGGCAATATCTTTTTTAAAGCGTCGGTATAAAATAGATAACTGTCATGACATATTTATTTTTGTTCTTTCCCATTTTTATCACATTTTTCCACAAAGATGGCGAGTTAAAAATATGTATTTGTGTGTAGCGGTTGTTTAAAATATCCAGCGAGGCTAAGAATTGTATTGATCAATTAACATGGAATAATTAAACTCTATGGTTCTAAACAAATATGTGTACTAAGCTTACCGACTCTTTGATACATTTTATCTGCATAGTCCGTAATGCGAGGACGGTCTGAGGTGGAAGTCTTGACAATATTAAACGTAACTATAGGGAGATTCATACCTCATTTTTGTAATACAATGTACAACGTACCTTTCCTATGATGTATAACATGACGACGAAAATTTCCTAAAACAGTCAATTAGGGGAATTTTATTGCTGTATAACTTCGCCGTACAACAAGTAAGCACGTTATCCATTGAAGGAAAGGTGTAAAGGTGGGAAGGTGGAAAGGTGAAAAGGTGAAAAGGTGAATAGTTGGGAAGGTGGAAAGGTGGGAAGTTTGCGTACTATCATACAATGCAACAAATCGGACCTTCGATGGAAAATCATACCGTAAATATTAGAACTTTAAATTTTTGCTAATAGCCTTTTAAAGAGGTTTTTGACCGGTTGTCATTCTCAATTCAGTCTCCCATGAGGTAGTTTTTCCTGTAATGTTTTATAATAAGAAAGACATTTAATATTAGGTATAACTCGACCTTTGCTTACGTTTCAGATTTTTGAGACTTTCATTGCAGTACGTCCTCCCACATCGGCATTTCAGTAAAATTTAACCCCACAGCTTCATTTCTGTAGGCATTGTTGTATGTTTATTCACTATGCATAGGTGTTTCCGGAGTTTTTAAAGCACCTGGTAAAGTTTGAACCTTTAATGTTTTTATAGTTAGTAAAGGTTGAAGAAATACTATAAATACACTTTCTATATGCAGATAATATATTTTTGTATGCATATTTCAAAAACTATGGATTAGGTTCTCCTTCTTAAAACAGTGTATAATAAAATACATTTTCTTAAGAAATAATATAAAATTGTAGTACCCTTTTAAAATTTTGTAATAATACACTTATAAAATGTTAATAGTACCCCAAAGCTTTACACTATACAATAAAAATAAAATACATACGTCAATACCTTTTTTTACTATCTGCTACAAATAAGATCCACTTTATATCACTTGCAGATAAGTAATAAGTAGTAACAATTTGGGCTACTAATTCTATTGTATTATAAATGCGTATCAATTAAAAAATGTATCATGTATTTTCGTCCTTGTTTGTAAATTACAAAATGTCCGCTGTATAGGTCCATACAAACTATCAGGTCCGGTGTCAGATAAGTGCTGCGGTTGCCTGAATAACGCTACCAACATTCAACGGGCTCTAGAGAGGACGATAAGCCTTTTTTAACCGCCAGCTAACATATCCAATCCTGTGCCTACGCTGGAAATGCCATAACATCGTGGAGTTTTACAGCTTTATTAGATCACTTATCATCTATATTTTATCATCCTTTATTGGTATCTGGGACGAATATTGTGCAACCTTGTCTACCTGCTTCATTCTTACATATTACTTACAAAGTTCATTCCTATAAACTAATTTTGGGATTTTTGACTATTTAACTCAAACAAGTTTTTTATAGAGAATAGTTTATTACATTTGGTTATTTTCCACGCCACGGTTTTTATTTGACAGTCCAAGAACTTATATGGTAAAACAATCACCTCGAATATAATGTTGTCCTTTTTAAGATTAAGTCAAACTTAGAAAATAACAAGACCAAGGTTTGAACCGTTTCCAAATAAAATTGTAATAAAACCAAAGGCGTTGGCACTTACAAACTAAATACAAATATGACACTACAATATGTTGACAACAAGAATCTTAGTAAATGTATCAGATTGGTTGTTTCCATATAAATTGTAATAAAACCAAAGGCGTTGACACTTACAAACTAAATACAAATATGACACTACAATATGTTGACAACAAGAATCTTAGTAAATGTATCAGATTGGTTGTTTCCATATAAATTGTGTTTATGAAACCGGTTGTTCTCTCTAAGCAATTTGTTTGAGTTTTTCTCTTGTCAAACATGAAAACTTCTCAAAACAATTAAATCAATGGGCGTTAATACAAAATAGCCACTCACAGGGATTTCACCCACAGGGTGATTTGGACCCAGTTATTTTCTTTATTATTTGACCTTGAGGAACAACCCGAAGAAGACTGCTGATATGTTAAATTAATAACATACAGGACCCAAGTCCAGGAATGAATTAACACTCTCTTAGGTTTATATGTGTCTGACAAGAAATACTTGGCTTAGAATTATTGACCTAATTTAATCATTCATATGTTTTGCCATTGTTTTTTTATTTACGCCAGTAATGTAAAAAAACCTAAATGAAAATTTGTTATTAAAATAGAAGGACGGTTGTCCACCAAGGTAAAACAACCGTACTCCAGGTGCTTTTCAAAAGATTTTTTGAAGTTGTTCTTTGTAAAAAGTGTAAATATTGTAACACAATCTTATTGCTTGCTGATAGCCTATGTACAATGTGTCAGTGTATAATAGATGCTATTCAGTGTCTAAACAATGCAATGTGTGGGCGATATGCCAACCTGGCTTTGGGAATTCGAGATCTTATCTTGTATTGATTACTGGTCCGGCCCCATGACATCCTCTTCTGAGGCAACTTGTTAATAACTGGGTTGAATGTTTAGTTTGGAAAATCAGCATTAAAGATATTTTGGTGAAGAGCCTTGAAAATATTTGTAGTTCATAATATTAACTACTATTAGCAAATATTCTACATTAATTTCCTTTATGATATAACTAGTATATCATACAAATGTATGACATATGAACCAAGAAAAGTGTAGTATGACATTTCAAATTAATTGTTAACATTAATTATGGTAAAAACATTTTAATATCAAAAAATTCAAAACGTTGTAAATAAGAAGGTGGTTACAATATTTAAGAAAGTGCTTCTTAAACACCATCTTCTTAAACAAAGTGCTTCTTAAACAAAGATAGGTCACTTTTAAGGCTTTATATTTTAATTTGATAGATGCACCACATTCATGGCTGCCTCGTCTTTTGAAAGCAAAACATCTTTTAGCACGCCGAACGAAACCCCGCGATAACTGAATAAATAATTAATCTATATTAACAATATTTTCTTTTACACAACAACTGGAAACCCCCTAGTTATAAAGGCTGCAGTAATATTAATCACGGTACTATTATTGAACATTTTGTTTTAAGTTCCTCAGTTTTCTTTTTTGATGCAACTACTTTGCCTCAGACTAATTAAAACCTATTACAACTTTGTAAATAGTGTAAGGGTAGACAAATTATCAAACGGCAGAAGGCTCAATCGACATTACATTTTTTTCAATTTTAAAGACGTGTAATGTTTAATGGCAATATTTATAAAGTAAGGAAAAGGAATCCTTTATGTTGATTCTAAAAAGAGAGAAAAGAAATGATAATATTGAAGGTGACAATGTAAATGATGATAGGCCCCGTGACGGGCTGATGAGAAGACGGGCATGTGGCAAATAATGAGAACGGGGACACATCAAAGCGTGTGTGGGCGTGTGGGCGTGCATGTGTCCCACTCTCTCCGGGGTGTTTCATCTTATATATCTTTTGAGGGATCACACCATCCCCCATAGTGTGTTTGGCTGCAATGATTCTCAGAAGTGTAATGTGTTTTGCATCTTTTATTATACGTTTACTCTTTACCATTCATTGTTACAGTATTTTATTTTGTATTTAAAACTTTACCAAGCACCTCCGAATCAGTTTAAATAAATCATAACTATTCCTAGTTAAAAAAATTTAACCCTTGTCCGCTAGATAAAGCATTCAATTTTCTAACCAAATAAATTTAAACTATAATATTTGATTCAATTGATGGTCTTTGCGATTTGTAAATGATTCATTGTTGTGACTCATATTGGGCTCATTGACCTGTCTAACACCGAACGGATGAAGGACCATAAGCGGAATCTTAAGGTTTGCAACAAAGTACAATATCGATTTGTTTACATGGCTGTAATTCTTCTTTATGCTGTAAATTTTCCCACTCTATACAATTAAACAATTACTACTTGTTACGCTTTAAGCAAATTTACTTCTTTAAAAATGAATATAGGGCATTTCAAGATTAAGAGTTTAACAGTTAGATTCAATGAAAAACAGTCAATCTTTATTAATAATCAACGGATTTTAAATATTGGGTGCAGAAAACAGGTTTTTTCCGAGTACACTCAAGTGATGATAAGTGGGAGAGTCCCAATACGGTTATGAGGGAGAGCAAAATTATATTAAGATCAATTTAACCAATAACGTGTTTTTTTTAGTGCCAGTTAACTATCTAACTATAGAGAAAGCAAATATAGATTTGCTTTCTTAAAAACAAAATGACTTTTTTATTTATTGTATGATTATTCTTATTCTTTCGTGTTCCAAAAAGAAAGCGACCGTTCTCCTCGAGTGAGCCGTAAGATAGCGTGAGGGCAGGTATCAAGAGGGTGCGTGCGGGGTGGAACTCTATAACCATCTGTCAACGGGTGGCGAGATGACGAAAATAATGGCGGCGATCGATCGCGGCTCACGTTCTTGTGTGACGGGGTATAGAGTACTGTCACTTGCATTCCATCATGCAAGTTATGCCATTTATTGATCATGCAAAAAGTGAATATTTTCAAAACACTGGGACTTGTGGCGTGGTATTGTGATCCAGCTGATTGGACATGAGATTTAGTACAGCTGTTTAGGTAATGAGGTCAGATTTATGGCTCGTGGTTCGTTAGCACACCCAAAACTTCAAAGTCTTGATTATGATAAAGTGATCACAACTCCAATAATCAGACCTGAACCAGAAGTGGTTTGTGGTTCCTTCAGTTGCTACTGTTCATTGTGCTATTAGTTTTAAGGAACAATCGGTCCTAATTATTAACGCGGCCGTACAAGCTATCTCGCTTATCACACAGCGTAATTCATTCACTGCCGCCTTAAAATATCTTTGAGAGTGTGATGGCGTCTTAACATGTAATATTAATTGTATGTCTGTCTTGAAAATATTAGTTACACAAAGTCAACAATGGATGTTCCAAAATCATCTGTAAAGCTATTTTGGACTGTAAATACTTAGAACATTCGTATAGTTAAAGAAAATATCGAATGACAAGTGTATTTCTATGGTTTGTTGCTATTATTGTATTTTGTTGAACATCAACATAGTACCCAGTGTTGGCCAATAAATAGGCAGTTCGTTTCTCCAACTAAGGCCGCAATATACGCTTTCATCACTAATATTGTAATGGATGTGTAGATTGGAACCTTGGTTCCCAAGGATTGGAAACTTTCGACTTACAAATTTACTCTTCAACAGAATCCCATGCAAATTGTATGGTTTTCAGATGTGGGCCCCGCTGTGTGTGTGATTACAGCACCTGTTGTTTTGCAGGTTATGTTTGAAGGTTACCGTTTTGAGAAATAACACTGCATCTGATATTATTTATAAACGTCATTCATTTGTAAACATTTTAAGTTCTACAGTCAGACAGTCATACTGATCGTATTTAAAACTACATTTTCCCATAAAGATTATATTAGACTTTAAAGATTTTCAGTTTTTATTGGTATTTAAAGTGTCTTAGACCTTTTACTAAACAAAGTTACCTTGACACATTCAACCAGATGGTTCAAATAATTAGGCACACAATGAGTTTGAGTTTTCCCTGGCTCAGTAAATGATCGCTAATTAGGATAATACAAAATGGAACTTTAATTATCTAATTACAACTAATCGGATTGACCAATCTCAATAGATTGCCCCCTCTCGCATGTGTATATTGTTTGGGACTGCAGTGTATTTATTGTAGCACTGTAGGCAAGTGATGCTTGCCAATATTTTTAAAATAATTTCTTATTTCAAATAAGTTTATGTCAAGCTAGACATTTAAATCTATATTTATGATTTACGTATTAAATATGTCTACAAATAAATCCGTTTTCATTTAACTTTTGAAGTTTGTGCTATTCTTAATTTTAGGAATTCTGACTCTAGTGTTAAGGTTCCGACACATTTTGAGTTTTTGGTATATCCAAAAGCATAGTTTATGTAAATTTATTGTATAATTTAAAAAATAATAAAATATGTAGATTAAACTTAAAAATAATTACCAAAAAAGAAATGAATGCCGTCAGCGATATAAAAATACGTGTAATAAGACAAGTCAGTTTATTTATGGAGAAACCAACGCCATGAGAAACTTGGACGCACATAAATCACAACAAGTCACTGCCGTGATAACATTATCAAGGAGAACTTTCTTCCGGCAGTATCAGCAACTTTGTCAGATTGGAGGAAACTTTCCCTGCCTAAACATGTTTGTGTATCGTCTGATTTCACCGTGGAGATATAAAAAGAACTTCAACACATTGTAAGATAGCAATTTATTATAAATAACTGTGTTTTTTTCTTTTGGATGATGTAGAGATTGATGGTGATTACTCTGTGCTCTTAGTTTATCACGATTGTAAAGTCTATATTGTTATAAGTTGAAGAGGATTTACGTTTTAATTCGAAATATATTTGTTATGGTTTGAAATTGTTTATGACCTCCCTGTCTGCAAAAAATACCAGGTTTCCATAAAGTCTTGGACTGATTTTTACGTGTAGTAGACTTAAAACCACCAGAGCTACAATTATAATCTTATATTTTTAAGAAATTGCAACAAATATAAATTTATTAACTATATACAAAATATCAGTACACTTCCACATGTGACCCAATATTGGCTCGTAGAATATCTAGCCGAAATTCAATTACCACCCGAGTATTAACCAACATCTCCTACATGATTGCTGATATTGATCCTCTGATTCTGTTCATTACCTTGTCTATATCAGAGACTGGAGTAGGACATATAACGTCTTTAACATAGCTAAAAAATAAAATATCCATTGGGGAAATATCCGGTGAGCGAGGAGGCCAAGCTATGGGCACACCGCGACCGATCCACCGATTGAGGAAGGTTTCATTTAGGAAATGTCTGACACCCAAAAATCAATGCGGTGGCACATTCACCATGTTACCCCAATGGACTTTTGATTTTGGGGTCACGTTAAAGACGTTGTGTATGCTACAACTGGCTCTGATATGGACGAGATGAAGACCAGAATCAGAGGAGCGATATCAACAACCACTGTGGGATTTTGGTTAAAACTTGAGCGGAAATTGAATTTTGGCTATATATTCTATCGGCCAGCAGCGGGTCATACGTAGAAGTGTGCTGACGTTGTAGGCCTATATATTGTTAATACAACTCTAATTGTTGCACTTTCTTAACAATATAATCTTATACTTGTAGCTCCAGTGGTTTTCATTTTATTACACTTAAAATCAGTCCAGGACTTTTATGAATCAAATATCTCTATTGCGATATTTTTTTTTAAAACTTAAAATTCTAAAAGGAAAACCGTAAAACAGTACTTTCCATACGCCCTGGCAACAGAATATAAAGGCTCCAAATGTGTAGGTGGAGTTGTTGAGACCGATATTACATGTCAACAAACAAAGGCTTACGACTGAAGTGCGTCAAGGAACAAAGCCCGAGACGACGACATCGCACGACTGGCGTTCGCCTGATGTTGGCGGCAGCGATGGCAGAGGAACCGCCTACGACAAAACCCAGGCCACTTTGACTAGTAAACGTTTTCATGTGTTTCTGTTACATTTAATGTTCTTGCTTCAATGGCTTTTAAGGCCTTTGTAGCCTTTAATCCTACTAACATTATAAATGTGAAAGTTTGTATGTTTGGAGTTCCAACACGCATAAACTAATGGACTGATTAAGCTATTTTTTTATGATCATAGCTTATATAATACATTAACATATAGACCTGATAATGTCCAAATCCAATCTTAGGACTCCACCTCCCTGGGTCCTATAGGTTCCAATGCAAATCTTATGAGAGGATATAATTTATAAAATTACCAGCTATAGTTGTTTATCAATAAGGGCAAAGGAAGTCAGATGGTAATACTAAACAAAGATTTGATACTGCTGGTCAGGTTATCTTTAATGTAATTTTTCTGTCGCGAGCGAAGCCAAGGGTAACAGCTAGTATTTTACTAAACAGGGGGGTTTATATAAGTGTGCCAGCTGTTATCCTTAAAAAGTATAAGGGCTATTAAAAAAAGTTAAATAGCAATTTCCTTGGATTTTTGGTTCTATTTAATTTTATGATTTTGATTTTTTTATTTGATCCGCCATTTTTCCAATATGGCGTCCAACTTTAGTTTTTCTAATGGAATGCCCTTAGTTTTATTATTGAATAAAGAAAAAATACAATTTTAAAACGTTTTTACTCTTTGTATTTTTTCACTAATCCTAACCGTGATTTTATTGTTTTAGCAAAGAGTATCTCACTTTATGTGTAGGTCTGGAGGCTAAACAGTTAGGTTTAGGAAAGAAACATCAAGTATAAAAACGTTTTAAGATTACATTTTATACCTGATTAATTAATAAAATTAGGAGAAATCTGATTTCTAACATTTTCCCGCCATTTTTCCAATTTGGCAACCAATTTAAATTTGATTTTTATGACTTTTCCCTAATAATATTAAATCATAGGGTAGAAAATGCATTTTTAAAACGTTTTTATTCTTGGTATTTCTTTCCTAAACCTAGCTGTTTAGCCTTCAGAGCTGATCATTAGGTGAGATACTCATTGCTAAAAACAATAAAAATCACCTTAACGGTCAGGTTTAGCAAAGAAGTACAAGGAATAACAACTTTTTAAAATTCCATTTTATACCTGATTCAATAGTAAAAATATGGGCATTCCTTTAGGAAACTAAAGTTGGCCGCCAAATTGGAAAAATGGTAGATGAGATCAAAAATTCAAAATCATAAAATTAAACAGAACCAAAAATCCAGGGAAATTGCTATTTAACTTTTTTTAATAGCTCTTATACTTTTCAAGAAAACAGTTGGCACACTTATATCAATCACCCTGTATTGGGTCATCGTACAATAGACATTATCAGGTCTATATGTTAATGCGATATGTAAGTTATGTCCATGCAAAATGTTAGCTTAATCGGTCCAATAGTTTATGCGTGATAGAACTACAAATATCCATACATCCAAACTTTCACATTTCTAATATTATCATTGTGCTCAGTAAAAATGTATTTATTAAAGTTCGTTATTTTATCCCAAATAAATCTTATTTAAAAGAAACGTTATAAAAATAATCGATTAGCTAAATCGGGAATTAATTATTTCTCATATACATAAGAGTGCAGTTTTAAAATAATGGCTATATTCAACTCATATAGAAACAAGGAAAGACTTTTTATGTGACTGCTGGTTTACAAAATATGCGAACGTACCTCTTCTCAAAGGTTCATCAACAACATTTTAATAGGCAGAAGCCCGGAAAGCTAAGAGTTTTAAATTATAATATTTACAAGAACATGTTTTTCCATGAATAATGTGGTAAAATATCCAAGCATAACGTTTCCGATATTCACAGTAATCTTACAGAAAACTAAATATTTTGAGTTTGCAGCTATGGTGTTTGCACACAATTTAAACTATGTTATCTGTGTAAATGCTATGTAAATTCAGTCTGCTAAGTCAAAATAGTGAAGAGTAATTTTCGACGACAAACAAAGCTGATAAGCGGATTTCCCCGCATCATCCCATCCACACTTGATCTAAGCTTTATCCTCGCCTTCTACGGTGGATTTTACTTGTTGATTTTTATAGATGCATTACGTACGTTATAATTGAAATTTGTTATAACAAACAGTTATGTCTTAATGGAAATTTCGTAGATCATCACTTACTTGAAAGTTTGTTGCAGACCTACCGTAATCTCACATGCATTACTATAATGTCTGTTATCCTTATCCTTACTAATATATAAAAATGGGATGTGATGTGTCTGTCTGTCTGTCTGATGTGTATTCCTCAATCACTCAAAAACTACTGAACCGATTGGCATGAAAATTCATAGGAATTTTCCTTGTATACCAAATAAATACATAGACCTATTTTCGTTTTGATAATCCTACAGGGCCCTGCCCACGGGACTTCCAGAGTTCCCATGAATTCCTAACAGGCATTCATTTTTGTTTGAACTGATGAAAATACAAATAGCTGATCATTATTCGTAGTAGTTCCACGGGTTAACCACAGAATGCAGCACACACAACTGACATAGTTTTTATAAATTATTTGCGAGGCGAAGCCTGCGGGAAACAGCTAGTTGTTAATAAATACTACTTACAAATTACTATTTATTAGTACTACTTCCTTGTAATGATGCATTAGTAACATATATTGTTCCTATATGTAATATGTTCAGTTATTTATAACATGCATGTCAGTCTCAAGTTAGATTATCCTTCATTTCAAATAGTTCTTTATTGCGGACAATTAATATCACACAAACAAAGCAATCAAATTAATACTGACCACACATTACACGAAATGTTGTATAAGGTAATGATAACAACAGAAAATTATGTAGTAAAGAAGGAAATCGCAAGAAATATTTAAAAGTCAAGGTATTTAATAATTCCAATCACACGTTCCGTGTAGCACTATATAATAATAACCAACGCAATAAATTATGCAGAAAAGAAGAATAGAACGTTGTACAGCCTCTCAGTTAAAGCAAAATGCATCCAATAACAATATTTATAGACTGAGTAACAATAAATAAAGTTGTTTTACTTGCTAGATACATTTTTACAAAAAAGATTGCAAATCGTTAAAACTCCAGTTTAATACTCTACATTTAACTCAAAAAGGGAGTTGGAAAACTGTTGGCTGCTTCCCAAATTAACGTGTTCCGTCTATGAGACTTGTTCTCAAAACGACCAAAAAGACTTGTTTGAATAATTTACTTAAAACTTTATGCCCGACTAAACCTTTGCATTTTTTATCCCAATTCGTTTTAAAAATTGTCCCTTTTCGTTGCAAGGAAGCCTTCGCAACAACAAGTGATACCATTTGACATGGTAAAAGGTAATTGCCATTTTTACCAATATCTAAATACTATTCTACCTGCCACATTCATAGTTACAAATCTATACTGAAACTTTGGTGAAATATTTGGTTATCTTAATTTAGTCAAAGAGACTTTTATCTAAAGTAAGTATCTCTATATTCAAGAAATATCTCTACAGTAAAGATCAGAACTAAGACTGAGTAGCGTCAAACTTGAACTGTATCTTTAATGAGAGTCTGGAACATTCTGAGAATATTGAACATGATTATTTAAGACAATTTATTCTTGACAATTTTGTTTTAAAAACTATAATGGTTGTAGCAAGTTTAATCAAAAGAATCATAACAACACGTTTCAAATATAAACACAATTGAGTTTTGTAGTGAAAATATTTACAGACATTATACAAAAAATCAACATAAATGTGTGCTTTAGAATTCAAATAGTTTGTTTAATCTTAGGGTAAAATATATTTAATTTACTTTTTTTTAATTTGGAATGAATTAACTTTTTAGAACTGAAGATATAATTCTGAAATTTCTAAATATGTCTTCATAAGAGGTGATAGGATTATTTCAAACTGTTTGGACGGAAAAGGTATGTAAACCTAATTTTAAACTATTTAAGAAATTTAAACTATAAAATAATTTTAACTAGTTTGAGAATTTAAAACCACTAACAAATTTCCATATCTAAATGCTACAAAAGTACTATAACTGTTATAATAACTATTTGACACTATATTGATTATGTAACCTGTAACGTTTTGTTTATTATAAAGGACAATCTAGTTTTACGTTAGAAGAGTTCAGTGATTTAACAAAGGAATAATCTACTTTTCACTATGAATCACAAATCTCTGACAAACACTGATGACCTATCTACACATCCCTGATAATATGATAATAGAGTACCCATGCTTACTAGGAATGGCTAGATAACTTAATATTAAAGTTAATCTCGCTGTTAATTCACTTAGCCACTGAGTAGTGGTGAAATGGCAAAGAGGCATCACTTCCGGCGCTTTTTTCCCATGTTATTCTTATGGGGATCAGTTTTTGCACCGACGCCCGATCCTACCCTACACAAATTTTCTTTTTGGCCCCTGCCTTATTTTCCCCCATTTAAAATTTGCATTAATTTTAATACATCCTTTGCAGAAATCCACGAGTTCAAAAATAACTCCACACTAAATAAACAACACATGTAAACAACTTAGAAGTTATTGTGTAGTAGTGGTGAAATGGCAAAGAGGCATCACTTCCGGCGCTTTTTCCCCATGTTATTCTTATGGGGATCAGTTTTTGGACCGACGCCAGCTCCCGCCTATAGAGCTCCCGCCCGCTGGCCTATATTAAATATACCCCTGCCTTAAATATATTGTCCCCATCCCCATCCCTCCTCTATATTTTTAAAAATTAATTTTCAAATTCAGGCTAAAAAACTATCTTTGGTGTTTACTGTCCGATTTGTCTGCAATTTGGATATGTTATTGTCCTAGGCAAGTGTTTTAATAAATTTCACTTACATTTCCCAAATTCACTATTACGGTTGAATTAAAAAATTTTGAAAAATACTGCCGCCAACTTCTTTATTTACTGCCCGATTTGTCTGCAATTTGGATATGTTATTGTCCTAGTGTTTTAATAAATTCCCCCAAAAATACTGCCGCCAACTTCTTGATTGTTGTAGTGTTTTAATTCCAACTACGGTCGAACTGCCAACTGATTAAAACATCCGCCGCTTGCACGCGCATCGATCCGCTGCCTGCACACGCTGACATACTAACACACTAAGTCACGGCCTCTCCACCCAGGACTCTGTGTGAGTGTTAGCAGTGGTGTGATGTCTTTAGGGACAACTGTTAATCCATAATTGAAATAGCCTAATATTTGTAAATCTCCAATTCACCATTTCCAAATGTGTATTAATACCTAAAATGTGTATGTAAAAAATAATATTGCACCACCAAATTGGAAATTTTTTTAATTTTTGCAGTAATTAAACTGCAAAAATGTCTTATTTTAGAGTTAAAAAATATGTTTTTATTATTTAAAAAAGATAAAATTTTAAAATTTTCAACCAAGGATATATATAGAAGCCCCAAAATCACCACCCTCATTCCAACAAAAAATGTTGACCTGTGCACAGTGCTCCACGTCTTACTCCAACAGAAGCAATTTATTACGCCATTATCGACTTGTTCACAAAGTTATTCCTAAAATTTGTAAAATATGTCATCAAATATTTGACAATAGCAATTTTAAAATGCATATGCTAGAGAACCACAATACTTGTAATGTGTGTAAGAGAGTCATCACCCGGAACAAACCCCGCCACCACCTACGATGTGACAAGCGACCCTATAATGTGTTTAAGTTTTACGGCGAGTCCGCGGATATATTAGACACTCTCCAATCTTGTCCTCTACCCATCAAATGGATTCTTATTAGGAGAGTAAAATTCATCAAACACTCAGTGGACAATAATGGTGATTTAATCATTGACAAAGAATGTATTGCTGATTTTCGAAGTTTAACTAATTTATCAATTGAGAAAGCACAGCTAAAGACTCAAATTGAAAATTCACTTTTAAAAATCGATACCTCCATGCACAAGTATCAAGCTCAGGGCAGTGGATGGATATATGACCGCACCAAATACTGGCAGTTGCATGTTTACAAATATAAGCCCCTAACTCCCAAATCATACATTCCCACGCCAGAAAATATAAAATCAAAACATGCTGTTTTAAATATTAAAAACACTGATAATAAATGTTTCACCTGGAGTGTTTTAGCAAGCTTAAGACCAAGGAATAGTAAAGAAAATGCAAATCGAGTAGTTCACTACGAACCCTATGAGGGCCAGTTAAATATGACAAATATAAAATATCCCGTAAAAATATCCGACATTGATAAATTTGAAAAACAAAATAACATAAGTGTTAATGTATATGGAATTGAAGGAAAAACAATATATCCACTGAGAACAACTAAACTAAACGGCAATACTCACGTCAATCTGCTGCTTCTAAAACACGGTCAGAAATCACATTACTGTTTAATTCGTGATTTTGACAAGTTAATGCTACGGTCTACAAAACACGACCATAAGAAATATTTTTGCAAGTTCTGTTTGCAACATTTTGGCACCAAAAATAAATTGGAACGTCACATAACATATTGTAAACCCTTTGGGCATCAAAGAGTACAAATGTCTGAAAAAGATACACTACAATTTACGAATTACAAATATCAACTTAAAGCTCCCTTTGTGATTTATGCAGATTTCGAATGTTTTATAAACGGCGGCAAACACACGCCTTCTGGATTTGCTTATGTTGTGGTGAGAGACTCTAAAATTATTTACGAAGAGTTGTACAGCGGTGAAAATGTAATGGATGTATTTTTTGAAAAGTTATTTAAAACCTATGACTTTATTAAAAGTCAGATGGAAGTATATGTTCCCCTTGTAATGACTCCAAAGCAAGAGGCATCCTTCAAAAACTCTAAATACTGCCACATATGCCAACAGCTGTTACTGGGTGATAAAGTGCGCGACCATTGCCATCTAACAGGCAAATTCCGAGGACCCTCCCACAACGCTTGCAATTTAAACTATAAAGTAACCAAGAAAATTCCAATATTCTTCCACAACCTTAAAAACTATGATGGTCATTTAATAATGCAACACTTGGGAAAACTCAATCGCAAATTGAATTGCATAGCCAAAGACATGGAAAAATATATTTCGTTCTCTGTTGATGATTTGGTATTTTTGGATTCATACAACTTTCTGTCTCTTCCCTTAAGCAAATTAGCTTCCAATTTAAATACATTTAGATTTATAGACAATCCACTACTACAACGCAAGGGCGAATTTCCATACGAATACATGACAGGACCAGAAAAGTTTTTAGAGCCCCTCCCACCCATAGAGGCATTTTACAGCAGCCTAACTAAAGAATGTATATCTCCTGCACAATATGAACATGCTAAAAACGTATGGAATCATTTTAATATAAAGAATTTAAAAGAATATCACGATTTATACCTTAAAACAGATGTGTTGTTATTGGCTGATGTGTTTGAGACATTTAGGGACTTGAGTTTAAAGGATTATAAACTCGACCCTGTCCACATGTACTCATTGCCTGGACTATCATGGGAGGCGTGCCTTAGAATGACTGGCATAAAATTACAGTTATTTAGTGACATTGACATGCATTTGTTTATAGAACACGCCATTAGAGGTGGTGTAAGCATGATTTCCACGCGCTACGCTAAAGCCAATAATAAGTACATGGGCGAACATTATGACCCAAATCAAGAAAGCACCTATCTTGTATACTTAGACTGCAACTCGCTATACTCTACAGCAATGTGCGAGTCGTTGCCCGTTGATGGCTTTAGATGGACAAACGAGAAAGATTATAAAGCCAATAAAAATGAAAACTTTGGATTTATTTTGGAAGTTGATTTAAAATACAATAAAAGTTTACACGATTTGCACAATGACTACCCGCTCGCACCAGAAAAAATGAATGGAAAATTAATACCAAATTTAAATGACAAAACCAAATATATTCTACATTATAAAGCACTAAAAAAATACGAAGAACTGGGTTTGGTAGTTACAAAATACCACAGAATCTTAAAATTCAGACAATCAAAATGGCTCGCGCCCTATATTAATTTTAATATTGAAAAGCGACAAAAAGCTGAACATGATTTTGAAAAAGACTTTTACAAACTGTTAAATAACAGTCTCTTTGGTCGAACAATTATGAACCAACGCAAGTTTCGTGATATACATCTTGTAGATGAGTCTATGTTAACAAAGTATGTTACAAAGCCAAGATTTGACTGCAGCAAAATGTTCGATAACAACTTGCATGCTGTGCATTTAAATAAATTAATTGTAAAGTTTGATAAACCAATATATTTAGGAATGACCATTTTGGATATCAGTAAAGTAATAATGTATGATTTCCACTATAATTATATGTCAAAATTTAAGAATAAAAAGTTCTTAATGACAGACACGGATTCTCTGATGTATTCTATAGTAACAGAGGACTTTTACAAGGAAATACAATGTGACTTGGGCCGTTTTGACACCTCTGCATATAGTAAAGATCATTTCTTATACTCTGATAAAAACAAAAAAGTTACGGGCAAGTTTAAAGATGAATTAAATGGTCAAATTATGTATGAATATTGTGGTTTAAGGCCAAAATTATACTCTTTCATTCCTCTACAGTGGTTATACGAAAAAGAAAAGCAGCTAGAGGTTAAAAAGGCAAAAGGAGCTGACGGCGCTACAGTTAAACATCTCTTAAGACACCAACACTACTTACACTGTCTTGCAACCGGAGAAGATTACTACGAGAATGTTACAAGAATTAAATCCACAAACCACCATCTGCAAACATTAACGATGAACAAAAAGGTACTCTCTTTTGATGACGACAAGAGGTTTATTCTAGATGGCATCAACACCCTTGCCCTTGGTCACTATAAAATTGGTCAAACATAAATCTGTATTTGCCATTATTCTTTGGCCTTTCCTTGTCTATTACAATAAAGCCATATTTAGACCTATCCCAGCACTGATGGCAGAGATTTCTAAATTGGTTAAATGAAAAATCATTTCCCACATGATTGTTATACACATGTTTTAAATTTAAATCGTCTTGTTTAAATAATACTAGGAAATTAACATTGTCACGTAAATGTTTGTTTACTTTACTGTAAGATTGACACAAGTAAAAACTGCTAATATTTTTGTGTCTGCCCATTGAAAAAAATTGTGTGATATTTGGACTATTTATGTCGTCAAATACAACTATTGAGTGTGATTCTACATCATTTGGTGTGATTTCACAGTTTGAATATGTGTGTAATTTAACTTCATCACACAGACGGAATATTTCAATTATTTTTTTATATTTTTCTTGTTCTAAAGATTTGGATATTATATATAAATTTGTAAACTTTAATCCTTGTTTTTTTACAATTAAGTTATAAATTACAACAGTCTTCCCCGAACCACTGGGCCCTATTATAAGACAGCGAATATTATTAGGAAATAGGCCCAACTTCTTTGGTGTATTTTCTTTATGTGCAATTTTAAATTTGTTCTTTTGTTGAATAAATGACATTTTTTATATAATGGTGTATTTTCTTTATGTGCTATGTTTGTTAATTTTTTTATATAATAAAAATGGCAAAGAGAAAGTGTAAGAAGGGTAAGGGATTATTCTTAAAGCCATATAGAGGCCGTGGCTTGTTAAATACCCTTATAAACAACCTTCCTTTCCCACTCCACATCCCGTCGTATTCATATTGTGGTCCAGCAACTAATATACGTGAAAATTTAGCCAAAAATGTACCTCCAAAAAATAAGCTAGACTCTTATTGTAAAGAGCACGACATATTCTACATGAATAATCCTGATACAGCCGCCCGGAACAAGGCAGATATGAGATTAGCGGACCAGGCTTGGACTAGGGTTTCGGCAAAGGACGCCAGTCTGGCCGAAAAAGCAGCAGCTTATGCTGTGACAAATTTGATGAAGGCTAAGGCAAAAATGGGAATGGGATTAAAATTTAATAAAAAAGATGGACAACTTTCAGCTGTTAGAGGCAGCAAGAGACGTGCCTCACTTTCGAGGAGTGTACCTAAAAAACGAGCTAAGAAAACTGACACCAAAAGTAAGAGAATGTGGAATTATTAATTTAGACAGTGACAGGGGCACACATTGGACAGCATATCGTAAAAATAAAGATGTTGTAATATATTTTGACCCTTTCGGAATACAGCCTCCAAAAGAGGTAATTGAATATTTTGTACCATCTAAAATTTACTATACAACTGATCAAATACAAGATTTAAACAGTTCCATTTGTGGAATTTTATGTTTATCATTTCTGAAAAATTTTAGTTTATAAAAATGGATTCATTTACTATAACATTCACAGGTACAGAGCCAGAGTTGAAGTCGGTGTTCTTTCCTCCTATAGAATTAAATGGTGATTATGTAATTGGGCTGGTAGATTTTCAAAGTTATAATTCTATATTTAATGTTAAAAAACCTCTAAATACTTTGACATATTACAAAATGCACAAAATTACAACCCCAAAAGGGGAGGTTACAATTGACGAATTAAACCGGGCATTAGATGGTAAAGTTGAAGTTATTATACAAAATAAAGTAGCATTAATTAATACAAAAGTCAAACTTATATTTTACAAAGGCCTAGTTCCAAAATTAAATAAACTTAAAGACACAAAATTAACTATAGACGAGGGTGAGGATGTGTATTATTACGATCACAAAGCTCCAAATGTAATTGAAATTGCTGAAGGTACATACGAAGTGTTTGAGCTTGCGAAGGAAATTCAAAAGCAACTCCCAGATTTTGTACTTATAGCCGATAATAAAACTATGAAAGCCACATTACATTCTGGCCATGTGTTTGATTTTACAAAACCGTGTTTAGGGTCTGAATTATTGGGATTTAAAGGATTTTCTACTCCAGATATTGCGTTTAAATCCGTAAATAAAATCAACATAAATAATGTAAATGTGATTAGAGTAAAATGTAATATTGCGAATGGGTCTTATTTAAATGGTGACAAATCACACACCATACACAGTTTTTACCCAGAAGCTCCTCCGGGCTACAAGATTATTGAGGTCCCCAGAAATATTATATACTTCCCTGTAAATAAGAGAAGTTTAGATGTTGTTAGCATTACATTTGCAGATCAACACGACAAGCCAATTGACTTTAATAAAGAAGAAACTACAATTACTTGTCATATAAAAAAGATATGAGAATTTACAAGAACGGGCTGAGTGTGCAAAATGCCAGGTTTCTGCGATCAATTGGGTTGAAGTTAAAATTTTCTATTAATAAAAATGGAAGATTTTCTAGACGTTGCAGGAAAATTCCAATACGATGATAGCCTGGTTAAAATTACAAATCACTCCTATGTTCCACACAACACTTTAGCAATAAATAATTCCGATGAAATTCGAATATGCATAAATAATCAAGATTTACTAACACTCCCATGTAGGAGTTATTTGTATATTAAAGGAGAAATAGAGAATCATGATAAAGGACATTTTATAAATAATGCATTTGCATTCTTATTTGACGAAATTAGATACGAAGTTGCTGGTAAAGAAATAGATATTGTAAGAAATCCGGGAATTTCCAGTCTTATAAAAATATTGTGCTCTTACAATAAAACAACTAAATTGTCAAATGCAGCATTTGATTCTGATGAAAATTTAAAGGAGTTCCATAAAAGCGGCAAGTTTAGTACTTGTGTCCCGTTAGAGCTGTTAATGGGTGTGTTTGAGGATTTTAATAAGGTTTTAGTAAATGTTAAACAAGAATTGGTGTTGAAAAGATCCAAAAACGACTTAAATTGTATATTAACAACATCTAATGCTCCAACTGGTGTCGATCCTATTCCTAAAATTACACTTAAATCGATTCAGTGGGTGATGCCGCACGTGGTACCATCTGATGGGGAGAAGCTTCAATTACAAAAGATGTTATTGCAAAATAAAAATTTGCAAATTGCATTTAGAAGTTTGGAGCTACACGAACTCCCATCATACCCCGAAACCAAGAGACACACATGGTCAGTTAAGACGTCTTCGAGTTTGGAGAAGCCCAGGTATGTTATATTTGGTTTCCAAACAGGTAGGGACAACAGTGCACGAAAAAGAACTGATGAATTTGATCACTGTAAATTGAAAAATCTCAAAGTGTTTTTAAACTCTGAATATTATCCTTATAGTGATTTAAATCTCGACTTTGAAAATGGAGATGCCTCTAAAGCTTATGAGATGTTTGTGAGGTTTAGGGAGAGTTACTACAACACCGTCCCCGATCCTATGTTTAACAGAGCTGACTTTATAAATAAATATCCTCTAATTGTAATAGATTGTTCTAGGCAGAATGAATCAATCAAAGAGGGGGTTGTAGATATTAAATTAGAAATTGAAACTGCAGAAAACGTCCCTTCAAACACATCTGCATATTGCCTAATAATACACGATAAGGTGTTTGAGTATAATCCTTTGACAAATGAGATAAATAAAATGTAAATAAAATGAAAACAAATATTCAACAAGAATTGGTAGAGTCTGCAAAACAAATAAGAGAAAAATATAGGGCGTTAAAACGTGGTAAATTTCTAGAGGCTGAAGAGAGGTTCCAAACATTCCAACCGTTAATAGAGCCTTTGCAAGAATTAAAAAATTTAGCCACAAAAACAGAGAGGCCAGTTCTCCCAATGATTTTAGAAAAGACCCCGTCTAGAATACCAAGAATAACACAGATAACACCGCACAAATTAGATTTTGGTCTTTTAGCATCAGACTATTTAGGAAATTACCTTAGTAGAAGTAGTATGACAGACACCACATATGGTATTAGGCGAGAAGGAAATAAATTTTTTATTGGAAATCAGGAAGTTCAAATTGCCAATGATGATGTTACAGTTGGAGAAAAAATTTATAAAGGGACAAAGGGATTGTGGGAATTGTTAACTTTAAAAGAACCCGTAAACTATAGTCAGGCTGATTTGCAAAATTATAAAGAGATTTTGGAAGCTACAAATGCACATTTAAAGGGTTATAAAACAGGTGCGGCGATGTCAAGTAATAAACACACTAAATATCTTAATATAATTAAACCCCTGTTTAAGACTGTTGGTGAAGGTTTAAGGCAGGTAACTGGTAATAAAATAGACTATGTTTATTGGGACGATCCTAATGAGCTTGTAGATAGGTTAAGACTGCTTTGGTTAAGCCGATTGGCGGGAAATTCTGGAGTGGATAATGAGATAGATTCTATCATAGAAGAATTGAGGGAAAGTGGAATTGTTTATTAAATAAAAATATGATAGATAAATTTTATCGCGTATATAACCCATATAGTAAACCAGAAGCTAGAAGTTTTAAAGAAACTACTTTAAATCTAAAAGATGATGGTTGGAATGCTTTAAATTATAAAATTAGTAGTGTTAAAGGTGGGGAGTTTACTGATGATGTATCGACTTTGGGGCAGACGTTAACCAGGAAGGGTGATGCTTTTGTACAAGGTAATACTAAATATAAGTTTTTAGAATCCAAGAATAATAATTGGAACGCTAATAAACGCAAAATTACTAATGTTAAACGAGGTGAAAGCTCAACCGATGTACCCACATTAGAGCAAACTTTAATAAGAAAAGATGGTGTCTTTGTACAAGACAAAAATAATTATGAATTTTTGGAATCGGAGGGAAATGTTTGGAATGCCAAAAAGCGAAAAATAAGTAATTTGTTGGCTGGTAAAGAAAGCGATGATGTTGTAAACGTCTCTCAAGTACCAAAAATGGATCTAAACTTTTGGGATTTTAATAATAAAAGGCTAGTTCGTGTTAAACCCGCTGTTGATGAGAACGATTGTGTTACAAAACATCAGACTGTGACTTTAGACGGTCTTAAATTTGATGGTAAAAATAAGCAATTAACAAACATTTTACCTGGAACATTGCCAAATGATGTGGCTGTTGTTAATCAAATATTAACAAAGGGTGAGAAAAGCATAATAAAACAGGGGGATAAATATTATAATGTATTAACATTAGATGGCGATGTGTGGGATGCAGAGGACAAATTAATAAAGAATATACCTGAAGGCAAAGATAGGAGTGATGTTTGTTTAATGTCGCAGGTTTTGAGGTATGACGATAATAATAAAACTTTTAGACAAGACAATATTAAATTTGATATTTGTTTAAAATCACACGCATTAAGGTTTAACAATAAAACTAATAAATTTATGCAAGACAATAATGAAATCGATTTGATGATGTACAATCCTAAATTGTTGGTTGCAGACCCTACATCTTTAAGCGGATTTAAGACTTTAGATGGAGGGGCATATTTGCCAAAAAACTATGTATATCAAAGAATGAGTGATGGTATGTTAGTTGGTAGCAATGGAGGTGTTTTTGAAACGACAGAGACTGGCAGATACGTTAACATTAAAAATAAAGAATAAAAAATGGAAAAAATTGCTTACGAATTGCATAAGCCTGCGAGAAAGAACTTTGTTAGAAGGTCTTTTAAGGTGTTGGGTATAAACGAAACTGTTCAAATCGATTTAATAGATATGCGGAATTATGCTAGAGAGAATTCTGGAAATAAATATATTTTAACTTTAATAGACACATTTTCTAAAAAAGCTTATGCTGCTCCACTAAAGAATAAAACTGGATTAGTAGTCACAGAAGCTATAAAAACTATTCTCCCAAAGGGAGTTAAAAATATTCAATCTGATAACGGAAAAGAATTTTTTAATGAACATTTTACCAAACTAATGAAAATTCTAAATATTAATCACTACCACACTTACTCTACAACTAAGGCGGCTATTGTGGAAAGGTTCCAGAGAACTTTAAAGAATTGGTTGTATAGAGAGTTTAGTGCACAAGGGAGTTACAAGTGGTTGGATTTACTTCCAAAGTTAATAAGGATATATAATAATAAAGTACATAGATCCATAGGCATGAAGCCTAACCAAGTAAGTGCTAAGAACTCTAAAGACGTACACGAAAGGTTAGCATCTAAAGTACAAGTTAAAAAGCCAAAATATAAGGTGGGGGATAGTGTAAGGATATCTAAATATAAACATGTATTTAGTAAAGGATATACCCCTAACTGGACGGGAGAGCTTTTTACAATAGCAGAAGTTAAGAAAACAAAGCCTGTGACTTATATTTTGAAAGATGAGAAAGTAGTGGGTAAAGGAGAAAGAGGCCCCACAATCGGCGCTTTTTCCCCATGTTATTCTTATGGGGAGCCGTTTTTGAGCCGACGCCAGCTCCCGCCTATAGAGCTCCCGCCCGCAGGCCTATATTAAATATACCCCTGCCTTAAATATATTGTCCCCATCCCCATCCCTCCTCTATATTTTTAAAAATTAATTTTCAAATTCTAAAAAACTATCTTTGGTGTTTACTGTCCGATTTGTCTGCAATTTGGATATGTTATTGTCCTAGGCAAGTGTTTTAATAAATTTCACTTACATTTCCCAAATTCACTATAACGGTCAAATTAAAAAATATTTTTTGAAAAATACTGCCGCCAACTGAAATTTGTGTTTTAATCCAAACTATTTAAAATTCATTTTAATACATCCTTTGCAGAAATCCACGAGTTCAAAAATAACTCCACACTAAATAAACAACACATGTAAACAACTTAGAAGTGCACTCGGTTATCGCCACTAGCGCGACAATCAACCTTGAAGGAGATTCTGCAAGATCGGCACCAAGGACACAGCGACCGATGCATAGTAACCGATGCGTAATTTTACAAATTGTGTGAATTGTCGGCTATATAAAGAGCTGTTGCAGGCCAGGGTCCTCACTTCATATCCTACAGCCCCAGCATCAACAAGACATGTTGCAGATTTTAACTTAAAATTTAGTGATTAAAATAATTTCGGCTAAAATATGTTTTTTTTACTCTGGACTTAGAAAAATTTAGTGATTAAAATAATTTCGGCTAAAATATGCTTTTTTACTCTGGACTTAGAAAAATTTAGTGATTAAAATAATTTCGGCTAAAATATGTTTTTTTACTCTGGACTTAGAAAAATTTAGTGATTAAAATAATTTCGGCTAAAATATGCTTTTTTACTCTGGACTTAGAAAAATTTAGTGATTAAAATAATTTCGTCTAAAATATGATTTTTTTACTCTGGAGGTTTGTAGGCACTTTATACAATTATCTAAAAAGTAGTTTCTCAGATTTTTGATAAAGGGCTTAGTTTTTATAAAAATTTTGAATTTGTGTTTTTTAAATCTTCATATTTTGAATTTTGATCGTATTTAAATTTTTAAAATGGTAATTTTTGTTTATAAAAAGCAGAGCATGACATCTCTACAGTCATTTCAACACAAAATGTTGACCTGTGCAGTCTGTTTTATGTCTTACTCCAACAGAAGCAATTTATTACGCCATTATCGACTTGTTCACAAAGTTATTCCTAAAATTTGTAAAAAATGCCATCAAATATTTGATAATAACAATCATTTTAAAATGCATATGCTAGAGAACCACTATACTTGTAATGTGTGTAAGAGAGTCATCACCCATGACAAGAAACGCCACCACCTACGATGTGACAAGCGGCCCTATAATGTGTTTAAGTTTTACGACGAGTCCGCGGATATATTAGACACACTTCAATCTTGTCCTTTACCCATCAAATGGATTCTTATTAGGAGAGTGAAATTTATCAAACACACAGTGGACAATAATGGTGATTTAATCATTGACAAAGAATGTATTGCTGATTTTCGAAGTTTAACTAATTTATCAATTGAGAAAGCACAATTAAAGACACAAATTGAAAATTCACTTTTAAAAATCGACACATCTTTACACAAGTATCAAGCCCAAGGCAGTGGATGGATATATGACCATACTAAATACTGGCAGCTGCATGTTTATAAGTATAAACCCCTAACTCCCAAATCATACATCCCCACACCAGAAAATATAAAATCAAAACACGCCGTTTTAAATATTAAAAATAGTGATAATAAATGTTTCGTGTGGAGTGTTTTAGCAAGCCTGAATCCAAGGAATAGTAAACATGCAAATCGAGTATTTTACTACGAACCCTATGAGGGCCAGTTAAATATGACAAATATAAAATATCCAGTAAAAATATCTGACATTGATAAATTTGAAAAACAAAATAACATAAGTGTTAACGTATATGGAATTGAAGGAAAAACAATATATCCACTGAGAATAACTAAACTAAATGGCAATACTCACGTCAATCTGCTGCTTCTAAAACACGGTCAGAAATCACATTACTGTTTAATTCGTGATTTTGATAAGTTAATGTTGCGGTCTACAAAATATGACCATAAGAAATATTTTTGCAAGTTCTGTTTGCAACATTTTGGCACCAAAGATATATTGCAACGCCACATAACATATTGTAAACCCTTTGATGCTCAAAGAGTACAAATGTCTGAAAAAGATACACTACAATTTACGAATTACAAATATCAACTTAAAGCTCCCTTTGTGATTTATGCAGATTTCGAATGTTTTATAAACTGCGGCAAACACACTCCTTCTGGATTTGCTTATGTTGTGGTGAGAGACTCTAAAATTATTTACGAAGAGTTGTACAGCGGTGAAAATGTAATGGATGTATTTTTTGAAAAGTTATTTAAAACCTATGACTTTATTAAAAGTCAGATGGAAGTATATGTTCCCCTTGTAATGACTCCAGAGCAAGAGGCATCCTTCAAAAACTCTAAATACTGCCACATATGCCAACAGCTGTTACTGGGTGATAAAGTGCGCGACCATTGCCATCTAACAGGCAAATTCCGAGGACCCTCCCACAACGCTTGCAATTTAAACTATAAAGTAACCAAGAAAATTCCAATATTCTTCCACAACCTTAAAAACTATGACGGTCATTTAATAATGCAACACTTGGGAAAACTCAATCGCAAATTGAATTGCATAGCCAAGGACATGGAAAAATATATATCGTTCTCTGTTGATGATTTGGTATTTTTGGATTCCTACAACTTTCTGTCTCTTCCCTTAAGCAAATTAGCTTCCAATTTAAATACATTTAGATTTATAGACAATCCACTACTACAACGCAAGGGCGAATTTCCATACGAATACATGACAGGACCAGAAAAGTTTTTAGAGCCCCTACCACCCATAGAGGCATTTTACAGCAGCCTAACTAAAGAATGTATATCTCCTGCGCAATATGAACATGCTAAAAACGTATGGAATCATTTTAATATAAAGAATTTAAAAGAATATCACGATTTATACCTTAAAACAGATGTGTTGTTATTGGCTGATGTGTTTGAGACATTTAGGGACTTGAGTTTAAAGGATTATAAACTCGACCCCGTCCACATGTACTCATTGCCTGGACTAACATGGGAGGCGTGCCTTAGAATGACTGGCATAAAATTACAGTTATTTAGTGACATTGACATGCATTTGTTTATAGAACACGCCATTAGAGGCGGTGTAAGCACGATTTCCACGCGCTATGCTAAAGCCAACAATAAGTACATGGGCGAACATTATGACCCAAATCAAGAAAGCACCTATCTTGTATACTTAGACTGCAACTCGCTATACTCTACAGCAATGTGCGAGTCGTTGCCCGTTGATGGCTTTAGATGGACAAACGAGAAAGATTATAAAGCCAATAAAAATGAAAACTTTGGATTTATTTTGGAAGTTGATTTAAAATACGATAAAAGTTTACACGATTTGCACAACGACTACCCGCTCGCACCAGAAAAAATGAATGGAAAATTAATACCAAACTTAAATGACAAAACCAAATATATTCTACATTATAAAGCACTAAAAAAATACGAAGAACTGGGTTTGGTAGTTACAAAATACCACAGAATCTTAAAATTCAGACAATCAAATTGGCTCGCACCCTATATTAATTTTAATATTGAAAAGCGACAAAAAGCTGAACATGATTTTGAAAAAGACTTTTACAAACTGTTAAATAACAGTCTCTTTGGTCGAACAATTATGAACCAACGCAAGTTTCGTGATATACATCTTGTAGACGAGTCTATGTTAACAAAGTATGTTACAAAGCCAAGATTTGACTGCAGCAAAATGTTCGATAACAACTTGCATGCTGTGCATTTAAATAAATTAATTGTAAAGTTTGATAAACCAATATATTTAGGAATGACCATTTTGGATATCAGCAAAGTAATCATGTATGATTTCCACTATAATTATATGTCAAAATTTAAGAATAAAAAGTTCTTAATGACAGACACAGACAGCCTTCTTTATTCTATAGTAACAGAGGACTTTTACAAGGAAATACAAAGTGACTTGGACCGTTTTGACACCTCTGCATACAGTAAAGACCATTTCTTATACTCTGATAAAAACAAAAAAGTTACGGGCAAGTTTAAAGATGAATTAAATGGTCAAATTATGTATGAATATTGTGGTTTAAGGCCAAAATTATACTCTTTCATTCCTCTACAGTGGTTATACGAAAAAGAAAAGCAGCTAGAGGTTAAGAAGGCAAAAGGAGCTGACGGCGCCACAGTTAAACATCTCTTAAGACACCAACACTACTTACACTGTCTTGCAACCGGAGAAGATTACTACGAGAATGTTACAAGAATTAAATCCACAAACCACCATCTGCAAACATTAACGATGAACAAAAAGGTACTCTCTTTTGATGACGACAAGAGGTTTATTGTGGATGGCATCAACACCCTTGCCCTTGGTCACTATAAAATTGGTCAAACATAAATCTGTATTTGCCGTTATTCTTTGGCCTTTCCTTGTCTATTACAATAAAGCCATATTTAGACCTATCCCAGCACTGATGGCAGAGATTTCTAAATTGGTTAAATGAAAAATCATTTCCCACATGATTGTTATACACATGTTTTAAATTTAAATCGTCTTGTTTAAATAATATTATGAAATTAACATTGTCACGTAAATGTTTGTTTACTTTACTGTAAGATTGACACAAGTAAAAACTGCTAATATTTTTGTGTCTGCCCATTGAGAAAAATTGTGTGATATTTGGACTATTTATGTCGTCAAATACAACTATTGAGTGTGATTCTACATCATTTGGTGTGATTTCACAGTTTGAATATGTGTGTAATTTAACTTCATCACACAGACGGAATATTTCAATTATTTTTTTATATTTTTCTTGTTCTAAAGATTTGGATATTATATATAAATTTGTAAACTTTAATCCTTGTTTTTTTACAATTAAGTTATAAATTACAACAGTCTTCCCCGAACCACTGGGCCCTATTATAAGACAGCGAATATTATTAGGAAATAGACCCAACTTCTTTGGTGTATTTTCTTTATGTGCAATTTTAAATTTGTTCTTTTGTTGAATAAATGACATTTTTTATATAATGGTGTATTTTCTTTATGTGTTAAATGACATTTTTTATATAATAAAAATGGCAAAGAGAAAGTGTAAGAAGGGTAAGGGATTATTCTTAAAGCCATATAGAGGCCGTGGCTTGTTAAATACCCTTATAAACAACCTTCCTTTCCCCCTCCACATCCCGTCGTATTCATATTGTGGTCCAGGAACTAATATACGTGAAAATTTAGCCAAAAATGTACCTCCAAAAAATAAGCTAGACTCTTATTGTAAAGAGCACGACATATTCTACATGAATAATCCTGATACAGCCGCCCGGAACAAGGCAGATATGAGATTAGCGGACCAGGCTTGGACTAGGGTTTCGGCAAAGGACGCCAATCTGGCCGAAAAAGCAGCAGCTTATGCAGTGACAAATTTGATGAAGGCCAAGGCAAAAATGGGAATGGGATTAAAATTTAATAAAAAAGATGGACAACTTTCAGCTGTTAGAGGCCGCAAGAGACGTGCCTCACTTTCGAGGAGTGTACCTAAAAAACGAGCTAAGAAAACTGACACCAAAAGTAAGAGAATGTGGAATTATTAATTTAGACAGTGACGGGGGCACACATTGGACAGCATATCGTAAAAATAAAGATATTGTAATATATTTTGACCCTTTCGGAATACAGCCTCCAAAAGAGGTAATTGAATATTTTGTACCATCTAAAATCTACTATACAACTGATCAAATACAAGATTTAAACAGTTCCATTTGTGGAATTTTATGTTTATCATTTCTGAAAAATTTTAGTTTATAAAAATGGATTCATTTACTATAACATTCACAGGTACAGAGCCAGAGTTGAAGTCGGTGTTCTTTCCTCCTATAGAATTAAATGGTGATTATGTAATTGGGCTGGTAGATTTTCAAAGTTATAATTCTATATTTAATGTTAAAAAACCTCTAAATACTTTGACATATTACAAAATGCACAAAATTACAACCCCAAAAGGGGAGGTTACAATTGACGAATTAAACCGGGCATTAGATGGTAAAGTTGAAGTTATTATACAAAATAAAGTAGCATTAATTAATACAAAAGTCAAACTTATATTTTACAAAGGCCTAGTTCCAAAATTAAATAAACTTAAAGACACAAAATTAACTATAGACGAGGGTGAGGATGTGTATTATTACGATCACAAAGCTCCAAATGTAATTGAAATTGCTGAAGGTACATACGAGGTGTTTGAGCTTGCGAAGGAAATTCAAAAGCAACTCCCAGATTTTGTACTTATAGCCGATAATAAAACTATGAAAGCCACATTACATTCTGGCCATGTGTTTGATTTTACAAAACCGTGTTTAGGGTCTGAATTATTGGGATTTAAAGGATTTTCTACTCCAGATATTGCGTTTAAATCCGTAAATAAAATCAACATAAATAATGTAAATGTGATTAGAGTAAAATGTAATATTGCGAATGGGTCTTATTTAAATGGTGACAAATCACACACCATACACAGTTTTTACCCAGAAGCCCCTCCGGGCTACAAAATTATTGAGGTCCCCAGAAATATTATATACTTCCCTGTAAATAAGAGAAGTTTAGATGTTGTTAGCATTACATTTGCAGATCAACACGACAAGCCAATTGACTTTAATAAAGAAGAAACTACAATTACTTGTCATATAAAAAAGATATGAGAATTTACAAGAACGGGCTGAGTGTGCAAAATGCCAGGTTTCTGCGATCAATTGGGTTGAAGTTAAAATTTTCTATTAATAAAAATGGAAGATTTTCTAGATGTTGCAGGAAAATTCCAATACGATGATAGCCTGGTTAAAATTACAAATCACTCCTATGTTCCACACAACACTTTAGCAATAAATAATTCCGATGAAATTCGAATATGCATAAACAATCAAGATTTACTAACACTCCCATGTAGGAGTTATTTGTATATTAAAGGAGAAATAGAGAATCATGATAAAGGACATTTTATAAATAATGCATTTGCATTCTTATTTGACGAAATTAGATACGAAGTTGCTGGTAAAGAAATAGATATTGTAAGAAATCCGGGAATTTCCAGTCTTATGAAAATATTGTGCTCTTACAATAAAACAACTAAATTGTCAAATGCAGCATTTGATTCTGATGAAAATTTAAAGGAGTTCCATAAAGGCGGCAAGTTTAGTACTTGTGTCCCGTTAGAGCTGTTAATGGGTGTGTTTGAGGATTTTAATAAGGTTTTAGTAAATGTTAAACAAGAATTGGTGTTGAAAAGATCCAAAAACGACTTAAATTGTATATTAACAACATCTAATGCTCCAACTGGTGTCGATTCTATTCCTAAAATTACGCTTAAATCGATTCAGTGGGTGATGCCGCACGTGGTCCCATCTGATGGGGAGAAGCTTCAATTACAAAAGATGTTATTGCAAAATAAAAATTTGCAAATTGCATTTAGAAGTTTGGAGCTACACGAACTCCCATCATACCCCGAAACCAAGAGACACACATGGTCAGTTAAGACGTCATCGAGTTTGGAGAAGCCCAGGTATGTTATATTTGGTTTCCAAACAGGTAGGGACAACAGTGCACGAAAAAGAACTGATGAATTTGATCACTGTAAATTGAAAAATCTCAAAGTGTTTTTAAACTCTGAATATTATCCTTATAGTGATTTAAATCTCGACTTTGAAAATGGAGATGCCTCTAAAGCTTATGAGATGTTTGTGAGGTTTAGGGAGAGTTACTACAACACCGTCCCCGATCCTATGTTTAACAGAGCTGACTTTATAAATAAATATCCTCTAATTGTAATAGATTGTTCTAGGCAGAATGAATCAATCAAAGAGGGGGTTGTAGATATTAAATTAGAAATTGAAACTGCAGAAAATGTCCCTTCAAACACATCTGCATATTGCCTAATAATACACGATAAGGTGTTTGAGTATAATCCTTTGACAAATGAGATAAATAAAATGTAAATAAAATGAAAACAAATATTCAACAAGAATTGGTAGAGTCTGCAAAACAAATAAGAGAAAAATATAGGGCGTTAAAACGTGGTAAATTTCTAGAGGCTGAAGAGAGGTTCCAAACATTCCAACCGTTAATAGAGCCTTTGCAAGAATTAAAAAATTTAGCCACAAAAACAGAGAGGCCAGTTCTCCCAATGATTTTAGAAAAGACCCCGTCTAGAATACCAAGAATAACACAAATAACACCACACAAATTAGATTTTGGTCTTTTAGCATCAGACTATTTAGGAAATTACCTTAGTAGAAGTAGTATGACAGACACCACATATGGTATTAGGCGAGAAGGAAATAAATTTTTTATTGGGAATCAGGAAGTTCAAATTGCCAATGATGATGTTACAGTTGGAGAAAAAATTTATAAAGGGACAAAGGGATTGTGGGAATTGTTAACTTTAAAAGAACCCGTAAACTATAGTCAGGCTGATTTGCAAAATTATAAAGAGATTTTGGAAGCTACAAATGCACATTTAAAGGGTTATAAAACAGGTGCGGCAATGTCAAGTAATAAACACACTAAATATCTTAATATAATTAAACCCCTGTTTAAAACTGTTGGTGAAGGTTTAAGGCAGGTAACTGGTAATAAAATAGACTATGTTTATTGGGACGATCCTAATGAGCTTGTAGATAGGTTAAGACTGCTTTGGTTAAGCCGATTGGCGGGAAATTCTGGAGTGGATAATGAGATAGATTCTATCATAGAAGAATTGAGGGAAAGCGGAATTGTTTATTAAATAAAAATATGATAGATAAATTTTATCGCGTATATAACCCGTATAGTAAACCAGAAGCTAGAAGTTTTAAAGAAACTACTTTAAATCTAAAAGATGATTGTTGGAATGCTTTAAATTATAAAATTAGTAATGTTAAAGGTGGGGAGTTTACTGATGATGTATCGACTTTGGGGCAGACGTTAACCAGGAAAGGTGATGTTTTTGTACAAGGTAATACTAAATATAAGTTTTTAGAATCCAAGAATAATAATTGGAACGCTAATAAACGCAAAATTACTAATGTTAAACGAGGTGAAAGCTCAACCGATGTGCCCACGTTAGAGCAAACTTTAATAAGAAAAGATGGTGTCTTTGTACAAGACAAAAATAATTATGAATTTTTGGAATCGGAGGGAAATATTTGGAATGCCAAAAAGCGAAAAATAAGTAATTTGTTGGCTGGTAAAGAAAGCGATGATGTTGTAAACGTCTCTCAAGTACCAAAAATGGATCTAAACTTTTGGGATTTTAATAATAAAAGGCTAGTTCGTGTTAAACCCGCTGTTGATGAGAACGATTGTGTTACAAAACATCAGACTGTGACTTTAGACGGTCTTAAATTTGATGGTAAAAATAAGCAATTAACAAACATTTTACCTGGGACATTGCCAAATGATGTGGCTGTTGTTAAGCAAATATTAACAAAAGGTGAGAAAAGCATAATAAAACAGGGGGATAAATATTATAATGTATTAACATTAGATGGCGATGTGTGGGATGCAGAGGACAAATTAATAAAGAATATACCTGAAGGCAAAGATAGGAGTGATGTTTGTTTAATGTCGCAGGTTTTGAGGTATGACGATAATAATAAAACTTTTAGACAAGACAATATTAAATTTGATATTTGTTTAAAATCACACGCATTAAGGTTTAACAATAAAACTAATAAATTTATGCAAGACAATAATGAAATCGATTTGATGATGTACAATCCTAAATTGTTGGTTGCAGACCCTACATCTTTAAGCGGATTTAAGACTTTAGATGGAGGGGCATATTTGCCAAAAAACTATGTATATCAAAGAATGAGTGATGGTATGTTAGTTGGTAGCAATGGAGGTGTTTTTGAAACGACAGAGACTGGCAGATACGTTAACATTAAAAATAAAGAATAAAAAATGGAAAAAATTGCTTACGAATTGCATAAGCCCGCGAGAAAGAACTTTATTAGAAGGTCTTTTAAGGTGTTGGGTATAAACGAAACTGTTCAAATAGATTTAATAGATATGCGGAATTATGCTAGAGAGAATTCTGGGAATAAATATATTTTAACTTTAATAGACACATTTTCTAAAAAAGCTTATGCTGCTCCACTAAAGAATAAAACTGGATTAGTAGTCACAGAAGCTATAAAAACTATTCTCCCAAAGGGAGTTAAAAATATTCAATCTGATAACGGAAAAGAATTTTTTAATGAACATTTTACCAAACTAATGAAAATTCTAAATATTAATCACTACCACACTTACTCTACAACTAAGGCGGCTATTGTGGAAAGGTTCCAGAGAACTTTAAAGAATTGGTTGTATAGAGAGTTTAGTGCACAAGGGAGTTACAAGTGGTTGGATTTACTTCCAAAGTTAATAAGGATATATAATAATAAAGTACATAGATCCATAGGCATGAAACCTAACCAAGTAAGTGCTAAGAACTCTAAAGACGTACACGAAAGGTTAGCATCTAAAGTACAAGTTAAAAAGCCAAGATATAAGGTGGGTGATAGTGTAAGGATATCTAAATATAAACATGTATTTAGTAAAGGATATACCCCCAACTGGACGGGAGAGCTTTTTACAATAGCAGAAGTTAAGAAAACAAAGCCTGTGACTTATATTTTGAAAGATGAGAATGGCAATATAATCAAAGGAGGATTTTATACAGAAGAATTGTTAAAGACTAAATATAAAGACATGTATTTGGTAGAGAAGGTAATTAGGAGGAAGGGTGATTTATTATATGTCAAATGGCTCGGGTTCCCAAGTAGCCAGAACTCGTGGATTTCTGCAAAGGATGTATTAAAATGAATTTTAGGGTCAAAATATGGCAAGAGTCAAAACGGAAATTAGGGTGCAAAAGTCAGTAAATAGTTGGCAGTTCAACCGTAATAGTGAATTTGGGAAATGTAAGTGAAATTTATTAAAACACTAGGACAATAACATATCCAAATTGCAGACAAGTCGGACAGTAAACACCAAAGATAGTTTTTTAGAATTTGAAAATTAATTTTTAAAAATATAGAGGAGGGATGGGGATGGGGACAATATATTTAAGGCAGGGGTATATTTAATATAGGCCAGCGGGCGGGAGCTCTATAGGCGGGAGCTGGCGTCGGCTCAAAAACGGCTCCCCATAAGAATAACATGGGGAAAAAGCGCCGGAAGTGGGGTTAAACCGGTAATTCACCACTACTTGAGAATGGCAATATAATCAAAGGAGGATTTTATACAGAAGAATTGTTAAAGACTAAATATAAAGACATGTATTTGGTAGAGAAGGTAATTAGGAGGAAGGGTGATTTATTATATGTCAAATGGCTCGGGTTCCCAAGTAGCCAGAACTCGTGGATTTCTGCAAAGGATGTATTAAAATGAATTTTAGGGTCAAAATATGGCAAGAGTCAAAACGGAAATTAGGGTGCAAAAGTCAGTAAATAGTTGGCAGTATTTTTTTTTAATTCAACCGTAATAGTGAATTTGGGAAATGTAAGTGAAATTTATTAAAACACTTGCCTAGGACAATAACATATCCAAATTGCAGACAAATCAGACAGTAAACACCAAAGATAGTTTTTTAGCCTGAATTTGAAAATTAATTTTTAAAAATATAGAGGAGGGATGGGGATGGGGACAATATATTTAATATAGGCAAGGGTATATTTAATATAGGCCAGCGGGCGGGAGCTCTATAGGCGGGAGCTGGCGTCGGTCCAAAAACTGATCCCCATAAGAATAACATGGGGAAAAAGCGCCGGAAGTGATGCCTCTTTGCCATTTCACCACTACTACACAATAACTTCTAAGTTGTTTACATGTGTTGTTTATTTAGTGTGGAGTTATTTTTGAACTCGTGGATTTCTGCAAAGGATGTATTAAAATTAATGCAAATTTTAAATGGGGGAAAATAAGGCAGGGGCCAAAAAGAAAATTTGTGTAGGGTAGGATCGGGCGTCGGTGCAAAAACTGATCCCCATAAGAATAACATGGGAAAAAAGCGCCGGAAGTGATGCCTCTTTGCCATTTCACCACTACTCCACTGCGTGTACAGTAATCTATTTGGTTACACCGTATGCTATTATTTGTAAACCAACAATTCTTTGGTTCAAGTTTAGACGGTTCAAAATTGAATTTCAAAAATGTAAGCTTTGTAAACATTCTCTTATGTGGTATTTTTTAAATCTAATTGAATATTTTTAACTGTAAAAATTCTATTTCTGGCAGAAGGTGGATCGTGGTAGATCTGAAACCAGTACCACATTTTATCATATTATTTAGGCACCGTAGGCTACACCAGCTTTTGTAAGTTATAAGTGTTATTAAATGTAATTCATAATACAGTTTACTAATACGTCTTTGGCAAATATCGAAATACTTTATTAACACAGTCCAATGATCACTTATTGAAGAGCTAAAGTGAACTGCATTATTTATAATTTAGTTTTGGAAATAAGAAAATTAAACATGAGGAAAAAATAAGACTCTTATCTTATTATGGAAAAATCTATATATTAATACGCAAGGGTTTTTTTTCTTCACAGTCATAACTCGATAACTGCTGGGCGGATTTTAACGTTTGAGGTGTCAAATTGAAGGTACCTTTACGTAGATTTGCCAATACGTCTCAGAATTTTAAGAAAGGGCGTCACTTAAATACAGTGAAGGGCTGAATTTTCGGAACATTGGCGATATCCGACGGCGGAAGTCTAAACTACGTGTTGATTGAAAGTAAGTTTTATCATCCGTTTTAGTATCAGATGTTTTGTTATGTTTGTTTACAACTGAAGTAAACTTTCTCCTTTGGTTGGGTACAAACTTGCTCGCATTCAAGCAACAGAACAACTAGTACATAGTAATACATCTGTTGAGTCTTTCAGATCACGTTATGTTAGACTTGAGGTTTTAATCGATTAATCAACTAACTCATATTTATAACAAAATGTATTCGAATAAAATTAACATATTTCAAAATTTGTTTACCTAAATATATATTTTGGAGTTAGGAAATGTTATGTGTAAGAGGTGAAGAACAATTTTTACGTGAGTATTAAATTAATTTGTATAACAACAAATTAGTATGAAAATATGGTTACGTACCTTTTTCGTCCACAGTTCAAATTTGAACATGTAATAAACTAATTGACATGTTTCGGATTCCAGTAATCACCGTTGTTCCAGTAATAAAGTTAAAAGATAATACAACACACACATACGCACATACTGGAATTCTGAAGACGGTTCTGTTGAACCGAAACATGTAAATTAGTTTGTTACATGCTCAAATGTTAACTGTGGACGAAAAAGGTACGTAACCAAATTTTCATATGAAAAACAGTTCAGGGGCTAAAATTGATACAAATTACAAAAAAATAGTCCTTAAATATTAGAAAAGTACTAGACTGCAAAATGTGTTCTTTAAGTTCTGATCATAAATTTGATTCTAGAAAAAATATTTGTAAGTTTAAATTGGTATTTGCTATTTGAATTAAGAAGGCCGCTTATTTGTTATTTATCGAATTTATGTGTTATTGGATAAATAAATGTGTCATTGACAGCTTTAAAAATCCATGAGAATTTTCCAAATCTAATTGAGTAAATAATCGTTGAAGAAGTTTCTCCGATTATAAAGTAATTACAAACAGCAACAAAGAGGCAAACGTAACTTGGAAAGTTGGCAACAACTCTAACAGTTTTGCCAACTTGAGGATGTTGTTCAATAATTATCTCACTCAGGAGCATTTTGTACTGAAGCCATTGTTATGAAACAAATATATCCGGGAAGTGTATTTAAATTAAAACGTCTAACAATTACAAGTGTATAGTTACGATAACCTAGGAAATATAGAATAAAAATAATTTAACAACTTATATCATTTCAGTTAACTTAACAAATAATAAACAGTTACGTTTTAAATCGATCAAAATATACAGGGTGTCCCGGAGGTCTCTACCAACTTTTTCAGGTATTATTCCTGGACCATAGACAAGTCAAAATGTCATATTCAAAATTTCAAAAACTCAAAAGTTACTTGTATAGCCGCCATTTTTTTTTTTACAACGTAAATTTTAATTCCATAACGGCTTGGTGTAACCTGCCACATCACCTCTAGACCTAATTACAGAAAAAATAATATTTTTTTAGAATGTTTATTTTCAAAATGGCGGCTACTTAAGTTTTCAACGTAAATATCTGAAAAAGTGCACATGGAAAAAAAGTTTCAGCCGTCAGGTTGTTTATATAACACTCAATTACAAATTCAACGATACCAAAATCAAGGAACTCGGTTCATAAACAAGGGAGAAAACTCATTTTTAAGAAAATGTTATAATGCCAATATAAACTGTTATTATGTAAAACCACTGCTAGTGAGCCATGTCCATCTCAAAAAAATGTGTTTTATCCATTATTTATGAACCGATTTCCTTAATTTTGGTATCGTTGAATTTTTAATTGAGTTTTCGATAAAAAAACCTGATGGTTCAAACTTTTTTTCCATATGCGCCTTTTAAGATATTAACGTTTAAAATTGTTAAGAAACCGCCATTTTGAAAATGAACATTCTACAAAAATATTATTTTTTCTGTAATTAGTTCTATAGGTGATGAGGAAATGTAGCAAATTTAATTTTGTTACAACTTGCCGTTCTTGAATTAAACATTATTTTGTGAAAAAAATTGTGGCTATAAGAGTAACTTTTGAGTTTTTTTGAAATTTTGAATATGATATTTTGACTTGTCTATGGTCCAGGAATAATACCTGAAAAATTTGGTAGAGACCTCCGTGACACCCTGTATGGTTTATGACGGATAAATTATTTACTATTAAGATGCAGTGTTACTTTATTTGAACAACTAAATCACTGCGTAAGACGCCAACGCAACTACTACGGTATTTAAAATTATAATGGTTACTTTCCTCAGACCAAAAATTTCCTCCTGTGCAGGATTGTTTGTACGTTTATATTATTATTTACTGAACTTATAATGATTTGTATTCCAACCATACAATATTACACACGTTTCCTTTTTAATTATTAACTACCGTTAGTTAACACTACTGATTAACAATCCTGACTAATTAATCAGTCGGTCCTTTGTCAGTAACAAGGTTACACAAGGCATCTAACTCTACATTCATAATTTATTCATATTCGCCTTAAAATATACCTTAGTTGCGTCGGCGTCTTATACCAATGATGAAATGATAAAGTTATAAAGTGCTAATAAATACATTCGTAACATAAGCAATTGTAATGGTTTTCTCTGTGAGTTATATGATTGGGTACAGCGTCCACATGTTATTATTTTAACAGAAATATAGATTAACACAGAAGAGTGTAATTTCTACCACATAGATGTATATAGACAGTACCTTATAGTAATCCGGGCTACCGAGTAGATGGGGTCGGTGTGTGTCGCGGAGGCCCTCGCCTGTACTGACGTGAATGTGTTGTCCGGCGCGGCGGTCAATCAGCTGATTGTTGATTGTTGACGGTCCATCTCGGCCGTATGGCTATCACACTCTTGCCCTGTACCGTCTGCATGCGTCCCTGTTACACTATTGTGGGGTCGGTGTGTGTCGCGGAGGCCCTCGCCTGTACTGACGTGAATGTGTTGTCCGGCGCGGCGGTCAATCAGCTGATTGTTGATTGTTGACGGTCCATCTCGGCCGTATGGCTATCACACTCTTGCCCTGTACCGTCTGCATGCGTCCCTGTTACACTATTGTGGGGTCGGTGTGTGTCGCGGAGGCCCTCGCCTGTACTGACGTGAATGTGTTGTCCGGCGCGGCGGTCAATCAGCTGATTGTTGATTGTTGACTGTACATCTCGGTCGTATGGCTATCACACTCTTGCCCTGTGCCGTCTGCATGCGTCCCTGTTACACTATTGTGGGGTCGGTGTGTGTCGCGGAGGCCCTCGCCTGTACTGACGTGAATGTGTTGTCCGGCGCGGCGGTCAATCAGCTGATTGTTGATTGTTGACTGTACATGTCGGCCGTATGGCTATCACACTCTTGCCCTGTACCGTCTGCATGCGTCCCTGTTACACTATTGTGGGGTCGGTGTGTGTCGCGGAGGCCCTCGCCTGTACTGACGTGAATGTGTTGTCCGGCGCGGCGGTCAATCAGCTGATTGTTGATTGTTGACTGTACATCTCGGCCGTATGGCTATCACACTCTTGCCCTGTACCGTCTGCATGCGTCCCTGTTACACTATTGTGGGGTCGGTGTGTGTCGCGGAGGCCCTCGCCTGTACTGACGTGAATGTGTTGTCCGGCGCGGCGGTCAATCAGCTGATTGTTGATTGTTGACTGTACATCTCGGCCGTATGGCTATCACACTCTTGCCCTGTACCGTCTGCATGCGTCCCTGTTACACTATTGTGGGGTCGGTGTGTGTCGCGGAGGCCCTCGCCTGTACTGACGTGAATGTGTTGTCCGGCGCGGCGGTCAATCAGCTGATTGTTGATTGTTGACTGTACATCTCGGCCGTATGGCTATCACACTCTTGCCCTGTACCGTCTGCATGCGTCCCTGTTACACTATTGTGGGGTCGGTGTGTGTCGCGGAGGCCCTCGCCTGTACTGACGTGAATGTGTTGTCCGGCGCGGCGGTCAATCAGCTGATTGTTGATTGTTGACTGTACATCTCGGCCGTATGGCTATCACACTCTTGCCCTGTACCGTCTGCATGCGTCCCCGTTACACTATTGTTTACAAGAATTATACTCAGTTTTACTGTCTTTTCCAGAACTTAAATTGTATTGTAACTGGGGATGTAAATTATGATATACTTTCTGAAATCTCACCTTCCTTGAATTATTCTATTTTAACGGGCAGGATAGATTATCAATGAACCTACAAAACTTGCTGAACACAGTAACAAATGTAATGGCTATTAGTGAATTTTCTATGGAAAGTGAACTATTAGCATGACCTGCACGGTGAAACTTAAGCCCGGGACCACCATAGAAGTTCCTAACTTGACCCCCTAAACACGTTTTGGGGGGTCGTTCCAAATTTTATATGTGTGTTCGCACTCTAGTGGTGGCATTTTTATCTTTTTTTTATACAATTTACTTTAAATTTGGTAGGTACGTTCGTTTTTATAATCAGTTGGACGAGTTTGTTGGGCAAAACAATCGGAAAACTCTAAACCCTTTTTTTGGGGATTAATCTTTCAAATTTCGAGTTTTAGGGTCCGAAAGGGTAAAAAAGCCATGGAACTGCGTTTAAAAAGCCATTAATGCGTGTACAAAGATGCAAATTTGTGAGGCGAAACGTTTAAGCCATCTATCGTCATTCTAGCATAAATATGTACCGAGTTATTGAAGAAAATGTGTATCGACCAAACAAAGTACGTTGTCTTATGGGGGTTTTACATTAGAAAAGCCTGTTATTCATTTGTTGGTGTACTTTTATCATCCCCAGCAACCTCACATCTACTTTCAAGCCTGACTAAACCTTCTCCTAACCTTATAATGCGTAAAATTGTATTCCCAGCATTGCAGGTAAATGAAACCAGGAGCATCTGAACAGCCAAAATATCAATGTTTTCAGATTTCAATAAAAATTGGAACCAATGCATGTTTTAAATTGATTTTGAGTTTTTAAAGTTTTTTATGTGGAAATTCACTTCCCTCACGTGAGCGTGCTGCGTGCGAACTCGTTTTTATATTGAAATGTGTAGTTCACCGAATTTGTAGACGTTCTGAAGGGAATGGTTTATCACTTGAGTAGTACAGATCATTCTTTAGTTTATAATGGAGTTGCATATACATTTTTAAGTATATGATCCGGTTCTGAAAAACAATTAAATATGCTTTGAGATTTGTGTAATGAATGAAGTTATGTGGACTGTATAGTAAAATGTACAAAAAATAATAAGGCTTTCAGAAAAAATGTTAGTTTAAGAGCAACGCAGCTTAGTAGTTTAAGAGTATAATGGAGTAAAGAGAGTGAATGAATTACAAAACACCATAACTCCAAAATGTGGTGTGAACACTAGAAGCGATAATTCATAGTAAATTTCAATTGTAGTGTTTAACATACCTGTTACACCACAATGTTACAAAAACGTTTGCTGTCAAATGTTAGCTTTGTATTTATTAAACCATTTATTATTCACACTTTATACCACTTAAACATGGTAAAGCTTAAAAATGGCAATAATGAATTTAAACGAGTTCGCACGCAGCACGCTGACGTGAGGGAAGTGAATTTCCACATAAAAACTTTTAAAACTCAAAATCAGGTAAAAAAATACATTTATTCCAATTTTATTAAAATCTGAAAATAGTGATTTTTTGGCTGTTCTGATGCTCCTGCTTTCATTTACCTGCAAATCTGGGAATACAATTTTGCGCATTATAATGTTATGAGAAGGTCCAGACAGACATGAAAGTAGGGTGAGGTTACAGGGGATGATTAAAGTACTCTAACAAAGGAATAACAGGCTTTTCTAGTGTAAAACCCCCATAAGACAACGTACTGTTTTTTCGAAACACATTTTCTTTAATAACTCGGTAAATATGTATGCTAGAATGACAAGAGAGGGCTTAAAACTTTTGCCTCACTAATTCCCATCTTTTTATATGCATTAATGTTACGTATGGAGCTTTTATGACCCTTTTTGGGCCCAAAAACTCGAAATTTGAAAGACTAATCCCCAAAAAAGGTGGTTAGAGTTTTCCGATTATTTTGCCCAATGAACTTGTCCAATTGATTACAGAAAGGAACGTCCCTACCAAATTTGAAGTAAATCCGACAAAAAATGCGACCGCTAGAGTGCAAACACACACACACATATATATATATATATATATATATATATATATATATATATATATGTCTATATATGTAAACTTTTGAACGACCCCCCAAAACGTGTTCAGGTGGTCACGTTAGGAACTTCTATGGTGGTCCCGGGCTTAAGTTTCACCGTGCGGGTCATGCTAATAGTTCACTTTCCAAAGGAAATTCACTAATAAAGAAGATGAAAAGGAAAAATAGAGAAGATATATATATATAAAATTAAGCTAGCTTGTAGCATTAAAACATGAGTTTGCAGCTGGTGGAATAGTATGATGTGTCAGGGCTTGCAGTATGCCACTCTCGGTAGCACATAAATATTAATGTGGCATTAACAGAATTCTCTGCTTGTCCAATAGGATGTACAATATAATCTCTCTATCTCCATCTAACTTCTTCATGGATAATTTTAATTTTAATGTAAAATAGTTATACAACAAAATTCGATCTAAATAAATATCACACTGGTTCTCTATTTTATATCAGGCAACCGTTTACTTCAATAGTTTCTCCCTGTTTTTGTGGCATTAAAACGTCAATATAGGGAGTTGAAACTCAAAAGCTTGTGTATTTTACAATTTTGTTTCTGTATTTACAGTCTACAGTTCACTACTGCATTATACTTTACTTTAACCAAGCGGCCAACGACAAATTTATGGCATTCGTTACACGAATAGAATACTGTATAGTTCAATTGAAGTAAATACCATTTAAGGACTTGCTGTAATTGCACGTTATTATTGATGAAAGATATAATAAAATGGTAACTAAGATTTACTGATTAATGACCCCAGTTTCCCCTAAAATATTTTATTTTCAAAAGTGGACTTCCCAAAAATTATGTGTTTAACCGAAGAATAAAAATAAAAAAACAATAATAAAATAACTAGCCGACCCGTTGCAGCTTCGCCCGCGTAAACTATGTTAGTTGTGTATGCTTCAATCTGTGGTTAGCCCGTGGAACTAATACGAATCAAGATCAGCTGTTTGAATTTTCATCAGCTCAATCCAAAGTGAATTTCCATAAGGAAAACGTGGTAACTTTAGGACCCAGCGGAGTGGAACACAGGGGGAACTTCGTAATATCGTTTCTTAGCAAGCACCTAGGGCTAAAGAGGGACCTATTTGCCAAATTTCAACTATGTAGGCCTTATAGTTATGGAGGTTTCGTGATAAATCAGTCAGTTATCTCAAAGGTTTACAGATACATTTAAAAATGGATAAATATGACTCATATTAAAATTTCAATTTTAATAATATCCAGTGCATAAAACAACAGTATATAGTGTTTTACATTCTAGAAAAACCTTTCTCATTTACAACTAGGATGTGGACCCTTGTCTCACACATAAATAACTTCCAAAGACATGATATTACCACAGATATTTTACATGAAGGAAAAAACAAAGTAAACCACACAAACACATAATTATGTCTATTTGAAAATTAACAGTTGTTATAGCATATTTTTGTATTAAAAAATACGATACCACATATAATTGTGACACCCGCACTGTGACAACATGACATCTTGACACATGTCGCAGTAACGTAGTAGATGTGTTCAATGCCAGTTCTCCTAACCTCTCTTAATTTGTGTCAATCGGTGAATCAATTAAGACGTAGTCTCTGTCAGAACCCATGTATTTATTTATTCACTATATATACATTTGTAATTGTTCTTATTGTTGGTGTTTTATGACATATTAGTGTATTAATTTTAAAATTTTTACAATTACAAAAACCTTAAAGTAAGGTTCTTTTCCTTGGTGTTTTGTTTTGTGTGTAAACACCCAGTGGTACTTGATTACGTTTTGAAAGGAAACAGTCCGAACCCATGTCTAGTTACGTCTAGATCGACTTACATATCTTGAGGAACACTTTTTAACCACAATGAAGAATGAATTAGGGCCTGTTATCACTAAAATGGTACCTACTAAGAAAATAATAAAATTATTTTTACTGTCCGACATTAGAGTATTTGCATTGAAGCTCTTATATTTAAGTTTAATATTTTATTGAATTTAACATTATTGTATTTATTTTCAATAATTTGTTATTTAATAAAATCCACTGGTTCTAATTTAAAAACAGTGGTTTAACTTATTACAGAAAGAAAGAATGAATCTTTCGATTATAAAGTTAGTTCTGTGACAGGTGTTGTGGCAGTTTATTTGTATAAGTATTATATCAATTAATATCATAATCTATACTTTGATTGATATAAAATATCTGGGTTTAGTTCTTCATTATTTTCCCATATTTGACACGCTACAAAAAAGGATGTTAAAGACATTAAGAAGAAGGAAACATCTGTAAAACACTAAGGCGATAAAAGCTACAAGATTCTTTGGCTTTACCCGAATATTCTCTTCTTTTTCATCACAACCTTTTATTTGATTCAATGTTAACATACTTTGGTTTTTGTGTAAGTTGACCAGATTAAAAATCTCCAGTTTTAAAAGTTTGTTGCATATTTAAAATAGTAGATTTATATGAAGTTTCATGATTCAATATTTACTGTATATAATATATTAATTATTGTACTATATTTCAACATATAAGTTAAAATATCAATATAAATTAAACTACGACTACAAATTTAAATACACTCAATTTATCTATACGTAACCAGTACGTAACTTTGTACATACCTAAAGATCTGCGAAAGTAATATAATAATCTATTTAAAAATTAAATTGAGCGTAAGCTTGCACTTTTAATAATAAATATGTTACCAAACTTCAGTTACCCATTAGTAACGGTCATATATTATAACCATTATTACTTCATAGTCTGACCATTACTTACTCAATAGATTCTGTTGGTGTTATTTACAAATAAAACAAGATACAAGTGATTTAACTGAAACTATCCACAGTTAGGTTAGATGTCTAATCAATATTTAGATTTGCTAAAGCTTCCTATAGTCACTAGGTAGCTTTAGCAAAATCTAGTAACTATATGAATAACATTTTCCTAACCCAGCATTATTTGATCCAGGCCCGTCCGTATTTTTGTCAAAGCTTAGACTAGCTTTTATTAACAACGCTTTATAGCTAACGCTACATTATTCTAACGAGAGAAGTTGTGCAATACTGTGACGCTGAGGTTAACCACGCGAATCAAGCAAATGTGGTGCAAGTTTGACAGCCTTTGAGAGCAACTATGGAGGGTTAAACTAACACAAGTCGGCGTCACACCGAGACACAAGCTTCAGAACGCGACGCGCGGACTCAACTGATATTGTAGACAAACAGATTGTGTCGATTGTGTTTGCTCGTGTATTTCAATCAGTTTATTTTGAGATAATGTGTCATGATTCAGCGGCTCAGTTGCACACTCAGCTTGCTAATGTTAAAATCATACCATTCATGATACATGTAACGTTAGTCAACCGACTCATCAACTACATGTATTGGTATTGGTTTCAGAGGAAGATTTAAAGAATTTTAGAACACACAAACGGCGATGAATTGGTAAAATAAAATAAAATATGAATGTCAAGCTGTCCTTACACTCTCTAAGTTTGATTTAACTTTGGCATTTATTTGATTCAATACTTGTTGTAATTTATGCTTTTTTCCTCCTCAGGTTAACTTTCAGCGAAAAATCATAGTTTGTCGTATTTACTAAATAGGTTTAGTACATGACAAGTTAGTACACAGTAGTTAATAGATTAAATCAACTTGTATAGTAGCTAATCCAATTTTTAGTGAATTTACCCTACAGGGAAGAAGCTATTACCGTATGTCTCATGGTAAGACTTTCGCCCGAGACCATGATCACTTTTTGTTTTGAGTTTCCCAGATGCCAAAAACACTATTTGTTCAAATGTATATATATATATATATATATATGTATTTATCTATATATATATATATATATATATACATATATATTTGTATCCGTTAACTCGATAACTTTTGGAAAAACGTCTGATTTCGGTGAAACTTGGCACGAACGTGTAAAGCAACATTCATTACTTAAGATCGAACACCAGAAAGATCGGACCATGGGAAAGGGGTTTTAACTTCCCAAAAAACAGTTTTTAGAAATTTTTACCCTAAAAGTTTTAAAACGCTCAATTTTGGTTTTGACCATGTTATAGAGCTTAAAAAACAAATAATAATATAGTATTTTGAATTATTAACCTAGGTTAAGTGGTTGCAGAGAAAATCAAAAAAAGTGTTCATAAAATCTCCCATGTTAATCTTATTGGAAAACGGTTTTTAGCTTTTCCACAGTTAATTTTACTGTAAACTTCACATTTACTTTTACCAATCAGTTCATCTCTACAAAACAATAATTTTGGTGTTTGAATTGTGATTGAACGTCCATTCGTTGCAGAGATAATCAAAGTGTTAAACACAGTACGTTGTCCAATGTTATCCTTATGGATAATAATTAAAATCTTATATCTTGATTATTTACGAATATATAGCGTAGAAACTTGGTATGTGGCTTCATCTAGTACTGGTATATTGATATTTGCACAAAAAAAATATTTTTTGTTGATTGTCCCCGTAGCAGCAAACCTGCATACTCAGCCCTAATGTTATTTTTATGGAGAATAAATAAATTGCTATATATCACTTATTTATAAATATATTTTTATGAAACTTGGTAGATGGGTCTATGTGGTAGTGAGAAACATATACATTGGAAATTCGCTTAGTATGCAGGTTTGCTGCAACGGGGGTATTATGAAATGCAGACTAACTTGGTTTCAGAGCGGTTTCTCTGATCACCATTGCCAGAAGACTCCGGCCCAATGATATATACGGCTAGGTGTCCTTGTACTTTACCTCAATCTATTTTCAATCAATCTATTTACCTCTATACTAATCTATTAAAAGCTGTAAAAACTACATAAGTTGCGATTTTGTAACACACAATTTAAATAAATGTTTAACTGACCAATGATGTCATATGCCTTTATCCCATTTAGTATACGCTGTACCGATATGGGGATGTGAAAATGAAAGAACTCTCTTCTTGTTCTCTTGCAAAAAAAGACGATAAGGGCCATATACAGTATAAATCATAAGACGTCATGTAGAGATTTTCTTCAGTCTTCAGAAATATTAACCTTTCTTCAATTTATATTCTAGAAACCCTCACCTTTCAAAAAACAATTTCTCTGTTTTCATCACAGATTCTTCAACTTGCTCTTACTCTTTGTGCAATAGCATGAATTTAAAATTCCCCAGACACTCAACAACGTTTTTCACGAAACATCTTCTTTATAATGGTTTCCGCCTTTTCAACGCGTTGCCGTACCATTTGAAAGCTGAGTCAAACCCTGTCAATTTTAAAAGACATCTCAAATCAATGCTTCTTTCTGGTTGCTACTACAGGGTCCGTGATTTTATTGCCGAGGGGCAGACTATGTTACTTTAAAGATCAAATTGTCCACTCTAGGATTTGTATTTTGTTTTGTATTATAAGTTATTATTAGTTTTCCCTATTGTATTTTTAAACTTAGCCAAAGCAATATTGTAATGTCAACTTCTGGCCAGATAAATGACTTATGGCTTATGACATTGATCTGAAAACCGATTAATTCGTGTGAATTATAACACTGACAGCAAACGTAGTAGTGGCAGGTATTCTTTGCTTTTCTCCGGAACTACTATAAGATGTAAACATGATTCAAAATGTTAGGATGTAAGTTGTTTAAGCTCTAAAACAAGATGGCTAGTATTTTCAAAATAAAAAATGTTACGTGTTTTTAAAATACATAGCAAGATTGTTTAAGAGAAAAACACACAGAAATATAATTTGTATCATAGACTGTGCATTAAGGCTTCAATAGATCCAAGATATAATACTTGTACATGTGTAGCCAGAATTTCAGCTACGTCGCGTCGGATGAAACTAATGATTTATGAACAAAACATTAAATTTCAAGTCTGCCATTTCCAATATGTCGACGAAGCTAACCTGACCCGAGGTTGAAAGCTCTGTATTTGCATCTGAATACCTTAGTGCACATATTCCAGCAAATGTGTTTCTCTGCTTCCAATTTTTTCCTTTTAAAAACCACTGTTCACTGTTCATTCGTACTGTTCTAAGAGATTATTATTGAAAATCATTTAGATTTTTAACTATGAAATTAAAATATCAAAATTCAAATTTTAAATGTCCTATTTCCACTGACAGGAGTGGCATGTTGTAATGCATGTTGTAATGTTTTACAAAATCTCATGAACAAAGTCTCTGTTGTATTCATGAAGCAAAAATAGTTTAGTAATTGCTCAATGGTTACTGGTAGGAAAAAGTTTCAACTAATACCATGAGTTTTTTCACTTATATAAATAAAAAATTATGGATTATGTACAGCAACCATAATCTCTACTACTGATTACTTTGAAATAGACCATTATCAGTTGATACTCCGTTATGTAAGATTTAATACCCCCGTCGCAGAAAAACTGCGAACCCAGCGAATTTCCAATGCATAAGCTTAATACCACATTGAGCCACATACCAAGTTTCATAAAAATAAATTCACAAAAAAGGGATTTATACAATTTTAATTATTCCCTATAAGAATAACATTGGGAATGATTACGTAGGTTTGCTGAAACAAGGAACACAAAAAATTGGTTTTTATGCAAATATAAATGGAATTCAACTAGACGAAGTCACATACCAAGTTTCATCAGTTTTCATTAATAAATAACCAACATATAATATTTTAATTATTCTCGATAAGAATTACATGAGGGCCGAGTAAGAAGGTTTGGCCGAGTAGGAAGGCTGCAACAAGGAACACAAAATAAGGGTTTTTCATGCAAAAATCAATATAACTAAACTAGGTGAAGCAACATACCAAGTTTCATCAACATACATTCATATATAAACAGAGTTTCGAACGAATGGTGTTTTTGGGGTCTGAGGACCTCAAAACGAAAAATAATCATGGTCCCTGGCCTAGGTCTTACAATACCGACTACGGTAATAGCTTCTCCTAGCTTACCCTATAGGATAAATTCGCTAAAAAAGTGTATAAACAGTTTTTACTTGAATTTGAATTTATAAATAAGATTCATACAATATCTAGATGCTTCTAAGCACGCAAGAGGCGTGGATCAAGCTTGGATGTGCTAGAGCAGAGAATCCGCTTATCAGCTTTGTTTGTCGACGAAAATTACATTGCAAAGCTTTGGCTTAAGAAGACTGCCAAGTATTGGTACCTTTCTGAGTTTATCATGAAAACTATATTTCTTAACTGCACGATTAAAATGGGAAATAACATAATATGTTTATTATCTGCACGTATAACACTTTCTATCTGAACATATTTTGATTAATGACATTTAAAAAAAGTTAATTTAATACAAAGTAATACAAACTATAAAAATTAGTTCAATTTGACAATGGTACAGTTAAACTCATAATTAATAAGCATTTTTAGCAAGATTTATACGAACACACAATTCTTTATTTTCGTTTTAGGCTTCGATTCAAAATAAGTTATTTTTTAAATATTATGGAATATATAATTAAATAACATAATATATAATGAAATATGTAATTTAAATATATTTATGAATTTATTTAGTTATTAATATATTGGGCACCACGTTAGCCTAAATATTGGATTTAGGAGCATAAACTCACAGGTTGAATCCAGAGGTACTCACGTAACTGAGAGGTTTGGAGCGGTGTCCAGAGTCCACAACAACGTTTTTAAGTAAAATGCCTATGGCGAAGAAATCTTAATAATTTAAATCCAATAAAAAAGTACTACATCAATTCAGTTTGTTGGTGTATTCTATTCACGTGAGTTGCATAATTATATTGTTTAATTATGAGTATTTGCGGCCAGATACTTGATTGTAAATTTTAAAAGGGGTTTACTTAGAGTTCCTCCCAATTGACTTTAAATAATCCCATACTAATCATAAGAATAATTGTTGTTACCATATGTTTTTCTCGTCAGCCGACCCAGCAACTGGTTCAGTAATCGAGAGTTTACAAATTTCAGCATAAAATTCAAAATACACAACTCGTTTTAACGTGTTTTGGTCAGTTTTGTGTGTCTATCTACACCAGTGGCAATTCTCTAACCATTTTATTGGGAACGAGTCAATCCCTGATCTTGTTACAATCTATCTAAGGTCGTCTTGTTCTTATAAGGTATCGTTAACTAATAACTCAATGGCAAGTGACACCTAGGTCCAATATTAAACCTTTACAACATTTTAAAATTTGCATTACGATCGTTCTCAAAAACATAGAAAGACGAGTGTTTGTATAAATTATTATTGCGGTTGTTATTGAAATATTCGAGAGAATAATTCAAGGGTCAAAATAAATCAATGCAAATATTATATTTTTATGATTTTCCAACTATGGCCCGAGCTCAGTGCACCGCACGCCAAGGCCAAGAGTGCAGCGTAGCGTATTGGCAGTCCACCGCGTGCAGGTCGGAAGGTCACTGTTTGTGGGTCAACATTTGCATGCCTCATTGTACTCTCTTATCAGCAGACATTAAACAGTCTCAGCAAGCTTCAAGACCTATGGCTTTTACTGTTCCTTTGTATTTTCTTTACTAATATTGTAGATAACTAAAGACAACATTTTTATTGTCAGACATAATGTTAATGAGCCCCCCCCAAAAAAAACACATTAGAGCTACTTTTGTAGTAAGCAAAGTAATGTTTACGTTCGGGCCGTGAGAAATGTACGTTTCAAGGTTATCATTTGCCATAAATACATAATAGCATGATATGATGTACATATCATGTGATTTATTGTTTCTGGATTACATATAATTCTAATCGTATCAAATGTAAAGTCAAGATAATGTATTATTACTATTAAAACCTATTTTCTCAAGCCTTTATCTCAGGCTTTATCCAAAGCTCTTCTTGCCAACATTAAAATGTTGCTTTATAACTGACATTTTATTTGTCGTTTTATACATTTTTTATTTTCCTAAGCCCTTACTAGTACTTAAAATTTCGAGCGTTAAACTGTTTTATTTATCAAACATATGAAAATAAAAAGCATTTCAATATGGAAGTCAGCTTTGTGGAAATTTAAATGTTACAAACTTTAATATAATTTTAAAGATAAAAGAAAATACAAACAAAAAAGGATGTTAAAGACATCAAGAGGTTCTAAAGGTACTAAAGGTAGTACTGTACAAGAGAGACGGTAAAAGCTATAATATGCCTTTGGCTTTTCTCAAATAAACTCTTTCTTTTCATTTCTACCCGTTTACTTTCTTTCATACTTAACCGATTTTCACACTCTCTCACCATGTGTGTTGGTTGATAAACTTTAAATACTGAGTTTAACAATGTTGCCGTATATTTTTTATGAGGTTTATTTCAATTAAATTCAAAAATCATATATTTTCTCTTAAAGTGTAAAAGTAAAAGGGAATAAAATTAATTAATTTTTCAAACAAAATAAAAGGAATACCACTAACCTCATGCTACAGAGTATGGTTTTAAAATAATTACTTTGGTTTTGCAATAATATATACTTAACTGGCATGTATAATCTATTTTAAATTGCTATGTCTCTTTAGAAGATGTATAGAAGACTTACAGTTTTAGTTTGAAACAAACTAAATGTATCTAACGCTAAATTAAACTGGCAAGAGAAGTTGAACAAACTGTAAGGAGAGGTTAACCCATGTGAATACAGCAGTGATGCAAGTTTGGACGCAAGTTTGACAGCCTTTGAGAGCAATTATGGAGTCGAGCGTGGCGCAAGTTGGCGGCGGGTGGGATTGCAGCGCCTTCCAACTCCGCCAATTACCGCTATTAGTTCAATGCCATACATTCGCATAGTAGTTTAAAAACCGCAAGTCATATGCATACTAAGTAGATAAACAATCACGGAATTGTTAGTACCAAAAAGTGGAACAAAATAATACTGCAGACTGTGCAGGGATTGGAAATGTTCACCGCTAAACTTAACTTCTAACTCCATGCAAAATATATTTTACTATGTAAATAGTTCAACCTGTACATTAAAACCTGTTTTAAAGATCAAGAAAATAAGGTATGGTATTTTTATTTCCGGATACTCAGTGTTTATATTTAGACTTTCGAAAATCAGTCTGTTAATTAAATATATTCAAACATCAACTCGACAGTAATCATCAAGTATTTATTGTAAGTCTAATTAATCAAGCAACGCATCAGACACACAGGTCTGCCTATGTCTGCTGGTTCTCATGACCATAATTTTTTTACGACATCTAAATTTTAAATTCCTAGTTAAGACTTCAATTGTATCAAAGGTATTAGTAACAGTTTTATATTATATTAAGAAAGGGGTTATGAAGCAGTAATTGCATAGGAATGAACGTGTTCATTGATTTGTTTTAGTGTTTTGTATTTACTTTTGTTTATGGAAAATCCATTTTATGTTTGCCATCGTTTATTGTTAGCTAATTTAAAATGTGCTTTATGTAACCTTCTAGCCATAAATGTGTAAACAATTGTACTTTGAAATTATTGATTACTGTAGGACATCTGAGCAACACAAGGCTAGATTTTTCAAACGAACCAGCTTAAACTACCAGTGCATATTATTCTTTTGTCTTTTTTTATGAGAGCTTGTATTACATTTATAAAAAAAAACTAAAACTTGACGATAGCTTACTGAATCGTTCATTTTAGCGAATTTCCCCTTTAGGGAAGAAGCTATTACCGTAGGTCTCATTGTAAGACTTAAGCCCGGGACCATTATAACTTTTCGTTTTGAGGTCCCCAGATGCCAAAAACACCATTCGTTCAAATTTGTATATATGTATATATATATATATATATATATATATATATATATTTATATATATATATATTTATATATATATATTTATATATATATATATATATATATATGTGTCCGTAAGCACGATAACTCTCGTAAAAAAGGTCCGATCTTAATGAAATTTGGTACAAATGTGTAAAGTACCATTTATTTGAACGAGTTCGAAAATCAGATGAATCGCACCATCCGAAGGGGGGTTTTTGGGGGTTTTGTACCCCAAAAATGTGTTTTTTGGGGTTTTCACATGTAATTTTAATTTAAATCAAATTTTAATTTATACCATTGAATTTAGCTTAAAAAACAAAAAATTTGGTATTTTGATCATTGCTCTACGTCAATTGGTTACCGAGATATTGAAAGTGCTAAACACAGTACGTTGTCTAATGTTATTCTTATGGAGAAAAAGAAAAATTGTATATCTCGCTTATTTATGAACATAAACTGATGAAATTTGGTATATGGCTTGATCTGGTTGTGGTTTATTGTTGTTTGCACAAAAAAACAATTTTTCGCCAATGTTTCCTGTAGCAGCAAACCTAGGTACTTGGTCCCCATGTTATTCTTATGGAAAATACTTAAAATGTTATATATCGCTTATTTATGAATGTATATGGATGAAACTTGGTATGTGACTTCACTAAGATGAGTTCTATTGATATTTGCATAAAAACCCATTATTTTGTGTGCCTTGTTGCAGCAAACCTGCGTACTCATCCCCAATGTTATTCTTATAGAGAATAATTAATATTTTAAATATCGCTTGTTTGTGAATACATTTCTTATGAATCCTGTTAAGTGTTTTAATGTGTTATGTTATATATTCATTGGAAATTCGCTGAGTATGCAGGTTTGCTGCGACGGGGGTATTGGTTTATCTCTACACATACTGCACACTTTTAATATTTTATAATATGTATTCATTAAAACATCAATACATATTCATTGAAAAATTCTTTGTATTAAAATATACCTTAATATTAAGAAAATTGAATAAATTCTGGTTTTATTTATATCGGCATTTTTCCAAGTCTATCATTTTCTTAGACAACTACATACAATCCAACGGCATGTGCCAACCGGGTCAGTGTTGAACCTCATCAACAATATTAACATATCACTCAGAACCCGGCGAGCTTCGCATCTCGGGGCACGCGCTCCAACTACCAACTACTGTACAACGCTACCGAGATGTTAAACGCTTCTTTGGACATTTCATTTCAACAACAAAGACTCGAGAACATTACAGGAACTGCAGTTGTGAATGCTCGTAATTATAGAGCTACGACCAAAGAGAGAGAGAGTTTAGAGTTGGCGCTCGCTTTCTGAGTTTCGTTGGTTCAAATGTTTATGTTTATAATTACTTTAAAACTAGTGGAGTTCGCTCTACACTATGAGCCCTTATTCAGCTTCGGTTCATTTAATTACGATAAATGCATATTAAACAACTTTCGTTTCAAACGCAACTCGTTATGTATGCATTGTACGGAGGTTACAGAGTTGTTTTTGACTCAAATATAAACACTTTAGTTCACCGGCATTAATATGTTGCGGGAGATATATTTCCATAAGCACCCCTTTAAATAGTCTATTTAAATCGGAACCCCCACCCCCAAAAAAATCCGGTTTTTTCCTCAAATATTTCTCAAGTGTAAGAGAATTAAAAAAGTCCTAGTTAAATTATGAATGATACCTTGCTAATCATTGAAAACAAAATTTATCATGATAAGTAAAAACTGAAATTAAAAAATAGTAAGTGGTTATAACACCCTTTGCTTTTAGTTGTATAAACACTTTTACTCGTTGAACACCATATTTTTTCTTTTTAAGCTGGTAACACACCATTTAAAAACCTCTCCTAAGGTCTTAAATGATATAGGAATAAATGTATTGTACCGTATCAATAATCATACAAAAAATAAGTCAAATTAAAATATATCTTAGAAATACTGCTTAGTTTTTTTATTGTAGAGCATGATACGTGTTGTTGCAATGAAACAGGATGAATAAATTATGAATCACAACACTACGAAAAACAGTTACACTTATACTGCACTTTTATACAATACGGTAAATATGTACATAACGGATGGTACAAGGCGATCGATATCAACCACTCACAGTGGTCATCGATCATATTGTACCAACCTTATTTACCGTACTTTATGCAAGTTCAGTGTAAGTGTAAATATATTTTGTTGTGTTGTGAGACTAAACTAGTCTAAAATTTAATGTTGTACCAAATTTGTACCAAATCCTGAATCTTTTCCTTTATATAATGGGAACAAAATTAACCAATATGGTAGTATCTTCAAGTAGTCCACTGAGATTGTAAAAGTGAAGAAGAAAATGTTCAAGATAAATGTTCAATATCCTGAGAACGTCCCGGTCCCTTACCCTATTAGGGATTCCGTCTAAGCCCTACCCTTTTCAATGATCAGTTTTACTCAAACTGGTAGGTGGAACATTTACATCCTGATATAACGAAACGATTGATTTCATGCTATTCATTTGTAATTTGACAGATTGATCCTGAGCAAATTAAAATATAATTGTGTTTGATGCGAATGTAACCTGTATATACAGTTTTTAGTAAATTATCATTCTACAATCTAGAGTGAGGAAAACTGTTTTGCAGTGTCTTCTATTGTGTTATAATCGCAACATTAATGCACTTAAGAAAACCGATAAAGGAAATTTCAAATACGTGAATGAAAAATCAAATCTTCTACAGAAAATTACATGTTTTTGAAATTGTTTATTGCAGTGTTTTCTATTTTCAATAATCGCAACCTTAAAGCACATAAGAAAACCGATAAAGGATATTCCAAGTACGTAAATGAAAAATCAAATCTTCTACAGAAAATTACATGTTTTTGAAATTATTTATTGCAGTGTTTTCTATTTTCAATAATCGCAACATTAAAGCACATAAGAAAACCGATAAAGGAAATTCCAAATACGTGAATGAATAATCAAATCTTCTACAGAAAATTTCATGTTTTCTTTGAAAAATAAGAAGGTGGTACTCAATAGAGATATTTTTTGGTAGTCTCATATTTCAACAAATATAAGGAGTATTTTTTAAAATTCACATACATTTAACAATACTACACTCCATACAAAAAACCTCGATTTAATACCACTTGTTATTTACTTCGCTCCATAAAATCTAGGATAAAACTTTCAAAGCTTAAACGAACATACATTTCAAGTATTTACTGGAAAGTTTATAATGTAAACACTGCAATATCTTTATACTTTGATATCTCGCAGGAGTGGATCAGGTCTGGATGGGCTAGAGCAGGCAAATCCGCTTATCAGCTTTGTTTGTCGACGAAAATTACTTTTCACGGCGTTGGCTTAGGAGGCTTGCCAAGTTCGATTCCTCACGTCACGGCGTATTGTTGAAATGTAAGGGTAAACACATTATTTATTTACTTAACTTTAATGCTTGCTTGAACTCTTAGCAACAAACTTGTACGGAATAAAAATACTATACACAAAACAGTATTTATTAGGTATAAAATAAACAAAAAAGAATTACAATGTTACCATTTCACCATCCACTTTATAATTACGGTGCATTTATAAAATCAATCTACAAGCACGTTCTTTAACGTATCAACTTATAAACTTTCGTTATAAAAGTAAAGTGAAAATGTATAAAACTAGCTCATTCATATTTTAAAATTCCGTCACGTCGGGCCGTTCTATGCAAACATATTGGCTTAAATATATTTGTTTAATAGGTATTTATGTCAAGATATTGGAAAGGCTTTCACAGGCTCTCTAGGAGGAGTTCATCCCCATTGGTTTACAAAACTCCTTTGCTAATTTGGGAAACATTTAGTTTCAATCAAGGACTACTTAAACATTGCTAAAATAGCTGTAAACAATTGAGTTTGTTCATACTGAAACATTGAAATGTTTATAATAAATCGGTTCATCAACCGATCTAAATGGAACATATGTTAGAGGTGTCTCTATTAGGATAGAGCGCCTGACTTTGGTCCTCGAGGTCGCGGATTCAATACCAGCCAATAAAAAATGGCTATTAGCTACATAGTATTACCATGGCCCGGTGGTTCAGAACCCTATCAGCTAAAAAGCTAACGGTCCCACCTATCTGAAAAAGCTAGTGGCCCATCACTTTTCTAGAAAAAGCTAATGTCCCAGCTTTCTAGAAAAAGAATGGACAGGTCTCAGAAGCGAAAATAACCATCTCTGTACAAGAGATCTTCTTCTACTAAAATCCATACGCTAACTGAAATAAAACGGAGAGTGTTAATAACTAATTCAATGCGTTTAGTAATAAATTAAACGCACACAACCCATTTATTCATATATATGTCCTCGCGGAGTTTCTGCTAGGAATACTCACGTATACATAGAGGAAGCGAGTAGAAATAAATAATAATCAAGAAAACATTTCAATAACATGTTTAGAGAACCAGTGTGGAGAGCGAACAAGAGGCTGATGGTGGAAGTGTTCCGAGTGTATTTTTAAAACGATCCCACCGCTGCCACCAACATTTAGCCAAATGGCGGAGTGTAAATGTCGTCCTCTTTGGCTTTTGTTATTCAACCTACTCGCTTCCCCTTTTGCCCCTGTACCTTTACATTTGAAATAGCTGTAAACAATTGAGTTTATTCATACTGAAATATTAAAATATGTTTATAATGAATAGGTTATGGCTTTCATCCCAACTCCTGTTTACGGAATTTTATCTGTGAAATAAAATTCCAATTATAATTAATTACAATGGAATTAGTAACATTTTTTAATCAAGTTTAGTTTTCTATTTTTGCATGTTTAGGATGAAACCTTATAACCCTTAACACACCAAAATACTTTACTTTTAGGCTATATGTTGGTGTTCATATAAATAGTTGTTATCTCTTAAACATGTCGTTTTCTAGGGTAAAGGCAAGGTGAATTATGTGTCAAAAATAATATTAGCTGGCAAAATTTAAATCAGCTAGTACTGTAATTAAAAGTGTTTACAAAAACAAAGTGATTTCTTCCACTAAAGTTGTTGTTCAGTATTGTTCCAAGTATGGCCCGAGCTCAGTGCACCGCACGCCAAGGCCAAGAGTGCAGCGTAGCGTATTGGCAGTCCACCGCGTGCAGGTCGGAAGGTCACTGTTTGTGGGTCAACATTTGCATGCCTTATTGTCTCTTATCAGCAGACATGAAACAGTCTCAGCAAGCTTCAAGACTCTTTCTGATGACTCGCCATTCTTCTACTGAACCATTATTTTCTTTGGTGTATATGATGAGTAACACTGCATAAAATTACAAAGAGTACTAATTGCAAGTGCGATGGTTACTGGAACTAGAAGGTCCAAGCGATCTCTCTGATGTTTTTCATGGCCAAGACTAGTGAACTACATGGCCAAGAAATTAGTGAATTTCCTTTAGAAAGTGAACTATTAGCATGACCCGCATGGTGTAACTTAAGCCCGGGACCACCATAGAAGTTCCTAATGTGACCCCCTGAACACGTTTTGGGGGTCGTTCAAAATTTGATATATATGTATGTGTGTGTGTGTTTGCACTCTAGCGGTCGCATTTTTTGCCCGATTTACTTCAAATTTGGTAGGGACGTTCCTTTCTGTAATCAATTGGACAAGTTGGACAAGTTTGTTGGGCAAAACAATCGGAAAACTCTAAACCCCTTTTTTGGGGATTAATCTTTCAAATTTAGAGTTTTTGGGCCCAAAAAAGGGTCAGAAAAGCCCCGGATGTAAAATTGATGCATGTAAAAAGATGGGAATTAGTGAGGCAAACGTTTTAAGCCCCTTCTTGTCATTCTAGCATACATGTTTACCGAGTTATTAAAGAAAATGTGGTTCGAATAAACACAGTACGTTGTCTTGTGGGGGTTTTACACTAGAAAGGTCTGTTATTCCTTTGTTAGAGTACATTTATCATCCCCAGCAACTCACACCTACTTTCAAGCCTGTCTGGATCTTATCCTAACATTATAATGTGCAAAATTGTATTCCCAGCTTTGCAGGTAAATAAAACCAGGAGCATCAGAACAGCCAGAAAATCACTGTTTTCAGATTTTAATAAAAATTGGAATAAATGTATGTTTTTGACTTCCCTCACGTCAGAGTGCTGCGTGCAAACTCGTTTAGATATGAAGTTGATCGGTGTCAGACCTACGTGTTTCTTTTAATTTCATGGTAAGGCTTTATTTTGTGTATATATATATTCAAAATTAACTCGGAGCGATTCAAGGTAGTTGTTACCTTTAAAGCTGCTACCTTTTAAAGTAGCTACTTTTTGGCAAATATGTTTTCTTTTAATTAGTTGTTTTAATACTAGGTTCCAACCAACACTTGTATGAATACCGAATGGCTCTACTACTTACCAAGAGTTAATAAAAATAAATTGAGGTTAAAACAAAGTTTTAAATCGCCGCTAAAAAGAATAATTTCAGAATAATGGCTTGATGAATTAAATTAAACGTTTGCTTTTCATAAATACTTATCTATAATTTATCGACTGCAAAAAAATACTTATAGCTTAGTATCAATGAAAAATCATTAAACAACTATCTAACTTGTTCACTTTTTAAATATGAGGTGTATGACTATCAATAATTTAATGGAATTAAATTTGTTTTGATTAAAGTTTTGTTGTAAAGCACTAAAGATACTTCTACTAATGAATAGTCAACGAGCTGGATAATCAATTATGAAGGATTATAAATATCCATATAATTAGAGTGGAATAAATAGAATTAGAATTGTGTAATGCATTTATGCATTAATTAGTTAGTTAGAAGCGTAAAAGTGTTATTCGAAAGTGTTGCGTTATTTGACAGAGGCACTGCCCAACATTTTTGCCTCAAATATTATAAATAAAGAATTAAAATATAAACAATCTACTGAGTATAACGGTAAAGTTATACCTTTATTTGGTCCATGCTCTGATATATAATATACCCAAAGGGTGATTAAATTATATTTTTATGAAACCGATGTTATTTTATACAAGTTATTCTATATTGTTTAGAAACTATTAAAAAAAAACCAACAGCGGATCTCAAACAAATAAAAGAAATCCTGTATTAAGCATAACCACAAGAGTTTTAGAGTTATTCTCTTTCTTAAATGGATATCATTAAAGTGATTTAATTGTTTATATTACCTTATTCTGTCAACAACCCTAAATATTGACCTTTATAGACCTACGGAAATAACTAGTTTGGGGTCATTTACGGAATAAATAAATTAAAACTATTTAAACATTATTGATCCTGGGCCATATTCAAAATTATATTCTCTATTTGGATAACATGGTTTTAATTTAAAACGTAAATATCAAACTGCAATCTAATGTAATAATACTTTGAATAAGCTGATAGTAGTTTTAATTAGTATGATCAACATTTTAAATAAGTTTATCAAACTTGTAATGTGTGAAATAAAATACCGAAAAGGACCTAAACTTAGTGCCTTTTAGCAGAGCTAGGCCCCCCTACTCAAAAACAAAAATGTAGTCTGGTATAATATGTTTTACAATCAAGCTGCGATCCTAGATGAGAAGTTGCAGACGTAAAGGTGCGGCTTTTTATGAGGCACGAAAGTAGAAACTTCCGAATGAATAACCAAGTGGGAATGAAACGTCGAGGTTTGTCACTCCAGTTTGAGTGTGTAAAGCCCGTTACACCGCTAAGCAGTTATGGTTGGTCTGAATACATTATGGTTGAGTCTACTTGTCCCTTAGTGAACCTTTCGTTCTCATGTTTATTTTTCTCTAATCTAAATACATTTGCCTTTGCTCGTGATAACTGTACAACCTACGAGTAGTTCTCGCAACAGCAGTGTTTAACAAACCCAAATTATTTAATGTAAAAGAAACTGAAGGCCCTACAAATAATTGTGGCCTAGTAAAACGTATTATGAATTGTTTTCAAATTGTTGATAAAATTTTGTATTTCGATATAGTATTATCAACGGTGTTATTCGATTGTATTATTCGAATTTACAGATATTTCAAAAAATGACTGTCTGTTCATGAGTTAACTTAATAGGATGAAATTGGTAGGATTAATTAATCGTTATTTTATTACTGAATCATTATCATACAGCTTTTAATTACAAAATTAATGAAGTCTTCCATGTATAAGAAAACCATCGACTTAAGTGATTATCTACCATACCAGTAGAATGTACTTGTTCTTCGCACGGGTTAGAAAGATAAGTTAGCTTGAAACAGTTGTTTTTGCTTCTCTCTTTAAGCTGTCAAATGGAAGTATCCTCAGCTGTTCGCATTATAGTTTCTGAATTTTTACTTTCTTCTGAAGTGTAAACATTGAAACTTAGGACGTTCACGGGGCGTAGCCCGGTGGAATTTTATGGAAGTGAATAGGCCTATATGTTGCATGGGTTCAAGATCTACCTTTGTGTAAAGTTTCAGCCCAGTCGGTTCAGTAGTTTTTGCGTTTACCCGGAACATCAGACAGATAGACAGACAGAAAACCCACCTCTTCTTTATAATATTATAGATAGATAATATGCTTTACGCTTGGTTGCCAACCTAATTTTAACTGTTTTTATTTTTTATGTTTGTATGCAATAAACATCATTAAAATGTTTTTTAATTCAATCCCGCTATATAATTTGGTTCAAACAATGTTGGAGAACAGTTAATTAAATGCTTTTTTTACGATACAAAATGTAGTCAGGGTTAGAATCTGCCATGATTATTTTGTGACGTCCACGCACATGTGATTTCATAATTTATTACAATTTAAAAACAATTACGAAACATCAAACACAAATTGAATATACGCAGACAGACAACCCAAATCACTACAGTAACGTTTCCCGGTCAAACATTTACCTGCACGAATGGACATTTACACGTAAAGCAGTAACGGCTGAAAAATATCATGTTTTGGCATCTTTCCCGTAGGCTTACAAAGTTCCATTTTGAATCTGTATTACTGATTGGGCTATTCATTCAATTACGTAATTGTATTACTAATGTTGAGCTATAGCACTTGAAATAATTATTTTCACAGAATGTAACATATTAATTCCTACTTGATCATTAGCAATACCAATTGCTGATTTAACATTCATTTCGATTACGTTTGCTCGTATGTATGATCATTCAATCTACAGGTTACAACACACATAAGGAGTGTTTTATTTTTCACATTTCTAAATTCTGTGTTTATAAGGACTTGATCTGTTTTATAGTACAAACATCTTGTGTACTATTCCTTTAAGATTTATCATTTAAGAAACGTTCGAAATGTCTAAGCTGCGGACGATTACTCAATTTACTAATTTGTTTTCAGCATCTAAAACGCTTATAAATAAATAATTTGCCCTGATATTGCATACTGCTATTAAGTAGAAAATATTCAAATTTTGAATGCGTCCATCCATAAATAATTAATGAACAGAGGAATATTTTTAGTTTCCATCTATCGCGAGAGAAGTAAGTTTAAATGCTTTAACGCCCACGTTATTTATATGGTTAGGAACTTAACAGGTAATCCGTTGAAATGTTTTAAATTTTTTTTAACTAAAGTGCGTTATAAATGTATTAATTATTTCACAACGTGTTGAAAACTCTATCAGATAATGTTAGTTATCTAACTTATTTCTATTAAGTAACTAAAATAACTTGTATCTCATAAGTTGTGTATTACTCATTAAATCATACACAACTGTGCTAGATACTTAACAAGTGAGTTGACACCAAACGGTGGAAATTCCATGTACAATAACGATACTCAGGTACGTTGGAAATATGTAACGGCTATATTTATAGTCTACTGCAGTTAGAGGGATATTTGGTGTTTGAAGGTTGGCAGTAAGCCATTCACACTGCGCCACATAAATGTTAATGTGGCCGCGAGGGATTCCCGGCATGTCCGATATTTACCCTCTCTCTTCTCCCATGTAATTTCTAGTTTATTGTTCAACTAACTCTACAGATAAAAGTACTACAAGCGAAATTGCATTACAGTTTCACTTTTTATTTAGGTATTATATTATAAATAAATTTTCGAAAAGTAAGTGTACATCGAAACCGATGATAAACATTGAAAATGTAATGTTACACTACAAGTACCTTTAAAGTAATTTAAAATACAAACTTCAAATGATCCTACAAATTAGGTTTTAATTTTTGATTTAGTTATCTTTGCTATGTTTTTTCTCCCATCTGCTGAATCTTGCTGAAGAATTCTGTATACCTTTAAATTACTATAAGCTACTAAAAATATGTATCCCATGTAACTTGTTCAGCTAAAGTACAAATTATTTCGTCTTTAAGGTTTTTAATTAGTAAACAAATGTTATTATGGATAAGTTTTGATCACAACTTCTGCGTTCTATCGACAACCTTAATATATTCCTTGCTTCATCATATTAAAGGGTTGCTTCATCATATATTCCTTGCTTCATCATTAGTAACCTGATACTATCTTGTATAATAATTAACTATGACTAATTAAGATGTAACATAGGGTTACTAGACCATTATTCGAGCCAATTTGTACTGTGCATTTATATTTTTTATTCATTATAATTATCTGTTTTGGAAACATAAAAAGGGTTACCCACTCGAAATATCAACCTCAAACAAAAATATGTTGTATTGTATGTTGTAAAATACGTTCCTATGAATTTACATTAGGGTTATTGTTGTTACCTTTAAACTTCAACATAATTGCTGATTCATTCAAATGTACACGTAACTTTCTCATATTTGATTATATTATATAGTGTTTCTTTTTGTACAAATATAAACAGTACACACGTATTATTTATGTAACATTTCTATAAGGGTCAAGCAAATACACTTTAACATCATTACTACGAAAAATACGAATGACCAATGTGGAGTTAATTACCTTAATAACATTTACGCACTGCATATATATAATATAACCTTGAAGAAATAGTTTGTTTGTATTAGCTTGACTTAACTCGAAATGTGACTAAACTATAATTTATTATTATAATGAAGTTTGAAGATGTGTTAGTTAATTACACATTAATGCTCGCTGATATATTCTCCATTAACACTATGACAATAATTTGCAAAATTTTATTCCAATAAATATTGATAATAATTTTAATTGACCTGTATACTTTAATAAATAATACTTTGTAATGCATACTTATTTAAATTTATAACCGTAATTTTTAATAATACTATTCTCATATTATAATATTCTTTAACTAGAGTTAACAAAGAAAGTGTCATGATGTGTTTAAGGTGGTTTTCCTACATTCTAGTACCACGTAGAACAAATAATTAACAAATAACAAGTCATAAAAATATACAGGAAATAATAATTGAAACAAGACGTAATTATAAACAAGGTGCAATTATTTTAGATATATTTGAATGAATTAATTTACCTTTCACAACGGGAATCGGTTTTCTCGATGCACCACCTGAAAAATTATTAGGTTGATACAATATTGTTTTAGCTTTTCCTATCTTATGTACTAGCTATAACTATCTTATGACATAGTAATAAATTTAATTTTTAACAATCTACAACAAATATTTCCTTATTCCTTCAGAAACTGTATATATCCTAAAGAAATCTGGGATGGCTTTGATTCTTTCCACAATCCGATGCAAAACATCAAAATCTGTCGGAAGAAGACGCAGTCTCCGTCGAGCGTGGATTCAAACTGAACATTCTCCCGGGGGAAGGAGTTTTGTCGGGCGGAACTCCTAAGAGGATAGGTTTAATCCTCATCCCCTCCATATCTTGATCTAAGCTGTCAACTCTTACTTTATTAAGAACCGTATACACCGTACATAAGTGTGAACAAGTAAAATATTTCAGTTACATTATATATATTTCGATATATGCACCACGATCAACAGTACATAAAAGAAGGGAATTACGCGTTTGCGTAAAATAGCATGATAGTTCTCACATAAAGCGCATTATCATTATTAAAGGTACCAAAAAATTTAAAATTTAGGAGTTTACCTTATAGAGTAAAGCACAGCCTTATAACATCTACCTATTGTTTTACAATTGTAAAATTAATACAGCGCTAAAACGTAGTTTATACAGGGTGTTGAAAAAACCTTCAGGACTTCGGGATATGATCACTTACATAAAAACTAATAGTGATGCGCGATTGCGAATGTTACAATCGAAACGTTTCGATTGTTTGAACCTCTCGAGACGTTTCGATTGTGGTTCCCTTAACGAGAGGTCCTTACCGAGATGTTCTTACCGAGACGTTTCGTTTAGACGCGGCAACGAGAGCTCCGTGCCGAGATGTTCTTACCGAGATGTTGTTAGCGAAATGTTTCGTTTAGACGTGGCAACTAGAGGTTCTTACCGACATGTTTTTTAGCGGAATGTTTCGTTTAGACGAGGCAGCTATTCTCGTACTGGGCAATCGAAATTGTTAGCGAGATGTTTTGTTAACTAAATATGTCGCCGATCAATATAATTATTTTTAAAGAGATTTTTGCATTCTATTTTCTGTTATATTTGTGTATGGAACAATCGACATCCCTTCGGAGATGTTTTAACAAATTGCTACATTTGGGAGTTATTTAATAAAACGATGCATTCAACTACGTGAAAATTAAAAATAAAATAAATAATATCTAATACGTTAAATTATTAATGGAGAGTAGAAAAAAATGTTGATCATTATTAAATATAGATACGCATACTTATACTTTTAATGCTCAAAGAATTTGTGAACGTTTTAGGCAGCAGTAATTCTGCTCCTTTCCCACGCTTTACACTATATACTCTCATTTCAACATTTGTTTATTACTTAGAAAATTGTAAATGAAAGATGTTTTTAGATTTATTATGTAGAAATAAAATATAAGACGTTGCTAACATTATAACACACGATAAAAGTCAAATAAAAACAAATTTTTGAACGAATCTTTAATTTATTTAAACTTAATAATAATTAAATTAATTTGTTTACACACGACATAGGATGTAAGGAAAACATTGCCTACTGAAATTTATCTCCCAATAAAGCCAGTATAAAGAGCATATATTTTACAACATTAAACAATTTTTTGGTAATTTTCTCCTAAATAGAGTTTAATAATAAAGATACATAAAAACAAATTTGAGACAAAAATTAAAAATTTAGCCAAAAGAACACAGCAGCTGTTTAATAAATTGAAACTATTATTCAAAATTAATCCATTTAATTTGTACTTTTTTATGTACATTTGTGAAGCCTGAAAATACTTAGTGAATAGATGTTTATGTTAACGTGGGGTGAAATAATAATAAAGGAATATCTAAAAACAACTAATTACGGGTGGCTTATTTGCAACAAATGTTTTAGGTGCCAGATAAAAATACGATCCACATCTATAACGGGTTTATCCTCTCGCCGCGCGCCGGCAGCAGACGATTTTGCTTAACGAATGCAACAATCGAGAGAAAACATCTCGATTGTACAAACCTCTCGCTAAGCAATCGAAACAATCGATAAGCGGAACCTCTCGAGAAGGAACATTTCGATTGTTTTAACCTCTCGCAATCGCGCATCACTAAAAACTAATTAAAGAGTTCCTATTAACACATGTCCTAAAATGCTCGGTTTTCCGTATATCCGTCTGTACGTGTTTTTTACATGACCAATTTTACCTCACGAACCACTAAACGTATAAACTTAAAACTTGGTATGTGGATGACTATTAACTAGACCTATCTAGGTATGTAGTATCAAATTTCTACTTTTTACCATTTCAAAATGGCGGGCATTTTTAGATTTTAAATCTTAATATTTTAAAAACCGTAAATGTTACGAAAAGATTTACAAGATTTAAAAGAGTTGTGCAATTTTATCTTCTAAAATGGTATAAAAATTATTAAGATCGGACCATAAATAACTGATTTATTGTAATTTGTTTAATAGAATACATGCTTATTTTGTAGCAATTATAGCTAATAAGCATGTATTCTATTAAACAAATTGCAATAAATCAGTTACTTATGGCCCGATCTTAATAATCTTCATACCATGTTTAGAAGATAAAATTGGAAAAACTTTTTTGTTTCTTGTAAATTTTTTGTAAAATTAACGGTTTTTAAGATATTAAGCTTTAAAATCTAAAAATGGCCGCCATTTTTATATAGTACAAAGTATAAACTTGATACTACATACATAAATAGGTCTTGTTAATAGTCATCCACGTACCAAGTTTGAAGTTTATACGGTTCGTGAGATATAATTGGTCATGTAAAAACCACGTACAGACGGATGTACGGAAAGCCGAGCATTTTAGGACTTGTGTTAATAGGAACTTTTTCCTTAGTTTTTATGTAAGTAATCATATCCCGAAGTCCTGAAGGGTTTTTTCAACACCCTGTGTATGTGTTAGTGAACTACAATATAATTATTCTAGTTAAAAAATGTGTTATATGGGAGACGTATTGCCGGGTAGGGCTTGTCAGTTGAAAACAATCGTTCTCACTGAAGGTTCAACAACTGGTATTGTCTAATTAAGCCGTTTCATTCCATGTCTTTGTCACTCCGGGAACGGGTAATTGGAATCATTACGCATTCATAAGGCCGATGCTTCAAGCGGGGTATTAATTTGCATAGTTACCATTCTGAGTTGTTAGATCGCTTGTTTAAAATCGATATGATAATCTAGAAAGGTTTTTGAAAACACATTTTTGAATATATAAACATTACTAGCAAGAAAACATTCTTTGTTTACAAAACATGTACATTCAAAGGATTGTTTAATGATGTCGTTTTTACTACTTTTTTATTTGTTCTTCCTAATAGAATATATTATGGATTTACACAAAATAATACTGTACGACTTATAAAGTAAGGTCAAATATATAATGGTTATACCGTTAAAAAATAAGAGGGATCAATTACACGTTCATTCCAAACATTATACACTATTATTTGTTCAGTCTAAAGGTGCATTAATGTGCATGTACATATATTAGGCTAATTAAAATATACTAGTCATCTTTTCCATTGTAACTTTTGCATGAAACAGTCGTTTACACATTGTTATCACTGGGGTCCGGCAACTGTCTGTCGACTGTTGAAGGCAACCAATGCAACAGTTGCACACTAATCTAATAGTTCTAATTTGAAACATTGTTATGTGAGTTGCATGCGTGCGACAGATGCAGTTCAACAGTTAGCTGGTATAAGTATTATCAGTTTTTAAATAAGTTCTAATTGCAACTAATATTGTAGCTTACTTTAACAGGTGATTAAACATGATAAATAAAATACGTATTACAACACTACGAAGTATATTTACACGTTTACTTTACTTAAATACAAGACGGTAAAATATACCCAAAAGATGGTACAAGGCGATCGGTTTCAACCAGTTACACCGGTCATCATCAGGCCCAATCAGAGAATGACAGAAACAATTTGACGAATATACTACACACTATTGGCTACCGGAAGTTCCGGAGACAAGTTGTGATAAGTGATAATCCTACTAAATAAATTGTTAACAGGTAATTGTGACATGGATTAGAGAATAAATATATAATTCCTAGGTAATTTTAGTTACAATCTTAGCGTAGCCAAAAGTAACATTTATTCTTGAGATGTATTGGGTTTCCTCAAATAAATAAACACGTAAAATTTGTGGATTTTGTTACCAGTAGTGGGAACTCAAGATGTTAACTCCGACTGTGCATTAAGATTAGACAAATTATAGCCTGAAGTTGTTATGTTTTCCTCATACATCCTCAATCGTCGTTCTGATAAAAACACTAGGCGCGTTCCTACATGCAGCGAAGAATAGAGACGCCTTTGACGTGTCGACTGTTATTCCCCGGGAAATGTTTGACGAGGTTACTGTTCCCCTCGCTACTGCCATAATTGAATGCCTCATATTCCCTCATCTCTTCAATACTTCTAGGGTGATTCGAGTCTGCAAAAAGGGAGGTCACCTTTGACTACAGTTTCAGGTCTATTCCATCATGCTCACGTTCGGAAAAGTTGTTAAAGTGGTTGTCATACCACAACCTAAGCCGTTTTTTTGGAGGTCACCATCTCTTTCCTGACATGCAATTCGGCTTTTGAAAGGGCAGATCTATTGTATATGCAGCCATTTGTGAGTTTTAAAATGCAATAAGTGCTCTTAATTACTTCTTTATCCTTTTTATAGTTTTAACATATTGTTATTTCATTGTTTTCTAATGAAGATTTCATTATATACTCATACCATTGTTAATGATTCCATAGCTCTAGCGTTTTCACGTACTCTAACGAAGTTAAATACTCTCCATTGTGATACAGATTACTCAAAAACTGTAAACATTAAACTATTAAAACTACAGTAGGATCCAAAGAGTTTTGATCAAATATAGCTCTACACAATACTGTGATGCTGCATAGTCCGCTTAGCAATCCTTCTTGTGTACATAAAACTACGACAAAAAATCAATTGTTTGCGTATCTTGTACAAGGTAGCTGTCAGGTTGTTTGCGTCCTAGAAATATCCGGCGCTCTCTTCAGCAAACAAATCATTCTCCTTGTGCACCAAGCTCTCCTTGAAACATATTTTATGGTTATAACACTAATAAATTACATTTCATTAAAGATATAAATGATGTATTTTTACAGTGCATTTTTATTTATAAAAAACGAAAACCATTAATTTTTATAAAATAATTTAATAAAAAATTTGAAGAATATATGTATTTTAACAATCCTAAACCCACATTGTCGTATTAAAAATACCCTCATTTGACTACAAAGAAATTTATTTAGGGATAGTATGTTATTACAATGGAAGTGTTGTTCAACAAACCCTTAGCAATTAAGGAATAAACTTAAAACATAAATATCCTTTATGTAATCTAAATACTCGGTACGTATGCTATTGTTGTAAAGCTAAAACTGTAATTTCTCATGATTTATTTAAACTAATTTTAAAAATGAAATGTGTATACCTAGAAAAAATATAAAATCAATAGGTCTGTAAGATATTTTTCTTAAGTAGTATCCGACAGTTTTTTTAACAATATAGAATTTTTAGATTGCTAATCTTATACATATGGAACTATTTTTAGTGAAATGTTCGTGACATTTAATATGACATCTGGCTCTATTCGTGTCAACAAAAGCCCTATTATTATTCATGCCAGCGAATTCTTCAATCCTATTAGTTGTTTAACGAAATTTAAAATCTTAATCTCCTGGGAACAACGTCTGTATTAAATATTTATTTATTTTCATAGGGCGGACATGTTAAAGTAGAAATGGTTGCAGCTATTTTAATGGAAGCTTATTCAACAAACACTAAAACTGTAATATGTTTCATGGCCCGAAACCAAGCAATAAACTTTTGTTATTAAACTTTACAGCCTTATATCGCAATAATACGCAAACTCTCAGCTTATGGGATTACAAATTTAATTGGACAAACAGAGTTTTTCGTCATTCCAGCTCCGGCGACACTACCATAAGCTCCGGTGGCAGTTGTTGTATAGTGAGTGGTATGAAACCGACAACCTTATCTTAACTAGTTTTAACGGCCAGATTGCTGTTTCAAAAAACGTATACAGTCTCCTTATTTTTATATTCTTTTAAAATACTAATTAACTTAATATTTGCGATATCACAATTTAAAATAAGTTATTTGGTTTGTTTTTTTTATTTCGTTTAAAATATGTTATATATGCAGCTGAGTTATTTTTAATATGTGTTAAGTGAATAAAACAACGACTAAGCCTTGCAACAAACTTCTTGACATTTAATTACAATATTTAATCATGCAATCGAAGTTGTAAGGTTCATTTGAAAAACTTAAAATAAACTGTAAGGCATAAAGTTATAATCAAAATTGGTCTTCTTCAAGATTAGAATAAACCATTTGTTCTGATTTACGTTTTAAAATGTTTACCTTAAAAATGTAATACATCTATTTTGGGTATTATTAAAATATAATAGTTGATTGTTTTTTTTTACTATTTACCATTGCATTCTTCTCATTTTATTTGTAAGTAGCTGCAATGCCCGTGCTTTGTATCGGGTTAAAAATTCAGAGTAGAACAATTATAACAAAACAGTTGGATATAATCCTTATAACAGCTGTTTATTAAATTAATTGAATTTAAAAAACACATGTGACATAAACCATATAAAACTCTCCTGTATTTGAATAACATGGAGACTTTGAAGTCCCGTGGGGCAGAGCCCTGAGGACATTTCTGAACGGCAATACGCCTATGATACTCCTGGTGGTTTTGGCGTGATGGAACAATAGACAGACAGACACCACCTAATTTTTATAACAGTAGTGATTGTTCACGTTATTACCTTAGAAGTAATTTGAACAATGACGAATAAACTTAGAAGAATGTAATACTAAATTAAAAATTTAGAAAATTATATTTAGGTTTCATTTTAAACCTTAAGGAGACTAATTTTGATGTGTTTATGGCCTAAAAGTTTATTATAACTTGTTAAACTGAACCTGATCACCACACTACCTTATAAAATATTTTAATTAAATATCAATAAATTTTAAACTTTTTCACGACTCTAATGCAAGACCTCATAGCAGATTCATTGACTTAATATATATTACAAATAACACATTTTCTAAGTTTCAAAACATTTTTTAAACATGAAGCTTGAATTCTAAATACTTAGATTAACTGTTTAAATCAATGTGGGGGTTTCTTATTCTGGGGAAACCTTTTTAAAGAAACAAAATAAAACCACATTTAGTTATGTTTTAATCTTGAACTGATACTAATTTGTTTTAAAAATATGCTAAGAATAGGTTAGATTTGATAATTTTCATTATATTACTAGCTGGCCCGACAGACTTTGTCCTGTCCTAATGCCTTTGAATTTGTTTATGCCAAGTACTCGTTATTTTCAAGATGAGCTCGTTCTCTTCGCTCACTCGCCAATTTGTATATAGTGCTAACTTTGGCATCTAAAAAGAGTTTGAGTTGCCATTCAAGTAGATTTGTTATTTCCGTAATGAATATATGTTTATGCCTTTCAAGTATTTTTAGATATAATCCTTGTTAACAGCTGTTTGGTGTAACTAACTGAAGTTTAATCAAATCAATGGGAACATTGAAGGCCAGTGGGACAGAGCCCTTAGGTCGGGTTAAAAATTTTCTTTTTTTTAACTTGTCCTGACATTAACGAACACAACAAAAAAGTATTATTCAATTTGGTGCACTCATTCTCAAGTTATAGCTTGCCCAAGGGAAATAGGGATTCATTTTTATATATTAAGATTTAAAAAGTAATGGTTTACTTTTATTAGTCATCTTGACTTCTTAAAAATTACTAGCAGAAATGGTTATGTTTAAACTTTTTTATTGACAATCTAGTATAATATCGTCATAAAGTGTTTGTATAAAGATAGTGAATTGTTTAAAATTTAAAAATTCGTCTCATAAAAAGCGAGGACCGAAAATGCATATCATCAAGTTTACCATACAAAAACTAAAGCGCCACTAGAGAATTGAACCGTAACTACCAACGGGTTTATAGGGTCGGAGCCAGTACAAGTTCCGTATTGTATAACCATTTCGTTTTATAACACACGTAAAAGGCGTCCAATACCGGCAAAACACGTACCAATAATTATGAATATTACAATTCTACCTCAATAAAGGCACCTGATCATATCTTTTAATACTATAATTAGTATGTACATAATTTTTTAATGTCTTCTTGTAATTTATTTATTTAATCTAAGCATTGCTAATGAATTAAAATACATGTATCGGTAAAGCAAATATATTGTTTATATAAGTCTGTTTTAACAAAGTTTTATTGAATTTGTTATTAAAATGCCACCCAACCCATTATATATTAAGGGTGATAATCTTTATGTTTACTGTTAAAGATAAATACTAGATTTATATTTACTAAATATATACGTGGCAGCCCAACTTTATAAACAGTTTGTTTCTTCTGTTATGGACCATATTTAAGATAAAAACTAATAAACAATAGTTGTACTGCTTGTAAAGGTCCTAAATTGTTTATTATAAAATATAAAAGGAAACATTTTAACTCAAACATCAACCCAAAGTCTATGATTTTTGAAGTAATAATGTTTAAACTTGTAACTATAGTGGGAACAACTTTTCACTTAACATGTTAATCCAAGAGATACTCCAAGATCTACCGAGTCAGAGGTTCAACTTGGATATCACATGGACATCTTGGATATCACATGGATATCTGTAGGCTATTCTAGCGATGATAACCAGTGATGTGGTGTTGTTTGTAGTGATGTATCCGAGTATAGGACACACAGTACTATAACTGATCACAATACTATAACCTTTCCATTTGTCGTTTTACACTTATTGATTGTAAATTAAACAATGAACTCGTTAGACGGGTTGTGTCACGGGTTGTTTACTAGGAATAACAACTAAAGACCAAGTTAGTAAAAATGCGTCGCGCCCACGAAAAATTACATCTGGCTATTTAAATAGTTTCTTAAAAAACATCAATTACAAAATTATGTTATACTTTAAAGTTTTTACGTTACCAAATCCTATGATGTTCTTAGACCTACATAATGTAAAGGGTCTCTGCGAAGTTCTACGCCCAACATAATAATCAACAAACTTAGTCCTATTTCGATCCTATTAATGTCGGTTTAAGGTCTGTTTTTCTGGGAGCGGCTGTTGCGTTTGACGCTCAGCGATCAACGCTGAGAGACGCCGGGCAATGATCGTTGTGTTGTTTTCCTCCACTCCAAACGCCAGCGACCGAGTCGCCAGTTGTGCATCAGTCGTATTCATATGTCGTGTAAAAAGCGCCGCGCCAATTCTCATATACCACTGCTGTTAATTTGGTAGTCGTTGAAATGAGTCTCTCTTATATGAAAAGGAAATGTATTTTAAAGTGGATGTTGTATGAGGGAATGGGGACGAGTGTATTGTAAACTTATTGGTGATCCCTAGGAATGTGATCCATCCCGTGTTTACAAACCGAACAGAACCTTATCATTAATAGTTTACGGATGGACGAATGTCAATTTTCGGAATTTCTCAGACTGTCAGTTGCACAATTCGACTTATCGGAGGACCTTGAAAAAGCGTCTTATAGTAGGAATCTTTATCCCATTTCGTTGAAGAGAAACTAGCGCTAACCATAAGGTTTGTAAATACAGGGTCCCTACAGAATTCTCTATTTCTATTTCCCTGACTTTTCCCTGACTTTCCCTAACCCTTCTGTATAACTCCCCTGACCAACTTTCGAAGGACGTCTTAGCATTTTCGCTTTGTAAACAAGCATGTGTGCACAGTTATTATATATTTAATGTGTAAAATATTATTATAGAATACAGTATATCATATAGCAATGGCAATTGATAAATAACAACGTAACATGTAATGAAACAATATACACAATGACTTTGAATGCAATGAAAATAATACAAAAATATATTATTAGTTACAATAACTTGTCGTTTTAAGACAGTGTTCTTCATGAGAATTGCCATTACGTACTTATAAGTAGTTTGTAAGTAGTATGTTTTTGATTTAATTGATAGAATAGTAAACAAATTCTTGCATTTCATCTTTTCTTACAATTTGTAATCTTCTTCGAAAGAAAAAGTCAATTTTTCGACTTTTAACTCAATTATTTTCAACTAAACAGCTGAACAGTAGCACAATAGACGCGCGACTGAAGCGTCTCCAACTGGTCCGGGAGCGGTCAGGCCATCGTCTGACGCTGAAGACGCCAGACCAGCGAGCAAGGAATACCATTATTCCTTGCTCGCTGCGCCAGACCTGCTGGCACCAGACGCTCGGAGGAATACAGAGGCAATACATAAGTTTCTTCGGAGGAATACCTTTAGGCAATTACAAGTATGTGTGGAATGAACGCTCTGCGTGTCCTCTCAACCTCGCCCTTCTTAAACCCTTTACATTTTGAATTAAACACTATTTAGAGTGTTCAGGATCCAGTCCTACGAACTAGTTCCAGTAGGATCGCATCGGTCTGCAATATCCAGCGATGTGTCATCAGCCGACCCTCATTAGTACGGTCCAGTGATTTAGGGTTTAAGAGGGACGAGTTTGAGAGGTGACCACGCTCTTGGCAGGTAGTGCGAACAATAACAATGCTGGGTCCTGACAGTAACGAATAACCTTTGTAATTCTCATCAACTAATTCTTGTATCTACAAAGATGTTAAAACTATCCAACAGATTACAGAGGTAATCGAATTTGTATCTATTTCCAAACAAGCCTAAAAATAATATAATAACTATATATTGCTGTTTTAATTAGGTTTCTTATAAATTTTAATTGTTTTCACTTTAAAGATATGTATGCAAATATAATGCTTCAAACCACACAGAGTCGATATATCGAGGACACCTGTGCCCGGATCATCAATTCAAACCAATCATACTCGCTGAATGTTTAAGGACCTACCCTCAGTTAATTGGACGCTTTATTCTTTCTCTTTGTCGACCGGGGGCCGGTGATTGGGGTCGTTACAGTTGCATAGCTATGTTTAAATTATTAGGCAGTTTTAGGTCGTTGTCGGTATAGTTATCGAATCGTTTAACACAAATAAATTACAAGATTGCTTTCACTCCGTTTTCGATTACATTCGATTGTTTTACAACCGATTGAATGAGCGGTCAACACCGGTTGTTTATTCATGGTCAAATTTATAAAATTTAGAATACAATAAGTACACAAATAACCTTTGTTCACGGTTTTCGAAAACACAAACTGTTGAAAACAGTATGAATATTTCGACGACGCCACTCATAATTTGAAAATGCTCCCAGATTTTATGGAATACTCATCCCAACCACTCGTCATGACGAAACAAATTATATTTTTACGTCATTAAACGGCGCTATCAAAAGATAAACACAAATACAGACTTTACATATGAATCCATCTCATTTAAAATGCCACTAAAACTCACGTAGATATATCATTCTGAAAGAGCTGCTTATTTCGCTGAGCAAACAGCAAGTCATTATTTTGTGGGATGTTTGGCGGATGGAACGGAAATGGACTGGTCAACAGGAACGTCCGGAATGTGACAGAGGAACGTGGATCGGAGCGGTTTATTCCGTGTTCCGCGCCACTTCCGACAGAGGGCGTAAGCTTTGTGTTGCACAATCTCTTTTAAGGACGTATTCTAATTAGCTTCAACATTTTGCTGGTTGACAAATCTTTATTTTCATTGTTAATGCACTATGTAATGTGAATTGATAATATGTAACACAATAGTTTATAATTGTTGGTTATTGTTATTGGGCAATTTGTTTGTTTTGTATATTTAAAAACCGCTCAGGGTAAGTTTTAAGTTAAGAGGTTATTGACGAGGATAATTGGTTATGCATTTTAATATTTAGAAAACTTAATATATTTTGATGAAGTTGCATGTTGAAGATTTAATAGTAATTCGCGTTTTAGCAAATTTACCCTATAGGGAAAAAGCTATTACCGTAGTCGGCATGGTAAGACCTAGGCCCGGGACCATGATAACTTTTCGTTTTGAGGTCTCCAGACCCCAAAAACACCATTCGTTCGAAACTGTATGTATATATATGTGTGTGTGTGTGTGTGTGTGTGTGTGTGTGTGTGTGTGTGTGTGTGTGTGTGTGTCCGTGAGCACGATAACTCTCGTAAAAATGATCCGATTTTGATGAAATTTGGTATGAACGTGTAAAGCAACATTTATGACTTTAAGTTCGAAAATAAGCTAGATCGCTCCATCCTAGTGGGTATTTTGAGGGGATTTTGTACCCCAAAAATGGGTTTTTCGAATTTTTTACATATAATTTTGTAAATAGTCAAATATTAGTTTTGACCATTGGATTCAGCTTAGAAAAACACACAATTTGGTATTTTTATTATTCCTCTACGTCAATTGGTTACCGATATATTCAATGTGCTAAACACAGTACGTTGTCTAATGTTATTCTTATGAAGGAAAAGACAAATTTTATATCTTGCTTATTTATGTACGTATTCTGACGAAACTTGGTATACAGCTTCATCTGGTTGTGGTCTATTGATGTTTGCTCAAAAAACATTTTTTCCAAAGGCTCCCGTAGCAGCAAACCTCCGTACTCACCCCCCACGTTATTCTCATGGAGAGTAATTAAATGCTATGTCTCTCTTAATTATGATCATAAATGAATAAAAACTGGTATATGACTGCACCTAGTTAGGTTCTATTGATATTAGCGTAAAAACCCATTTATTGTGTTCCTTGTTGCAGCAAACCTGCGTACTCAGCCCCAATGTTATTCTTATGGAGAATAATTAAAATTACATATATCGCTTAGTTGTGAATATATTTTTATGAAACTTGTTAAGTGGCTTCATGTGGTATTAAGACATTTACATCTCCATTGGAAATTCGCTGAGTATGCAGGTTTGCTGCGACGGGGGTATTTCTTAATTTAGCCGGACATCCCCTATGCGCTTTCCGTTATCATCAAAACGGTTTAAGCTTTTCCAAATAAACAGTTTTGAGTCCATTTACAAAACAAAAGTACTAAATTATAACTAAAACAAAATAACATAATTTTTTCAGTAAACATTCTAACAAAATTCTTAAGGTTTGTCTTACAAAACCTAAAACTTAGTAAAAAATAGCAACAATTAAACGGTGCATTACAAAAATAATAGCAACCACGGGACAATTTGATTATTTGCTAAACTAAGTATAACAAATTTGTTTAAACTCATGGAGTACCTTAACATAAACTTCAGATAAGTTTCATTTTGTCCCTGGTTCAATACAGAACTCACTATTACTCATTTTCCTTTTAGGATTTAAAATAGACAGTCTCTGAGCCCTGAACGATGATAGGTCTCCAAAGCAACTTTACGACGGCTTTAATTCACAATAGATTTTCTGGTCCAACTGGTATTTAGTTTAGCATATTTATCTAAACCATCTCTTACGTGTGTTTTATAGATACCTCGTTGTTTATTATAACAAATAAACTACGTCTCACAACACTAAAAAAATATGTATACTTGTACTTTCATACAATACAGTAAATATACAAAAAACGATGGTATAAGATGAGCGATTTCAACCGGCAGTCACACTGCAAATCATCAGCCCCAATCAGAGAATAACAGACCACAACACAAGGGGCGGTTATTGCACTTAAGAAATTTAAAAATATATTTTATTTCCTTAATACAAACTTGATAATACGCTGTCATAATTAGGAGTTTGTAGTTGAGTTTATTTATTGTAACAATACTCGCGATTCTCGGTTGGTAAAAATTTGCCACTAAAACACAACAAAATAAATCAGAAGTACGAGGGCACATATATTAAAACCTAACTCGAAAGTACACAGAACATTTAACCACCAAAACAGCTGAGAGCGTTGGAGCCGGTCCAAGTGTTGTATAACAGTTGGGTTTTACTGTTCCCATAAAAGGCATCCGATATCGACAACGTGCTACAACAATTACCCCTGGATATCTCTATCTTCCTTTGACTAATTCGCAAAACCACAAGTCATTTTAATAATTGGTTTAGGCTTTTAATAACTAGCAACTGATAATAATGGTTCTGTATTGTATATGACTAAATCGAGTATTTTAAAGTTAACTAATTGCAGTTAAAGAAGGTACTTGGCCGCATTTCAATATTACCAGTTATTAACCTATACTCTTTGTCCTCCCTATTCCCTTAGTTATAAATACAACCTGTTAAAGAATTACAGAAACGAGCCTAAATACTTTTTACTATTTAATTATTTTTCACTAAGAGAAAAGGAAAGAAAGTAGAAAGAAAGAAAGTATTTATTTCTATTCAAGTACATAACATAACATTGAATTCACTTATTACATAAATAAATAACAGATCAATAAACAACAAATGATTCAACATAGAGTCTTAACCTAACAAAACAAAGATAATTAAGTGCAAGTTAATAAGTAAACAAAGTACCTAAACAGAAATTAGGTCCCCCAAAGGCGAACCTGTGTCGGGGTGACCATCATTTTAATAAGAAAGGGAAGCAGGAAATTTGATAAACCCTTAAAGAAAACGTTCAGTGCAAAGTATAAATTGGAATTATTTAATTTAAAATCTTTGTAATTATTAAAATTAATTTATTTAGAGGATTTGTTTTTTATCTTTTAATATTTTAAGTAGAATCATTAATATTTATAAGTTTCTGTTAATGTTAGTTTGTGAGAGTGAGTGTTTATTTTTTTAACTAAAGTGTTCTGAGTGAAGGTGTCTACTTTGTTTAGTAAATAGTGGCACTCTAACTGCATACATTTTTTTATGGCAGAATATCCTTCAGATTCGCCTGTTATGTAAATTGTCAGAATATAACACTAAAAACAATTGGTGTATCAATTTTCTCCTGAAAACCATTGATGAAATTATATTATATGATATTGAAAACTTGTTTTCCTCGATTTGAACACAACTTCAACTTAAATTGCTCATGAATACTTGCTTAGCAGAGTAAAATGGGTAAGCATTATTCTACAAATGAGCACCGGTAACTGATCAGGCGCCTGCAGTTGACCGCCTGGCAATCTCAACGCTGGCTGTATCCATTTTGCATAGCCAGCGCCTGAGAACTATTCATTATATTATTTCGTTTTAACTTCCGAAAATGTTTTATGTTTCTAGGGTTTCCGCATATACTTTATCGTAAAAACTACCTATTTTTCTACCATGTTCCTTTTCAAATTTAAAACTTGTAAGTTGTATTTGTTCTTTTTCAATTATTAACTTGGTGTTATGTCGATGTTACCAGTCTAAATTAACTTTTAGTTCGTATAACAACAGTTTTAATTTAGTAAGCATAATTTTTCAAAGTACGTTTGTGTTATAAAGTACTAAAATTAGGTTTAGTTGGCGAATAGAAATATTGTTGTGAATTTAAACGTATCTTAGAATAAAGACATGTGTTTAGTGTAAGGCATTACAAAATTACACAATGTCTAACTTCACAGTAAATACACTTGTTCAACCAACTAAAGATATGCTCATCACATTATCCCAGCTCTGGACTTAATCCAAAAACAAAATATGTTATTCGGGCTATAAGAACCGTACATAATGTTTAAAGCCAAGTTCATATCTTATCTAGGCACACCAAATTATGCTTTTATTTAAAGTTTATCTTTCCAGATCCAATTATTGTATGTTTATTATGTAAATTATCACATCTCACTTTATTACAAAACAAATACTCGTGAAATAACTAAACTTTGTTTTGCACTATTCAAAGATGCATTTATTTATAGAAATGTATGAAACCTTTCCATAAATAAAAATAAAGTCTTGTATCAACAATTTGCCGTTATATTTATTTGTATTTATTTACTAAACGTTAAACATTGAAAACTAGTTTAATCTACATCATGCACAGGTGAACAAAAAATATTAATAATCCTTTTATTTAACGATTATTAAAACTATTACAAAAATTTAGTTAAAAACTATATTAATGGTAAGCCACACTATTAACAAATAATCATACTTGCTTAGATTCAGCAGGCAAACTTGTGTTTGTTCTCGCCGGCTAAAGTAACCACAAGATTAGCTTAGTACCCGGTTAAATGTCAAGTCTTGGATTAATATTGGATAACAGTTAACCCCCAACCGATACACCCTCTCAGCAAACTTCGCAGGGCTTCTTTGCTCACGTTCACCCTAAATGATCTACGCCAATTATTTGATGATTAAAATTATGAATTAATATAAATAGCACAAAATTAAAATACCCCGTAGCAGCAAACATGCGTACTCAGCGAATTTCCAATGCATATATATATCGTATCGTAATTTATATGTATATATGTATCTTAATACCACATAAAGCCACTTACCAAGTTTCATCAATACACATTCATAAATAAATGATTTATGATATTTTAATTATTCTCTATAAGAATAACATGGCGTCTGAGGATGCAGGTTTGCTGAAACAAGGTACATACAAAATGAGATTTTTATAAACTATTTGTATAACTCAACTAGGTGAAGCCACATACCAAATTTTATTAATTTATGTTCATAATTAAGGGAGATAAAATTTGACTTATTCTCCATAAGAATAACATGGGGTTGAGTACGCAGGTTTGCTGCTACGGGAACTATCGGCAAAAAAATCATTTTTCGTGCAAATATCAATAGACCACAACAGTATGAAGCAATGTACCAAATTTCGTTAGAATAAGTTGATAAATAAGCAAGATATACAATTTTTCATATTCTCCATAAGGATAACATTGGACAACGTACTGCGTTTAGCACTTTCAATATCTCGGTAACTAATTGACGTAGAGCAATGATCAAAACACCAAATTGTTTGTTTGTTTTTTTTAAGCTGGATTTAATGGTAAAAAAAAAATTGGATTTACTAAAATATTATATGTAAAAAACTCAAAAAAACCATTTTTGGGTACAAAACCCCCCCAAAATTCCCCTTTCGATAGAGCGATCTGGCTGATTTTTGAACTTAAAGTCATAAATGATGCTTTACATGTTTTTACAAAATTCCATCAAAATCGGATCATTTTTACGAGAGTTATCACACCCACGGACTCATATATATATATATATATACTGTTTTGAACGAATGGTGTTTTTGGCATCTGGAGACCCCAAAACGAAAAGTTATCATGGTTCCGTGCCTAGGTCTTCCCATGCCGACTACGGTAATAGCTTCTTCCCTATAGGGGAAATTCGCTAAATCGAACTAATTATTCAGTTAAAAGGAAATACATCGAAAACTGATGTTTACTAATCCAAATTTGTACATTATTTTATCTTGTTTCATACACATCAACTAATAAATTGTAATGTTTTAAAAATGCTCTCATAAATACTATAACAGCTGAAGTGTATCAAAACTATCATTATTTATTTTCTCAATTTATAGCATTTATATTTTGTATTAAAAATTTAATACTTTGAAAAGAACATGACTTAAAAATACGTAATTTAATTTAACATGAAATATATATATAAACACATTTATCTTAACCTTCAGTCTAAAAACTGTCTTGGTATTACTTCTACAAAAATAGTTGTTTTTTTTAATTTAATACCTTTCTGTAGTGGTAAACACGAGGAACTCGGAGCGGTGAAGCACTCAAAAGCTATATTAATTTGGTTTGGGTTTAGCTGAAACCCCGTTTGCATAAGCAACGAATGAGTTCACACGTGCTTGGCGGAGGTCAACTCCAGTTTTCCCTGTTGTCGATCTACCAGTCCCGAGAACGTGTTCTGGTGACCATGGGTTGTGCTCGCAATATTCCACGGCCAATAAACTTGACTGGCTAAAGATTTGGCAGCTACAGTCGCCACGAAAAATTTCATAAAGCCTAAAAGGACGACATCACAGCATGTTTAATGTAGTAATATTTATATTTTTTATATCAACGTCAGAGACATTTATTAAGAGCATACACACACATTAAAGAGAAAGTGGTCCAAGCACCTCAACTTGAGTGGAGATCGCGGTAATCGAACCAGTGACCCCTTGAACTGAACACTACAACGCTAATCGTTAGGCTAGCAAGATGGCGCTAAATCATAAATTTTATATAAATAATTATCATAATGAAAACATTAATTAAAATTACAAATATTTCCCTAAAAGCAATCAACACATGCCGGACAGAAATTACAGTGTAGGTTTACTTCCCAAAGGGTTTTACGAACATGGCTGACTTTAAAACTTTTAGGGTAAACTAAAAATATTATAGTTGCATTTTAGATGCAAATTAGTATTATAAGTAAGACCGGGTAGTTAAATCCATTGAAAGCAGGATTTTACCTTACATTACAGGATGATACATCAATGGTAGGACCACGAAACGCCTTTATGGTGGGGAATAAAATGTTTTCAGTGAAAACCACTTTATTCAGATTTGATTCAATAGTTTCTATGTGACATCCTCCCGATGATCTTTATATTGTCTTTGAACTTTAACTATAACAGTCTAGGCGTTTAGATCAAGGTTATAATGAGTATAGGTTATACAAATCTTCGACTCAATAGGATCCTTGTTGAAGAAGTTGTAACAAGTTTTCTATTTATATAGTTTAAAGATAATAAGTTTATTTTTAGTGGGAAAGGGAATATTTCCCTTCCTTCAATTAATCTACAAATGACAAAGTCAACAACGGTGGTTATAGAATTGGTAATGATGCACAAATCGTCTTACTTTCAGTGATATGCCAGCACGGCTTTTTGAGGCTAAGTTTATGAACAAATCTATCAAGCATGTTATTTTTACTTTATCTTTATGTATATTTTTATAAAACAATTAGACTGAAAATGGGTTATAATAGGTACAATGAATAACTACGACAGTACCCAATGCTAAACGAGAGCATCAAATACGTATTTGCCTGCACGGGTGATTAGTTAGTTGGATCTGTATTGAAAATAAACTATTGGAAAACCCTAAGAAATATGTTATTATGTTAACAAATGACACACTTCAACAACAATTTCAAAGCATATCTCGATTCAAAAGCTAAGGCTAAACAAGGCGGTCCATCAAAGCTTTTGCGAGGACAAAACAAATAATAGGAAAACTGTTTTCCATTTCTTTATTAAATATTGAAATAAGCTTGACATGTTTATAATACACTGGAAAGCTCACACTGTCTCACTAATGTTTAGTTAGTAAACAATCAGTTTTGTTAAATTTAAATCTCTAGAATAAGCAGTCACAACTGAGAATAATTAATCTCACAAACATTTGCCATAGTTAACTCACAACATGTCACGGGCCTCGACTACAGTGAAGAGCATCGAACGAGTCGCTGCTGCTTTGCAGATCCATATTGAGTCATCAGCTAAGCTACTAGTTTTCAATACGGTTCTAAAGTTTTGCTATGGAATAAATTAAGTCTTGATTAATTTAATAAGGGTTAATTAAAGCTTTGACCAAATAATGTTTTTTTTAATCACTTCTTTAAAGAACACAGGACTTAGATTTCAATATTGATATTCGTTATCTCTTTGGGGACTTTATGTAATATTATTCTTGGACGTTAAGACTCCGTACTTCTTTCAAATTTCTCCTTTAAAATTCAACCAAATGAGGGTAAAAAATACAGGGGCTTGTTGTATGACAAATTCTGAAAAAAAAACGAACCTTATAAATCTCCTACAGACTAGAATAAATTTAAACTTAATAGCAAAATAAAACTTACGGAAAGTATTCAGTACTTTTTAAGTGTTTAATGAAGTTCCTTTCTTAGCAGAACCTTAGCAGAACAGTTGTTAACAAACAAATGTAGAAACAAATCCCATCTATTATCCTGGTGCGCGTGTCCATATTTTCATCCTTAAGCCTTTAAATCTCCGGCAACTGTAGCTAGTGAACATGATAAATCAGAATGAAAACAAATAGAAACATTACGGCAAAGTAATGCAGTCACGGAAAACCACCGGCAGTTTGGGGCACGAAAGCCATTGCAGAACATTGGGCCCCACCCCTACATGGTCCTGGGCGAATGTGTTCCGGCCTTGTAAATTGGAAAGATTAAATGCCCATCACGAACACGCATATTTATTCTCGTGGGAATTGCTTACTCTAATATTATACTTAATTGTAATCTAAAAATTGTTTTTAAAACTGTAATCCGGCAGATTACGAACATGCTTAAAGTTAATATAGAAATTAGTTAAAGCGGAGCTTTAAGATTTATTAGAATGCTTGTTGTAATTTTGTAAAGTAATATTATCGAAACGAAAATTGTTATAGCCAGCCATAAGTTTAATTAGTAGATGTCGCCCATATTTATTGTAAATGCATCAATTACATTTATTTATAAGTAGACAAAAATAATTTTTTTCCTCAGAGGTTAAAAATATCCCCGTAGCATCAAACCAGCGTACTCAGCGAATTTCCAATACATATATATGTATCTTAATACCACATAAAGCCAAATACCAAGTTTCATCAATATACATTCATAAATAAACGATTTATAACATTTTAATTATTCTCCATAAGAATGACATGGTGGCTGAGTATGCAGGTTTGCTGAAGCAAGGAACACAACAAATGGGGTTTTATACAAATATCAATATAACTCAATTAGGTAAAGCCACATACTAAATTGTATTAATTTATGTTCATAATTAAGGGAGATAACACGTTACTTATTCTCCACAAGAATAACATGGGGCTGAGTACGCAGGTTTGCTGCTACGGGAGCTATTGGCAAAAACTTTTTTAGTGCAAATATCAATGGACCACAACGATATGAAGCAATATACCAAGTCTCATCAGATAAGTTGATAAATAAGCAAGATGTAGAATTTTTCTTATTCTCCATAAGAATAACATTGGACAACGTACTGTGTTTAGCACTTTCAATATCTCTGTAACCATTTGACGTAGAGCAATGATCAAAACACCAAATTGAGCGTCTTTTTAAGCTGATTCCAATAGAAAAAATAAAATTTGACTTTTAAAAAAATGATATGTAAAAAACTCAAAACATTTTTGGGGTACAAAACCCCCCAAAAAAAACCCCTTCGGATAGGTTGATCTGTCTGGTTTTCGAACAGTCATAAATGCTGCTTTACACGTTTATACCAAATTTCGTCAAAATCGGATTATTTTTTCGAATGTTATGGTGCTCACTGACACATATATATATAAAGTTTTGAACGAATGGTGTTTTTGGCATCTGGGGACCTCAAAACGAAAAGTTATCATGGTCCCGGGCCTAGGTCTTACCATTCCGACTACGGTAATAGAAACCTATTTCCCTCTAGGGGAAATTCGCTAATAGCATAAAATATCTATCGTTATGGAGCCAAGTCCCGTATTATCAGTCAAACCAAGAACGCTTCAGTGACACTGTGGAGACTCACCTAAACCCCCTGAGAAAGAACGCAAAGACCAATCGTTAAATATTTGATTCGTAGTCCGGTAATAGGCCCAGTCACAAGACTGATCGAAGACCTGTCCTCATCTTCCAAATGTTTCACCTACCCACCTCTGTTTAGAATGATCCACACTTCCTAGGAAGACACACACTAATCAGGCCTTGAAACCCCTATCCCCAAGATTCACCCCAATTTTTTAGTGAATTTCCTTTGGAAAGTGAACTATTAGCATGACCCGCACGGTGAAACTTAAGCCCGGGACCACCATAGAAGTTCCTAACGTGACCCCCTGAACACGTTTTGGGGGGTCGTTCAAAATTATATATATTTATATACATATGTATATATATGTGTGTTTGCACTCTAGCGGTCACATTTTTTGTCCGATTAACTTAAAATTTGGTAGGGACGTTCCTTTCTGAAATCAGTTGGACAAGTTCGTTGGGCAAAAGAATCGTAAAACTCCAAACCCCTTTTTTGGAGATTAATTTTCCAAATTTCGAGTTTTTGGGCCCAAAAAGAGTCTAAAAAGCCCCAAATGTAAAATTAATGCATGTAAAAATATGGGAATTAGTCAGACGAAAGTTTTAAGCCCTCTTTCGTCATTCTAGCATTAATATTTACCGAGTTATTAAAGAAAATGTGCTTAGACTAAACACAGTACGTTGTCTTATGGGGGTTTTAGACTAGAAAAGCCTGCTACTCCTTTGTTAGAGTAATTTTATCATCCCCAGCAACCTCACGCCTACTTTCAAGCCTGACTGGACCTTCTTCTAACATTATAATGCGTAAAATTGTATCCCCAGCTTTGCAGGTAAATGAAACCAGGAGCATCAGAACAGCCAAAAAATCAATGTTTTCAGATTTCAATAACAATTGGAATACAATTATGTTTTTAGACTAATTTTAAGTTTTAAAAGTTGTTATGTGGAAATTCACTTCCCTCACGTCAGCGTGCTGCGTGCGAACTCGTTTCAAGTTTGTAAAACAATTGGCAGGTCTGTTTGCGGTGCTGGAAGTGAAGGGGAGGTAGTGCGAAAGAGATTTTCAATAACCTCCACTACTATTCCCCTCCAACATTTGCTTGCAGTCAATTCAAAATTTCGCCTGAACAGTTACGTGTCTTGATTGCTGCTATGTTTGCATACTGCCCGCTAATTTACATAACTTGCAACAACAGGACAAATTTAAACAATGACCAAAATTATAAAAACATGTTTTGACAAAAAGATGCGTATTGGTAAGCTGACTATACAAAGACGTGTGGAGGGGGAAAGGCGTAATTCCGCTTGCGCAAACCAGGTGCTGTAGTAGACAATTCAATTTAATATAGATGTTTAAATTTGGATTACTATTATTTTATAAGGTACCGAGCACCGCTAGTAGTATATTTTATAATTATTGAATAATAAACTAATTTCCACGGATCAAAACTGAATTTCAAGACTTCATTTGTTCCATAAGCTTGAATATACTTTTAAACTTTTTTTATATTCTATTTTTTAGAATGTCATGAACGAATCAGTGTGGGTTATAAAGTGGATAACATTTGTAAACAAACTGATAAGTATATTTACTAGAAGATTTGCACTTATAATATTGAAATATCAATCACTGTATAGGACGCCAATGCAACTAAGGCGAATTTTAATTAATGATGAGATGTCTTGTGTAGCCTTGTTACAAAGACTGACTATTTCAATGATAAACGAATGTAACTTATTAATATTTAACAAATCTCCCCCAGCAATGAAATTAACTAAAGTGAAATACGAAATTAAAGTCAATGTGTATAGATGTCAAACCTAAAATGTGACATGAAAGTGAGAGCCAGCGAGTGCTAGGCAGTGTGTGCGCCCGTCCGTCGGCTGGGAAACAGCTGTTATTTGATTGTTTGTGAAAACAAACGCAGCTCGTAATCCACTTGTCGCTGGAAACTGATTTGGCGGACTGTAAACGTTGAGTAAAAACTTGTTTCACTTTTTTACTTCCCAATTGTTCTTTCTATAGTGTTGTTACTTTAAATTATAAACTATACAGGGAAATGAACATCCCCAAAAATATATGGATTGACATTTTTTGAGTATGAACTATCAGTATCCTTCCTTCAAAAGTGTTCGTGCAAAACACTTTGTATTTTAAAGGTGAAATATTATTATTTCATAGCCTCTGCTATCGTTTCATTTAAATATTGTATTATCTTTAAAAAATGACATAGCTTTACTGCACTTAAGTTGTTGAGGCTCTCCAAAAATAACATTTTTTCATCCTCATCCTCACCAGCAATGACAGCAGTTACAATCTAAGTTCTCATAAATAATTCAATAGGAGGTTAAACCATCATTAATATGTAATATTTTAGGTACAATGACATTACGACATCAAATCTATGAGGGCGCTTAAAAGATTAACTAATATCTGTAGTCACACTCTTGGATATGTTTTCTATCACCGAAACTATGGCGACAGTCGAACTGCCAATGCCCACGAAGCACCAAGCCCCTGTCTCCCTGGCCCTTCCCCTCCTTTTCTCCCCCTCCGCACGAATGTCGGTTTAATTCCCTCTACCGGTCCCCGGCCATCATCCAATCACCTCCCCGACACCTAGGATGACCCAGTAACCCACACCATACTCCAGCTCTGTATCAAAACCTACCAGAGCTCACGTCTTTTGTGCTACAGCATTCATCCCATTTTTAATTGGAAATCTAATAGACGAGCGATGTATTTGAAGCACCTTCAGGTTTCAAGATCTTTTCAAAGATTAATTGTTTTATTCGGTTTTACATTTACAATAGTAGAGATAATTTTAATTCAGTAGTTACAAGTTCTTAAATATGTATTTAACTAAAACCCCAAATGTGGAACTTCAACTGTAAACGTGTTATGTCATATATCGATTCAGTGAGAACTAAAGGATTACATATAAACTAGTATTACTTCTTGGCGGTATGGTTTTGTAGTGATGATGTTATTAATCAATCAATAAATAGTATCATATTTTATAATTATAAAATCATCATAATTTAAGATTATTAGTGCAATCTGTTCCACTGCAGGAGCCAATTAAAATCAGCATCATTTCCTTCATTTTTACCAAAAAAATAAAAACACTTCTTTAGATTTCTTTCTATCATCTTTTAATTTATATTTCCGTAAACCCAAGGATCCAAATATGTATTTGATATTTAATTGTGAAATAACATCTTTAATTTCTAATATTTCCATGCAAATGGTCGTACTGAAGTACGTTATTGTAAAACCAAACAATTAATAAAGAAAGTAAGTTCCTTTGAATATAGTGAATATGGTGATGCAATAAAATAGTGTAAATGAACCATATCAAATATTAAAAGCTAATATAAATAAATTAAAATGACGCAAAAATTGTACAATTCTAACACCGATTTATATATTGTTGTGATTATAACGAGCAAATTTTTAATGTTCAATAAATAGTTTAGCAAGAACGTTCAGATCTTAAGAGGAAATATAACTCAAAGCTAAAAAAATAGTGAAACTTGTTTCACTTTTTTACTTCCCAATTGTTCTTTCTATAGTGTTGTTACTTTAAATTATAAACTATACAGGGAAATGAACATCCCCAAAAATATATGGATTGACATTTTTTGAGTATGAACTATCAGTATCCTTCCTTCAAAAGTGTTCGTGCAAAACACTTTGTATTTTAAAGGTGAAATATTATTATTTCATAGCCTCTGCTATCGTTTCATTTAAATATTGTATTATCTTTAAAAAATGACATAGCTTTACTGCACTTAAGTTGTTGAGGCTCTCCAAAAATAACATTTTTTCATCCTCATCCTCACCAGCAATGACAGCAGTTACAATCTAAGTTCTCATAAATAATTCAATAGGAGGTTAAACCATCATTAATATGTAATATTTTAGGTACAATGACATTACGACATCAAATCTATGAGGGCGCTTAAAAGATTAACTAATATCTGTAGTCACACTCTTGGATATGTTTTCTATCACCGAAACTATGGCGACAGTCGAACTGCCAATGCCCACGAAGCACCAAGCCCCTGTCTCCCTGGCCCTTCCCCTCCTTTTCTCCCCCTCCGCACGAATGTCGGTTTAATTCCCTCTACCGGTCCCCGGCCATCATCCAATCACCTCCCCGACACCTAGGATGACCCAGTAACCCACACCATACTCCAGCTCTGTATCAAAACCTACCAGAGCTCACGTCTTTTGTGCTACAGCATTCATCCCATTTTTAATTGGAAATCTAATAGACGAGCGATGTATTTGAAGCACCTTCAGGTTTCAAGATCTTTTCAAAGATTAATTGTTTTATTCGGTTTTACATTTACAATAGTAGAGATAATTTTAATTCAGTAGTTACAAGTTCTTAAATATGTATTTAACTAAAACCCCAAATGTGGAACTTCAACTGTAAACGTGTTATGTCATATATCGATTCAGTGAGAACTAAAGGATTACATATAAACTAGTATTACTTCTTGGCGGTATGGTTTTGTAGTGATGATGTTATTAATCAATCAATAAATAGTATCATATTTTATAATTATAAAATCATCATAATTTAAGATTATTAGTGCAATCTGTTCCACTGCAGGAGCCAATTAAAATCAGCATCATTTCCTTCATTTTTACCAAAAAAATAAAAACACTTCTTTAGATTTCTTTCTATCATCTTTTAATTTATATTTCCGTAAACCCAAGGATCCAAATATGTATTTGATATTTAATTGTGAAATAACATCTTTAATTTCTAATATTTCCATGCAAATGGTCGTACTGAAGTACGTTATTGTAAAACCAAACAATTAATAAAGAAAGTAAGTTCCTTTGAATATAGTGAATATGGTGATGCAATAAAATAGTGTAAATGAACCATATCAAATATTAAAAGCTAATATAAATAAATTAAAATGACGCAAAAATTGTACAATTCTAACACCGATTTATATATTGTTGTGATTATAACGAGCAAATTTTTAATGTTCAATAAATAGTTTAGCAAGAACGTTCAGATCTTAAGAGGAAATATAACTCAAAGCTAAAAAAATAGCCTACGACATAAATATTAACTATAAATAAGCTTTCAAAAAGAAAATTGAGTATCTCAAAAAATAAATACAAGAAAGCGAGAAGCACCCGACGAAAGTATCGAATTCCTACTTCAGTAATTTACTCTTTAATTATTTGAATTTTCAGTCTAGAATGAAACAAGATAAATTGTAACTCGTTCGCGGATTTGCACATCGTAATGCCGGAGAGAGACGTGTTCACAAGGAAAACATCAAACAAGCAATGTTTTAATGCAGTCGCGTTACAGGGCAGAGGGTGTGTTGACAATGTTTCATTGTTTATTCAGCCCTTCCGAGTCTATCTCTCTCATACAGGCATCCACAGATGGTATTGCCTTTACTATAGTATTTAAAACGATAAATACGCTCGGCTTTAAATTAGTTTGCTTTATATTAGCTACGGTGGGGCTTTGAGTTACCAAATGTTACCTAATCTCTCATGAGGCCAATGTTAACGTCTAAGTTCTATCACTCATCACCGGACTGTGAAATCATATATTTGTCACTCATTTCAACAAAATAAATCAGCAAATACAGTGAGCAGAACTTGTAAATCACTCATAATAAACGTTCGGGACACTTTCAAACTATTTATTAGTTTAACATTTTTAGGGAACTATTTGTGATGTATAAAGTCTAATCGGATAAATTTATGGTATATTTTCGTAATTTTTGACTCATTGGAGGGACGATAGCTATCACTCGGGACTGTAAGTTTCCCATTATACACGAGCCGTATGGGAGAATTGCAAAATCTTCGTGACTGGAGTCCACCGAAGCAATCAACTTAACATTTTATGAATCCTTAATATTTTTGGACATCTCAAATTTTGCAATCGTTTTCAGTTGTTCTGCAATCCTACAGAATGTGACAGTGTAAAGTTGTTCCAAGGGGCGAGTCAGTTACACCACAGCGAAACTTCCCGCACGTTCACAGTTAGCCAAGTGTTAGCGAGATGTTCTCCCGCATTGGAATCCATTTCCGGCTCCATTGTATTGTAAGTCCTTACGAATCCAACTTTGGATCTTCAGAATATTACCACGGGTGTGTTGGTGTCCTTACAGCCAAACTCGACATTGACCAGAGGAGTCACAGGTTAGGGTCAAGGTGTTTGGTGTAAAGGTATAATAAACTTGTAAATGAGTTTGAATTGTCTAATAAACCAAACATTTCTGTTGGAGATCCTCTTGACAAAAATAAGTAAGAAATAAACCTTTTTAATGTTTGATACGATCAGCCTCCTTACTATTATACCAATTTAATTGCACCTGCACGAGATTTTAAATATATCTTTACTTTACACAAGGCACCGCCTTTATGGATTACCTTATCGTATAAAGCTGAACTACAAAGCGCTTTATATTTTGATGTATGACACTGACATAAATGTTGGTGGTATCGTTTTTATTACACCTCTGAAAGGGTAAATATCTATATCAAGCAAATCTGAACATTCAATCAATCAAAGTTAATGTTCAAGTTCAAGTTCAATCAGAACGTTTTATGCATATGTATATATATATATATATATATACATTTGTAAATATAAAACATAAATGAGATAATGTCACTACTTTTTTGTTTTGAACAATAATATTGAAATGTGAGATATTTTAAACTTCTCGCTTTTAATTTCCAGTGAAAATTTGTTCTTTATATATATATATATATAAAGAACACATTTACGCTATATATAAAGTTATATATAATATTGATATTTTATATATATATAAAAAGAACAAATTTCCGCTATAAATTAAAAGCGAAAAGTTTAAAATATCTCACATTTTAATATTATTTTTTGAAACAAAAAGTAGTGACATTATCTCATTTATGTTCTATATTTACAAATGTATATATATATGCATAAAACGTTCTGATTGAACTTGAACTTGAACATTAACTTTGATTGATTGAATGTTCAGATTTGCTTGATACAGATATTTACCGTTATATATATATATATATCTTATGTATTAATATATAAAGGTTCTTGGCTCTAACAGTTTATTTCTCGTTCTATTACATGTTTCCTGTTGTTCTAAATTTGACCTTTTTTGCTCTACAATATGTCCTTTTGACTATCCAAATTATGTATCTACACGTTATTGTTAAAAAAAACACTTAAACATGTATATTTGTATTTTAGCACATCAAAACAAAAGTAAACATTTCGATCGATAATTCTATCAGCTAAAAACGTTTGATACGGCTGCATAATGGCACTTCACAACTAAATAGTAGAGAAGCACTCTAAGTTTATTGTCACTGAGCGCAATAGCTTTAACCGATAAAACAAATGGACACGGCCTTGACTTAGAGAGAAGCCAAATCAATACCGGGTTCTGTCAGGCGGCCTTCACTGCCCCGTGTACAGCGGCGTGTAAACCGATGTAGTGCGAACACATAAGAGTGGACACCCTAACTACGACCATAGGGACACGGCCTTGACTTAGAGAGAAGCCAAATCAATACCGGGTCCTGCCAGGCGGCCTTCACTGCCCCGTGTACAGCGGCGTGTAAACCGATGTAGTGCGAACACATAAGAGTGGACACCCTAACTACGACCATAGGGACACGGCCTTGACTTAGAGAGGAGCCAAATCAATACAGGGTCCTGTCAGGCGGCCTTCACTGCCCCGTGTTACAGCGGCGTGTAAACCGATGTAGTGCGAACACATAAGAGTGGACACCCTAACTACGACCATAGGGACACGGCCTTGACTTAGAGAGAAGCCAAATCAATACCGGGTCCTGTCAGGCGGCCTTCACTGCCCCGTGTACAGCGGCGTGTAAACCGATGTAGTGCGAACACATAAGAGTGGACACCCTAACTACGACCATAGGGACACGGCCTTGACTTAGAGAGAAGCCAAATCAATACCGGGTCCTGTCAAGCGGCCTTCACTGCCCCGTGTACAGCGGCGTGTAAACCGATGTAGTGCGAACACATAAGAGTGGACACCCTAACTACGACCATAGGGACACGGCCTTGACTTAGAGAGAAGCCAAATCAATACCGGGTCCTGTCAGGCGGTCTTCACTGCCCCGTGTACAGCGGCGTGTAAACCGATGTAGTGCGAACACAGAACAGTGGACACCCTAACTACGACCATAGGGACACGGCCTTGACTTAGAGAGAAGCCAAATCAATACCGGGTCCTGCCAGGCGGTCTTCACTGCCCCGTGTCACAGCGGCGTGTAAACCGATGTAGTGCGAACACATAAGAGTGGACACCCTAACTACGACCATAGGGACACGGCCTTGACTTAGAGAGAAGCCAAATCAATACCGGGTCCTGTCAGGCGGCCTTCACTGCCCCGTGTCACAGCGGCGTGTAAACCGATGTAGTGCGAACACATAAGAGTGGACACCCTGACTATGACCATAGGGACACGGCCTTGACTTAGAGAGAAGCCAAATCAATACCGGGTCCTGTCAGGCGGCCTTCACTGCCCCGTGTCACAGCGGCGTGTAAACCGATGTAGTGCGAACACATAAGAGTGGACACCCTAACTACGACCATAGGGACACGGCCTTGACTTAGAGAGAAGCCAAATCAATACCGGGTCTTATCAGGCGGCCTTCACTGCCCCGTATACAGCGGCGTGTAAACCGATGTAGTGCGAACACATAAGAGTGGACACCCTAACTATGACCATAGGGACACGGCCTTGACTTAGAGAGAAGCCAAATCAATACCGGGTCCTGTCAGGCGGCCTTCACTGCCCCGTGTCACAGCGGCGTGTAAACCGATGTAGTGCGAACACATAAGAGTGGACACCCTAACTACGACCATAGGGACACGGCCTTGACTTAGAGAGAAGCCAAATCAATACCGGGTCCTGTCAGGCGGCCTTCACTGCCCCGTGTCACAGCGGCGTGTAAACCGATGTAGTGCGAACACATAAGAGTGGACACCCTGACTATGACCATAGGGACACGGCCTTGACTTAGAGAGAAGCCAAATCAATACCGGGTCCTGTCAGGCGGCCTTCACTGCCCCGTGTCACAGCGGCGTGTAAACCGATGTAGTGCGAACACATAAGAGTGGACACCCTAACTACGACCATAGGGACACGGCCTTGACTTAGAGAGAAGCCAAATCAATACCGGGTCCTGCCAGGCGGCCTTCACTGCCCCGTGTCACAGCGGCGTGTAAACCGATGTAGTGCGAACACATAAGAGTGGACACCCTAACTACGACCATAGGGACTCGGCCTTGACTTAGAGAGAAGCCAAATCAATACCGGGTCCTGTCAGGCGGCCTTCACTGCCCCGTGTACAGCGGCGTGTAAACCGATGTAGTGCGAACACATAAGAGTGGACACCCTGACTACGACCATAGGGACACGGCCTTGACTTAGAGAGAAGCCAAATCAATACCGGGTCCTGTCAGGCGGCCTTCACTGCCCCGTGTACAGCGGCGTGTAAACCGATGTAGTGCGAACACATAAGAGTGGACACCCTGACTACGACCATAGGGACACGGCCTTGACTTAGAGAGAAGCCAAATCAATACCGGGTCCTGTCAGGCGGCCTTCACTGCCCCGTGTCACAGCGGCGTGTAAACCGATGTAGTGCGAAAACATAAGAGTGGACACCCTAACTACGACCATAGGGACACGGCCTTGACTTAGAGAGAAGCAAAATCAATACCGGGTCCTGCCAGGCGGCCTTCACTGCCCCGTGTCACAGCGGCGTGTAAACCGATGTAGTGCGAACACATAAGAGTGGACACCCTAACTACGACCATAGGGACACGGCCTTGACTTAGAGAGAAGCCAAATCAATACCGGGTCCTGTCAGGCGGCCTTCACTGCCCTGTGTCACAGTGGCGTGTAAACCGATGTAGTGCGAACACATAAGAGTGGACACCCTGACTATGACCATAGGGACACGGCCTTGACTTAGAGAGAAGCCAAATCAATACCGGGTCCTGTTAGGCGGCCTTCATTGCCCCGTGTCACAGCGGCGTGTAAACCGATGTAGTGCGAACACATAAGAGTGGACACCCTAACTACGACCATAGGGACACGGCCTTGACTTAGAGAGAAGCCAAATCAATACCGGGTCCTGCCAGGCGGCCTTCACTGCCCCGTGTACAGCGGCGTGTAAACCGATGTAGTGAGAACACATAAGAGTGGACACCCTAACTACGACCATAGGGACACGGCCTTGACTTAGAGCGAAGCCAAATCAATACCGGGTCCTGCCAGGCGGCCTTCACTGCCCCGTGTACAGCAGGGTGTAAACCGATGTCCGATGTAGTGCGAACACATAAGAGTGGACACCCTAACTACGACCATAGGGACACGGCCTTGACATAGAGAGAAGCCAAATCAATACCGGGTCCTGCCAGGCGGCCTTCACTGCCCCGTGTATAGCGGCGTGTAAACCGATGTAGTGCGAACACATAAGAGTGGACACTCTAACTACGACCATAGGGACACGGCCTTGACTTAGAGAGAAGCCAAATCAATACCGGGTCCTGTCAGGCGGCCTTCATTGCCCCGTGTCACAGCGGCGTGTAAACCGATGTAGTGCGAACACATAAGAGTGGACACCCTAACTACGACCATAGGGACACGGCCTTGACTTAGAGAGAAGCCAAATCAATACCGGGTCCTGCCAGGCGGCCTTCACTGCCCCGTGTACAGCGGCGTGTAAACCGATGTAGTGCGAACACATAAGAGTGGACACCCTGACTATGACCATAGGGACACGGCCTTGACTTAGAGAGAAGCCAAATCAATACCGGGTCCTGCCAGGCGGCATTCACTGCCCCGTGTACAGCGGCGTGTAAACCGATGTAGTGAGAACACATAAGAGTGGACACCCTAACTACGACCATAGGGACACGGCCTTGACTTAGAGCGAAGCCAAATCAATACCGGGTCCTGCCAGGCGGCCTTCACTGCCCCGTGTACAGCGGCGTGTAAACCGATGTCCGATGTAGTGCGAACACATAAGAGTGGACACCCTAACTACGACCATAGGGACACGGCCTTGACTTAGAGAGAAGCCAAATCAATACCGGGTCCTGCCAGGCGGCCTTCACTGCCCCGTGTACAGCGGCGTGTAAACCGATGTCCGATGTAGTGCGAACACATAAGAGTGGACACCCTAACTACGACCATAGGGACACGGCCTTGACTTAGAGAGAAGCCAAATCAATACCGGGTCCTGCCAGGCGGCCTTCACTGCCCCGTGTTACAGTGGCGTGTAAACCGATGTAGTGCGAACCCATACGAGTGGACACCCTAACAACGACAATAGGGACACGGCCTTGACTTAGAGAGAAGCCAAATCAATACTGGGTCCTGCCAGGTGGCCTTCACTGCCCCGTGTACAGCGGCGTGTAAACCGATGTCCGATGTAGTGCGAACACATAAGAGTGGACACCCTGACTACGACCATAGGGAAACGGCCTTGACTTAGAGAGAAGCCAAATCAATACCGGGTCCTGCCAGGCGGCCTTCCCTGCCCCGTGTACAGCGGCATGTAAACCGATGTAGTGCGAACACATAAGAGTGGACACCCTAACTACGACCATAGGGACACGGCCTTGACTTAGAGAGAAGCCAAATCAATACCGGGTCCTGCCAGGCGGCCTTCACTGCCCCGTGTACAGCGGCGTGTAAACCGATGTAGTGCGAACACATAAGAGTGGACACCCTAACTACGACCATAGGGACACGGCCTTGACTTAGAGAGAAGCCAAATCAATACCGGGTCCTGCCAGGTGGCCTTCACTGCCCCGTGTACAGCGGCGTGTAAACCGATGTAGTGCGAACACATAAGAGTGGACACCCTAACTACGACCATAGGGACACGGCCTTGACTTAGAGAGAAGCCAAATCAATACCGGGTCCTGTCAGGCGGCCGTCACTGCCCCGTGTCACATCGGCATGTAAACCGATGTAGTGCGAACACATAAGAGTGGACACCCTGACTATGACCATAGGGACACGGCCTTGACTTAGAGAGAAGCCAAATCAATACCGGGTCCTGTTAGGCGGCCTTCATTGCCCCGTGTCACAGCGGCGTGTAAACCGATGTAGTGCGAACACATAAGAGTGGACACCCTAACTACGACCATAGGGACACGGCCTTGACTTAGAGCGAAGCCAAATCAATACCGGGTCCTGCCAGGCGGCCTTCACTGCCCCGTGTCACAGCGGCGTGTAAACCGATGTAGTGAGAACACATAAGAGTGGACACCCTGACTACGACCATAGGGACACGGCCTTGACTTAGAGCGAAGCCAAATCAATACCGGGTCCTGCCAGGCGGCCTTCACTGCCCCGTGTACAGCGGCGTGTAAACCGATGTCCGATGTAGTGCGAACACATAAGAGTGGACACCCTAACTACGACCATAGGGACACGGCCTTGACTTAGAGAGAAGCCAAATCAATACCGGGTCCTGCCAGGCGGCCTTCACTGCCCCGTGTACAGCGGCGTGTAAACCGATGTAGTGCGAACACATAAGAGTGGACACTCTAACTACGACCATAGGGACACGGCCTTGACTTAGAGATAAGCCAAATCAATACCGGGTCTTGTCAGGCGGCCTTCATTGCCCCGTGTCACAGCGGCGTGTAAACCGATGTAGTGCGAACACATAAGAGTGGACACCCTAACTACGACCGTAGGGACACGGCCTTGACTTGGAGAGAAGCCAAATCAATACCGGGTCCTGCCAGGCGGCCTTCACTGCCCCGTGTCACAGCGGCGTGTAAACCGATGTAGTGCGAACACATAAGAGTGGACACCCTGACTATGACCATAGGGACACGGCCTTGACTTAGAAAGAAGCCAAATCAATACCGGGTCCTGCCAGGTGGCCTTCACTGCCCCGTGTACAGCGGCGTGTAAACCGATGTCCGATGTAGTGCGAACACATAAGAGTGGACACCCTAACTACGACCATAGGGACACGGCCTTGACTTAGAGAGAAGCCAAATCAATACCGGGTCCTGCCAGGTGGCCTTCACTGTCCCGTGTACAGCGGCGTGTAAACCGATGTAGTGCGAACACATAAGAGTGGACACCCTAACTACGACCATAGGGACACGGCCTTGACTTAGAGAGAAGCCAAATCAATACCGGGTCCTGTCAGGCGGCCTTCACTGTCCCGTGTCACAGCGGCGTGTAAACCGATGTAGTGAGAACACATAAGAGTGGACACCCTAACTACGACCATAGGGACACGGCCTTGACTTAGAGAGAAGCCAAATCAATACCGGGTTCTGCCAGGCGGCCTTCACTGCCCCGTGTACAGCGGCATGTAAACCGATGTAGTGCGAACACATAAGAGTGGACACCCTAACTACGACCATAGGGACACGGCCTTGACTTAGAGAGAAGCCAAATCAATACCGGGTCCTGCCAGGCGGGCTTCACTGCCCCGTGTCACAGCGGCGTGTAAACCGATGTAGTGCGAACACATAAAAGTGGACACCCTAACTACGACCATAGGGACACGGCCTTGACTTAGAGAGAAGCCAAATCAATACCGGGTTCTGCCAGGCGGCCTTCACTGCCCCGTGTACAGCGGCATGTAAACCGATGTAGTGCGAACACATAAGAGTGGACATCCTAACTACGACCATAGGGACACGGCCTTGACTTAGAGAGAAGCCAAATCAATACCGGGTCCTGTCAGGCGGCCTTCACTGCCCCGTGTCACAGCGGCGTGTAAACCGATGTAGTGCGAACACATAAGAGTGGACACCCTAACTACGACCATAGGGACACGGCCTTGACTTAGAGAGAAGCCAAATCAATACCGGGTCCTGCCAGGCGGCCTTCACTGCCCCGTGTACAGCGGCGTGTAAACCGATGTAGTGCGAACACATAAGAGTGGACACCCTAACTATGACCATAGGGACACGGCCTTGACTTAGAGAGAAGCCAAATCAATACCGGGTCCTGTCAGGCGGCCTTCACTGCCCCGTGTTACAGCGGCGTGTAAACCGATGTAGTGCGAACACATAAGAGTGGACACCCTAACTATGACCATAGGGACACGGCCTTGACTTAGAGAGAAGCCAAATCAATACCGGGTCCTGCCAGGCGGCCTTCACTGCCCCGTGTTACAGCGGCGTGTAAACCGATGTAGTGCGAACACATAAGAGTGGACACCCTAACTATGACCATAGGGACACGGCCTTGACTTAGAGAGAAGCCAAATCAATACCGGGTCCTGTCAGGCGGCCTTCACTGCCCCGTGTTACAGCGGCGTGTAAACCGATGTAGTGCGAACACATAAGAGTGGACACCCTAACTACGACCATAGGGACACGGCCTTGACTTAGAGAGGAGCCAAATCAATACCGGGTCCTGTCAGGCGGCCTTCACTGCCCCGTGTTACAGCGGCGTGTAAACCGATGTAGTGCGAACACATAAGAGTGGACACCCTAACTACGACCATAGGGACACGGCCTTGACTTAGAGAGAAGACAAATCAATACCGGGTCCTGTCAGGCGGCCTTCACTGCCCCGTGTACAGCGGCGTGTAAACCGATGTAGTGCGAACACATAAGAGTGGACACCCTAACTACGACCATAGGGACACGGCCTTGACTTAGAGAGAAGCCAAATCAATACCGGGTCCTGTCAGGCGGCCTTCACTGCCCCGTGTACAGCGGCGTGTAAACCGATGTAGTGCGAACACAGAACAGTGGACACCCTAACTACGACCATAGGGACACGGCCTTGACTTAGAGAGAAGCCAAATCAATACCGGGTCCTGCCAGGTAGCCTTCACTGCCCCGTGTACAGCGGCGTGTAAACCGATGTCCGATGTAGTGCGAACACATAAGAGTGGACACCCTGACTACGACCATAGGGAAACGGCCTTGACTTAGAGAGAAACCAAATCAATACCGGGTCCTGCCAGGCGGCCTTCACTGCCCCGTGTACAGCGGCATGTAAACCGATGTAGTGCGAACACATAAGAGTGGACACCCTAACTACGACCATAGGGACACGGCCTTGACTTAGAGAGAAGCCAAATCAATACCGGGTCCTGCCAGGCGGCCTTCACTGCCCCGTGTACAGCGGCGTGTAAACCGATGTAGTGCGAACACATAAGAGTGGACACCCTAACTATGACCATAGGGACACGGCCTTGACTTAGAGAGAAGCCAAATCAATACCGGGTCCTGTCAGGCGGCCTTCACTGCCCCGTGTTACAGCGGCGTGTAAACCGATGTAGTGCGAACACATAAGAGTGGACACCCTAACTATGACCATAGGGACACGGCCTTGACTTAGAGAGAAGCCAAATCAATACCGGGTCCTGCCAGGCGGCCTTCACTGCCCCGTGTTACAGCGGCGTGTAAACCGATGTAGTGCGAACACATAAGAAAGGACACCCTAACTATGACCATAGGGACACGGCCTTGACTTAGAGAGAAGCCAAATCAATACCGGGTCCTGTCAGGCGGCCTTCACTGCCCCGTGTTACAGCGGCGTGTAAACCGATGTAGTGCGAACACATAAGAGTGGACACCCTAACTACGACCATAGGGACACGGCCTTGACTTAGAGAGGAGCCAAATCAATACCGGGTCCTGTCAGGCGGCCTTCACTGCCCCGTGTTACAGCGGCGTGTAAACCGATGTAGTGCGAACACATAAGAGTGGACACCCTAACTACGACCATAGGGACACGGCCTTGACTTAGAGAGAAGCCAAATCAATACCGGGTCCTGTCAGGCGGCCTTCACTGCCCCGTGTACAGCGGCGTGTAAACCGATGTAGTGCGAACACATAAGAGTGGACACCCTAACTACGACCATAGGGACACGGCCTTGACTTAGAGAGAAGCCAAATCAATACCGGGTCCTGTCAAGCGGCCTTCACTGCCCCGTGTACAGCGGCGTGTAAACCGATGTAGTGCGAACACATAAGAGTGGACACCCTAACTACGACCATAGGGACACGGCCTTGACTTAGAGAGAAGCCAAATCAATACCGGGTCCTGTCAGGCGGCCTTCACTGCCCCGTGTACAGCGGCGTGTAAACCGATGTAGTGCGAACACAGAACAGTGGACACCCTAACTACGACCATAGGGACACGGCCTTGACTTAGAGAGAAGCCAAATCAATACCGGGTCCTGCCAGGTGGCCTTCACTGCCCCGTGTACAGCGGCGTGTAAACCGATGTCCGATGTAGTGCGAACACATAAGAGTGGACACCCTGACTACGACCATAGGGAAACGGCCTTGACTTAGAGAGAAGCCAAATCAATACCGGGTCCTGCCAGGCGGCCTTCACTGCCCCGTGTACAGCGGCATGTAAACCGATGTAGTGCGAACACATAAGAGTGGACACCCTAACTACGACCATAGGGACACGGCCTTGACTTAGAGAGAAGCCAAATCAATACCGGGTCCTGCCAGGCGGCCTTCACTGCCCCGTGTACAGCGGCGTGTAAACCGATGTAGTGCGAACACAGAACAGTGGACACCCTAACTACGACCATAGGGACACGGCCTTGACTTAGAGAGAAGCCAAATCAATACCGGGTCCTGCCAGGTAGCCTTCACTGCCCCGTGTACAGCGGCGTGTAAACCGATGTCCGATGTAGTGCGAACACATAAGAGTGGACACCCTGACTACGACCATAGGGAAACGGCCTTGACTTAGAGAGAAACCAAATCAATACCGGGTCCTGCCAGGCGGCCTTCACTGCCCCGTGTACAGCGGCATGTAAACCGATGTAGTGCGAACACATAAGAGTGGACACCCTAACTACGACCATAGGGACACGGCCTTGACTTAGAGAGAAGCCAAATCAATACCGGGTCCTGCCAGGCGGCCTTCACTGCCCCGTGTACAGCGGCGTGTAAACCGATGTAGTGCGAACACATAAGAGTGGACACCCTAACTATGACCATAGGGACACGGCCTTGACTTAGAGAGAAGCCAAATCAATACCGGGTCCTGTCAGGCGGCCTTCACTGCCCCGTGTTACAGCGGCGTGTAAACCGATGTAGTGCGAACACATAAGAGTGGACACCCTAACTATGACCATAGGGACACGGCCTTGACTTAGAGAGAAGCCAAATCAATACCGGGTCCTGCCAGGCGGCCTTCACTGCCCCGTGTTACAGCGGCGTGTAAACCGATGTAGTGCGAACACATAAGAAAGGACACCCTAACTATGACCATAGGGACACGGCCTTGACTTAGAGAGAAGCCAAATCAATACCGGGTCCTGTCAGGCGGCCTTCACTGCCCCGTGTTACAGCGGCGTGTAAACCGATGTAGTGCGAACACATAAGAGTGGACACCCTAACTACGACCATAGGGACACGGCCTTGACTTAGAGAGGAGCCAAATCAATACCGGGTCCTGTCAGGCGGCCTTCACTGCCCCGTGTTACAGCGGCGTGTAAACCGATGTAGTGCGAACACATAAGAGTGGACACCCTAACTACGACCATAGGGACACGGCCTTGACTTAGAGAGAAGCCAAATCAATACCGGGTCCTGTCAGGCGGCCTTCACTGCCCCGTGTACAGCGGCGTGTAAACCGATGTAGTGCGAACACATAAGAGTGGACACCCTAACTACGACCATAGGGACACGGCCTTGACTTAGAGAGAAGCCAAATCAATACCGGGTCCTGTCAAGCGGCCTTCACTGCCCCGTGTACAGCGGCGTGTAAACCGATGTAGTGCGAACACATAAGAGTGGACACCCTAACTACGACCATAGGGACACGGCCTTGACTTAGAGAGAAGCCAAATCAATACCGGGTCCTGTCAGGCGGCCTTCACTGCCCCGTGTACAGCGGCGTGTAAACCGATGTAGTGCGAACACAGAACAGTGGACACCCTAACTACGACCATAGGGACACGGCCTTGACTTAGAGAGAAGCCAAATCAATACCGGGTCCTGCCAGGTGGCCTTCACTGCCCCGTGTACAGCGGCGTGTAAACCGATGTCCGATGTAGTGCGAACACATAAGAGTGGACACCCTGACTACGACCATAGGGAAACGGCCTTGACTTAGAGAGAAGCCAAATCAATACCGGGTCCTGCCAGGCGGCCTTCACTGCCCCGTGTACAGCGGCATGTAAACCGATGTAGTGCGAACACATAAGAGTGGACACCCTAACTACGACCATAGGGACACGGCCTTGACTTAGAGAGAAGCCAAATCAATACCGGGTCCTGCCAGGCGGCCTTCACTGCCCCGTGTACAGCGGCGTGTAAACCGATGTAGTGCGAACACATAAGAGTGGACACCCTAACTACGACCATAGGGACACGGCCTTGACTTAGAGAGAAGCCAAATCAATACCGGGTCCTGCCAGGTGGCCTTCACTGCCCCGTGTACAGCGGCGTGTAAACCGATGTAGTGCGAACACATAAGAGTGGACACCCTAACTACGACCATAGGGACACGGCCTTGACTTAGAGAGAAGCCAAATCAATACCGGGTCCTGTCAGGCGGCCGTCACTGCCCCGTGTCACAGCGGCATGTAAACCGATGTAGTGCGAACACATAAGAGTGGACACCCTGACTATGACCATAGGGACACGGCCTTGACTTAGAGAGAAGCCAAATCAATACCGGGTCCTGTTAGGCGGCCTTCATTGCCCCGTGTCACAGCGGCGTGTAAACCGATGTAGTGCGAACACATAAGAGTGGACACCCTAACTACGACCATAGGGACACGGCCTTGACTTAGAGCGAAGCCAAATCAATACCGGGTCCTGCCAGGCGGCCTTCACTGCCCCGTGTCACAGCGGCGTGTAAACCGATGTAGTGAGAACACATAAGAGTGGACACCCTGACTACGACCATAGGGACACGGCCTTGACTTAGAGCGAAGCCAAATCAATACCGGGTCCTGCCAGGCGGCCTTCACTGCCCCGTGTACAGCGGCGTGTAAACCGATATCCGATGTAGTGCGAACACATAAGAGTGGACACCCTAACTACGACCATAGGGACACGGCCTTGACTTAGAGAGAAGCCAAATCAATACCGGGTCCTGCCAGGCGGCCTTCACTGCCCCGTGTACAGCGGCGTGTAAACCGATGTAGTGCGAACACATAAGAGTGGACACTCTAACTACGACCATAGGGACACGGCCTTGACTTAGAGATAAGCCAAATCAATACCGGGTCTTGTCAGGCGGCCTTCATTGCCCCGTGTCACAGCGGCGTGTAAACCGATGTAGTGCGAACACATAAGAGTGGACACCCTAACTACGACCATAGGGACACGGCCTTGACTTGGAGAGAAGCCAAATCAATACCGGGTCCTGCCAGGCGGCCTTCACTGCCCCGTGTCACAGCGGCGTGTAAACCGATGTAGTGCGAACACATAAGAGTGGACACCCTGACTATGACCATAGGGACACGGCCTTGACTTAGAGAGAAGCCAAATCAATACCGGGTCCTGCCAGGTGGCCTTCACTGCCCCGTGTACAGCGGCGTGTAAACCGATGTCCGATGTAGTGCGAACACATAAGAGTGGACACCCTAACTACGACCATAGGGACACGGCCTTGACTTAGAGAGAAGCCAAATCAATACCGGGTCCTGCCAGGTGGCCTTCACTGCCCCGTGTACAGCGGCGTGTAAACCGATGTAGTGCGAACACATAAGAGTGGACACCCTAACTACGACCATAGGGACACGGCCTTGACTTAGAGAGAAGCCAAATCAATACCGGGTCCTGTCAGGCGGCCTTCACTGTCCCGTGTCACAGCGGCGTGTAAACCGATGTAGTGAGAACACATAAGAGTGGACACCCTAACTACGACCATAGGGACACGGCCTTGACTTAGAGAGAAGCCAAATCAATACCGGGTTCTGCCAGGCGGCCTTCACTGCCCCGTGTACAGCGGCATGTAAACCGATGTAGTGCGAACACATAAGAGTGGACACCCTAACTACGACCATAGGGACACGGCCTTGACTTAGAGAGAAGCCAAATCAATACCGGGTCCTGCCAGGCGGGCTTCACTGCCCCGTGTCACAGCGGCGTGTAAACCGATGTAGTGCGAACACATAAAAGTGGACACCCTAACTACGACCATAGGGACACGGCCTTGACTTAGAGAGAAGCCAAATCAATACCGGGTTCTGCCAGGCGGCCTTCACTGCCCCGTGTACAGCGGCATGTAAACCGATGTAGTGCGAACACATAAGAGTGGACATCCTAACTACGACCATAGGGACACGGCCTTGACTTAGAGAGAAGCCAAATCAATACCGGGTCCTGTCAGGCGGCCTTCACTGCCCCGTGTCACAGCGGCGTGTAAACCGATGTAGTGCGAACACATAAGAGTGGACACCCTAACTACGACCATAGGGACACGGCCTTGACTTAGAGAGAAGCCAAATCAATACCGGGTCCTGACAGGCGGCCTTCACTGCCCCGTGTACAGCGGCGTGTAAACCGATGTAGTGCGAACACATAAGAGTGGACACCCTAACTATGACCATAGGGACACGGCCTTGACTTAGAGAGAAGCCAAATCAATACCGGGTCCTGTCAGGCGGCCTTCACTGCCCCGTGTTACAGCGGCGTGTAAACCGATGTAGTGCGAACACATAAGAGTGGACACCCTAACTATGACCATAGGGACACGGCCTTGACTTAGAGAGAAGCCAAATCAATACCGGGTCCTGCCAGGCGGCCTTCACTGCCCCGTGTTACAGCGGCGTGTAAACCGATGTAGTGCGAACACATAAGAGTGGACACCCTAACTATGACCATAGGGACACGGCCTTGACTTAGAGAGAAGCCAAATCAATACCGGGTCCTGTCAGGCGGCCTTCACTGCCCCGTGTTACAGCGGCGTGTAAACCGATGTAGTGCGAACACATAAGAGTGGACACCCTAACTATGACCATAGGGACACGGCCTTGACTTAGAGAGAAGCCAAATCAATACCGGGTCCTGCCAGGCGGCCTTCACTGCCCCGTGTTACAGCGGCGTGTAAACCGATGTAGTGCGAACACATAAGAGTGGAAACCCTAACTATGACCATAGGGACACGGCCTTGACTTAGAGAGAAGCCAAATCAATACCGGGTCCTGTCAGGCGGCCTTCACTGCCCCGTGTTACAGCGGCGTGTAAACCGATGTAGTGCGAACACATAAGAGTGGACACCCTAACTACGACCATAGGGACACGGCCTTGACTTAGAGAGGAGCCAAATCAATACCGGGTCCTGTCAGGCGGCCTTCACTGCCCCGTGTTACAGCGGCGTGTAAACCGATGTAGTGCGAACACATAAGAGTGGACACCCTAACTACGACCATAGGGACACGGCCTTGACTTAGAGAGAAGCCAAATCAATACCGGGTCCTGTCAGGCGGCCTTCACTGCCCCGTGTACAGCGGCGTGTAAACCGATGTAGTGCGAACACATAAGAGTGGACACCCTAACTACGACCATAGGGACACGGCCTTGACTTAGAGAGAAGCCAAATCAATACCGGGTCCTGTCAAGCGGCCTTCACTGCCCCGTGTACAGCGGCGTGTAAACCGATGTAGTGCGAACACATAAGAGTGGACACCCTAACTACGACCATAGGGACACGGCCTTGACTTAGAGAGAAGCCAAATCAATACCGGGTCCTGTCAGGCGGCCTTCACTGCCCCGTGTACAGCGGCGTGTAAACCGATGTAGTGCGAACACAGAACAGTGGACACCCTAACTACGACCATAGGGACACGGCCTTGACTTAGAGAGAAGCCAAATCAATACCGGGTCCTGCCAGGTGGCCTTCACTGCCCCGTGTACAGCGGCGTGTAAACCGATGTCCGATGTAGTGCGAACACATAAGAGTGGACACCCTGACTACGACCATAGGGAAACGGCCTTGACTTAGAGAGAAGCCAAATCAATACCGGGTCCTGCCAGGCGGCCTTCACTGCCCCGTGTACAGCGGCATGTAAACCGATGTAGTGCGAACACATAAGAGTGGACACCCTAACTACGACCATAGGGACACGGCCTTGACTTAGAGAGAAGCCAAATCAATACCGGGTCCTGCCAGGCGGCCTTCACTGCCCCGTGTACAGCGGCGTGTAAACCGATGTAGTGCGAACACATAAGAGTGGACACCCTAACTACGACCATAGGGACACGGCCTTGACTTAGAGAGAAGCCAAATCAATACCGGGTCCTGCCAGGTGGCCTTCACTGCCCCGTGTACAGCGGCGTGTAAACCGATGTAGTGCGAACACATAAGAGTGGACACCCTAACTACGACCATAGGGACACGGCCTTGACTTAGAGAGAAGCCAAATCAATACCGGGTCCTGTCAGGCGGCCGTCACTGCCCCGTGTCACAGCGGCATGTAAACCGATGTAGTGCGAACACATAAGAGTGGACACCCTGACTATGACCATAGGGACACGGCCTTGACTTAGAGAGAAGCCAAATCAATACCGGGTCCTGTTAGGCGGCCTTCATTGCCCCGTGTCACAGCGGCGTGTAAACCGATGTAGTGCGAACACATAAGAGTGGACACCCTAACTACGACCATAGGGACACGGCCTTGACTTAGAGCGAAGCCAAATCAATACCGGGTCCTGCCAGGCGGCCTTCACTGCCCCGTGTCACAGCGGCGTGTAAACCGATGTAGTGAGAACACATAAGAGTGGACACCCTGACTACGACCATAGGGACACGGCCTTGACTTAGAGCGAAGCCAAATCAATACCGGGTCCTGCCAGGCGGCCTTCACTGCCCCGTGTACAGCGGCGTGTAAACCGATGTCCGATGTAGTGCGAACACATAAGAGTGGACACCCTAACTACGACCATAGGGACACGGCCTTGACTTAGAGAGAAGCCAAATCAATACCGGGTCCTGCCAGGCGGCCTTCACTGCCCCGTGTACAGCGGCGTGTAAACCGATGTAGTGCGAACACATAAGAGTGGACACTCTAACTACGACCATAGGGACACGGCCTTGACTTAGAGATAAGCCAAATCAATACCGGGTCTTGTCAGGCGGCCTTCATTGCCCCGTGTCACAGCGGCGTGTAAACCAATGTAGTGCGAGCACATAAGAGTGGACACCCTAACTACGACCATAGGGACACGGCCTTGACTTGGAGAGAAGCCAAATCAATACCGGGTCCTGCCAGGCGGCCTTCACTGCCCCGTGTCACAGCGGCGTGTAAACCGATGTAGTGCGAACACATAAGAGTGGACACCCTGACTATGACCATAGGGACACGGCCTTGACTTAGAGAGAAGCCAAATCAATACCGGGTCCTGCCAGGTGGCCTTCACTGCCCCGTGTACAGCGGCGTGTAAACCGATGTCCGATGTAGTGCGAACACATAAGAGTGGACACCCTAACTACGACCATAGGGACACGGCCTTGACTTAGAGAGAAGCCAAATCAATACCGGGTCCTGCCAGGTGGCCTTCACTGCCCCGTGTACAGCGGCGTGTAAACCGATGTAGTGCGAACACATAAGAGTGGACACCCTAACTACGACCATAGGGACACGGCCTTGACTTAGAGAGAAGCCAAATCAATACCGGGTCCTGTCAGGCGGCCTTCACTGTCCCGTGTCACAGCGGCGTGTAAACCGATGTAGTGAGAACACATAAGAGTGGACACCCTAACTACGACCATAGGGACACGGCCTTGACTTAGAGAGAAGCCAAATCAATACCGGGTTCTGCCAGGCGGCCTTCACTGCCCCGTGTACAGCGGCATGTAAACCGATGTAGTGCGAACACATAAGAGTGGACACCCTAACTACGACCATAGGGACACGGCCTTGACTTAGAGATAAGCCAAATCAATACCGGGTCCTGCCAGGCGGGCTTCACTGCCCCGTGTCACAGCGGCGTGTAAACCGATGTAGTGCGAACACATAAAAGTGGACACCCTAACTACGACCATAGGGACACGGCCTTGACTTAGAGAGAAGCCAAATCAATACCGGGTTCTGCCAGGCGGCCTTCACTGCCCCGTGTACAGCGGCATGTAAACCGATGTAGTGCGAACACATAAGAGTGGACATCCTAACTACGACCATAGGGACACGGCCTTGACTTAGAGAGAAGCCAAATCAATACCGGGTCCTGTCAGGCGGCCTTCACTGCCCCGTGTCACAGCGGCGTGTAAACCGATGTAGTGCGAACACATAAGAGTGGACACCCTAACTACGACCATAGGGACACGGCCTTGACTTAGAGAGAAGCCAAATCAATACCGGGTCCTGCCAGGCGGCCTTCACTGCCCCGTGTACAGCGGCGTGTAAACCGATGTAGTGCGAACACATAAGAGTGGACACCCTAACTATGACCATAGGGACACGGCCTTGACTTAGAGAGAAGCCAAATCAATACCGGGTCCTGTCAGGCGGCCTTCACTGCCCCGTGTTACAGCGGCGTGTAAACCGATGTAGTGCGAACACATAAGAGTGGACACCCTAACTATGACCATAGGGACACGGCCTTGACTTAGAGAGAAGCCAAATCAATACCGGGTCCTGCCAGGCGGCCTTCACTGCCCCGTGTTACAGCGGCGTGTAAACCGATGTAGTGCGAACACATAAGAGTGGACACCCTAACTATGACCATAGGGACACGGCCTTGACTTAGAGAGAAGCCAAATCAATACCGGGTCCTGTCAGGCGGCCTTCACTGCCCCGTGTTACAGCGGCGTGTAAACCGATGTAGTGCGAACACATAAGAGTGGACACCCTAACTACGACCATAGGGACACGGCCTTGACTTAGAGAGGAGCCAAATCAATACCGGGTCCTGTCAGGCGGCCTTCACTGCCCCGTGTTACAGCGGCGTGTAAACCGATGTAGTGCGAACACATAAGAGTGGACACCCTAACTACGACCATAGGGACACGGCCTTGACTTAGAGAGAAGCCAAATCAATACCGGGTCCTGTCAGGCGGCCTTCACTGCCCCGTGTACAGTGGCGTGTAAACCGATGTAGTGCGAACACATAAGAGTGGACACCCTAACTACGACCATAGGGACACGGCCTTGACTTAGAGAGAAGCCAAATCAATACCGGGTCCTGTCAAGCGGCCTTCACTGCCCCGTGTACAGCGGCGTGTAAACCGATGTAGTGCGAACACATAAGAGTGGACACCCTAACTACGACCATAGGGACACGGCCTTGACTTAGAGAGAAGCCAAATCAATACCGGGTCCTGTCAGGCGGCCTTCACTGCCCCGTGTACAGCGGCGTGTAAACCGATGTAGTGCGAACACAGAACAGTGGACACCCTAACTACGACCATAGGGACACGGCCTTGACTTAGAGAGAAGCCAAATCAATACCGGGTCCTGCCAGGCGGCCTTCACTGCCCCGTGTCACAGCGGCGTGTAAACCGATGTAGTGCGAACACATAAGAGTGGACACCCTAACTACGACCATAGGGACACGGCCTTGACTTAGAGAGAAGCCAAATCAATACCGGGTCCTGTCAGGCGGCCTTCACTGCCCCATGTCACAGCGGCGTGTAAACCGATGTAGTGCGAACACATAAGAGTGGACACCCTGACTATGACCATAGGGACACGGCCTTGACTTAGAGAGAAGCCAAATCAATACCGGGTCCTGTCAGGCGGCCTTCACTGCCCCGTGTCACAGCGGCGTGTAAACCGATGTAGTGCGAACACATAAGAGTGGACACCCTAACTACGACCATAGGGACACGGCCTTGACTTAGAGAGAAGCCAAATCAATACCGGGTCTTATCAGGCGGCCTTCACTGCCCCGTATACAGCGGCGTGTAAACCGATGTAGTGCGAACACATAAGAGTGGACACCCTAACTATGACCATAGGGACACGGCCTTGACTTAGAGAGAAGCCAAATCAATACCGGGTCCTGTCAGGCGGCCTTCACTGCCCCGTGTCACAGCGGCGTGTAAACCGATGTAGTGCGAACACATAAGAGTGGACACCCTAACTACGACCATAGGGACACGGCCTTGACTTAGAGAGAAGCCAAATCAATACCGGGTCCTGCCAGGCGGCCTTCACTGCCCCGTGTACAGCGGCGTGTAATCCGATGTAGTGCGAACACATAAGAGTGGACACCCTGACTATGACCATAGGGACACGGCCTTGACTTAGAGAGAAGCCAAATCAATACCGGGTCCTGTCAGGCGGCCTTCACTGCCCCGTGTCACAGCGGCGTGTAAACCGATGTAGTGGGAACACATAAGAGTGGACACCCTGACTATGACCATAGGGACACGGCCTTGACTTAGAGAGAAGCCAAATCAATACCGGGTCCTGTCAGGCGGCCTTCACTGCCCCGTGTCACAGCGGTGTGTAAACCGATGTAGTGCGAACACATAACAGTGGACACCCTAACTACGACCATAGGGACACGGCCTTGACTTAGAGAGAAGCCAAATCAATACCGGGTCCTGCCAGGCGGCCTTCACTGCCCCGTGTACAGCGGCGTGTAAACCGATGTAGTGCGAACACATAAGAGTGGACACCCTAACTACGACCATAGGGACTCGGCCTTGACTTAGAGAGAAGCCAAATCAATACCGGGTCCTGTCAGGCGGCCTTCACTGCCCCGTGTACAGCGGCGTGTAAACCGATGTAGTGCGAACACATAAGAGTGGACACCCTGACTACGACCATAGGGACACGGCCTTGACTTAGAGAGAAGCCAAATCAATACCGGGTCCTGTCAGGCGGCCTTCACTGCCCCGTGTCACAGCGGCGTGTAAACCGATGTAGTGCGAAAACATAAGAGTAGACACCCTAACTACGACCATAGGGACACGGCCTTGACTTAGAGAGAAGCAAAATCAATACCGGGTCCTGCCAGGCGGCCTTCACTGCCCCGTGTCACAGCGGCGTGTAAACCGAAGTAGTGCGAACACATAAGAGTGGACACCCTAACTACGACCATAGGGACACGGCCTTGACTTAGAGAGAAGCCAAATCAATACCGGGTCCTGTCAGGCGGCCTTAACTGCCCCGTGTCACAGCGGCGTGTAAACCGATGTAGTGCGAACACATAAGAGTGGACACCCTGACTATGACCATAGGGACACGGCCTTGACTTAGAGAGAAGCCAAATCAATACCGGGTCCTGTTAGGCGGCCTTCATTGCCCCGTGTCACAGCGGCGTGTAAACCGATGTAGTGCGAACACATAAGAGTGGACACCCTAACTACGACCATAGGGACACGGCCTTGACTTAGAGAGAAGCCAAATCAATACCGGGTCCTGCCAGGCGGCCTTCACTGCCCCGTGTACAGTGGCGTGTAAACCGATGTAGTGAGAACACATAAGAGTGGACACCCTAACTACGACCATAGGGACACGGCCTTGACTTAGAGCGAAGCCAAATCAATACCGGGTCCTGCCAGGCGGCCTTCACTGCCCCGTGTACAGCAGGGTGTAAACCGATGTCCGATGTAGTGCGAACACATAAGAGTGGACACCCTAACTACGACCATAGGGACACGGCCTTGACTTAGAGAGAAGCCAAATCAATACCGGGTCCTGCCAGGCGGCCTTCACTGCCCCGTGTATAGCGGCGTGTAAACCGATGTAGTGCGAACACATAAGAGTGGACACTCTAACTACGACCATAGGGACACGGCCTTGACTTAGAGAGAAGCCAAATCAATACCGGGTCCTGTCAGGCGGCCTTCATTGCCCCGTGTCACAGCGGCGTGTAAACCGATGTAGTGCGAACACATAAGAGTGGACACCCTAACTACGACCATAGGGACACGGCCTTGACTTAGAGAGAAGCCAAATCAATACCGGGTCCTGCCAGGCGGCCTTCACTGCCCCGTGTACAGCGGCGTGTAAACCGATGTAGTGCGAACACATAAGAGTGGACACTCTGACTATGACCATAGGGACACGGCCTTGACTTAGAGAGAAGCCAAATCAATACCGGGTCCTGCCAGGCGGCATTCACTGCCCCGTGTACAGCGGCGTGTAAACCGATGTAGTGAGAACACATAAGAGTGGACACCCTAACTACGACCATAGGGACACGGCCTTGACTTAGAGCGAAGCCAAATCAATACCGGGTCCTGCCAGGCGGCCTTCACTGCCCCGTGTACAGCGGCGTGTAAACCGATGTCCGATGTAGTGCGAACACATAAGAGTGGACACCCTAACTACGACCATAGGGACACGGCCTTGACTTAGAGAGAAGCCAAATCAATACCGGGTCCTGCCAGGCGGCCTTCACTGCCCCGTGTACAGCGGCGTGTAAACCGATGTCCGATGTAGTGCGAACACATAAGAGTGGACACCCTAACTACGACCATAGGGACACGGCCTTGACTTAGAGAGAAGCCAAATCAATACCGGGTCCTGCCAGGCGGCCTTCACTGCCCCGTGTTACAGTGGCGTGTAAACCGATGTAGTGCGAACACATACGAGTGGACACCCTAACAACGACAATAGGGACACGGCCTTGACTTAGAGAGAAGCCAAATCAAAACTGGGTCTTGCCAGGTGGCCTTCACTGCCCCGTGTACAGCGGCGTGTAAACCGATGTCCGATGTAGTGCGAACACATAAGAGTGGACACCCTGACTACGACCATAGGGAAACGGCCTTGACTTAGAGAGAAGCCAAATCAATACCGGGTCCTGCCAGGCGGCCTTCACTGCCCCGTGTACAGCGGCATGTAAACCGATGTAGTGCGAACACATAAGAGTGGACACCCTAACTAAGACCATAGGGACACGGCCTTGACTTAGAGAGAAGCCAAATCAATACCGGGTCCTGCCAGGCGGCCTTCACTGCCCCGTGTACAGCGGCGTGTAAACCGATGTAGTGCGAACACATAAGAGTGGACACCCTAACTACGACCATAGGGACACGGCCTTGACTTAGAGAGAAGCCAAATCAATACCGGGTCCTGCCAGGTGGCCTTCACTGCCCCGTGTACAGCGGCGTGTAAACCGATGTAGTGCGAACACATAAGAGTGGACACCCTAACTACGACCATAGGGACACGGCCTTGACTTAGAGAGAAGCCAAATCAATACCGGGTCCTGTCAGGCGGCCGTCACTGCCCCGTGTCACAGCGGCATGTAAACCGATGTAGTGCGAACACATAAGAGTGGACACCCTGACTATGACCATAGGGACACGGCCTTGACTTAGAGAGAAGCCAAATCAATACCGGGTCCTGTTAGGCGGCCTTCATTGCCCCGTGTCACAGCGGCGTGTAAACCGATGTAGTGCGAACACATAAGAGTGGACACCCTAACTACGACCATAGGGACACGGCCTTGACTTAGAGCGAAGCCAAATCAATACCGGGTCCTGCCAGGCGGCCTTCACTGCCCCGTGTCACAGCGGCGTGTAAACCGATGTAGTGAGAACACATAAGAGTGGACACCCTGACTACGACCATAGGGACACGGCCTTGACTTAGAGCGAAGCCAAATCAATACCGGGTCCTGCCAGGCGGCCTTCACTGCCCCGTGTACAGCGGCGTGTAAACCGATGTCCGATGTAGTGCGAACACATAAGAGTGGACACCCTAACTACGACCATAGGGACACGGCCTTGACTTAGAGAGAAGCCAAATCAATACCGGGTCCTGCCAGGCGGCCTTCACTGCCCCGTGTACAGCGGCGTGTAAACCGATGTAGTGCGAACACATAAGAGTGGACACTCTAACTACGACCATAGGGACACGGCCTTGACTTAGAGATAAGCCAAATCAATACCGGGTCTTGTCAGGCGGCCTTCATTGCCCCGTGTCACAGCGGCGTGTAAACCGATGTAGTGCGAACACATAAGAGTGGACACCCTAACTACGACCATAGGGACACGGCCTTGACTTGGAGAGAAGCCAAATCAATACCGGGTCCTGCCAGGCGGCCTTCACTGCCCCGTGTCACAGCGGCGTGTAAACCGATGTAGTGCGAACACATAAGAGTGGACACCCTGACTATGACCATAGGGACACGGCCTTGACTTAGAGAGAAGCCAAATCAATACCGGGTCCTGCCAGGTGGCCTTCACTGCCCCGTGTACAGCGGCGTGTAAACCGATGTCCGATGTAGTGCGAACACATAAGAGTGGACACCCTAACTACGACCATAGGGACACGGCCTTGACTTAGAGAGAAGCCAAATCAATACCGGGTCCTGCCAGGTGGCCTTCACTGCCCCGTGTACAGCGGCGTGTAAACCGATGTAGTGCGAACACATAAGAGTGGACACCCTAACTACGACCATAGGGACACGGCCTTGACTTAGAGAGAAGCCAAATCAATACCGGGTCCTGTCAGGCGGCCTTCACTGTCCCGTGTCACAGCGGCGTGTAAACCGATGTAGTGAGAACACATAAGAGTGGACACCCTAACTACGACCATAGGGACACGGCCTTGACTTAGAGAGAAGCCAAATCAATACCGGGTTCTGCCAGGCGGCCTTCACTGCCCCGTGTACAGCGGCATGTAAACCGATGTAGTGCGAACACATAAGAGTGGACACCCTAACTACGACCATAGGGACACGGCCTTGACTTAGAGAGAAGCCAAATCAATACCGGGTCCTGCCAGGCGGGCTTCACTGCCCCGTGTCACAGCGGCGTGTAAACCGATGTAGTGCGAACACATAAGAGTGGACACCCTAACTACGACCATAGGGACACGGCCTTGACTTAGAGAGAAGCCAAATCAATACCGGGTTCTGCCAGGCGGCCTTCACTGCCCCGTGTACAGCGGCATGTAAACCGATGTAGTGCGAACACATAAGAGTGGACATCCTAACTACGACCATAGGGACACGGCCTTGACTTAGAGAGAAGCCAAATCAATACCGGGTCCTGTCAGGTGGCCTTCACTGCCCCGTGTCACAGCGGCGTGTAAACCGATGTAGTGCGAACACATAAGAGTGGACACCCTAACTACGACCATAGGGACACGGCCTTGACTTAGAGAGAAGCCAAATCAATACCGGGTCCTGTCAGGCGGCCTTCACTGCCCCGTGTACAGCGGCGTGTAAACCGATGTAGTGCGAACACATAAGAGTGGACACCCTAACTACGACCATAGGGACACGGCCTTGACTTAGAGAGAAGCCAAATCAATACCGGGTCCTGTCAAGCGGCCTTCACTGCCCCGTGTACAGCGGCGTGTAAACCGATGTAGTGCGAACACATAAGAGTGGACACCCTAACTACGACCATAGGGACACGGCCTTGACTTAGAGAGAAGCCAAATCAATACCGGGTCCTGTCAGGCGGCCTTCACTGCCCCGTGTACAGCGGCGTGTAAACCGATGTAGTGCGAACACAGAACAGTGGACACCCTAACTACGACCATAGGGACACGGCCTTGACTTAGAGAGAAGCCAAATCAATACCGGGTCCTGCCAGGCGGCCTTCACTGCCCCGTGTCACAGCGGCGTGTAAACCGATGTAGTGCGAACACATAAGAGTGGACACCCTAACTACGACCATAGGGAAACGGCCTTGACTTAGAGAGAAGCCAAATCAATACCGGGTCCTGTCAGGCGGCCTTCACTGCCCCGTGTCACAGCGGCGTGTAAACCGATGTAGTGCGAACACATAAGAGTGGACACCCTGACTATGACCATAGGGACACGGCCTTGACTTAGAGAGAAGCCAAATCAATACCGGGTCCTGTCAGGCGGCCTTCACTGCCCCGTGTCACAGCGGCGTGTAAACCGATGTAGTGCGAACACATAAGAGTGGACACCCTAACTACGACCATAGGGACACGGCCTTGACTTAGAGAGAAGCCAAATCAATACCGGGTCTTATCAGGCGGCCTTCACTGCCCCGTATACAGCGGCGTGTAAACCGATGTAGTGCGAACACATAAGAGTGGACACCCTAACTATGACCATAGGGACACGGCCTTGACTTAGAGAGAAGCCAAATCAATACCGGGTCCTGTCAGGCGGCCTTCACTGCCCCGTGTCACAGCGGCGTGTAAACCAATGTAGTGCGAACACATAAGAGTGGACACCCTAACTACGACCATAGGGACACGGCCTTGACTTAGAGAGAAGCCAAATCAATACCGGGTCCTGCCAGGCGGCCTTCACTGCCCCGTGTACAGCGGCGTGTAATCCGATGTAGTGCGAACACATAAGAGTGGACACCCTGACTATGACCATAGGGACACGGCCTTGACTTAGAGAGAAGCCAAATCAATACCGGGTCCTGTCAGGCGGCCTTCACTGCCCCGTGTCACAGCGGCGTGTAAACCGATGTAGTGCGAACACATAAGAGTGGACACCCTGACTATGACCATAGGGACACGGCCTTGACTTAGAGAGAAGCCAAATCAATACCGGGTCCTGTCAGGCGGCCTTCACTGCCCCGTGTCACAGCGGTGTGTAAACCGATGTAGTGCGAACACATAACAGTGGACACCCTAACTACGACCATAGGGACACGGCCTTGACTTAGAGAGAAGCCAAATCAATACCGGGTCCTGCCAGGCGGCCTTCACTGCCCCGTGTCACAGCGGCGTGTAAACCGATGTAGTGCGAACACATAAGAGTGGACACCCTAACTACGACCATTGGGACTCGGCCTTGACTTAGAGAGAAGCCAAATCAATACCGGGTCCTGTCAGGCGGCCTTCACTGCCCCGTGTACAGCGGCGTGTAAACCGATGTAGTGCGAACACATAAGAGTGGACACCCTGACTACGACCATAGGGACACGGCCTTGACTTAGAGAGAAGCCAAATCAATACCGGGTCCTGTCAGGCGGCCTTCACTGCCCCGTGTACAGCGGCGTGTAAACCGATGTAGTGCGAACACATAAGAGTGGACACCCTGACTACGACCATAGGGACACGGCCTTGACTTAGAGAGAAGCCAAATCAATACCGGGTCCTGTCAGGCGGCCTTCACTGCCCCGTGTCACAGCGGCGTGTAAACCGATGTAGTGCGAAAACATAAGAGTGGACACCCTAACTACGACCATAGGGACACGGCCTTGACTTAGAGAGAAGCAAAATCAATACCGGGTCCTGCCAGGCGGCCTTCACTGCACCGTGTAAAGCGGCGTGTAAACCGATGTAGTGCGAACACATAAGAGTGGACACCCTAACTACGACCATAGGGACACGGCCTTGACTTAGAGAGAAGCCAAATCAATACCGGGTCCTGTCAGGCGGCCTTCACTGCCCCGTGTCACAGCGGCGTGTAAACCGATGTAGTGCGAACACATAAGAGTGGACACCCTAACTACGACCATAGGGACACGGCCTTGACTTAGAGAGAAGCCAAATCAATACCGGGTCTTATCAGGCGGCCTTCACTGCCCCGTATACAGCGGCGTGTAAACCGATGTAGTGCGAACACATAAGAGTGGACACCCTAACTATGACCATAGGGACACGGCCTTGACTTAGAGAGAAGCCAAATCAATACCGGGTCCTGTCAGGCGGCCTTCACTGCCCCGTGTCACAGCGGCGTGTAAACCGATGTAGTGCGAACACATAAGAGTGGACACCCTAACTACGACCATAGGGACACGGCCTTGACTTAGAGAGAAGCCAAATCAATACCGGGTCCTGCCAGGCGGCCTTCACTGCCCCGTGTACAGCGGCGTGTAATCCGATGTAGTGCGAACACATAAGAGTGGACACCCTGACTATGACCATAGGGACACGGCCTTGACTTAGAGAGAAGCCAAATCAATACCGGGTCCTGTCAGGCGGCCTTCACTGCCCCGTGTCACAGCGGCGTGTAAACCGATGTAGTGCGAACACATAAGAGTGGACACCCTGACTATGACCATAGGGACACGGCCTTGACTTAGAGAGAAGCCAAATCAATACCGGGTCCTGTCAGGCGGCCTTCACTGCCCCGTGTCACAGCGGTGTGTAAACCGATGTAGTGCGAACACATAACAGTGGACACCCTAACTACGACCATAGGGACACGGCCTTGACTTAGAGAGAAGCCAAATCAATACCGGGTCCTGCCAGGCGGCCTTCACTGCCCCGTGTCACAGCGGCGTGTAAACCGATGTAGTGCGAACACATAAGAGTGGACACCCTAACTACGACCATAGGGACTCGGCCTTGACTTAGAGAGAAGCCAAATCAATACCGGGTCCTGTCAGGCGGCCTTCACTGCCCCGTGTACAGCGGCGTGTAAACCGATGTAGTGCGAACACATAAGAGTGGACACCCTGACTACGACCATAGGGACACGGCCTTGACTTAGAGAGAAGCCAAATCAATACCGGGTCCTGTCAGGCGGCCTTCACTGCCCCGTGTACAGCGGCGTGTAAACCGATGTAGTGCGAACACATAAGAGTGGACACCCTGACTACGACCATAGGGACACGGCCTTGACTTAGAGAGAAGCCAAATCAATACCGGGTCCTGTCAGGCGGCCTTCACTGCCCCGTGTCACAGCGGCGTGTAAACCGATGTAGTGCGAAAACATAAGAGTGGACACCCTAACTACGACCATAGGGACACGGCCTTGACTTAGAGAGAAGCAAAATCAATACCGGGTCCTGCCAGGCGGCCTTCACTGCCCCGTGTCACAGCGGCGTGTAAACCGATGTAGTGCGAACACATAAGAGTGGACACCCTAACTACGACCATAGGGACACGGCCTTGACTTAGAGAGAAGCCAAATCAATACCGGGTCCTGTCAGGCGGCCTTCACTGCCCCGTGTCACAGCGGCGTGTAAACCGATGTAGTGCGAACACATAAGAGTGGACACCCTGACTATGACCATAGGGACACGGCCTTGACTTAGAGAGAAGCCAAATCAATACCGGGTCCTGTTAGGCGGCCTTCATTCCCCCTTGTCACAGCGGCGTGTAAACCGATGTAGTGCGAACACATAAGAGTGGACACCCTAACTACGACCATAGGGACACGGCCTTGACTTAGAGAGAAGCCAAATCAATACCGGGTCCTGCCAGGCGGCCTTCACTGCCCCGTGTCACAGCGGCGTGTAAACCGATGTAGTGAGAACACATAAGAGTGGACACCCTAACTACGACCATAGGGACACGGCCTTGACTTAGAGCGAAGCCAAATCAATACCGGGTCCTGCCAGGCGGCCTTCACTGCCCCGTGTACAGCAGGGTGTAAACCGATGTCCGATGTAGTGCGAACACATAAGAGTGGACACCCTAACTACGACCATAGGGACACGGCCTTGACTTAGAGAGAAGCCAAATCAATACCGGGTCCTGCCAGGCGGCCTTCACTGCCCCGTGTACAGCGGCGTGTAAACCGATGTAGTGCGAACACATAAGAGTGGACACCCTAACTACGACCATAGGGACACGGCCTTGACTTAGAGAGAAGCCAAATCAATACCGGGTCCTGCCAGGCGGCCTTCACTGCCCCGTGTACAGCGGCGTGTAAACCGATGTAGTGCGAACACATAAGAGTGGACACCCTGACTATGACCATAGGGACAAGGCCTTGACTTAGAGAGAAGCCAAATCAATACCGGGTCCTGCCAGGCGGCCTTCACTGCCCCGTGTACAGCGGCGTGTAAACCGATGTAGTGCGAACACATAAGAGTGGACACCCTAACTACGACCATAGGGACACGGCCTTGACTTAGAGAGAAGCCGAATCAATACCGGGTCCTGTCAGGCGGCCTTCACTGCCCCGTGTACATCGGCGTGTAAACCGATGTAGTGCGAACACAGAACAGTGGACACCCTAACTACGACCATAGGGACACGGCCTTGACTTAGAGAGAAGCCAAATCAATACCGGGTCCTGCCAGGCGGCCTTCACTGCCCCGTGTCACAGCGGCGTGTAAACCGATGTAGTGCGAACACATAAGAGTGGACACCCTAACTACGACCATAGGGACACGGCCTTGACTTAGAGAGAAGCCAAATCAATACCGGGTCCTGTCAGGCGGCCTTCACTGCCCCGTGTCACAGCGGCGTGTAAACCGATGTAGTGCGAACACATAAGAGTGGACACCCTGACTATGACCATAGGGACACGGCCTTGACTTAGAGAGAAGCCAAATCAATACCGGGTCCTGTCAGGCGGCCTTCACTGCCCCGTGTCACAGCGGCGTGTAAACCGATGTAGTGCGAACACATAAGAGTGGACACCCTAACTACGACCATAGGGACACGGCCTTGACTTAGAGAGAAGCCAAATCAATACCGGGTCTTATCAGGCGGCCTTCACTGCCCCGTATACAGCGGCGTGTAAACCGATGTAGTGCGAACACATAAGAGTGGACACCCTAACTATGACCATAGGGACACGGCCTTGACTTAGAGAGAAGCCAAATCAATACCGGGTCCTGTCAGGCGGCCTTCACTGCCCCGTGTCACAGCGGCGTGTAAACCGATGTAGTGCGAACACATAAGAGTGGACACCCTAACTACGACCATAGGGACACGGCCTTGACTTAGAGAGAAGCCAAATCAATACCGGGTCCTGCCAGGCGGCCTTCACTGCCCCGTGTACAGCGGCGTGTAATCCGATGTAGTGCGAACACATAAGAGTGGACACCCTGACTATGACCATAGGGACACGGCCTTGACTTAGAGAGAAGCCAAATCAATAACGGGTCCTGTCAGGCGGCCTTCACTGCCCCGTGTCACAGCGGCGTGTAAACCGATGTAGTGCGAACACATAAGAGTGGACACCCTGACTATGACCATTGGGACACGGCCTTGACTTAGAGAGAAGCCAAATCAATACCGGGTCCTGTCAGGCGGCCTTCACTGCCCCGTGTCACAGCGGTGTGTAAACCGATGTAGTGCGAACACATAACAGTGGACACCCTAACTACGACCATAGGGACACGGCCTTGACTTAGAGAGAAGCCAAATCAATACCGGGTCCTGCCAGGCGGCCTTCACTGCCCCGTGTCACAGCGGCGTGTAAACCGATGTAGTGCGAACACATAAGAGTGGACACCCTAACTACGACCATAGGGACTCGGCCTTGACTTAGAGAGAAGCCAAATCAATACCGGGTCCTGTCAGGCGGCCTTCACTGCCCCGTGTACAGCGGCGTGTAAACCGATGTAGTACGAACACATAAGAGTGGACACCCTGACTACGACCATAGGGACACGGCCTTGACTTAGAGAGAAGCCAAATCAATACCGGGTCCTGTCAGGCGGCCTTCACTGCCCCGTGTACAGCGGCGTGTAAACCGATGTAGTGCGAACACATAAGAGTGGACACCCTGACTACGACCATAGGGACACGGCCTTGACTTAGAGAGAAGCCAAATCAATACCGGGTCCTGTCAGGCGGCCTTCACTGCCCCGTGTCACAGCGGCGTGTAAACCGATGTAGTGCGAAAACATAAGAGTGGACACCCTAACTACGACCATAGGGACACGGCCTTGACTTAGAGAGAAGCAAAATCAATACCGGGTCCTGCCAGGCGGCCTTCACTGCCCCGTGTCACAGCGGCGTGTAAACCGATGTAGTGCGAACACATAAGAGTGGACACCCTAACTACGACCATAGGGACACGGCCTTGACTTAGAGAGAAGCCAAATCAATACCGGGTCCTGTCAGGCGGCCTTCACTGCCCCGTGTCACAGCGGCGTGTAAACCGATGTAGTGCGAACACATAAGAGTGGACACCCTGACTATGAACATAGGGACACGGCCTTGACTTAGAGAGAAGCCAAATCAATACCGGGTCCTGTTAGGCGGCCTTCATTCCCCCTTGTCACAGCGGCGTGTAAACCGATGTAGTGCGAACACATAAGAGTGGACACCCTAACTACGACCATAGGGACACGGCCTTGACTTAGAGAGAAGCCAAATCAATACCGGGTCCTGCCAGGCGGCCTTCACTGCCCCGTGTCACAGCGGCGTGTAAACCGATGTAGTGAGAACACATAAGAGTGGACACCCTAACTACGACCATAGGGACACGGCCTTGACTTAGAGCGAAGCCAAATCAATACCGGGTCCTGCCAGGCGGCCTTCACTGCCCCGTGTACAGCAGGGTGTAAACCGATGTCCGATGTAGTGCGAACACATAAGAGTGGACACCCTAACTACGACCATAGGGACACGGCCTTGACTTAGAGAGAAGCCAAATCAATACCGGGTCCTGCCAGGCGGCCTTCACTGCCCCGTGTACAGCGGCGTGTAAACCGATGTAGTGCGAACACATAAGAGTGGACACCCTAACTACGACCATAGGGACACGGCCTTGACTTAGAGAGAAGCCAAATCAATACCGGGTCCTGCCAGACGGCCTTCACTGCCCCGTGTACAGCGGCGTGTAAACCGATGTAGTGCGAACACATAAGAGTGGACACCCTGACTATGACCATAGGGACAAGGCCTTGACTTAGAGAGAAGCCAAATCAATACCGGGTCCTGCCAGGCGGCCTTCACTGCCCCGTGTACAGCGGCGTGTAAACCGATGTAGTGAGAACACATAAGAGTGGACACCCTAACTACGACCATAGGGACACGGCCTTGACTTAGAGCGAAGCCAAATCAATACCGGGTCCTGCCAGGCGGCCTTCACTGCCCCGTGTACAGCGGCGTGTAAACCGATGTCCGATGTAGTGCGAACACATAAGAGTGGACACCCTAACTACGACCATAGGGACACGGCCTTGACTTAGAGAGAAGCCAAATCAATACCGGGTCCTGCCAGGCGGCCTTCACTGCCCCGTGTACAGCGGCGTGTAAACCGATGTCCGATGTAGTGCGAACACATAAGAGTGGACACCCTAACTACGACCATAGGGACACGGCCTTGACTTAGAGAGAAGCCAAATAAATACCGGGTCCTGCCAGGCGGCCTTCACTGCCCCGTGTTACAGTGGCGTGTAAACCGATGTAGTGCGAACACATACGAGTGGACACCCTAACAACGACAATAGGGACACGGCCTTGACTTAGAGAGAAGCCAAATCAATACCGGGTCCTGCCAGGTGGCCTTCACTGCCCCGTGTACAGCGGCGTGTAAACCGATGTCCGATGTAGTGCGAACACATAAGAGTGGACACCCTGACTACGACCATAGGGACACGGCCTTGACTTAGAGAGAAGCCAAATCAATACCGGGTCCTGCCAGGCGGCCTTCACTGCCCGTGTCACAGCGGCGTGTAAACCGATGTAGTGCGAACACATAAGAGTGGACACCCTAACTACGACCATAGGGACACGGCCTTGACTTAGAGAGAAGCCAAATCAATACCGGGTCCTGCCAGGCGGCCTTCACTGCCCCGTGTACAGAGGCATGTAAACCGATGTAGTGCGAACACATAAGAGTGGACACCCTAACTACGACCATAGGGACACGGCCTTGACTTAGAGAGAAGCCAAATCAATACCGGGTCCTGCCAGGTGGCCTTCACTGCCCCGTGTACAGCGGCGTGTAAACCGATGTCCGATGTAGTGCGAACACATAAGAGTGGACACCCTGACTACGACCATAGGGACACGGCCTTGACTTAGAGAGAAGCCAAATCAATACCGGGTCCTGCCAGGCGGCCTTCACTGCCCCGTGTACAGCGGCATGTAAACCGATGTAGTGCGAACACATAAGAGTGGACACCCTAACTACGACCATAGGGACACGGCCTTGACTTAGAGAGAAGCCAAATCAATACCGGGTCCTGCCAGGCGGCCTTCACTGCCCCGTGTACAGCGGCGTGTAAACCGTTGTAGTGCGAACACATAAGAGTGGACACCCTAACTACGACCATAGGGACACGGCCTTGACTTAGAGAGAAGCCAAATCAATACCGGGTCCTGCCAGGTGGCCTTCACTGCCCCGTGTACAGCGGCGTGTAAACCGATGTAGTGCGAACACATAAGAGTGGACACCCTAACTACGACCATAGGGACACGGCCTTGACTTAGAGAGAAGCCAAATCAATACCGGGTCCTGTCAGGCGGCCTTCACTGCCCCGTGTCACAGCGGCATGTAAACCGATGTAGTGCGAACACATAAGAGTGGACACCCTGACTATGACCATAGGGACACGGCCTTGACTTAGAGAGAAGCCAAATCAATACCGGGTCCTGTTAGGCGGCCTTCATTTCCCCGTGTCACAGCGGCGTGTAAACCGATGTAGTGCGAACACATAAGAGTGGACACCCTAACTACGACCATAGGGACACGGCCTTGACTTAGAGCGAAGCCAAATCAATACCGGGTCCTGCCAGGCGGCCTTCACTGCCCCGTGTCACAGCGGCGTGTAAACCGATGTAGTGAGAACACATAAGAGTGGACACCCTGACTACGACCATAGGGACACGGCCTTGACTTAGAGCGAAGCCAAATCAATACCGGGTCCTGCCAGGCGGCCTTCACTGCCCCGTGTACAGCGGCGTGTAAACCGATGTCCGATGTAGTGCGAACACATAAGAGTGGACACCCTAACTATGACCATAGGGACACGGCCTTGACTAAGAGAGAAGCCAAATCAATACCGGGTCCTGCCAGGCGGCCTTCACGGCCCCGTGTACAGCGGCGTGTAAACCGATGTAGTGCGAACACATAAGAGTGGACACTCTAACTACGACCATAGGGACACGGCCTTGACTTAAAGATAAGCCAAATCAATACCGGGTCTTGTCAGGCGGCCTTCATTGCCCCGTGTCACAGCGGCGTGTAAACCGATGTAGTGCGAACACATAAGAGTGGACACCCTAACTACGACCATAGGGACACGGCCTTGACTTGGAGAGAAGCCAAATCAATACCGGGTCCTGCCAGGCGGCCTTCACTGCCCCGTGTACAGCGGCGTGTAAACCGATGTAGTGCGAACACATAAGAGTGGACACCCTGACTATGACCATAGGGACACGGCCTTGACTTAGAGAGAAGCCAAATCAATACCGGGTCCTGCCAGGCGGCCTTCACTGCCCCGTGTACAGCGGCGTGTAAACCGATGTAGTGTGAACACATAAGAGTGGACACCCTAACTACGACCATAGGGACACGGCCTTGACTTAGAGCGAAGCCAAATCAATACCGGGTCCTGCCAGGCGGCCTTCACTGCCCCGTGTACAGCGGCGTGAAAACCGATGTCCGATGTAGTGCGAACACATAAGAGTGGACACCCTAACTACGACCATAGGGACACGGCCTTGACTTAGAGAGAAGCCAAATCAATACCGGGTCCTGTCAGGCGGCCTTCACTGCCCCGTGTCACAGCGGCATGTAAACCGATGTATTGCGAACACATAAGAGTGGACACCCTAACTACGACCATAGGGACACGGCCTTGACTTAGAGAGAAGCCAAATCAATACCGGGTCCTGCCAGGCGGCCTTCACTGCCCCGTGTACAGCGGCGTGTAAACCGATGTAGTGCGAACACATAAGAGTGGACACTCTAACTACGACCATAGGGACACGGCCTTGACTTAGAGATAAGCCAAATCAATACCGGGTCTTGTCAGGCGGCCTTCATTGCCCCGTGTCACAGCGGCGTGTAAACCGATGTAGTGCGAACACATAAGAGTGGACACCCTAACTACGACCATAGGGACACGGCCTTGACTTGGAGAGAAGCCAAATCAATACCGGGTCCTGCCAGGCGGCCTTCACTGCCCCGTGTACAGCGGCGTTTAAACCGATGTAGTGCGAACACATAAGAGTGGACACCCTGACTATGACCATAGGGACACGGCCTTGACTTAGAGAGAAGCCAAATCAATACCGGGTCCTGCCAGGCGGCCTTCACTGCCCCGTGTACAGCGGCGTGTAAACCGATGTAGTGTGAACACATAAGAGTGGACACCCTAACTACGACCATAGGGACACGGCCTTGACTTAGAGCGAAGCCAAATCAATACCGGGTCCTGCCAGGCGGCCTTTACTGCCCCGTGTACAGCGGCGTGTAAACCGATGTCCGATGTAGTGCGAACACATAAGAGTGGACACCCTAACTACGACCATAGGGACACGGCCTTGACTTAGAGAGAAGCCAAATCAATACCGGGTCCTGCCAGGCGGCCTTCACTGCCCCGTGTTACAGCGGCGTGTAAATCGATGTAGTGCGAACACATACGAGTGGACACCCTAACAACGACAATAGGGACACGGCCTTGACTTAGAGAGAAGCCAAATCAATACCGGGTCCTGCCAGGTGGCCTTCACTGCCCCGTGTACAGCGGCGTGTAAACCGATGTCCGATGTAGTGCGAACACATAAGAGTGGACACCCTGACTACGACCATAGGGACACGGCCTTGACTTAGAGAGAAGCCAAATCAATACCGGGTCCTGCCAGGCGGCCTTCACTGCCCCGTGTACAGCGGCATTTAAACCGATGTAGTGCGAACACATAAGAGTGGACACCCTAACTACGACCATAGGGACACGGCCTTGACTTAGAGAGAAGCCAAATCAATACCGGGTCCTGCCAGGCGGCCTTCACTGCCCCGTGTACAGCGGCGTGTAAACCGATGTAGTGCGAACACATAAGAGTGGACACCCTAACTACGACCATAGGGACACGGCCTTGACTTAGAGAGAAGCCAAATCAATACCGGGTCCTGCCAGGTGGCCTTCACTGCCCCGTGTACAGCGGCGTGTAAACCGATGTAGTGCGAACACATAAGAGTGGACACCCTAACTACGACCATAGGGACACGGCCTTGACTTAGAGAGAAGCCAAATCAATACCGGGTCCTGTCAGGCGGCCTTCACTGCCCCGTGTCACAGCGGCGTGTAAACCGATGTAGTGAGAACACATAAGAGTGGACACCCTAACTACGACCATAGGGACACGGCCTTGACTTAGAGAGAAGCCAAATCAATACCGGGTTCTGCCAGGCGGCCTTCACTGCCCCGTGTACAGCGGCATGTAAACCGATGTAGTGCGAACACATAAGAGTGGACACCCTAACTACGACCATAGGGACACGGCCTTGACTTAGAGAGAAGCCAAATCAATACCGGGTCCTGCCAGGCGGCCTTCACTGCCCCGTGTCACAGCGGCGTGTAAACCGATGTAGTGCGAACACATAAGAGTGGACACCCTAACTACGACCATAGGGACACGGCCTTGACTTAGAGAGAAGCCAAATCAATACCGGGTTCTGCCAGGCGGCCTTCACTGCCCCGTGTACAGCGGCATGTAAACCGATGTAGTGCGAACACATAAGAGTGGACATCCTAACTACGACCATAGGGACACGGCCTTGACTTAGAGAGAAGCCAAATCAATACCGGGTCCTGTCAGGCGGCCTTCACTGCCCCGTGTCACAGCGGCGTGTAAACCGATGTAGTGCGAACACATAAGAGTGGACACCCTAACTACGACCATAGGGACACGGCCTTGACTTAGAGAGAAGCCAAATCAATACCGGGTCCTGTCAGGCGGCCTTCACTGCCCCGTGTTACAGCGGCGTGTAAACCGATGTAGTGCGAACACATAAGAGTGGACACCCTAACTATGACCATAGGGACACGGCCTTGACTTAGAGAGAAGCCAAATCAATACCGGGTCCTGCCAGGCGGCCTTCACTGCCCCGTGTTACAGCGGCGTGTAAACCGATGTAGTGCGAACACATAAGAGTGGACACCCTAACTATGACCATAGGGACACGGCCTTGACTTAGAGAGAAGCCAAATCAATACCGGGTCCTGTCAGGCGGCCTTCACTGCCCCGTGTTACAGCGGCGTGTAAACCGATGTAGTGCGAACACATAAGAGTGGACACCCTAACTATGACCATAGGGACACGGCCTTGACTTAGAGAGAAGCCAAATCAATACCGGGTCCTCTCAGGCGGCCTTCACTGCCCCGTGTCACAGCGGCGTGTAAACCGATGTAGTGCGAACACATTAGAGTGGACACCCTGACTATGACCATAGGGACACGGCCTTGACTTAGAGAGAAGCCAAATCAATACCGGGTCCTGTCAGGCGGCCTTCACTGCCCCGTTTTACAGCGGCGTGTAAACCGATGTAGTGCAAACACATAAGAGTGGACACCCTAACTATGACCATAGGGACACGGCCTTGTCTTAGAGAGAAGCCAAATCAATACCGGGTCCTGCCAGGCGGCCTTCACTGCCCCGTTTTACAGCGGCGTGTAAACCGATGTAGTGCGAACACATAAGAGTGGACACCCTAACTATGACCATAGGGACACGGCCTTGACTTAGAGAGAAGCCAAATCAATACCGGGTCCTGCCAGGCGGCCTTCACTGCCCCGTTTTACAGCGGCGTGTAAACCGATGTAGTGCGAACACATAAGAGTGGACACCCTAACTATGACCATAGGGACACGGCCTTGACTTAGAGAGAAGCCAAATCAATACCGGGTCCTGTCAGGCGGCCTTCACTGCCCCGTTTTACAGCGGCGTGTAAACCGATGTAGTGCGAACACATAAGAGTGGACACCCTAACTATGACCATAGGGACACGGCCTTGACTTAGAGAGAAGCCAAATCAATACCGGGTCCTGTCAGGCGGCCTTCACTGCCCCGTGTCACAGCGGCGTGTAAACCGATGTAGTGCGAACACATAAGAGTGGACACCCTAACTACGACCATAGGGACACGGCCTTGACTTAGAGAGAAGCCAAATCAATACCGGGTTCTGCCAGGCGGCCTTCACTGCCCCGTGTACAGCGGCATGTAAACCGATGTAGTGCGAACACATAAGAGTGGACATCCTAACTACGACCATAGGGACACGGCCTTGACTTAGAGAGAAGCCAAATCAATACCGGGTCCTGTCAGGCGGCCTTCACTGCCCCGTGTCACAGCGGCGTGTAAACCGATGTAGTGCGAACACATAAGAGTGGACACCCTAACTACGACCATAGGGACACGGCCTTGACTTAGAGAGAAGCCAAATCAATACCGGGTCCTGTCAGGCGGCCTTCACTGCCCCGTGTTACAGCGGCGTGTAAACCGATGTAGTGCGAACACATAAGAGTGGACACCCTAACTATGACCATAGGGACACGGCCTTGACTTAGAGAGAAGCCAAATCAATACCGGGTCCTGCCAGGCGGCCTTCACTGCCCCGTGTTACAGCGGCGTGTAAACCGATGTAGTGCGAACACATAAGAGTGGACACCCTAACTATGACCATAGGGACACGGCCTTGACTTAGAGAGAAGCCAAATCAATACCGGGTCCTGTCAGGCGGCCTTCACTGCCCCGTGTTACAGCGGCGTGTAAACCGATGTAGTGCGAACACATAAGAGTGGACACCCTAACTATGACCATAGGGACACGGCCTTGACTTAGAGAGAAGCCAAATCAATACCGGGTCCTCTCAGGCGGCCTTCACTGCCCCGTGTCACAGCGGCGTGTAAACCGATGTAGTGCGAACACATTAGAGTGGACACCCTGACTATGACCATAGGGACACGGCCTTGACTTAGAGAGAAGCCAAATCAATACCGGGTCCTGTCAGGCGGCCTTCACTGCCCCGTTTTACAGCGGCGTGTAAACCGATGTAGTGCAAACACATAAGAGTGGACACCCTAACTATGACCATAGGGACACGGCCTTGTCTTAGAGAGAAGCCAAATCAATACCGGGTCCTGCCAGGCGGCCTTCACTGCCCCGTTTTACAGCGGCGTGTAAACCGATGTAGTGCGAACACATAAGAGTGGACACCCTAACTATGACCATAGGGACACGGCCTTGACTTAGAGAGAAGCCAAATCAATACCGGGTCCTGTCAGGCGGCCTTCACTGCCCCGTTTTACAGCGGCGTGTAAACCGATGTAGTGCGAACACATAAGAGTGGACACCCTAACTATGACCATAGGGACACGGCCTTGACTTAGAGAGAAGCCAAATCAATACCGGGTCCTGCCAGGCGGCCTTCACTGCCCCGTGTTACAGCGGCGTGTAAACCGATGTAGTGCGAACACATAAGAGTGGACACCCTAACTATGACCATAGGGACACGGCCTTGACTTAGAGAGAGGCCAAATCAATACCGGGTCCTGTCAGGCGGCCTTCACTGCCCCGTGTTACAGCGGCGTGTAAACCGATGTAGTGCGAACACATAAGAGTGGACACCCTAACTATGACCATAGGGACACGGCCTTGACTTAGAGAGAAGCCAAATCAATACCGGGTCCTCTCAGGCGGCCTTCACTGCCCCGTGTCACAGCGGCGTGTAAACCGATGTAGTGAGAACACATTAGAGTGGACACCCTGACTATGACCATAGGGACACGGCCTTGACTTAGAGAGAAGCCAAATCAATACCGGGTCCTGCCAGGCGGCCTTAACTGTCCCGTGTCACAGCGGCGTGTAAACCGATGTAGTGCGAACACATAAGAGTGGACACCCTAACTACGACCATAGGGACATGGCCTTGACTTAGAGAGAAGCCAAATCAATACCGGGTCCTGCCAGGTGGCCTTCACTTCCCCGTGTTACAGCGGCGTGTAAACCGATGTAGTGCGAACACAGAAGAGTGGACACCATAGTTCATGTAACCAAACCCATTACCTCATCATTATTTAAACCAGGCATCACCTTTTTACACACTAAAAATGTGCAATATCTTACTAATACTCTACTCACAGATTTGAATTTTGGCTGTTTCATGTATTTTTTCCACTTTACATTGCCGTACTGAGTAGTGTGAATTCCTTTACAAAGCTGAAATCTACATAATCGACGTGTACAGTATGTCTAAATCAAAGTATTATTGATAAAATCCTACTATTAAGATCAATTAAGATACCATTTTGCTTGAATATAGCTTACATATCACATTAACATATAAACCTGAAATTGTCTACATCTCATCTTAGAACTCCACTTCACGGGGCCTGTAAGTTCCAATGCAAATCTTATGGGAGGATATCGATTACGAAATTACCAACTTTAGATAAGATTATGTTTCTCAGTTACTGCATAGGAAGTCATAAGGTAAAATGTTAACAAAGATTTGATAGTGCTAGTCAGGTTAGATTGAAGTTTGGCGAGCGAATACGCGGTTTTCAGCTAGCAATTAATTAAATGGAGAAAGGGACAACAAAACCCCTTACCCTTAGGCTTTTTATGCAGTAAACTATCAAAATTGGCCGTATTGATATGTCATAGATTTTTAATTTATTTATTTTCAATATTTTTGAATGTACGAAACCCAATTTTAATGTCAAAACTAAAATTTTGAAGACTCCAGAAGTATGAAACGTCATTCTGTGCACTTTCTGATCAAAAGGTTAAAATATTAAGCGTAATTTAGTTGTTTTCAACGAGTCCTAATGCAATTAGCCTCTTACTGTAATCTCCTATCTGGCTTACTACACGATTTCCGTTAATTTCGCTAATACAGCAACCATTACTGCTATCAGATTCAATTTCCCAACAGGAAACACCAATTTAAAATTGTAGATTGCTACCTCTTTATTAAGTTCGGCTCATTATTTATCAGCTATTTTTGAAAATTCAATCTAACTAATTCAAACTATTTTAAACTAATTATAGTTAATCAATGTTGATTACCGTGTCATTTCAACTTAATTAAGTGTATGTTTTTTCCCCTTTTTAATCGTATTGAATTGTAAACAGTACTATTTTCTCATTTTAGGTATTAAATTACCTATAAATACTCATCTTAGTGGCTCAATATTATTTTACAGATGGCAAGATTCCATGCAGAAACATAAAATGTTACTACGACAATGATAATAAAGCAGAACAATAGTAGGATAGGATGTGTGTTAAATATTTACCGATTAATATAGTTTTTTTTAGAGGAAAAGTAATGCTTCACACAAAAAACAAATGTACTCAGATGGCCAACCTGTATAGTGTGAGACACCTATAAATGTATAGCCACATAAAACCCCATCTACTCTAACCTAGGAACTGTCTATCACATTGCATCAGGCTAGGCCTACTTTAGGATTGTGCTCTCAGGCTCGCTCCTTCCCGGTCGTGCACAGTTAATTACAGTTAAATTTCTTACAAAACTTAAGTTTTTGTAAAACTTAAGATACACGTAGGGGAATAAAAGTTGTTTTTCTCAGAAAAAATTACGTAGCCCGAGAATTGAGTTAAGATTTTTTCCCGTGAATTAGAATAACTCGATTTCAAAATGTTTATTGAAATCTAATATTTATTTGTTGAGTGAGGAAGAAGGTATTGTTATTACCTGCAACAAATATTCAACTTTATCTATTGGAATAAATATAAAAATAAATATAAATAATATTGGAATAAAGCTTCATAGATTAACTGTATTATTTTACTAAACACCAACACCCTTTGAAGTAGTATTAGATTAAAGATAATCATTAATTTTATAAATTAACAAATATAAATGACCTTTTGTAATTTTAAGCTTTATTTTATTTGATCAAAAAAACAAGTATGATGTATGTGTAGTATTCCTTTTCCTTGTATAGATATTATATTACACATTCTGATATTATTCTGAACCAAAACTGTGTCGACATGTTTTAAAGCTGTAATTAGTTCAAGCAGTTATAATATAATTTTATTTGTAATAGCCCAGGGTTAATGGAATTATTATTTTAATATAAGGGCCGGAACTAAATCTTGGTTAAAAACTCATAAACATTAAAATGTTTTATTTTCTCAAAGAAATATATAGTCTAATGGCTAATAATTGAGAAACGATGGAAACTATAACGATGCGTAGATAAGAGACAACTCAACTCAGTACGAGTGATGCAATGTGATGCAATGAATAGATTATGAAAGAGGATTGTTGTGTAATGCTAATTAACTGAAGCTTTTTCATGAATATTGAATAGACCTGATTATATAGAATCATTAAAACTAAAAGCGTCTCACAGAAAATTAAATTAGGTGGATGGCAAATGTTTGAAATACATTTAATGCGATAGTTATTCACCGTTTTACATTATTTGTTATACATTACTGAGTTTAATCCTCTTTGAGATTTATATAAATAAATGCCCTATCTTTTAAATTCTAAATTCTATGTTTTATTTTTTGTTCCCTAATTGGTTTTAGCTTACTTTAATTTTATTTATAAACTAACTAAAATATAAATATAAATTCTTATCTACGTATTATTAGTTTATACAAATGTAATTCGTGTAAACTTACGATTCGTAACCAAATTACGCTAGGGTGTCCCAATGCAATTTATCATATGATACTACTAATGTAGTAGTTATCTAATTGTCTGTTCGTGTCTTTCTCAATGACACACAGATTGCTAGGTTGATTAAAATAAATTGTGCGGTAAAATATAAAAATACATTGAAAGCATTCATAATTAAAATGCTTACTCCCTTTCCAGAAATCTATCAGAGCTTGCCCGGTGAGTCTTTCAAGTTTTAACATTAATCCTGTGAAGATTTACCGTCACTCAAATAGAATATTAGTTTTTTTTTTTTCTATCTACGCCATCGCCAGTGGCATTTTTTACGTGTTGATAGGGAACGGTCCAAACCCCGGTCTTGTTACTATCTAAGGTCGACCTGTTCTTAGAAAACATCATTAATTAATAGCCCAATGACAAATAATGGCAGCTAGGTCCAGCTTCGAACCTTCTCAAAATTTTACAAAATGTTCACTGAAAATACAATAAACCAGTTTTGTAACCCATGGTTGAAACCCCAACAATTTGAACCGTGTATAAAGATTCAAATTTCCCCATGGGGAAGAAATAACTACCGTAGTCGGCATGGGAGCAAAAGTAAATATGATTTCAATAACATTTTTCACAACGTATAAAGCAGCTTGTATTTTCATGAGTTTGAAACTCATTTGAAACAGATCGCATCGTCGGAAAGGAGGTGGTATACTCCAAATTATGGGTTTTGGGGTTTTAACATAGGTTTTTTCAATCAAATTCTTGTCCCTCGTTGGATTCTAAAAACCTTAACCAAACACACAGCTTTGCTGCTTCAATTTAATTTAGTATTTTTTATATTAATTTTTTTTTTTCTTTATATGTGACTTCACATGATTTTGTTCTATTAATGTTGGTATTATAAACATATTTAAGTCTACGAGGTTATTTGTATAGAGGATAAACATTATGTTATCTTCTTTTTGTTTATAAACAAACTTTAATGAAACTTGGAGATAAGGTCAAATGCTTTATGTGATAGTAAGGTCAAATATTTGCATTGGGAGTTCACTGAGAAATAAGGAATAGATTAAAGAGTGCATTCTTAATCTACGATATAGTTTATATTACATAAAGTGAGTTTCAGGGAATAGACATGTCAAGGTATCGACACTTTGTCAACGTCCCAGCGATAAATGGTGACTTTGCGATTGATTTCCGCTTCCTGACCCCCCCCCCCGACCACTCCCGCCCCTCCTCCGACTTTTCGTAGGTCTAAAAGAAGGAGTTATATGGGTCGGTTCTCCCCGCCAGTAAAAGATACCCACTCTTCATCGCTTTCCTCCCCCGCTCAGTTTAAATTAGGACTTTCCCTCGCGGTTCGTTAGGTTTTTATCCTCACATCACAGACTATCTTGGGGTGCTGACGATAAGTATTACCCTACACTCGGTGTATGTACGTTGGACGTTAGTTTATTTACAGATATTTTTCATATAAATTGTCTAAAATCATCTTGTGTGACATATTGTACAGGAGAGTTTAAATGGATACAAATAAACTACATTCTAAATAATCATTCTTAAAATGCTTCCAATACTCTCTCAGCTTAGCAATGCTTTACTGTAAGTGATTTACAAGTACAGTTCACCAACGCTGTATTTTTTATTAATTCATAAGTTTGTTTTATTTAACATTGAGCCTATTGAACTCCCTTTCGGTTATTTTACGAAGGTATACAGAATAATAAAACTAACTATTCATCAATTTATCATTAAGGCATACAATACAAATGTAACAAAGACTTAAGTTATTTTTATAATATAATAAGCTCGTTTGTTATTTCCACTTATTTAATACAAAATTCCAACTCAATCGGAATAAAGGTTTTTGTAGTATAGGCCTACTACAAGAGTTCATCTTAATAATACTACAAATATGTTCAATACTGCTTGCTTCGGATTATCTATGAAATAAATTTCTATACTAAAGTTTATCCAATCTCTTATAATTATTTTTAATTGTAATATTGTATTAACACTAATCAAACTGAGGAATATCGTTTTTTAGAAGGAATGAATTCATACGTATTAACAAAACTTGATAAACTTGGATGTGGACGAAAAGTAAAACTTGGATTTGCTTTAGAGTGAGAACACTGGAGAGCGTTAAACATTTTCCTCCCTCGACCACTTTACATAGGAAAGCCCTTAAACGAACATTATACCTAAATCTATTATTACAGGTATAATCTATTACAGGTTTTTTCGGTTCTATAAATGTAATGAAAATTTAAATTAGATCTAACTATTTGTTACTTTCTCCCCCTTTACACAAGATATGGATAATCTAATATTTTCGTCAAAATATTTGAACTTGGAAATACTATCGGTGGAAATATTTGTTTTGGTGCATCCTGATAATTCCTGAATCAAAATCAGTGGTTTTGAAGATATCTGTCTGTTAATCTCCGTCCAAATAGATGTGTACAAAACTAGTGATCACAACAATATGGACCGATTTTGATCAAATTTGATTTGTAGGTACTAATCCTTTTTATTTCCAGGGATTTATTTTAATTTCTCATTTTCAGGGTTAACAATTAGGCTAGCTTGTAAAACAGCTGAACGCCTTGAAAATACATGAAAACTTCTGAAACACGGCTCTAAGATTTGTTTTAAACTCGAATGGCTCTAACGGTGGTTTACAGTACTTTAGATCTGTAATAAAATAATTTTACCCGCACTTCTGGAAAAATTCCCCCAAAATCCCCCTTTGGTTGTTGCGAATCTGGTTTTTTAACTCGTTAAAATAAATGCTACTTTACTCATCTGTACTAAATTTAATTTAGATCGAACCTTTTTTAGAAGAGTTATCGTGCTAACGGACTAATATATAAATATAGATAAACATATATACAAATTTTAACGAATAGTGTTTTTGGAGTCTGGGGGCCTCAAGAAGAGAAGCTATCATGGTCCCGGGCTTAAGTTTTAGCTGGCCACCTACGGTAATAGCTTCTTCCCTATTGGGTAAATTCACCAAACTTATGGAGTGACCATGCTTACAGTGGTTTTCATTTATTAATTGATGAAACTAAAACCTTAAGGAAAAAGCTTGGGAAACTATTTAGATGGTTTCTTCACTAAAGGTTCTCCGGTTCACTTTAAGTACGGAAACCCCAATGAAATTTAATAGTATAAACAATCCCTCAAAAAAAATTAAAAGTTGTATTTTAAAATGTTTTAAAACTCACGGGGAGCGGACTGCGGGGTCGGGCCGTGTTATCTATTCATGGTCAGGTCGTCCCTCACAGATGGCACTCACCAGGTCTGTCTGTTGATGAGTTCCCGCCCTTCCCACCGTAATGTCCCCCCCTCCCTCCACTCAACTGGGAACATTTCGGTTATGAAGTGATAACGCGTTGTTGTGGTGAATTTGTATCATGTTTAATACTAGATGCGTTCCTGAAACACTGCAGAGTGGCTGACGTCAAGAGGAGATGAATCTGGTTGAATTTATTTTGGGGATGAAACTCAGGACGTTATTTAATTTTCTCTAGGATAGTATTTTTATAGAATTTATCTATATACGTGAATAAGAAAAGAATTGTATTAGTTCAAAATTATACAATTTGTTTAAATAACTATGAAAACCCCAAACAGCTGTTAACTATGAAAACCCCAAACAGCTGTTAACTATGAAAACCCCAAACAGCTGTTAACTATGAAAACCCCAAACAGCTGTTAACTATGAAAACCCCAAACAGCTGTTAACTATGAAAACCCCAAACAGCTGTTAACTATGAAAACCCCAAACAGCTGTTAACTATGAAAACCCCAAACAGCTGTTAACTATGAAAACCCCAAACAGCTGTTAACTATGAAAACCCCAAACAGCTGTTAACTATGAAAACCCCAAACAGCTGTTAACTATGAAAACCCCAAACAGCTGTTAACTATGAAAACCCCAAACAGCTGTTAACTATGAAAACCCCAAACAGCTGTTAACTATGAAAACCCCAAACAGCTGTTAACTATGAAAACCCCAAACAGCTGTTAACTATGAAAACCCCAAACAGCTGTTAACTATGAAAACCCCAAACAGCTGTTAACTATGAAAACCCCAAACAGCTGTTAACTATGAAAACCCCAAACAGCTGTTAACTATGAAAACCCCAAACAGCTGTTAACTATGAAAACCCCAAACAGCTGTTAACTATGAAAACCCCAAACAGCTGTTAACTATGAAAACCCCAAACAGCTGTTAACTATGAAAACCCCAAACAGCTGTTAACTATGAAAACCCCAAACAGCTGTTAACTATGAAAACCCCAAACAGCTGTTAACTATGAAAACCCCAAACAGCTGTTAACTATGAAAACCCCAAACAGCTGTTAACTATGAAAACCCCAAACAGCTGTTAACTATGAAAACCCCAAACAGCTGTTAACTATGAAAACCCCAAACAGCTGTTAACTATGAAAACCCCAAACAGCTGTTAACTATGAAAACCCCAAACAGCTGTTAACTATGAAAACCCCAAACAGCTGTTAACTATGAAAACCCCAAACAGCTGTTAACTATGAAAACCCCAAACAGCTGTTAACTATGAAAACCCCAAACAGCTGTTAACTATGAAAACCCCAAACAGCTGTTAACTATGAAAACCCCAAACAGCTGTTAACTATGAAAACCCCAAACAGCTGTTAACTATGAAAACCCCAAACAGCTGTTAACTATGAAAACCCCAAACAGCTGTTAACTATGAAAACCCCAAACAGCTGTTAACTATGAAAACCCCAAACAGCTGTTAACTATGAAAACCCCAAACAGCTGTTAACTATGAAAACCCCAAACAGCTGTTAACTATGAAAACCCCAAACAGCTGTTAACTATGAAAACCCCAAACAGCTGTTAACTATGAAAACCCCAAACAGCTGTTAACTATGAAAACCCCAAACAGCTGTTAACTATGAAAACCCCAAACAGCTGTTAACTATGAAAACCCCAAACAGCTGTTAACTATGAAAACCCCAAACAGCTGTTAACTATGAAAACCCCAAACAGCTGTTAACTATGAAAACCCCAAACAGCTGTTAACTATGAAAACCCCAAACAGCTGTTAACTATGAAAACCCCAAACAGCTGTTAACTATGAAAACCCCAAACAGCTGTTAACTATGAAAACCCCAAACAGCTGTTAACTATGAAAACCCCAAACAGCTGTTAACTATGAAAACCCCAAACAGCTGTTAACTATGAAAACCCCAAACAGCTGTTAACTATGAAAACCCCAAACAGCTGTTAACTATGAAAACCCCAAACAGCTGTTAACTATGAAAACCCCAAACAGCTGTTAACTATGAAAACCCCAAACAGCTGTTAACTATGAAAACCCCAAACAGCTGTTAACTATGAAAACCCCAAACAGCTGTTAACTATGAAAACCCCAAACAGCTGTTAACTATGAAAACCCCAAACAGCTGTTAACTATGAAAACCCCAAACAGCTGTTAACTATGAAAACCCCAAACAGCTGTTAACTATGAAAACCCCAAACAGCTGTTAACTATGAAAACCCCAAACAGCTGTTAACTATGAAAACCCCAAACAGCTGTTAACTATGAAAACCCCAAACAGCTGTTAACTATGAAAACCCCAAACAGCTGTTAACTATGAAAACCCCAAACAGCTGTTAACTATGAAAACCCCAAACAGCTGTTAACTATGAAAACCCCAAACAGCTGTTAACTATGAAAACCCCAAACAGCTGTTACTCAAAGATCTGTTCATAATAATGGCATAACGAGAGTTACTTAAGGGTTTTATTATTTACTTTATTTACAATTTTTTAGAATCACGAACTATTTTAGCAATTTTTTTATAATTTTTTCAATATCCTACCAATAACATAATCTTTATGATAATGAATGGAAATATTTATCCAAAAATAAAAAAATAAAGCGAATTGCTAAAAGTAAGTTTAAAAAAGATATAACAGAATAGATGATTGATATTTTTAGCTAAGGTTCTAATACAGCTTTTTGAATTAAAAAAGTCCTTTTTAATAAACTATATTGCCTTATTAAACCATATTTGTTATGGTTTTTATTTAAGTTTTATGACCAAAGCGCATTCTCTATCACCGTTATGTCTTGCCTAATCTATTAGAATACTTTAGCCATTTAAAAAATCCAAAAATTATGTTTTTATAAGCAAATTGTGTTCTTTGTATTGATTTCTAAGGTTTTAATTCAGACATGATTCATAAATTTGATTTAAATAACTAAATAATCTAACGATTTCAACTTGTTGTCGACAGCCAATTTGCTAGTTCTGCCATTTACCATGGATATTAAGCTATGCACGGAGTGTGGACATGCCTAAACCCAACGGTCTGTTAATACCATAATAACTGGCGCTTACTTCACAGATTAATAATTCAAAACGAGACGGTAAATCCATTGTTTGGGTTACGACGATAATTCACTAATTTGTTATTGATTGCTTGTAAAAGAATTACTTTGCCAACTTTGACAAAATTCCAGAGTGGGTAGTTTAAATAGTTGTAATAAAACCCTGAGTGTTATAAACATTAATAAATATTTAAAATTCAAATTTATTCATGTACTTGCCCTATCTTGCTAATTTTATATCAAAATTTTAATTTTTCAATTACGTAATACCTAACTTTACGTCTAAATCTTATAAAGTAAAATTTAATAAACATTAGCATTTGTGTAGTTTCTAGAATTGTAGCAATCTCCTTATAAAATTGTAAATAAAATTTAATTTTCTTAGTTTCTTAAGTAGGGTTATGAAAACAAACTTGCTCTAAAGACGTTTTATAGAATATGAACATACAATCTGTTATATAATCTATATATATATATCCTGGCTATCACCTCCGTCCTACGTAAGGAATTAAAGTAATCACTAATAATTGATTTTCTCTCTGTTAGTGAGAAACAATACTTTATGTATTCTGCACAGTTGTTTACCAGTGTACGACGTGTACAAATTGGTTTCCAATGTCTCGCTTTTACAAAAACTACCAAACTCTACTACAAACTTGTAAGATACACGGTAAAATAGATACACGGTTAAAACAAGATACACGGTTTTGGCTCAAGAAAAGGTATCTCCAGGAGGAACTGGGAAAACACACAAACATTGAAGTTGAATGGCGATGGAGACGAAGGGATGAATAAGTAACCAGATGCCTCGCACACTCTACTGCAGTCCAGGAAAGATAGCAGCAGTAAATATAAGATAAGCATGATGGGAAGAAATATATAATAATATACAATCAAATCCAGATGTACTGCCATTTTTAGAATTATTTTCAGTTCCGCTTATCTGGCCTTCAAATTCCGTATTAATTTTTCCATAAAGTGTTTACTAGTTTCATGTTAGCTTTGATTTAGTAAGATGGATGGATGACCAAAGTTAAACAAATAATAATATTATTCCATCAAGATGGTTTACAATTTATCGGGATTTACCAAAAAACTCTTTTATTCATGGGGAAATCTTTAAACCCAATTACAGTAAAAACTATATTTAAGTTGGTTATACAAATTTTAGATTTTCGCCCATTTCTTCTAATATTACTCTATAATTACGGACCAAGCAGTGACAGGTAGTAAACAAAATAAAAGGGTAATCAGCTATTCCCACTTTCTAATCAGAATTGTTGTAGAATTGTTGCACTAACACCTATAAATTGTAGGAAATTTATGTTGCACTTGACCCCGTTAAAATACGTCTAACATTTTTTTAATATCCTCAATTAAAAAAACAATTATATGTACAGTTACCAATGGGGTTATCAATCATTTATAATCTTTTAATTACAGATTATTTCACATTCTTTAACTGAAGTTACTAACTATTATTGCAGGATTGTCACGATATGAATCACCCGCTTATGGCCGCCCTACACCAGTGGGCACCGTTAGCCGTGTTATTCAATTACTGGCCAATCTATCCTGATTGTCTCAACTGAGCCGTCGAGACCGCCTAGCGAACATCGACCTGCAAACAAACGTGTGTCGTCGAAGCGAAAGGCTGTAGTTGATTTGCATATAACCGAGTAAATTAATTGCTTTTAATCACTTTAAGCACTTTACAGCGACAACACTTTCGGTTTCGTCAAATCAAAATTATGTTTCAGTCATGAATTAGCTAAACCATTTGCCATGCTATTTTTAACAATAATCTTTATTATTACAGGTTGACTTGAAATTGATCGATATCCATTATTTTCATACGTTCAGTCGTTCATTATAGTAATATGTCATATTTTCCTACGATGAATCGTGTACTTACTTACTGCAATTGTTTTATGAAGTTATTTTCTGTCAAGAAATGTATATTTGTATTCCATAAAAATTTATCAATTAATTAGTTCATTTATGTTATACTAAATGATCACACTATTTTAAACCAATGGAATCATCAAATGAACGCCCCAGAAAGGTCTTGGATAACGTCCCTAGACTATTTTGTACATTAGTCTACCAAAACATGGGTAAAGTTGCTTAATGGTTTTAAGTGTCAAACTTTTAGAAAATTATTTCTACCATAAGACATGCATGATACATAATATGTGGTTTGCTGCAAATACAATAGTACTTGAAAATACAAGACTTATCTACTCGGTATTAACAATTTTGTTTAAGTTACAAGAGTTTCGCGGAATAGACATGTCAAGGTATCGACACTTTGTCAAAGTCGCAGCGTTAAATGGTGACTTTGCCATTGATTTCCGCTTCCTTACCCCCTCCCCCCGTCCACTCCCGCTCCTCCTCCGACTTTTCGTTGGTCTAAAAGAAGGAGTTATATGGGTCGGTTTCCCCAGCTGCAAAAGATACCCACTCTTCATCGCTTTCCTCCCCCGCTCAGTTTAAATTAGGACTTTCCCTCGCGGTTCGTTAGGTTTTTATTTTCACGTTACGGACTATGTTGGGGTGCTGACGGTCAATACTGTATTACTCTATGTACGTTGGTTGTTTTTGTCTCCCACCTGCCTTAAACTTACTATTTTTATGACTGAATTGTATTTTAATTATAAAATAACAACGTACTATAACTTCCTTTAACATTAGTGGAATGAAAATTCGATTTATTTACGTTATTTTTTCAATTATTAAAAAGTTAAAATGGTTCACAAAATATTAAATTATTGTAACAACCCTATAATGAAAAATTCGTTTGGCTAATTTAAATGAAGCCAATATGACAGTAGTTTCCTAGATTTTATGTATAAAAATATTTATGTTTCATTAATTGACATAATATTCAATTTTTAGTTGTATATACTGTAAATATTATCAAATAAATAAACCTAATACTTATTTTTATTTATACTTAAGTATACATTTTTACTGTTTAATATAACAAATTTAATGGGGCACTTTATTTTTTTTTTAAACGTGCTTTTATCAAAAACTGCATGCCGAATTGAGGCATCTAAAATTAAATAAATATAATACAAACATGAATTAAATTTAAGTTTTATAAGGGTATAGAATACACTAGACTATGGATGGAAAGAATACTCTCTTTACCAACCAGCAAAATTAAAAATTAATTATACCATTCAGAGTAAGTCTACAAACACAATAAAATTCGTACTAAACCTGAACAATAGTATATGCAAATAATTGCAAAGACATAAAAGATCATTCATAGCTCCCGAGTCCCCATTCCAGAGCCTCGGGGAAGTGACCTTGACCATTGTGGTGTTTCGTAGTCTGAACTTCAGGTATTAACTAACAAACAAAGAAAAACCGATACAACTACGGCTGGAGGGAAACGGCGTTTCTAAGCAGAGGAATGACTATCCACTACACGTTCCAGTTTAAATAAAACTAGAGATAATGAACCCTGAACAAATATTATATCCTAAACACCAAAATAGAAGAATGGAAGGGAAAGATCAATTTTATCTTCCATTTGAATGTATTCAATCAGACACACGGGGAGCGGACTGCGGGGTCGGGCCGTGTTATCTATTCATGGCCAGGTCGTCCCTCACAGATGGCACTCACCAGGTCTGTCTGTTGATGAGTTCCCGCCATATTGCACCCCCTTCCCACCGTAATGTCCCCGCTCCCTCCACTCAACTGGGAACATTTCGGTTATGAAGTGATACCGCGTTGTTGTGGTGAATTTGTATCATGTTTAATACTAGATACGTTCCTGAAACACTGCTGAGTGGCTATTATCAAAAGGAGATGATTGTTTTTATTTTTCTCTGGGGGTTTACCCGTATCTGCATAACTGCTTTCATTAGTGCCATTTCTGTTGCTTTAAATTTATAAAAGTAAAGCTATTGATGTTAACGATGTTAATTTATTTTATAATATGTCGTATATCATTACTATTATTAATTTACTTAAAAATTGGCGTTTTCATATTTTGGAAACAGAAAGTGACATAAACATACAACAATAACTGTAGTGTATGGGTAGGTTGTTCTTCTTAGTATTAAAATATTTTGGAATTATGTGGCTGTAGACTCACTCTTCACATGCCCTGGCGTAAAAGTAAGGTTTGAGTTTTCTTGCATATAGTAATAAAACTGTTTATAATATTTAGGATTCAGACTAAATTTTACCCGTGTAAATAAGTGTTTATATCTTTCAAAATATCATCCAAGCCTAAACATATAAAGTTGTTTGTTTTAAAATATCTATCTTTTTGATCATCAGTAGCACCTAAAAATAGCAAATGCAATTTACCCATAAACTCAGTCAAACTTAGTTTTAAAAACAATGCTTAGTAACAAGATTTAATATTCGTCTAGTACGCGGGTGACCGACATCAAGCTGTTGTTAATGACAGGTAATTACTAACGCTGGCGATTATCAAAAGGGATTAAGCAATGCACGGAATGCGGACGTGTCTAAATCCCAAACGCCAGTTAATACCTTTACAGCTGACGTTTATTTGAGTGATTAATAATTCAAAACCTGTCAATAAAACCGTTATTTATGATTACAATGATAATTTACGAGTGAAGCTCGCCATTTCAGCTGCTTACGTGTTTAAGTGTTTTTTGTAACAGATTCCAAGTTGTGATGAGGACAGCGTTGTAACTGTGTTTAGCGTGGTGTAACAGTCTGTCACGTAGGTAATGATATCTTAGTATATATTTGCTAAGGTATATCTCGATCCTAAATCAATTAAAACCTTAAAATGTAAGTTAATCCACTAGTATTTCCATTTTTCCGCTGGCTGATTGCCTATTATACGTTAAACTTTGAACCCCATAGAAACTTAAAATGTAATTTTATAAATTAACTTTACAAAACATAATGTATATTTATACTTGCGCTTTCATAGACATTACAGCTGCTATAAGTTCACATATGCTATACATGTCATTTTGTTAAGTAGTTTATGATAACATACAATATATGTAGCTGAGACAACGTACGTACAATTTTACTATATAATGTAGCACTTAATTCTAATAATGAAATATTTTAAACCTAAATTAGTTATTTAACTAAGAGTAGAAATTTCCTTCTGTTAATGAAAAACAATACATGTTCATTTCACTTATGTTTACCAACGTGCAGCGCACAAGGTTTTCCATTTCTCACTTTTACAAACACTAAAACTCTGTTACAAGCTTGCAAGTTACACAGTAAAATATTTGTTTTGGTACAAGAAAAGGTATCTCCAGGAGGAACTGGGAAAACACACAAACATTGGAGTTGAATGGCGATGGAGACGAAGGAGATGAATAAGTAACCAGTTGCCCAACAACATTCTCCAACACTACTGCCGTCCGGGCCCGACCGGTCGGGGGGGATTGGTTTGATTTTCATTCTTAATACCTCTAGTTCATACGACAAGTATTTATTTTTAAATTTTGTAAAAATTTTACAGAATGTGGTTATGCAGAAAAAACACGAAATTACAAAAAATCAGTCCTTTCTCAAAGAATTATATCAGGAGGCAGATACATAAAGTAGTACTTTAACTTAAGGGAATTCTATTACAAAAGGTATATTGTAAAATAATTATTTTGTACTCGGATGTGAGGTCGTATATGTGGGTAATTAGTTTTAGTGAAGTACCAGGTATGTATGCTAGTCTTTCTTATTTTTTCTTGTCAACGCCAGATGCATTGTTTCATACGTTGTTGCAGGACTGAGGTCTAACGTTTCAAAGTTATGTAGGCAACCCGGGGCTCGACTCGTAACCTGCTGCACTGAAATAGCAACCCGGGGCTCGACTCGTAACCTGCTGCACTGAAATAGCAACCCAGGGCTCGACTCGTAACCTGCTGCACTGAAATAGCAACCCGGGGCTCGACTCGTAACCTGCTGCACTGAAATAGCAACCCAGGGCTCGACTCGTAACCTGCTGCACTGAAATAGCAACCCGGGGCTCGACTCGTAACCTGCTGCACTGAAATAGCAGCCCGGGGCTCGACTCGTAACCTTTTGCACTGAAATAGCAGCCCGGGGCTCAACTCGTAACCTTCTGCACTGAAATAGCAGCCGGGGGCTCGACTCGTAACCTTCTGCACTGAAATAGCAACCCGGGGCTCGACTCGTAACCTGCTGCACTGAAATAGCAACCCGGGGCTGGACTCGTAACCGTCTGCACTAAAATAGCAACCCGGGGCTCGACTCGTAACCTTCTGCATTGAAATAGCAACCCGGGGCTCGACTCGTAACCTGCTGCACTGAAATAGCAACCCGGGGCTCGACTCGTAACCTGCTGCACTGAAATAGCAACCCGGGGCTCGACTCGTAACCTGCTGCACTGAAATAGCAGCCCGGGGCTCGACTCGTAGCCTTCTGCACTGCAATAGCAACCCGGGGCTCGACTCGTAACCTTCTGCACTGAAATAGCAACCCGGGGCTCGACTCGTAACCTGCTGCACTGAAATAGCATCCCGGGGCTCGACTCGTAACCTGCTGCACTGAAATAACAACCCGGGGCTCGACTCGTAACCTGCTGCACTGAAATAGCAACCCGGGGCTCGACACGTAACCTTCTGTACTGAAATAGCAACCCGAGGCTCAACTCGTAACCTGCTGCACTGAAATAGCAACCCGGGGCTCTACTCGTAACCTTCTGCACTGATATAGCAACCCGGGGCTCGACTCGTAACCTGCTGCACTGAAATAGCAGCCCGGGGCTCGACTCGTAACCTGCTGCACTGAAATAGCAATCCGGGGCTCGACTCGTAACCTTCTGCACTAACCTGCTGCACTGAAATAGCAATCCGGGGCTCGACTCGTAACCTTCTGCACTGAAATAGCAACCCGGGGCTCGACTCGTAACCTGCTGCACTGAAATAGAAACCCGGGGCTCGACTCGTAACCTTCTGCACTGAAATAGCAACCCGGGGCTCGACTCGTAACCTTCTGCACTGAAATAGCAACCCGGGGCTCAACTCGTAACCTGCTGCACTGAAATAGCAACCCGGAGCTCGACTCGTAACCTTCTGCACTGAAATAGCAACCCGGGGCTCGACTCGTAACCTGCTGCACTGAAATAGCAACCCGGGGCTCGACTCGTAACCTTCTGCACTGAAAAAGCAACCCGGGGCCCGACTCGTAACCTTCTGCACTGAAATAAAAAACGTTTCGGTTTTGTTTTAGGAAAGTCGTAACCATTAAATGAAGTTTAGGATTTCGATTGCAGAAGCGGACAATAGAACCGTTTTCAAAAGACATCACATATACTCTTTAGAACTATTTAAAAAGATTGCATTTTTTCACTCGGTATATTAATATATAATTGCGTTTGAAAAAAATTAGAAAAAAGGCCAAGACTTTAGCCTCGTGTCTGAAGCTATCGTATGACCTAGGAGGCTGAAACTTGTAACATTCATAAACAATTAGATGAGGAAGATCTACACGGAGCCGGATTTTGATTTTGTCATGTTACCGAATTTCCCTTATAAAGAAGAATTAATGACCGTAGTCGGCATGGTAAGACCTTAGTACCATGATAACTTTTCTTTTTGAGGCCACCAAATGCCAAAAACACCATTCGTTCGAATTCATATACATATATTTTTAGCGAATTTCCCCTATAGGGAAGAAGCTATTACCGTAGTCGGCATGGTAAGACCTAGGCCCGGGACCATGATAACTTTTCGTTTTGAGGTCCCCAGACCCCAAAAACACCATTCGTTCGAAACTGTATATATATATATATATATCTATATATATATATATATATATATATATATATATATATATATATATATATATATGTCCGTGAGCACGATAACTCTCGTAAAAATTATTCGATTTTGATGAAATTTGGTATAAACGTGTAAAGTAACATTTATGACTTTAAGTTCGAAAACCAGCCAGATCGCTTTATCCGAAGGGGTATTTTGGGGGGGTTTTCTACCCCAAAAATGGGTTTTTTGAATTTTTTACATATAATTTTGGAAATAGTCAAGTTTTAGTTTTTACCATTGGATTCAGCTTAAAAAAACACACAATTTGGTATTTTGCTCATTTCTCTACGTCAATTGGTTACCGAGATATAGAAAGTGCTAAACACAGTACGTTGTCTAATGTTATTCTTATGGAGGAAAAGAAAAATTTTATATCTCGCTTATTTATTAACGTTTACTGACAAAACTTGGTATACGGCTTCATCTGGTTGTGGACCATTGATATTTGCTCAAAAAAACAATTTTTTGCCAAAGGCTCCCGTAGCAGCAAACCTGCGTACTCAGCCCCATGTTATTCCTATGGAGAATAAGTAACGTGTTATCTCCCTTAATTATGAAAATAAATTAATGAAATTTGGTACGTGGCTTTACCTAAATGAGTTATATTGATATCTGTATAAAACCCCATTTTTTGTTTTCCTTCCTTCAGCAAACCTGCATACTCAGCCGCCATGTTATTCTTATGGAGAATAATTAAAATGTCATAAATCGTTTATTTATGAATGTATATTGATGAAACTTGGTATGTGGCTTTATGTGGTATTAAGATACATATATATGCATTGGAAATTCGCTGAGTACGCAGGTTTGCTGCTACGGGGGTATTTTAATATTACGTTAAAGTACGAAAAACATTTCAAAATTAACTAATGATCAGCTGTGGGTTATCACTATTTATGTAATGTACGTGTGAAATGTAAACATCGGTATTGATTTATTATTGAGTAAATAGTAAATCCAATAAAACTTAAACTTAAATAGTAGTTTAGAGGTTATAGCCCTTCAAACCATTCGCACAACCTACAGACCCTAGCCTTTTACAGCAACAGACTCCACGACCACCACAGTCATCTCAACCCTCGTTGAATCTCAGGGGGAGCAAGTTATGCGAACACTCCTTGCTATAAGACGTCCTTTTAGCGAATTTCCCCTATAGGGAAGAAGCTATTACCGTAGTCGGCATGGTAAGACCTAGGCCCGGGACCATGATAACTTTTCGTTTTGAGGTCCCCAGACCCCAAAAACACCATTCGTTCGAAATTGTATATATATATATATATATGTATATATGTGTGTGTGTGTGTGTGTGTGTGTGTGTGTGTGTGTGTGTGTGTGTGTCCGTGAGCACGATAACTCTCGTAAAAATAATCCGATTTTGATGAAATTTGGAATAAACGTGTAAAGCAACATTTATGACTTTATGTTGAAAACCAGCCAGATCGCTCCATCTGTACCCCAAAAATGGGTTTTTTGAAATGTTTACATATAATTTTTTAAATAGTCAAATATTAGTTTTTACCATTAGATTCAGCTTAAAAAAACAAACAATTTGGTATTTTTATCATTCCTCTACGTCAATTGGTTACTGAGATATCGAAAGTGCTAAACACGGTACGTTGTCTAATGTTATTCTTATGGAGGAAAAGACAAATTTTATATCTTGCTTATTTATGAACGTATACTGACGAAACTTGGTATACGGCTTCATCTGGTTGTGGTCTAATAATATTTGCTCAAAAAAGCAATTTTTTGCCAAAGGCTCCCGTAGCAGCAAACCCGTGTACTCACCCCCCATGTTACTCTTATGGAGAATAATTAAAATTGCATATATCGCTTAGTTGTGAATATATTTTTATGAAACTTGGTAAGTAGCTTTATGTAGTATTAAGACATTTATATCTCCATTGTAAATTCGCTGAGTATGCAGATTTGCTGTGACGGGGTATTTAAAAAATCATTCTCTATATAACGGTATAATTTTGTTAATGCTCTAGCTGGCATTATTACAAGTACAGTTAATAACAGACAAAACTTTGTAATGATGTTAAAACACCTCCTATAATTGAGAAATATTTGTAACAGAATAAAGGATTTGGTTGATAATTTAGAAGATGGTTTAGTGTCAGAAGTTCTACTTGTGTTAATTTTATGACGATATTATATAGAGTGTGAACTGTCTCAGTAAATATGTTTGATTCTGATTCATTATATTTAGAATTCCTTTTTAACTTGAGCAAATATAAAAGTGTCAATTTTGATACACTTTATGAAAGACTAAACTACTTACGTACCGTCGGTCAGCTCAATTTAAGCTGACTGACGGTACGTAATTTAGTATTTTATAATACCTACAGCTCAGGGGTTAAAACCTTGGATGGTTTGATAATCTTTCATGCAAAATATTCATCATTTATAACGTTAATCGCTTTCAAACAGATTTAATTTTAGTGCAACACTGGACGAAAAATCATTAATTTGTCTTCAGTACAAATCTGTTAATGCAAGAATTCCACGAGAATAATGACAGAACGGTGAAGATAGAAAAGAAAAACAGATTTTTAAAGTGGGAGACAGTAAAAAAGCTAAATCTGTTGTTGCTTATTACGAATCACAGACAAATCTGTCATGATATATTTGCTTTAATAAATACAATTTAATATTTTGTCACCTACATTCGGATAAATTAATTATAAATTCCCTCATAAAATAAATGTTTCAAAGGCGTTTTCCACTACAAATTTATTTGTATCTAACTAAATTCCAACCAAACGTTAAAAAGGATTTGAGAGAAATGTATTTACTACTCTAAATATATATTTAAAAATATATTCAGATCCCTTTACTGGTAAGAGCCAAGGAGAGCTTAGTGCGTTCGTGCATCTATACGTTTCTCCGCTTTATAAAAGTTAGTAAAACCCTTTTACAAAAACGTTTTTAAAGAAACCTTACGACAAAAAGGTCGGTCTTTCAGTGATTCGTCAAAGGCCAGGGATCGGTCTCACTCAACGTCATGTTTAAAGACTTATAAGACGATTTTCTGTCGCTTCTTCCACTAGAGGTTCTGGAAAATGTCCTTACAGAACTCTCAAGAGAAATTATAATGTTTAAAAATGAAGACGAAAACCGTCTGGGGATAATTCAAATATAGATTGATTGCAAAAACGTACGAAAACTGGAGTGAACAGTGAACACTTTCATATCACACATATTCTTGTTCAATATAGACATATTTGTTTCATCTTTGAGACATTTAGAAGTGTTTTTACACGAAACCTTGTTGATTAGTTATCATCAAAAATATACGTTGTGAGATTTCACAGCCTTAGGAGTTTTGGTTTTCTTAAATTAATACTCAACATACTATAAAAGGTAAAAATGTACTTACTTAAAGTTTTTTACGATTAACTATGAAATTTTGTTGTTGTCAGTACCACCACATCCCAGGATGTGGAAAATTAACTAATATTAGGCTACATAAATGGTTGTCATAGATGGCAAGACACACTACTGCTGAAGAGCGTTGCCAAACAAACTATACAACTTCTCACTGATCCGACAGCAAGACAAGTTTTGTTGTTGTCAGTACCACCACATCCCAGGATGTGGAAAATTAACTAATATTAGGCTACATAAATGGTTGTCATAGATGGCAAGACACACTACTGCTGAAGAGCGTTGCCAAACAAACTATACAACTTCTCACTGATCCGACAGCAAGACAAGTTTTGTTGTTGTCAGTACCACCACATCCCAGGATGTGGAAAATTAACTAATATTAGGCTACATAAATGGTTGTCATAGATGGCAAGACACACTACTGCTGAAGAGCGTTGCCAAACAAACTATACAACTTCTCACTGATCCGACAGCAAGACAAGTTTTGTTGTTGTCAGTACCACCACATCCCAGGATGTGGAAAATTAACTAATATTAGGCTACATAAATGGTTGTCATAGATGGCAAGACACACTACTGCTGAAGAGCGTTGCCAAACAAACTATACAACTTCTCACTGATCCGACAGCAAGACAAGTTTTGTTGTTGTCAGTACCACCACATCCCAGGATGTGGAAAATTAACTAATATTAGGCTACATAAATGGTTGTCATAGATGGCAAGACACACTACTGCTGAAGAGCGTTGCCAAACAAACTATACAACTTCTCACTGATCCGACAGCAAGACAAGTTTTGTTGTTGTCAGTACCACCACATCCCAGGATGTGGAAAATTAACTAATATTAGGCTACATAAATGGTTGTCATAGATGGCAAGACACACTACTGCTGAAGAGCGTTGCCAAACAAACTATACAACTTCTCACTGATCCGACAGCAAGACAAGTTTTGAACTAATTCCGATGTATCATCAGATGACGGATAAATATAAATCCTTCTAATAAAATGGCATTCTACTTTCATTATTTGTTCTTTCTACTTTATGTATTTTTATTGTTTGATTTTACTTAAGGAAGAAAAATCAAATAATTTCGCCTTGTCAACTCCCCTTAAGTAAGTCGAAACATTTTCAATGAACTATTCGACCATACTCATTTGAATGTGAATGTACTTTCTCAACTAACCTGTTACTGGGCAAATAGTTTTAGGGGATTCTAAATTAGCAAAATATTATATTAACATAATAATCCTATTTATTTCCCACTCTAACAACCTATTAACAAGGGCCTTATAGTCAACTAAGGAGAGAAGAATTCTTGCTGCAATGTAAAAACATTAAAAAGACTTTGTCATTGATTTTTGTTTGTTAATTATATTGGTATACATGTTAATCTATGTTTAAAACTACACTTAACTCTCCTAACACCCTACCTGTCCTGACCTAAACATTTTATTTTAAAGCTAACATTATTTGTTCAATAATAATTAGTTACACAAAACCGATCTTAATAAGAAAGATTGCAATGTGTTATGAAAGGGTTGTCATTATTAATCTTAATCTCAGTTAAATATGATTAGCAAAATATGGTCCCTTTAGCAAGAGAAGCATATTGTACAAGACGAGTTTAAACCCAAATTCGGGCTAGACCGCCGATTACTCGCTATCTATACGGCACGTTAGAGTGTAAGGTTCCGATTTCAAAACAATCTATTGATTCTGAGATAGTCTTTTAGATAAGTCTGTTAAGCTGTCATTTTTTTTAATATTGACTTACAGTTGGTCTTGTCTAATGGTTTATTAAACTAAGCAACTTAGCCCAAAATCACTCAAACGCAAAGATCACGTTTATTACACTATGTAAAATTAAAGTGTTATCACTTCTCTTCCTTTTCACAAAACCTATTTCAAGCGCAAACCCTTTTAACAAGTTTACCCTTACTTTATTTCGATCTTAGTAATGAAGCCTATTTGTTTATTCTTCTGTCAATGTAGTTGGGCTTTATTCCAAACCAAAACTGGAAAAAACTCATAACTTTATTTGCTACTTCCAAACGTCTATATTGCATATCATAATATGTCAATACACATTTGAAACACTGAGTTCTCAGTGAATACTGATCATATTTACAAGATTTATGTGTCAAATTAAAGGGAATAATGCGAAGATTTGACGAATATCCTCAGAATTCTTATGCCCCACAGCCCTTCAAAACCTTCACAGCTGTTGAAGGTAACACAACACAGTATAGAAGCAAGATCAGCTGTTCAAAGCTAACTTGTGGAATGGCATCAAAGTTTAAACTGCTTTTATTTCAGGAGCTAGATTAGCTTTATTTTCATAAAATATGTCTTCCATATTCTCTCCCTTTCCAATATGTATCCTGGTTCAGACCTTTTACCTATTCGTTAGACACTAATTTATATTCTTCCTTCTAAAATTTAAACCTGATTCTTTTTTTAATCAACGCAATTTATTTCTGGCTTAAGTTAGCTGTTTATGTTTAATATGAGGGTTCAAGTTGTTTTTTTTCATCAGACGTTTCAACTTTTTTTTCCTTTTCATGTCGCTGGCAGGTGCAAAGTGGATGTATTGTTAATTCTTATATGTTTTACCGTCTGCACATTTTCCTCGGCCGATCAAATCAGAAGGAAATCTGACTCTACCCTTCGGCAGAATTGTTACTCTCCCTTCAAGTATCCTGCGCCAAACTTTTACTGAACTCATCCGCCAAGTTATTTCCCAAGAGGTGGAAAGTGTCTGGTATCTTACATTCTGCACACTGACTGGCACGTAAAGTAAAATAACTTCTACTTCTCCATTTGAACATTAATTTGCTTAACATTTTGACAAACCAATAAGTTTACAAAACAAATACACTGATCGATTTGTTGTCAACTTTTGTAAATAAGGGGCCACATTACTAGTTTTAGATATATGATTAAGGGATTAAGGGATGTTATAAAATACGATTTGAAATACACTTAAAATATATTTACAACTATACTATACTTGCTTACCACGATTTCATATTTTTAATATGTGCTTTGAATGTAAATATATACAACGTATTCTCGAACCTTCTCCGTAAACATAAATACAAACTGAATAATTGTATGCAAACATAGGGCCCATCTTGTTTCCTTTCTGTATGACCAGGGAAAGTAGGGTTAAAATTTGAATACAAATGAAAAAATTGCAAGCTTAAATGTGTTTACTGAAAATCATTAACTGAGATCCCCTTCTTCAAATACTGCGTTTTCTACTTCAATGATAAGGTTTGGCCACCCTATTGTATTTTCTATCGATTTTATATATAAAGTTACGTTATTATCGTATGCAATGGCTCATCAGTATAGTACAATTGATATCCTATTTCGATTAAATTAAGAGAGTATGTGTTTGTGAGTGCTTTGATCACTAAACAATCGAAACACATGCTATCCGTATCCAAATTAATGGTGGTGTCTCATTATAATTATTAAAACCAATTTTTACTATAATAGTTCTTTACTTTGTCAATAGAGTACACCAAATCTCTAAAGCACAACCGCCCACGCTGTAACCCCGTAGTTGAGTTACCGAACAGCCTCCACGACCACAGCTCAAGTTGTGACCCTTTGGTTGAAGTTACTTCAGATTCAATTACTGACTTATTTTACATAACATCCTAACAGAGCTTTTATTTACTATTAACTGTAACTCAATGGTACTACTAATGTATACAATTTGTATTTAAAGATCAAGAGAACTTCTTGGAATAATGTGAAAATTGTATGTTGGACATAACTTTAAATACGCGAGTAGTAGTAGCCAGCACCCAGTAGCCAGTAGCTAGTATCCAGTCTCCAGTAGCCAGTAGCCAGTAGCCAGGAGGCAGTACCCAGTAGCCAGTACAGTAGCTAGTATCTTGTAGCCAGTAGCTAGTAGCTAGTAGCCAGTAGCCAATAGCCAATAGCCAGTAGCCAGTAGCCAGTAGCCAATAACCAGTAGCCAGTAGCCAGTAGTCAGTAGCCAGTAGCCTGTAACCAGTAGCCAGTAGCCAGTAGCCAGTAGCCAATAGCCAATAGCCAGTAGCCAGTAGCCAGTAGCCAGTAGCCGGCAGCCAGTAGCCAGTAACCAGTAGCCAGTAGCCAGTAGCCAGTAGCTAGTAGCCAGTAGCCAGTAACCAGTAGCCAGTAGCCAGTAGTCAGTAGCCAGTAGACAGTAGCCAGTATCCATTAGCCAGTAGCCAGTAGCCAGTAGCCACTGGTGATTGGCAGGGGTTGAACCTGAGGCCCCGGAACAAGGTCCCACGCTAGAACCTCTATATCAGGCTGTTCCCATAATAATCATAACTTTAAATTATTAAGCCGTATGGCATAGTTTTAAAACACAGAATCTTCAAGTATATTAATCTGTTGAGGATATAATATTTCTTGGCATTGAGTATTTTAAATGCGATACATAGTAACAAATATTAACCAACGTGAGTTACATTATGGAACAACTAGTACTTATTATATTCCGATTTTCACTCGATTGGCAAAAAAAGTTAACTGGCTGGGCAGCGTAGTGGTAAGAGTTTGCCAGATCGTTCCCGAGCAAAATATAAACATTGTGTGAGGGTGCGGTACATAAGAAGTTTGCAAGTTGATATTGGTTATAAACTAAGTATTTGACACAGTCAATCCAAAAATATGGTCAACGGAGCAAGGGAGGGTAATTCCGTTTCTGGCCCGGCGGTCATTTGTCATTTGGCAAATAATCGATAAAGCTTTCTAAAAATCGGTTGACCTTAGATAGTAACCAGGACCAGGGATTGGACCTTTTCCTTTCAAAACGTAAACAAATACCACTGGCTTATATACACAACAATATAAAACCACACAAATATATAACGCCTTGTTTATTTGCCAACTACCCTGGTTGCGCCTAATGGTGACTGCTAGTTTTTTTGTGATTTTTGTAAGTTTTCAGTAGATTTACATTGTGTCTACATAGCCGTCAACCTTCATAATCATAGTGTATATAATAAGCATACTCATTTCGATAAGGAAAACCTAGAGAGTACCAAAAATATAAGAAATATAAAAATATATTTTTAATAGTCACTTTAGAGAAAACGTCTTATTTATTTTTATATGGCATGAACATAATCAAAAATAGAGTTACATTATTTTTACAATTGTTTTATTTAACAAATTAAAAATAATAAAAAGCATTTTAATTTGATTTTCAGGTATGGAAACATATTATAATAGCATGCATGATATTATTTGTAGACTAGGAAATAAAACAATATGATATATGGAAATAAATATTACTTTTATATCATGTAGTTCATATGTATTATAAATGAGATCATGATTTTTGTTATTTGTTATTGTTTCTCTTTCTCTAAATTTAAATACGCTACACAAGATTTTTACATTTATAGTTTCTTCTCGTATTTTCTGATATGAATAATTGTTAACATTGCGTAGGCTATGTAATGAATCTTTGGTTAACTAATAATTTGTTTTAATAATTATTATAATGACTCCCAAAGAATATATAGGCACTAAGTACCTGGCACTAACAGAATTAACAATGTAAAACGGTAGTACAATAGCCGTACTATTTTACTCGTAAAACAGTTATATGTTGCATTTTAATTTCTATTAATAACTGTACAATCAAAGAAAATGTATTATTTGATTTTACGTAGACTAAATCAAAAATCAAAATACGTTTTCAAATAAGTTCTCCTCTACTCTTTATACTATACTATTTAGTATAAATTGTTTCTTCTTTATCTTAAATATACCAAAATTCATATTTTGGCTTAGTGAAAAGTATTATTTTCTTCATCTTTATTGGACGTGACGGTTACCTATCGCAAATTTTTGTGAAATCAGTAGATTTCGAAGCTATAGGACAAAATTGTCTGAAATTGTACAAAAACCTGTTTTATATCTTACTACATAATACCCACGTAATTGAAAATGTATTTCTTTTTTCCATGAGTTTTCTTATATTCAGGATCGTAAGTTCAGTTTTGTAAATATGTATGTTTAAAGCCTACGTCTGGTCACTAGATTTCCTGTTTTTGAATTATCTACTCGTACCTAATTACCATGAAACAAATCAACCAGACTCGATGTCAGTATGTTTCCAGCCTGACCCAGCAGCCACCCCGACACCGTCCGTTCGACAAACGCAATGCCACCGGGAAGGACACGGTTACATGTACCACAAGTACGTACTCACCTGAGGAACGCACCACACTGCACCACCACAAGTCACTACCCACTAAACCTCGACACCCGCGAACTGTGACATACCGAGCCCGCGCTGCGCTGGCTGCTGTGATACTGAGCACTGAGCACCGCAATGCGTCGCCAGCGCCTCAGCGGTCGATCCGACAACTACGGCGATCCAATAATGTTTCTCTTGCGGTACATCTTGCCGCTCCTGCAGCACGCCACAAACCGCCGTGCCGTCTTGGTAGAGGTACGTAGTGCCGTAGTACGGTCAAGGTTACGACAAGGTACGATAGTGATATGGCAATGGTCCAAACACTATGGCGATCCAATCATGTTTCTCTTGCGGTACATCTCGCCGCTCCTGCAGCACGCCACAAACCGCCGTGCCGTCTTGGTAGAGGTACGTAGTGCCGTAGTACGGTCAAGGTTACGACAAGGTACGATAGTGATATGGCAATGGTCCAAACACTATGGCGACCCCATAATGTTTCTCTTGCGGTTCATCTCGCCACTCCTTCAGCACGCCACACTCCGCCGTGCCGTCTTGGTAGAGGTACGTAGTGCCGTAGTACGGTCAAGGTTACGACAAGGTACGATAGTGATATGACAATGGTCCAAACACTATGGCGATCCAATCATGTTTCTCTTGCGGTTCATCTCGCCGCTCCTGCAGCACGCCACAAACCGCCGTACCGTCTTGGTAGAGGTACGTAGTGCCGTAGTACGGTCAAGGTTACGACAAGGGTACGATAGGATTCGACAATGGTCCAAACACTATGGCGATCCCATAATGTTTCTCTTGCGGTACATCTCACCGCTCCTGCAGCACGCCACACTCCGCCGTGCCGTCTTGGTAGAGGTACGTAGTGCCGTAGTACGGTCAAGGTTACGACTAGGGTACGATAGTGATATGACAATGGTCCAAACACTATGGCGACCCCATAATGTTTCTCTTGTGGTTCATCTCGTCACTCCTTCAGCACGCCACTCTTGGTGAAAGTACGTAGCGCCGGAGTACGGTCAAGGGTACGACAGTGGTACGACAATGGTCCAAACACTATGGTCCAAACACAGAGATACGACAACTACGGCGATCTAATCATGTTCCTCTTGTGGTACATCTGGTCGCTCCTGCAAAAATACACACTGCCGTGCCGTCTTTGCAATGGTTTAGTACGGTAGTACATTGCGGGTTACGACAAGGTTACGACAATGATGTGACAATCCACTTATCTGGGCTATGTACGAATCAAATGGTAACAACCCGTTCGATTGGTATAACAACGAATCGAGCTTAAAAACCACTTGAACGGTTTGCCTGAATAATTTATTTTTAGGATTAACAATATCCCGTTTACAATACAATACAATATGCCATTATTCATATACTTTGAGTACAGAATTGGTGTCAAGATAAAAAGGAAGCTTTACAATGACAAAAGAATAAAATACATATTTCAAGGAATGTTTGTTTCCCTCCATGTTGTGTATTAATCCATGGTGTAGAATGGACGCTCTTTCAGCCTTTTGGTGATCCTTTGTTTCGACGGTTTCATAGTTGTTATGTTATTGAGTTCTATAGCTCTTCTGGAAGAAGATTTATAAATTTGGGCACGATGTACGATGGTTATTTTTCTTCATAAATAGCAAGTTGATGATTGCGACGATTATCGTTATTTTCATTCCTAGTAAAGTGACTATGGATGTGTACACCTCTTATTAAGTGAAGTGCTGATGAGTAGAGAATGGTTGCCAGAATGTAGAGTAAGGGTCCCAAGCTGCTTGAAAGCCTCACGGCAGGAATCCTTTAGTACCGATCCAGCCATAACTCTAACAGCCTTCTTTTGTTGGATTAGTACCCTCTGAAAGTTTAGTTTTGCACGAGCCACTCCACAATGCAAGACCATACCGAAGATGGGGCGAGCGAGGTAAGCTGATTTGATTGTGATAGGATCAGCAATGCATTTTCATGTTCTGAGGACGAACACTCCAGAGCTGACTTTTCCAAACACTGTGTCTACTTGGTAATTCCACGAGAGATCAGTGACGATCATGACACCCAGGTACTTTGTTTCTCAGCTCTACTGATTCCTGGGAGTTCAACCACTTCCTTCTTTTCCCTGCCAAAAATAGTGGAGTGCTCTTTCCTTCATTTACCGCTAGGTCATTGCTGTGCAATACTCAAGTGACTTGTTCAGTGCTATGCATGATTCAACCTCCAGTTCTTCTGGGTTTTTCCCCTCTTACTAGGACAGTGTAGTCTTCATACATAATCACCAAGCAATGTGGTCTCAGATATTCTGACAAGTCACTGGTAATTATAAACAGAATGGTCCCAAATCTGAGCCCTGAGGGACTCCTCTGGTCATCTTTTGAGGTTCTGATACGTTCGTCCTAGCTGTTCTCCTTTCCAAATGTCTTTACTTTTTCTACCTGTTCTTTTTCCTCTAAGTAGCTTTTAAACCAACGAGAAGCAGTCTCTTTTATACCAATTATTTTAATATTTTTGACGAAGATATTATTATGGAGCAGCCTGCAACGTTTTCCCAAGAAATATAGCCAAGTGTCTAAAATGTTTCTCCTTCAGGTTCTAAACGTTGGTTTCTTCCAGCAAACATTAAATGGGCGTGTTAGGTTGAATTTAATTGGTCTGTTTCGTCGGCATTGGATTAAAAGAAACCAAGATAAATATTTTTATTGCAGATAGTGTTAAAGTATATCTGACTTTTAAGGGCCAAGGTGAGTGAACGAAAAGAGTTGAAAAAGGATTGAAAATGCCAATAGTTCCAAAAGAAATTCTATTCTAGATTTAGAATATGGCATAAAGATAGTCGAAAATCCAATTTTCAGAATTCATGAAACCAGAAGAATGCCATTTTCGGTTATAGATGAAATGAAAAGTGAGTTAGATAAAATGGCAAAGCTAGGAGTTTCTAGTCCTGCTGCGTTGGGTTGTAGGGGTTTACCCCAATTGTGTCACCAATAGTTATAAGAGTCCGACAAAACGGAAAGTTATTGATCATTAACCAATATTATTTATTGATGTGACATACAGAATGTTAAACAAATTACTAGGTAAATCATGTGTTCCGACATAAAATTATAAATTTTGAAGTGATGCCATTCAATCCTAAAACTATCTACATCTAAGAATTAAATATGCACATTGCTGATGTTCTGAGTAGATACTGCAAATCATCTGAAGATGCTGGTGCGTATACAACAACCTTGAAGTACTATATTCTTTCACAGTATGACCTACAAATCGACCTTTTCCAGATAAAGAAGAATCTTCTAAAAGTTGCAACTTGAAAGAACTTATACTCTACACTTATGAACCTATACTCTACACACTTCATAAAGGGCCTTCCTCTGAAACTGAGTAACAAATACGTCTCCGTTTTTAATGGAATTGAAGATATCAGTTGATGTTTTAAAATGGATTAGTATTCAAAGTTACCAAAATTATAGTTCCAAAAATCATACTTTATGAAGAATTTTTATACGGGGTGTCATGGAATTCAATCTTGTCACCAAAGAGCTAAAGAATCACTATATTTGCCTAACTTTTTTGAAGACTCTCAAGTTGTACATTATCATGTCATTTATGCTAAATACAGAGCAGAGCCGAAGGATCCTTTAAAAAGTAATTATTTCTCAAAGAGACAGTGGGAAGTCACTACGGATGATAATTTTGAGTTTTTGGGTAAAACTTACCTTATTATGGAAGACAGAAATTCCGGTTATTTTGAGCTTGCTAAAGTGAGATCAACATCAAAATTTTCTACTGCCAGTCGATTAATGTATTGATTTACTTGCCATGATGTTCCGGCTATAGTAGAAATAGAATCAGACAACATGTCACTTAACTCGGTAGGTTGCAATCACTTTTCTAACCGATGGGGATCTGAACAATAAATTTTCGCTTCGCATTTTCCAAGGGCTAATGAATTTGCAGAGAGATTCGTATAAACTGACAAAAACGAATAATGTCATCAAGATAGGACTAACGTGTATGAAGTCCTGCTCAGTTACCGAGACGCAACACGTTCACCTTATTTAGGATCTTAAGTGCAAATACTTATGTGTCGTAGAACTCTTAAGATTACTCCCAATCTTTGACGTGTTCCACTTACCATCTGTCATCGATCCTAAAGAGGTCAACAATAAACTATTGAAAGCAAGATAACATGAATGGTGACCGTGTGTGTAAAACAAAGCAAGATTTCAAAATCGAAAAATGTGTTAGAATAAAAAATGATCACAGAAATTGGAATTTAAACGGATTCAATAACAAGATTAATTAAAGACGTTGTGGAAACAGAGGAAAGCAATGTCGACTAAATTGCTGTAATTTAACCAAAGTGCACTATCCAATTAGATAACGGACCAATACGCAGAACAAAACAAAATGAGATAAAGATTTGCATCTTTTGATTTGTTGTTATTACCAACTAATCAAAACTTGTAGTCTCAGGAAATGAACCCAGGCTGGAACCAAAGTAACCCCAGATATCAAATGAATTCATCAGAACCATAAATACTATTTTCTATATTACTCAAAGTAGCGATGGACAACATGCTGCATCTTTATCTGGAAGCGCGATAACAGTAAAACAAACTATTTAAAGGTCTATATTCCTAACTAGTTACACTAGAAGCATCATTATCTCTTCACTCTTGCAGAGAGAAGAGCACGTGATATAAGTAAAATCATACTTTATTATTTTTACCATCCAATGTTTTTATAATGTGTTCTCATTCACAAGTTGTTTAGTCAAATAAAACCGTGTTTGCTGCGGTATTTCTTTATTTAATAACACAATTTTCCTAAGTAATCAATCGTTCCACATATAGTAAATATAAAAGCCGAGTTGTATAGGGATACTTCCTAGTTTCAAATTATGTCAGAAGCAATACATGAACTAAATCAGAATCTACAAATAAAACTTCACCTCAAAATGAAGGTTTAAATTAAACAAAACAAATTAAAGCTTGTAAATTGTTAAACACTGATATTTTATTATGTTTTCTTACTGATATTTTTTTAAAAGGGAATGGAAATAGCCAAATATATTTTTGAAAAACCCCTAAACGTTTACAATACACAAATTTAACTCAACTAATATAAAAAGCGCAAACTTCATAAATTGCATCATATTTATTTCTAATGGATATTAGAAGTGTAAAGAAAAACAAAGAAATATTAAAAAATTATTTTACTAAAATATAAGTGGAATCTGAAATCAAGTTTAATTTTAATATTATCTGGGATGAATAGTACCAGGTAACCAGTTTCTTAAAGTATTAAATAATATTAACTACCATCCAGAATATCTATTTATCATACTCTCTATTTAAAACTATCATGAAATACTTGCATGTTGAAATCCAGGAAGCCACAGCAAAATTCGATCTTTCTCCAGAAAAGGGTCTTTAACAAGAAAGCTCAAAAGCTAGACCCATAACAACTCAGGTCAAGTGCCTTGAAAAATAAAAACATATTTCCATAGACTTGCAAGTACTCTTCTCCCTATTTTTTACATCAACATCAAACAAGGGCTAGGTCGTTTTCCAGTTTTAACCCTAGATATGTTGTTATCTGTTATCCTTATAGAAATTTTTACAAATTGTGAAGTACTTATAAAAAAGCATAAATCAACTTTCAAATATTATGTGTGTGATTTGCAAACTGTTTTTATCAATAATCGTATAATTAATTAATTATACTTTATTATTATGTAATGTACTCAACGATAAGTGCATTACACAATGGGAGAGTGAGGTGCATTAGTTCATGGAGCCCTATGTTGATCGGTGCTGCTGATCAAAGCCTAACACAGTTCAGTAATTATATACAGTATAACATCGCGTATGTAAGTAAAAGTAAATGCTCAAGTGTTTCATGACTGTTTTATTCCATCCCGTAGCTATTTCAACACTTACTATACAGGGTTTTTATAAAATAATGGTGCGGTTTTGTCATGAGATGATAAACAAGCCGAAGAAGGTATAACTACAATATTTATGTTATTGAAATCACCATAAGAAACAGTTATTTGATATAGTAATAGTTTTAGTTTATATTATTTTTATAGTTTTAGTAGTATAGATGACTAGTAAGTTTCAATACCCCGTCATTTGCAGCTCTGCAGACATCTTAACGGTGATGTAACTGAGCGCATATACGGTTCAACTTGTCCCTTGTTACTGAGGATACTTCATGTTATATTATTTCTCTTTAACAAGCCTCAATTTTTTTTTGTCATTGAACTATGTTTTTCACACATAAGTACGAAAAGTCAAACACGTGTTCACTAGCCTAGGGTCCTAGGAGGCCATGATATGGGACCGCCTCCACCTATCCACCTTGAAATATGACTTTGGTAAACAACTGAAACCCAAACATACATCTTTTACAAAACACAATGTTAATAATCAAAGCGCTATTTTACGGTTAGTAAAAAAAAAACTATTTGATATGCAGAATCCAGTGCTAGTGATAGTGCTACCAACCTGGATTTTTAATTTGCCTAGTAGTACGTTGTAAAGCAGTCAAAACCGCGCCATTATCTTTTGAAAACCCTGTACCAATCAAAAAGTTGCTGACCCATATTAAAAGTTAAGTACGCCCAAAATTTGTCATTAGTGGGTTCAAATAATGAACTTGCAGAACAAAATATGTAAGGAGATCTACTTGGATGGGAGACGCCGAGCTGAGTAATTACACGGGGAGACGTAGCGCCGCACTATGCCCTTGAAACCCGCTCCTCGCCGTAACATGCACGTCTGAATTCATTATGCCGTATTCAGCATAACAAGCCGCCCTTACAATGGTGATAGCCCGGCTACTGCAGTGCTTCAACCATTCAAATCTCGGTCTTATATTTACGAATGATTTTATAACCACTGCGACTTTAATTTACTAACTTATTTTTATTTAAGGTGGATAAAAATTATTCTGAAAATTTAGGTTTGCCAAAGGACCAATAGCATAACAATCCTTGCTTTACATATTGTGAATAGGCTATATTTTTTATTTTAATTAAGGTTATTTTTTGCATTCTTTTTAGTGAATTTCCTATGGAAAAGTGAACTATTAGCATGACCCGCATGGTGAAACATAAGCTCAAGACTACCATAGAAGTTCCTAACATGACCACCTGAACACGTTGGGGGGTCGCTAACAACTTTATGTGTGTGTGTGTGTGTGTGTGTGTGTGCGTGCGTGCGTGCGTGCGTGCGTGCGTGCGTGCGTGCGTGCGTGCGTGCGTGCGTGCGTGCGTGCGTGCGTGCGTGAGTGCGTGCGTGCGTGCGTGCGTGCGTGCGTGCGTGTGTGCGTGCGTGCGTGCGTGTGTGTGTGTGTGTGTGTGTGTGTGTGTGTGTGTGTGTGTGTGTGTTCACACTCTAGCGGTTGTAGTTTTTGTCCGATTTAACTGAAATTTGGTAGAAACCTTCCCTTTTGTAAACAGTTAGACAAGTTTGTTGGGCAAAACAATCGGGCAACTAACCCCCTTTTTGGGGATTTTAATTTTTCAAATTTTGAGTTGTTATTCCCAAAAAGGGTCAGAAAAGCCCCAAATGTAAAAATATTCACGTAAGAAGATGGAGATTAGTGAGGCAAAAGTTGTAACCCCTGTCGTCATTGTATCACAAATATTTACCGAGTTATTAAAGAAAATGTTAATTGTCTTAACACAGTACGTTAGGGATTTTACACTGGAAAAGGTTGTTTTTCATATCTTTATATAGTTTTATCACCCCCAATACTCCTGTACCAACTTTTACCCTGACTATACCTTCTTCTAACTTTATAATATACAACATTGCCATCCTAGTAGTGAATTTAAACATAACCAGGAGCATCAGAACAGCCAAAAAATTTCAATTTTCCTCAACAATTTTACTAGTGTTATTTTAAACTCTTATTCGATTTTTTTAAGGTTTTAATGCGGAAATTCACTTCCCTCAAGTTAGCGTGCTGCGTGCGAACTCGTTTCTCTTTGCACTGATCTTTCTTATTAATTTATTTCCAGAATGACATTCTATTTACTTTTTTAAATTAAGTTAATTGTGAAGGCATAATTTATTAAAGGAATAATTTTAAAATATTATATTATTGCATCAGTAATGTAAAGGAATTATAATCAGCTTGAGGAATTATAATATACCGTCCAAGAGACAGTGAGTGCTTCGGGGCAGTTACTCATGAGCAAGCTGTTTGTTAGATGTTTAAATAACTTCAACTCTGTTGAAATTCTCATATATTGCAACTTATAATTGCTAGAATATTGTTGGTAGGCTTTGCTTATAATTTCATCAACTAACATCCAGCAATGATTTTTTGGCTAATCGACATTGGTTTTTTTTTTTACGTAGGAGGAACGCTTAATGCGCGAACCCAAAGGAACAGTGTGGGACTCCCTCTTACGAGGTATACCCACTAAACCTCCTACGGAGCCGCGGGGGAAAAACCAGGCCGGAACCCTTATCGGACAACTTCGGCACTGGCCCGCGTGTCTTGCGCCCAGACGGGTCACGTCACCGTTTCGGGAAACTTAGAGGTCACCTAAGCATCCCTCGTCTCGCTTTCCCCGAAGAACGGATTGCACGAAGAGCGCAACCGCTCTCCAGGAGTCTTCATTTCGAAGCATCGCCCCCACCACGACGTCCGGGGACAGATCGCCGACAGCAGAGACGAGCCTCCTCCTGTCTTCAGCGAAACGACTGCACCGGAAGAAAGTATGATGAGCATCATCCACCTCCTCCGGGCAGTAACTACACTGAGGTGACCTCACCTTCCCCATGCGGAAAAGGTATTCCCTGAAGTACCCGTGGCCCGTCAGGAATTGACACAAGAAAAAGTCAATTTCCCCAAATGCACGGCTCAACCACGGGCTTATGTCTCTGATGAGACGAAACGTCCATCGCCCTTCCAGTCCACCGTTCCAACGCTCTTGCCAAACTCGCAGAGTTTCGAGTCTGGCTTCCACAGCAGCTTGGTCTCTTCCGAGATCAGGAGCACGGTGAAAGATGTTCTGCCTCTCAGCGGCGAGCAGATCAAGGGGAAACACTCCAGCCACAACCATTACAGCCAGTCCAGACACAGTGCGATACGCACAGGCAACCCTAAGAGCCGCCCTGCGCTGAACGGAGAGAATTCTCTTGCTGTGTTTTTTGACTCTCATGGCACCCGCCCACACTTCTGCGCCGTACAGGAGAGTGGCGTTGACGGTGGACATGAGAAGTCGCCTCTTGCTGGACCTCGGGCCTCCAACATTCCCCATCAATCTTCTGAGCGACAGAACAACCCTCGTCGCCTTGTTGCAAACCGCCTGGATGTGCTCCCACCATGTGAGGCGGCGGTCAAGCACCACTCCCAGATACTTCGCCACAGTCTTCGTCTGGACCTCCACGTCACCAACAGTCATAGGGATTACTGTTTGGATCCTCCGTCGCGTGAGCATGACGATCTCGGTCTTGGCGACCGCCAGCTCAAGTCCATGACCGCTCATCCATCTGTTGACCCGAAACATCACCTGGTTGAGGCGAAGCTGGGCTAACTCCGGATTCCGAGCCGTGATGACTGCGGCTACATCATCTGCGTAGCCCACGAGATAGGCTTGTGGTGGCATCTCGAGGCGAAGCACTCCGTCATATGCCACGTTCCAAAGGTCAGGGCCAAGGATCGACCCTTGCGCCGCGCCGGCAAAGACCACTTTGGAACGGACCCCTGCTTCTGTGCTATATAGCAGCCTGCGCTCCTTCAGGTAGTCCTGTACCACGACCAAGAGATAGTCGGGTACCCTGAAGTCCCGCTGCAACGCCTCGAGCATGTCCACCCAACGGGCCGAGTTAAAAGCGTTTTTAACGTCCAGGGTGACCAGCAGCACGATCGGCCTGGCCTGATGGCAGGCCGTGTCAGCCCGCTGGACGGCGCCCAGGACTGCAGCCACGGCATTCAAGGTTGAGTGGCCCTTCCGAAAGCCGTGCTGCTGGGGGGACAAGTCCCCAGCGGCTTCGACGGCCAACCTCAACCTGGGTTTCAGCAACCTCTCAAAGAATTTACCCGCCGTGTCCAACATACAGAGTGGTCTGTATGCCGACGGGGACTCCGGTCACCTTTGCCTTTGCTGATGAGCGCCAGTCTAGCTGTCTTCCAGCGTGACGGAAACACACCCGCCGCCAAACACGCGTTGAACATGCGCAGCAGCAGATGTGGGTGACTTCCCACCACAACCTTCAGAGCCTCAACCGGAATGCCATCAGGGCCTGGAGCTCTGTTGTTGTGCATGGCAGACGACGCTGCCACGAGCTCCTGTTCCGTGAACAAAGGAACATCAGGCACCGGCCCCGTTACTCTTTACTCTCGCCTCACAGGGTGACTTGGGAAGAGAGCATCGACGATGGCCGTGATCGTGCCTGCAGGCATAGAGACACTGCTGGCCCCCATTCCCCCGAGCTTTCTCGTGACGAGCTTGTACCCTTTTCCCCATGGATCGGAGTCCACGTCCCGGCACAGCTCCTTCCAGCAGCGAGCCTTGCTCAGGCGAATTGCACTGGCAAGAGCTTTTTTTGCAGTCTTGTGCTCTGCCGACCTGGCCAAAGCCTCCGGTCGGTTTCGAGTTCTCTGCGCTCTTCTGCGAAGCATCAGTGCCGTTCTCCTGAGCTCCGCGATTTCGTCCGTCCACCAGTACACGTGGCGACGACCCCGGACAGGTTTTTTCCGAGGCATCGACGATTCGCATGCACGCTCGATCAGCTGCATTGTGGAACCCACGAGAGCTTCGACCCGATCTCGATCAGCGGAGTCAAAGCGCTCCGTCAAACCGGCCTCGGGGCTACGACTGAGCCGCTCGACGAATTTTCCCCTGTCCAGTTTGGCCTGATTCCAGCCAATTGGGTTTCGGGTACTGCATCGACGAGACAACTCGTTTTCTTCCAGATTGAAGGAGATGAATTCGTGGTCACTGGCCGTGTACACGTCCATCACCCCCCCACCCCGCTACCAGAGGAAACAACCCTGCCGATACCAGCGTGACATCTGGTATGGAGTCACCAAAACCAGGTCTTCGGTAAATCGACATTGGGTTACATTGCATTGGCAGGTTGGTAATAAGCATTATTTTTAAAGGACAATACTCAATTTAAGACAACTACTATATCAAATCCGCGCAAAACTAACCTTAAATAACTAATCGATAACGTAATCCAGTTAAATTTTGAACGTAATTAACCAAACGTTTCTTTTCAGCAATGCTGAAAGGTTAGTTCCAATCAACTTTTGTTCTCTGTTACAATTTTGTAAAATACAAATGTTATTTTAAAATCGATTGATGATATTACCACTGCTTCGTATTCTCCAAATTTCGTTTAAAGTTGGTTTATGAGTTGGAACATTCATTGGGAACCATGAGTGTTTTATATCGCTGCAAATTTGTTAGTATTGCACGTTACTGGAAACCCACCTCTGATGGACTTTACCTCTCCTACAATTCGCTAATACACTCTGCCTTTGGTTTTGCGCGGCAGGTAATGCGAGTGGCCTGACTATAAATTACAGGAGTACAGGATGAACTCTGCCCCAGTAAATATAATTACCGCATTTATGCCATTCATCACGAAAACGCGTCGCGTGCACGAGTATCCCCTCCCCACCCCTCCCACACCGCTCCCCACTCTCTGATTTACCGGGGTTTGTCTGTGTTCCATATTTACAACGCTATGATGTCGGTCATTTACTTTTACAACTTTCACAAGGTCGATCTCTTCGTACGGCAGCATGCGCTTTACTCGCAATGCATCGTATCCCCTCCCCACCCCTCCCACACCGCTCCCCACTCTCTGATTTACCGGGGTTTGTCTGTGTTCCAGATTTACAACGCTATGATGTCGGTCATTTACTTTTACAACTTTCACAAGGTCGATCTCTTCATACGGCAGCATGCGCTTTACTCGCAATGCATCGTATCCCCTCCCCACCCCTCCCACACCGCTCCCCACTCTCTGATTTACCGGGGTTTGTCTGTGTTCCAGATTTACAACGCTATGATGTCGGTCATTTACTTTTACAACTTTCACAAGGTCGATCTCTTCATACGGCAGCATGCGCTTTACTCGCAATGCATCGTATCCCCTCCCCACCCCTCCCACACCGCTCCCCACTCTCTGATTTACCGGGGTTTGTCTGTGTTCCAGATTTACAACGCTATGATGTCGGTCATTTACTTTTACAACTTTCACAAGGTCGATCTCTTCATACGGCAGCATGCGCTTTACTCGCAATGCATCGTATCCCCTCCCCACCCCTCCCACACCGCTCCCCACTCTCTGATTTACCGGGGTTTGTCTGTGTTCCAGATTTACAACGCTATGATGTCGGTCATTTACTTTTACAACTTTCACAAGGTCGATCTCTTCATACGGCGCATGCGCTTTACTCGCAATGCATCGTAATAACGTCAACTTTTAACTTTGTTATACTATTAGTTTCGAGTACAACTTTACTATCAGATATTCGCGGTCTCTTTTACTCTCATTTTTCCTATTTACATACACTACAGGCTTGTGCGTAGAACGTATTTTGCGAGGCAGGGAGATTCCTTACAGTACAAGAGAGACTGATGAAATGTACTTACCAGGACCAGGATGCGGTCGCTGCCACGGTTCCAGAGTACGACGGACGCCTTGCCCACTGCGCCACCGACTCCCCGTTTTGAGAGGTAAAATGATTAGAAAGCTGTAAAAAAACTGTATATTAAAATGAGAAATATTAAAATAATACAGATTTATAGGATAGGTGTGCGAATTCCTTTCTGCTTCTTAGTTGACTCGTAAATTAGGAGCACATTGATTGTAAATAACTAATAATACCAAACAACTAAATAACTAAATAATAATTGTACTATAGCAAAAGCTATATATGTATATCAGGAGTGTTTTTTCCGATGCGAAATCATTTTTTTCTCAAGTTCTTTGTTTGAAACTAGTTGTTGGTGAGCTTATGTTACGAATAAATTATTGCGGACGTTTACCATCGTATAATATTATATTATAGTATATGTAAGCGAAAATGAAGAATCCAGGCAAAACTGGAAATAAATCACAAACAAGCTAAAGCAGAGAACAACAAAAATCAGTCAATAATGAGGAAAAAGACAAAACACAAAATCCAAAAGCCCAACTGCGCAGTGCTAAGACTCTTGACTGCTAGACCTTCCTAACACAGAATCATGTTGCATGGCAACCCAGACAACCCAAACAGTTAAAATTAAAATGTAATCGATTAGACAGCTGACAGAAGACAACTGATGCCTCGTGCGCCCTCATAATTAGATCAAACAAGTTTAGCCTTTATTCTCTACGAAGCAAAATTACGCATTGTTTTCCAGGAAAAGAAGGACTTGTCAGATCGTACACTACACGTTCAAAAAGATTTTCTGGATTAAACTATTTAGTTAAGTAAAATAGGCCAAACCACGTTAAATCTTATTTCATGTACTAAGGGTTAATCTCTATTTTTATGGATAGCAATGAAATAAAAGAATAACTCTTAGTACATAAAATAAGATTTAGCGTGGTTTGGCCTATTTTACTTAATTCATTGATTCGGAAAATCGTTTTGAACGTGAAGGCTGCGTTCTTCTTTTCCTGGAAACAATGCGTAATTTTGCTTCATAGAGAATAAAGACTAAACTTTTTCGATATAATTCTAAGGGCACACGAGACACCAGTTGCCTTAACCATGGGGTTTGGTGGATTAGAACCGTAATGTACGATAAGTGTTTGAAATTAAAGATACAATTTATATTTTAACTCTCTGTACTTTTGTTTCAATAAATAATTGAGGCGTGCTCTTCTGTAAATGGTCTGTCTCTCACTATAATAATTTTAACTACGCTTGAAAAGAGCAGGAATCTTATTAAATTCTATATACAATTGCTTTAAACAAAATAATCATTACCGTGAATATCCAAGATTTGCATAAATATTAGAACAGTAGTTTAATCCAAAGGCCGCTGCACCACAATGTGGTATCACTGCATTGCACGCGGTCGGAGTACGGTATCAGAATATTGGCCGTTTATCACCAAACACGCTAGGTCCGGACCTTGTTATTATATCTGCCCAGATAACAAGATTAATTTCAATTATATTCTGCAGGGCCAGTAAATACCAGGACCAATGCGGGCTATGATTTGTATGCACGAGAAATGTTTAAAGTGGCGAGTGATGCATCTTCATAGGATAACGTGCACCAGAAGACTTTTTCCTTTCTATTGTTATTGGTTATAATCTTAATGAAACGGTTTTGGGGTAATTTACCATTACATTAGTGTAACTATGAGTTTTTTGTTCGGTAAAATAAATTTATTTTTTAAGGTTGGTTTGGTTTTGTTGTTGTCTGTTTTTAATACGTAATTGGATGTTGTTAATACTTTAAAAAAATACTTAAAGACAAGGATTGCTTTACATATCAACGGGTAATCATAAAAATGTTGTTCTTAGTTCTACTGCTAAAGGAGTTTCCGTAAAATTAATATAGAGATTGCTTATAGTAGGATAATAATAAGTTATCCTGCCAGCTATCATTGTCTAAGCAGATGATCAGCAACTCCTGTGATTTACCTGTGAAGAATATTATGATGGTTTTTAAGGAATAAAGCTATTATTTTCTATGAATTAAAAATATAAGGAGATTTGTGAGCAGACTTCTGGAGAAACTGTTAGGTCTTAAATCATGGTTTATGTGACATTTGAAAGCCTTTAACGGCCTTTTGGCTTTAGGGGGTTTGGAAACATCCACCTCCAGGGCTTCGCCCCCTGGGCTTTCAAAGTTGCAATTTTAATCTTATGGGAGGAGGGATTTTAGTTTAACTGAATATTCAACACCAGCTGTTGATACCAACAAAACGCAGTAAAAAGGCAAAAAGAGTTTTTTATGCTAAGTTTTGGAACAGCATCACTATTTAACGTATTTGAACCAAATATGAGGTATACAACCCCAAAATAAAAACAAATATTATTTTATATTAGCGTCTAGTAATTAAAAAAATTATAAATTTCTTAGATGGTCATAAACTCTGCATTTTTGTTTATTTTTGATTTCATTGTTAAACGTAGTTTTGGGGAGTTATTCTTCGGGTTTTAATATTGAACATTTACTGGTTCTAAATTATTATAGATTTACAATAACAAACTAAATAATATTTAACAATATATTTAAAAACAGTAGATGTACAAGTATATGCCAATAAACTATCTTAAATATTGCGTCACACGTGAAAGTTAGAGGACCCTTGCAGCAGTACACACAAGACCAACCCATCCTCAAAGGTTATTTAATCAAAGCCGAAACCTCCTACACTGAACCTCGAGTGCCTGCTTTCACCAAAACAACATGCTCGTTAACAACAAGTTTAAATTATTGTTTGCTTGTTCTATTTAAACGTTATTAAAAATATAACTAAATAAAAATAAAACTGTTAATTACCAATAACACACATAATAATCACACATTTTTTTAAATTTTGTATTAATTATTTTATATTTATAACCATTTTTAAAGCTAATTTTCATGTTTGTTCGGTTGTGGTTAAGTACAAAGATTTCTCAAAAGGAAGATGTGATCAAGTTTCCTGTTTGTTTTGATATTAGAAAACCAGTATTTCTGTTTTTCCACATTAAGATGCCGACACAGCATTAGCCATTGCTTTTTAAAGTGTTGTGATATAGCATGGATCAATCTCATTGTATTTAAGGATGTTGATTTGAATAAATCACTTTTTAATCATTTAATTTCATAAACCTTATTCAAGTAGTACCTCCTGCTCTTTGATCGAGATTATTCCTCAACAATTCTAACCTTAAAAGGTCACGACTTATTGAAGTGACTTTATAAAAACAAAACAATGTGCTTTAATATTTGTGCTCAACGTTCTTATTTTTAAACTCTCATTTTCACATACAAGGAAACAAGTATGAAGTTGATGAAACCAAGGTTTGAATATTGTATCGTTATAGACCAACATCTCATATCATCAATGCTACATATGTATTTAAGAACTCGAAATAAACGATTAATATCCTCCAGGGTCAAACAATAGCACTACCGGGTTTCAAACAATAAATGTTTATCAAATGAATAAATATATTTTATTTTCCAAGTTTAGTATTTAAACTATGTAATTAGTCATGAATGTTCCTCCAACAGAATGCAACAGTCATAAGATAACTATTTATCCGTGGAACTATTCGCTTTTTAAATATATTTTCCCGGTTCAACTGGGGTCGTCTCTAATTGGTTGATTCCACCTATAAAAAATATGTTCTCTTTCCTGTTCACTATTTTTAAATGTTTGTGTACATTTCCAGAACCTTGGTTTTCAATTAAACGTTTGGGAGACTGCAACAATTATTAAATTCAAAAACCTCAACATATGTTATAGTTGAATTTTGTTGTTAACAAAGATGATCAAAAAGGTAATCACATCTTCTATAATTGTCAATTGTCCTGTCCAACAGCTGGGGAGAGACGGTTACTACGAGTGTAGGGCCGTCGCCCCCCTCCCGCCCCCCGACTGTGTCGTAAGATTTACAGCTTCTAGCCCTCGTAATTTACGACTCAACTTGCGCAATGACGCTAGCAGAACGGTACAACTTTTTACAACATGTTTATAAGACTGTAAAACAGTCAAGTCAATTTACAATCCAAAATGTATACTTCTTTTTATTATTCCCTTTAACTTTTTTAAGATGGAATTTAATTATTTTAAAACAAAATAACAAATATCAAATGTTGCAAAAGAAAATATACCCTTTGTCCTGGTGAGTTATTTAGAAACTGTACAAAATCAATTAAGAAGGAACGAGAGGAACCATTGAAGATGAGTTCAGTTGGAAAGCTTCAGAGACTGTTTAGATGGTTGAATAAGGAAAACCCCGAAAGGAAAAGAAGGAAACAAGCAACACACGACAGAAACAGACGTTGTGATATTTAAGACCGCTAATTACGCAGGTAAGTGGCAATTACCCTTCCCTTAACCTCCAGAGCGGGGTTGTTACGCAGAATACACTCGCAACGACATGAAAACGAACAAAGAACTAAAGCTTTTAGTGTTGCCGTCCCTCTAAATTGGAAATCTATTTTTTACGTAAAAAACTTACTTTTTTATAAAAAGTATATGACACAGCAGCAGGATTTTTATTTTGTTTGAGGTAGTAATTATTGGGTGCGGTGTAATGATAAAACTATGATTAAGGGTGATATTTTTACTTCACTAACGAGTCAGAATTTTAAAGAATGAAAACTTTGTGTAAAATATTTAAATGACAATCATGACACCAAACCATTTATTATGAGAACAAAATTAAACATTGGTTTGGTGAGCATACATTTTGGGTAGTAATACAAACAAAGGTTTCAAAAGAAAATTAAATATTTATTTTTGGTATTTTTCTAACTGAAAATAATTTAGTTTATTTTAATACTTATATCCATCCATTGCATTAATAAAAATATATATTCTTAAACTAGTCTATACAGGTTAGCTAATTAAACACTATTGGATATACATAAATCACATTTATCAATAAATCCAACGAGCTATTTTTGATTTAATGGGTTGTATTGGTTCATTAAGGGGACACATTTTTTATGTAAATAAATTAAATACTAATCAAATTAACTGATTAGTAACAAACATATCAAGTAACAAAACAATAGAAATAACATAAAAAATAGTTGTTAATATTTATAAATTACTATTTCACTTAAGTAAGCTACGTGGTTATTAGTGAATTTCCTATGGAAAGTGAACTATTAGCATGACCCGCACGGTGAAACTTAAGCCCGGGACCACCATAAAAGTTCCTAACGTGACCCCCTGAACACTTTTTGGGGGTCGTTCAAAATTATATATATATACGTATACATATATATGTGTATGTGTGTGTGTGTGTGTGTGTGTGTGTGTGTGTGTGTGTGTGTGTGTGTGTGTGTGTGTGTGTGTGTGTGTGTGTGTGTGTGTGTGTGTGTGTGTGTGTGTGTGTGTGTGTGTGTGTGTGTGTGTGTGTGTGTGTGTGTGTGTGTGTGTGTGTGTGTGTGTGTGTGTGTGTGTGTGTGTGTGTGTGTGTGTGTGTGTGTGTGTGTGTGTGTGTGTGTGTGTGTGTGTGTGTGTGTGTGTGTGTGTGTGTGTGTGTGTGTGTGTGTGTGTGTGTGTGTGTGTGTGTGTGTGTGTGTGTGTGTGTGTGTGTGTGTGTGTGTGTGTGTGTGTGTGTGTGTGTGTGTGTGTGTGTGTGTGTGTGTGTGTGTGTCTACTCTAGCGATCACATTTTTTCCGATTAACTTCAAATTAGGTAGGGACGTTCCTTTCTATAATCAGTTGGACAAGTTCGTGAGCAAAACAATCGGTACTCTAAACCCCTTTTTTGGGTATTATTCTTTCAAATTTCGAGTTGTTGGCCCCAAAAAGGAACAGAAAAGCCCCGGACGTAATATTGATCATCCCCAGCAACCTCGCGCCTACTTTCAAGCCTGACTGGACCTTCTCGCAACCTTATAATGCTCAAAATTGCATTCCTAGCATTGCAGGTAAATGAAACCAGGAGCATCAAAACAGCCATAAAATCAATGTTTTCAGATTTCAATAAAATTGGAATAAATGTATGTTTTACACTGGTTTTGAGATTTAAAGGTTTTGTATGTGGAAATTCACTTCCCTCACGTCAGCGTGCTGCGTGCGAACTCGTTTATTTTAAAATGTAGCTTGTATTTTAAACTGAGCAAAAAGCCTTCGTTGCTTACTCAAATAATTTTCCAAGCACTAATTAATATTCTGAAATAAGGGAAACATTTTTTGCTAATGAAGAATGAGCAGCAGCTTACTGTTCACTTACAGCTGGCTCA